>OX438795.1:23373636-24575920 GCA_949316475.1 Hypomecis punctinalis | reverse complement strand
CATTGAACGAAACAAATATACTTAAATGGATTTTTTTAAAGCTAAGGTAGGCATATAGGCATGCTTACTAAATAATACGTAATTTAATTATAGGTAGATATGCATACCTACTAATATAAATCTTATGGCGTCGTTTTTTGGCAATTTTGTGTAGTGGCAAAGTAGGAATTTTATGTTTATACATATTTATGAGCCATTAAGTACCTAACCGAAAGGAGTCGACACTGCAAAGCGTACCCCTCTGGCAAAAGTACGCGACCGACGGTCATGCTCTTTATATAAATGTATCGGTCTGGTTGCCCTTGTGTTGCGTTAATTTTCAGCTAGTGTTAGTTGTGTGCAAGTAGTCGCTTATATTCTGGGCTGTGTGCGTTTCTTCACCCCCCACTGACTTGGCAGACTTCGGTGTTTATGCGTGTCGACTCCTTTTGGTTAGGTACTTAATGATATGAGCACTTGGAACACTATGACAGAGATAAATTACAAATGAAATATGATATAGTTTTAAGTGCCGCCAAATTATATAAAGGTAATTTAAATGTTTATTAAAAATGCCACTTTAAACATCATAGGTAACCATTACTTAAAATAGTGCTTAAACTATCACAGCAAAATATTTATCGGCCTAAGTACTATTAAAGTCAAATTAATTTTCTAAATGTGAATCTTTGATTAAATTGTACTGTTACTAATTATTATAGCCAGTGGTAAACCCAAAAAGCTGGCTACATTTGCAGTAACGCAAATGCTTTTTTTTAGTTAAAAGTATTAAAATAACTTCGTCCGCTAAGCTTTACTAAGCATTAATCGTGTCGAACAAACAATTAACGACAAATATTTAATCAATCATTACAAATTACAACATCAAAACTAACTTGTTGATATTCTAAAGGGGGCCCACTGTCGATGCGTCCAAATTACAGGTACGAATGGATATGGTCCATGTTGCCAATTCAATGAAATCAAGTTTTGGCTACACATTTGTTGTTAGAAACCAGAAATACAGTATACTTATACCAAAGACTTTGTATACTATCTGGACTGCGCACAGACGAAAGGACATGTTCACAAAATGTATGGAGGCTGGTATAATAATAATCAAAAAATCTAACCACAAGACTCGTTACATTTCGAGAAAGTTCATATTTTTCTGAGTCTATTACATTAATTGAAAACAAAAAAGAGCCCTGCATTTTTTTTTAAATTAATTTTGATTTTATTAGTATAAATAAATATATTTGGCTCAATAGGTAGTTTATCTCTAGGAACTCTGATTAAGTAACCTCCAAATTGTTAAATAAAAGCATTTTTACCAATTAGACACACTCTTTAAGTGATTTTTTGTCACATTGTACCTACTAACTGGTCACACTGGTAGGTTATAATTTTCAATTTTAGCAAATTAAGAGGTAAATGTGGAAGAATCAGCTTTGAATGCAAGTAAAATAACGCTAGAAGCACTTTATTATTGTTAAACTAGAAAAAATAAAAAGCTGCATTATTTTTATTTTCAGATAATTTATTTTTCACTTTAAAAAAAATGCAGGGATAAAAAAATCTAAATTAAATATTTTTCAGAAGCCCATAAAACAAGCTTTCAAATGATGTATATATCATCTTGGTTAGATTTTTCTCTGAATAATATACCACTTGTGGACATCACCTTTGGCTCAAAGTTAGTTTAGGAAAATTCAACCTTAATGCGTTGCAACAAAACATATATTCCTTTGAAATGGCATAAGTGAGACTTCCCAAAGTGATGAAGTTGTCCCGCTCGCACTATTGCCATTTCGGAACGACACTTATATATGGTAGAATTATTACCTGTAAAGCCGCGACTGTCTTAACCATTTCTTAGTTTTTTTAACAATGTAGTTTGTTAAGATTTTAGTTAAAATTGCGAATAGATGCCAATAAACAGAGTTATTTTGTATGAATATACCTACATCTTTATGATCAACGGTTATTTTTTATTTTTGACTAGAGTATCACCGTCTATTGCAAATGGCGTACTATGGTGTATACAAAGAAGTGTAGTAGGGTGACTATGCTGGACATATTTCTTAAACATGCTGGGTGTACAATTGGTGTACAGTCGTGGTTGTCATTTTTAATTTTTTTGGGTTGTAGATTTCAAAATTGGCATCCATATTGGAATTAAAAACGGCAGACGTCACTTTTTTGAAAAAGTCATGGGTGTAGTTTTCGAGGTTTTTTGGGGTGTAGATTTCAATATTGGCATCCATTTTGGAATTAAAAACGACAGACGTCACTTTTTGCTAAAAGTCGCGATGGGTGTCGCTTTTGAGGTTTTTGGGGGTGTAGATTTCAAAAATGGCATCCATTTTGAAATTAAAGATGGCGGACGTCACTATTTTGAAAAAGTCATCATGGGTGTCGTTTAATAGGTTTTTGGGTGTGTAGATTTCAAAAATGGCATCCATTTTGAAATTAAAGATGGCGGACGTCACTATTTTGAAAAAGTCGTCATGGGTGTCGTTTAATAGGTTTTTGGGGGTGTAGATTTCAAAAATGGCATCCATTTTGAAATTAAAGATGGCGGACGTCACTATTTTGAAAAAGTCGTCATGGGTGTCGTTTAATAGGTTTTTGGGGGTGTAGATTTCAAAACTAGCGTCCATTTTGGAATTAAAGATGGTGGACGTCACTTTTTTGAAAAATCGTCATGGGTGTAGTTTTGAGGGTGTAGATTTCACAAATGACATCTATTTTGGAATAGGCTATTTTACTATGAACGAGAAAAAATCTGTAAATGTATTTTTGAGATAGCTTAAGCAAAACCAATCGGAAAATGTACCTTTTAGAACATAAAACACCAAAATAAATTTTAAAAATCAATACAAAATATTCCGTCTTTTTAATCTGTGCATAAAATAGTCGCCGCTACGTTATGACGTCATCCGGCTATGTAAACATTGAATAGTTTGTCCGGTGTTTGTACACTAGTATTCGAGGAACAGCACACAACGGTAACTTATTATTAACCATTTATAATAACTCATTTTCAACATAAATCTCAAACTTACAAACAATGACACTATCGTGAAAAATATTTGCGTGCATTGTTTACATAGCATAGTGACGTGATTCATGACCACAGAGTAAAATAATGACATCCATCGTTTTACGTAAATTACGCGCGAATATTTGAAATTGTAAAATTAAAATGCATTTTTAAAACACTTAACGATTAAAAAAATATTTTTTATATTTTTTTAGTGGTTTATTAGACCAACAGGATCTAACTGAGATGCTTTTCAAAAATGACTGTAATACCCTATTAGAGATAGCAGATGTTGCTTTTTTGAAAAAGCAACATCTGCTATAAGTGTTATTAAGTGTTATTTTATTTTATTTTTTTATTTTTTTTTATTTTCGTCATAAGTGTTATTTTTTGAGAATTCGGGGGTTTATATTTCAAAATTGGCATTCATTTTGGAATTGAAGATGGCGAAGATTACTTCAAAATGGATTTCAATTTTGAAATATACACCCCCAAAAACCTCGAAAACTACACCCATGACGACTTTTTCAAAAAAGTGAGACCGCTATTTTTTATTTTAAAAATGGATGCCTTGTTTACTACGGAAGCCTTAAAATTCTGTTAACTATGGAAGTATATTCGTGGACAAGTTTTCGTGATTAAGATTTTTCGTGATAAATTGTCGTGAAAATGTAAATTTTAAAGTTTAAATTTTCGTGAAAAATTCCTCTATTTGTGACAAAGTTTTCCGTGAAAAAGTTTTTGTGAAAAAGTTTTTCGTGGTTAAGTACTGCTGTACACTGGTTGCGTGAGATGTGTCAAGATTACATCTATGAAATTTAAACGTTGTTCAACACCGTAAATATGGATTCCAGACCATTACTGTCGTCACAAAAGTGAAGGAACTCATCGAGATCTACATTTCCGATAACAGCTGTCAAACTTGAAACTGAATTATCTCCGTATATATTAATTCTAGACCATTGTTTTTATGGGGATTGGTTTTATAGAGATCTTCAAGGAAGGCCTATGCCCAGCAGTAGGCGTCTTATTGCTAAAGCGACGACGATTAAAAAATTAAAATTCATTTATTTCAGGCCATTGACCCATAAAATTAATTACAATATTTACATACAATTTTCACAATAATCAAAAAAAATCTAAAATCAATAATAATGACGGTGACGAAGGACGACGAGTTAGGGGTAAGATAACTGCGATTCCTGCGTGCAGTAACATTCCAAAGAAAAATTATATCCCAAGATGATCGAGATGTTTTGGTCATCCTACTTGGAAAAGAGACACAATCATCTGATGTGGTATCCTTGTCGGCACGTTTTTCTTTGCCAGTACTCAATCCTGTTTATATGATAAATCCATGACTTATACATAAATCCACAGCTGTTTTAGTGACAAGTTAATCAGATAAGTTACTAAACTATTTGTGTCGCTAAAGCTTTTATTTGTCCGCTAAAACAAAGACAAATGTCGTCATTACTAGCGACAAGATAGCTAAATTCGCAACATTGAATAGACTTCGTCCGTTTGGACGCATTGTCAGTGGTCGCATGCTAAATCCCGTTCTACTAACAGATTTTAATGCTCGCTCCTGATTTTATTCGGTCTCGTGACCATTTACGCATACGAGTATGTCCTATCGGACTATAGATTCAAGCATAAATCCCCTGAGCAGCTGCTCACCACACGTATGTATGCTCGCGAGTCAATGCGCGGCTTTATATGCCAGTGTAAAAAACTGACAAATCTTAACAGTTACACGCAGTCTTATACTAATCATATTCCTATCTGTCTTTTACACACAGAAAATATGTAATTTATTAATTGTGACTTAGATAGAATAGGAAAAACATGGCAAGTTTCAGATTAAACTTTACTTAATTATTCGCTAGGCTTCTGTGATTATATTATAGGGTAACATTTTTTTTTACTATTTTTTTTTTTTACTTTACGTATTATTAAGGCTGCATACAGTGAACCTATTATTATCATATTGTCATAATCTTAGTAGGTATATTAACATAGGTATTATCTACGGTCTACAATTTACCGACAGATCTGGCAAGCCCTGTAGATTGGGATTTATTAGTTGAGCACTCAAGATTAGTTATTACCTGTATGTCTACGTTTGATTGAGACTTTATTGAAATTTATCAATGGGGAATAGATTTAACACTTTCACTGCGGAAAACACACACGTCTGTGTTTTCGATTCTCACACCAAAGTGCGGCTACACGCGCCAGGCGTGTTGCATCGAATTCCATAGGACGGTGCGAGAAAACACATACGTGTGTGTTTTATCAGAAGTAACGCCAAAGCGTACAAACGCGCGAGGCGTGGGAAACGATTTTTTTTTTAAAAAACACTAAATTATGGTAAATTACATAGTTTTATGCTACTCTATCAAATACAACATGCTGGCAAATTTTTTTTTTCGTGAAATTTTTTTTTTTTATAATTTTCACAAAGTTAGACCATTTTGATTTTTTTTTATTTTTTGTCCAAAAATAGCTAACATTGTATAGAATATCCTTGCTAAGTTTTTTTTAATGGGCGTGAAACTGGATTAGGACATAGGCTGGAAATACTACCGAAATGTGGCACTACCGTCATCCATCAGTATAGGGTGGTGATGACGTAAATTGCATTTACCAAGTTATAAAATTATAGATTAAAATAATTAAACCTATTAATTTATTTCTTCATTTTATGAGCTTTTTATTGTATTAAAGAATAAAAAATATGTAAAGAATTTTTTTTTTTCATCAAAATGTGCCTTTTTGTTTTTTTTTCTTAATTTTCACTAAGTTAGATAACTTCGATTTTTTTTCTTTTAAGTTTTATTATGGTCGTGAATAAATTAAGTGGTTTAATTATTTTAATCTATAATTTTGTAACTTGGTAAGTTATAAAATTATAGATTTAAATAATTAAACCACTAAATTTATTTCATCATTTTATGAGCTTTTTTATTATATTTTGGAAAAGAAAAAAAAATGTTTTTCATCAAAATGTGCGTTTTAATTTTTTTTCTTAATTTTCACAAAGTTTGTGATACGATAGTTTAAGATACCTTCGATTTTTTTTCTGTTTTGTTCAAATATAGCTAATACTGTATAAAATATCCTTGCTAAGTTTTATTATGGTCGTGAAACTGGATTAAGGGCTAAAAAATTAAATCAGACAATTTTATGAATTATTTTTTTTGAAAATGAAGAAATAAATTAAGTGGTTCAATTATTTTAATCTAATATTTTATAACTTGGTAAATGCAATTTACGTCAACACCACCCTATACTGATGGCCGACGGACACCACATTTCGTCAGAATTTCCAGTCTAGCTCCTAATCCAGTTTTACGCCCATTATAAAACTTAGCAAGGATATTCTATACAATATTAGCTATTTTTGGACAAAAAATAAAATAACAACAAAATGGTCTAACTATGTGAAAACTAAAAAAAATTATTCTTTTTTTTCATGAAAAAGTTTTTTTTTTTCTTTTCCAAAAATACAGTTAAAAAGCTCATCAAATTAAGTCATAGGCATAGGTGGGTTGTAGGGGGAGCCAGGAGCGAAAGCGCGCCGCGCGTGAGAAGTCTAAAAAAAAGTCGTCTGGCGGTACAAGGGCCAGTGCGGCTATACGCGCCTGGCGCGTTATCACGCCCTGCGTGTTATTTAGTACTCGCGTAGAGACGCCAACGCGGTCTGAACGCGGAGGCGTCTGCCCGCGCCTGGCGTGGGCGTTTTAGAATTTGCAGGCAGCTTACAAAAGTACCTCAGCAGTGAAAGTGTTAATCTATATCTACAGAACGTGCCAACGAAATTTCGCCCCTATAGCACCTATACATAAGGCCTTATAATTTACCAAGTATTCGTTTCATGACCGTTTACATGCTTGCAGTGTTGATATTCGCAATGCAATGAGTAGTGTTTCATGATACTTCTTAAAAAATATTTATTTATCGATCCACTGAATCTGTGTTTAATTAGTAACATTACAGATTCAGTACTTCAACAAACGAACAAAGTTTTGTTCGTCTATGTACGTCGTGTGTTGTGCACTACATATCATAAAATCATTCTAATAATATATTTATTCTTATATCTAATATTACCCACCTACATGGTCCTCACATTGTATCATCATATTATAAATAATCATAGTTATAAGAGGATAGGTACTAAGTTATACGAATCCTTCGAATATGAAAGAAACCAGGACTGCAATATAATGAAATGAGTTGAGTCCGAAATTGACACAGACAACGTCCTTCACACCGGTTTTTCACGAAAGTTCTAGTTTTTTCGGCAGTATTCGAAGTTTTAGTCATAGACTCATAGTTTATTTATGCAAAATGATACAATATGGTCAAGTAATACAAAAACCTGGCGTAATGCCAATTACAATTAATAATTACTATATATAGGTGAATATTTAGGTAAAGGTAGTATAATGGGACATCGCATGCAGTTGAACTTAACAAAATACAAAAAAATCGCAGATAGCTACAGTGATAAGAATAGGAAGAATAGAACAGACACGAAATAAGCAAACAAATTCAAGTACTTATTAAGAATAAAAGGTAAAAGTTCGTATCACATAAAAAAAATATACTTATGTAGTATTGGGTAGAAAAGTGTGTTCAGAGAGTTCAAAGAAAGTACAAGATATGTGAAGAAAGTTAATAAAATAATTATGTGTCTAAAGTCACTACCTCACCTAAATATTTGTCAGTTTATAACTAATTCAGTTTTAATCGTGGCGTAGTATATCTAGAAATTTTTTCATGCAAAATCAAACTAGAAAATCTCGCTTACAATACTTACCTCAGACATACCTCTTTCTTAGTGTTTTTTCACAAACTTTTTAAAATGGCGTCGCTGCTGCGGGCCACAGCTGTTATCACGAGCAGTGTTGCCACTGGCAGTCTCATGAGCTTTAGGATCGTCTCTTTTTATATAAAACTTGTATGCTACAGTTCCGCCGCATATGAACGTCTTTGCGTAATCTTGCGGAATGACCGCGCATAGAGTGCTACTGATTATTTCTTGTAGCGGTTGACTTGCTGAGGAGCATCTATCGGTGTACTGGTATTTCCTTCGGGGCTCGTTTTTCTTGTACATATGAATTTCGTAGTCCCATTTAGCCGCACTGTGTTTTGTTCCTATGAGCTGTGCGGCCATATAGACCCTAGCATCAGGTTCGGAGACCTTTATGTGGAATAGGAAGTTGAAAGTTCCGATTTGGACGTAGTGCATGGTGTGACTGTTTTTAGTTACGTTAGACATGAACATCTCTTTGTCGACTTCGCCTTGGTTGTGCAGTGGATGCATTTCTTTGAAATGTCCGGCTAGTTGGGACAGCTTGCCTGAAAATTACGATGTGGTGGTTAGATTTCCAATTATGCAAATGGCATCTCTACTATTTTTGTTTCATAATATTTGTTTATTTTGCTACTAGTGTAGTTACATTAAATCTATTTATGATGCGTACCTTTCCAGTTACAATTAGATCCCAAGCTCGGGCACAGCAGGGCTTGGAACGGGCATTCTTTCTCGTGAATCGCCATGTCACCCATCTTGATGAACAGCTGACAACCGTCCCTAGAGTTGGGACATCTCACCCTTTTCTGTAAAAAGATGGTATTTGGATATTTTAAATGTAGGAGGGAGGTATGAAGCCCTCCGGAATTGGTTACCTATTCCAACTTTTAAACCTGAACAATTTAAACACTTTAAATTAAAACAATTACATTTTTTACCTTAACTCGTCTTACGCTCCTTAACCCTGACTACAACCATGCTTCCGCCTTACCTACATGTAATCACAGCTGCCCTACTTTGAGTTTATCTATAGCATGAACATATATTAGCACTGAACAATTCCCGGCCGGCGGTGACCTCCCGTGGCCCACGTGGAAGTCGTTAAATCGACTCCGGACCCAAGTGGGCCGCTGCAGGGATAACCTCGTGAAATGGGGACACTCAGAGAGGGCTCAATGCGAGTGTGGAGCCCCGGTGCCCTCAGGGCCCAACCTGCACTATCCAGGATCTGCACCATGCATCTCCTCGCGGAGTGGCAGTTGCGAGACGGTGGGAAAAAACCTTATAAATATATATTTGGATTATCGACACGACGAAGAAGAATATTAGTACTGGACCGTTTGTTTGAAATGAGATGGCATTATTACTATCACGATAAGGTTCAAAACATAAGCTCCACTTAGGATGGTTTTGAAGTTTGTCCGCCATGGTAATACAATCCATTCGGTTCAAGATTATGCGTTATCGAAGCCATCTTGCTGTGATCATGCATTACAACTTTTTTACTTTATGTCACTTCTACTGACTTTCATTGAACAACTCTGCGCTTTCATTATTCTGAGATCTTTAGATAGGTAGTTACAACTCTGACTTGATAGCAGGTTAGCCAAGTCACTTCTCGATACAACTTACTTCCATGATATATTTCTCCAGATCAAAGTTCCTCCGAGCGGTGATCTGCAGCTTGCAAGCTCCGCACGCCACCTGCCGCGTCTTGCAGACTTCGCAAGAGCTGTGCCCCTGGTTACACTGGTAGATTCGTTCGCCGTACATTTGGCCGCAGGTTACACAGTTCACTTCGTTGTCGCTACCTCTTTGGCGTGACTGGGAGCGCGATCTAGAACTGAACAAAAATGTTTAAGTTGAAACGGAAATGGTACGATAATGATCATCATTATCAGCCGTAGGACGTCCACTGCTGGACATAGGCCTCCCCTATGTATTTCCAATGAGCCCGGCAGGAAGCGGCCTGCACCCAGCGTGTTCCTGCGGTCTTAATTATATCGTCGGTCCACCTAGTCGGTGGACGCCCTACGCTGCGCTTATCGGTGCATGGTCTCCATTCGAGAACTTTACTGCCCCATCGGCCATCAGTTCTCTGAACTATGTGTCCTGCCCACTGCCATTTCAACTTACTAATCCACTTGATGACGATAACGGTTTAATCAAACAAACGGTTTCTGCAAAGTTAGCTAATTGTTGCTAATTTAGTGATGTCGAGTTTTGGCTGCATATTTTACAGTCTCCAATCTCAATTACTGTTTGAATACATACATAGATAAACGAAAATACAGTATACTTAGAAACAAATCCACAAAAATATCTGCAGATTTATTGAAACATCAGTTTCAAGTTAATCGGATGAGTTGTTTGTTGCCAAAATATGTATTTATACGCAAAGCCAGAAAAGGCGTAATTTCTCTAAGTCACGAAATTGGCAACATTGGGTGGGCGCCGTCCATTCTGAAGTATCGTCAGTGGGGTCGTCACCTTTATGCGCAGCAGTCGGTTGAAGCCTTATGGACTATGACGACGATATAGATTTATTTGTTATGCCTCTCTAATGAAGAATCTTTCTCACGAAACAAAACGCACAAGACTTACTTATTCGATACGATTTCCACAGGGGGAGCCGTCGGTTGAAACGCCGTATACCTGCAAATTGTAAATAAAACCTAAGTACCTAAAGTTTTATCCTTTATTTTCTCTGTGTTGATTTTGAAAGCATACTGCTGACTGTCACTGCTATTAAAAGTGTTCTAGAATCATCTAATTTAGATTTAACGACCTAAGGTTATCAGGCCTGTTAGCTTATTATTCTTAATTACCTGGGTCATATCGTCACAAGTAATCTGTCCGACTCTCAGGAGCTTGAGAAACACAGGCGTGCACAAGATCGAATATTGTTGCTCGTCGATATACCAGATGTAGCGAAGAAGATATTACTGTTCCGAACATATTGTACAAATTTATACACTTGCGAACTCTGGTGTAATCATACAAAAGCAGATTATAACGCACTTAGGGTACAATACAACAACGCAACAACAACCTAGAAGATGGATTGAGCTTCACATTGCAAATTGCAAGCTATAAATAATGACATTCAAAATCGAATTTGAATCATGATTTTCATATTATTATTTTTAGTGTTACTGTAATTATTGTAACTATGGATTTTTTTTATTCTGTAATAAATATTATTTATTTATTTATTAGTCATTTATCTATCTACATAACAGGCCCAATTATGAAGGCACCATCGTAATTATAATAGCTAATTAGACTATTTTTGTTTCTTTTTCACTTTAGGCATTCGATAGAGAGAACATTTTTTACGTTGCTATTAAATTTACGATGGCGCCTTCACAATTGGGCCTAATAGCTAGGTATGTACTTAATTGAATACACCTAAAATAAAATTACAACTTTATCATCATTATCAGCCGCAGAACATCCACTGCTGAACATAGCCCCCCTATATGGATTTTCAATAAGCATGGTTGGAAACGGCTTGTATCCAATGCGTTACTGCGGTCCTAATTAGTCTGTGGACGTCCTCCGCTGTACGTAGTCTCCATTTGAGAATCATATGGCCCCATCCGTTCTTCAAACTGTGTACCCTGCTCGCTGTCATTTCAACTTTCTAATCCAACCAACTTATCTAACAAAATACAGGGTGGAGAGCGGATGCCGACATTAAATGGAAAAACCCTTCCTCCGTTTCAAGCATTCAACATATTATTTGGAATTTAATAAATAAAGCTATTTCTTTAGTTATGTTCTCCAATTTTTTAAACATCATTTTGGTTGGAGCATCCTGTATCTAGACAGCGACTCGACATTTTTCTACAATATCAAAATATAGTTAAAATAGCGGGAATAGAAATTTAAGTACTTCTTTATTTTGTTTGATTTTCAATTTAAATATTTTTTTTCTTATTGATTTTATGATCATAGGTAGTAAGTACTACTTGTGGGTCAAATTAATGTCGGCGTCAGCTATCCACCCTGTATGATATAGGTCAATTTACCTTTGAGGCATCGAGTTGTTCTGATAAGAACTATCGGACGAGGTGAACAGATCTGGTCCATCTCCGTAATTAAAAGTACCGCTGGACGCGGAGTACAACTTTGGACCAGCTCCGTAAGGTTGATTTACAGGAGAGCCCATGTTGTTGTTCCCTTGAGGTGAAGCCGAGTATGCATTGCGAAGGTTCGGATAAAGAGAACCCGAATTCGAGGTCGTGGGACTTGGCAGGTCATTCTGGTGGTAACTGTAGGGTGTGCGCTGACGTTCAACACTGTAACAAAAAAGTTTTATTTTAAGTAAAATGTCATTGATAGCACAATTTTTGGCCTAAGAGCCGCTGAGGATCAACCTTCACCCACGTGATAACCAGAAGAGACATGTTTTTTTATAATTATTTAAGTATTTATAAACATAATTATTATATACTACGGGACTAATCGCGCACTAAAATTATGAGATAAATAAACTACCAGCTGTTCTACATTCCAGTCTACCCGTGACCACGGTCGATGCAACTCGGCCGAAACGTCGGGATGAGGAGGTATTTATTTATCTCATAATTTTAGTGCGCGATTAGTCCCGTAGTATATAATAATTATGTGTTCAAATCGCGAACGTTTAAAAACAATATTTATAAACACGCATAATATGATAACTTGCCTATCGAAAAGTGTTCTTGGCTAGTTTTTATTTAAAATATGTCATGAACGATTTTTAAAGGCAAGCTTATTTTTCTTGTGATATCAATTTTGACTGTTTATAAGATTGGTTTCGTACTTTTATTGACATACCTAGTTGCTTACCAGGTAGTATGAAGAAAATTAAGTCAGCAAACCTACCAAGGTAGGTATATTCTCTACTAAAAACCATTCTAAAAACTAATAGTTGAAATAAAAAAATACCGGCTATCAAAAGAGCGAAGATAAAAAAAATATCGATTTAAATATAGCCATGAACATTTTTCGATAGGCAAGCTATCATAGGCCTATTTGTTTTTGAATAACATATCATAAAAAGTACGTCTCATCTGGTTATGAGATGGGTGAAGGTCGTTCTTCCACGTCTCTCCCCCTATTTGATACGACAGGACCGAAAAGACTAGCTAGAAAGAGATGGGGCCTATATTTCACTGAAAGAAAAATTATCATGTTGTTAGGTAGGTCATTTAATGACAACAAATTGCAAGAATATTGTTGAAGATAATCTTGATTTGATATGACGCAGTTATTATCTTAACTACATAGTATGAAACAAAGTCGCTTGCCGCTGTTTGTCTGTCCCTATGTATGCTTATCTTTAAAACTACGTAACGGAATTTGATGCGGTTTTTTTTAATAGACAGAGTGTTTCAAGAGCACCGTTTATATGTATAATACAACTGTGCGAAGCCTGGGCGGATCGCTAGTTAAATATAAATAGTATCTAACTAATACATTTGATAATAAGCCCGATTACAGAGGCGCCAGCGTAAATTTAATAGCAACGTAATAAGCGTTCTCTCTATCGAATGCCTTAAGTGAAAAAGAAACAGAACTATGCTATTTAGCTATTTTAATTACGATGGCGCCTCTGTAATTGGGCTTTATGTACCCCTACTGAGACTAGCACAAGACAGGGAAAATTGGCGTAAGGAGGCGGAGGTTTATGTCCGGCAGTGGGCCGAAATAAATTAATGATGATAAATTGATGATGATGTACTGTCCATAATCAAAGACTAATATAATATCTATAATTGGTGATCATATCAGTCCTGAGTATTTCTGTATGTTATATTTTTATAAGTGTGTTTAATATGTTCACTGTTGGCGTATCATAAATAAATAAATATCTTCGTCTTGAAACAATCGCGATTTATAGACGCCCTTCAGCTTAGGAGAATGATGGGTTTATTTAACTTGGATTGAAAAATGTATCGATAAAGGGCTGAAGTAAACGCAAACAAACCTAAAACAAGCTTTTACTGAACAAGTACTCGGCAAGACGAATCAAACGCGCCGAAAATCGACAAGTTTGCGTCGTTTCGTTAGAGTTCCTAGGACTACCTTCCAGCTCCATCATCAGATCAGCACCATGTCATCGTAATATTGCATTGTTACGCAATTTACACATGTATGCAAAATTTCAGCTCAATCGGAAACCGGGAAGTGGATCCAAGTTAACTTGCAAGATTTGATTACAGACAGACAGACAACGGGACAGGTGAACTAAATAAAAGCTTGTAAAAAGAAATCAACAGTTTCACTAAGCGCGAACGGAGCGTGTGTGAATATGGGACTTGGCAGGTTATTCTGGTTGTAACTGTATGGTGTGCGCTGACGTTCAACACTGTAACAAAATTTTATTTTAAGTAAATTGTCATTGATAGCACAAAAGTGTTGGCCTAAGAGCCGCTGAAGATCGACCTTCACCCACGTGATAACCAGATGAGACATCTTTTTTCATAAATTATTTTTTAAGAATTTATAAACACGCCTATGATAACTTGCCTATAGAAAAGTGTTTATGGTTATTTATTATTATATTTAAAAAATGTCATGAACGATTTTTTGAAGGCCCCATCACAAGAAGGGGTGAAAAGGGGGAGGGGGAACTACCGTCCCGTGTCGTCGCATCTCAAATAACGTTTAGTGTTTCTGTCGGTGTTTGTTACAACGCTTCTGGTATAGGCCTATTTAAACGTCTGTGGACACGAGGCGAGTCATTGCGCAGTATCAAATCCATTAGACGTGTCAGCTGCGCGAGAACCGGAGATGTGTGCAGCTTGTAGCTAGTTTAAGAGATGCCAAGAAATTTGATTCAGCTATATAAGCAATGAGAAAAGAGTAGGTATGTACACCATTTCTGGTGTATACCTAGGCACATGCCGCCACACAATCCTGTATAGGTCGCAACACACAAGTCGGCAGATCAGAAGTTAGCCGCAGATGACGATTGCGCATGTGTACACAATACCGACGCATGTGGCGAAGGGAGCGCGCGGGAGGCAAGAGGTTCGCGGGCGGGTGTGCCCCGGCGTTTCGTCTGTCTGGCTCCCGCGCTTACCTATATTTTGCCTTTTGCGCAGAGTTCTGTGCCTAACTTCCCATCCGCCGACTTGAGAGGCGCGGATTATACCAACCTACTTTTGTCTATTTTAAACTCAGGTGACGAAGTAGGTAGGTAATGGTTATGCTGTTTTAATGACTCATTATAATCATGTTCAGAACTATTGTTACGTGGAAGTAGCACCACTAACTATAAACAAAGTCATACGACCCCAGCGATAACACTGCTAGTAGTTAATTATGACCGTAACACACACGTACACAGTAAAGTTACACCACAGATGCGGCGCCAAAGTAGCATACAAATGATCTGTCGAAACTAGTTCCTTTTAGTTATTTATTTCCAAATTTAGTTCCAATGTATTTCTAAGTGCCTATTTTTATATCACAGCATCTCAGTGAAATTGAATCGTCACTAATTTATTTAGTTACTAGCGGACCCGGCGAACTTCGTTTCGCTTTCCGTAAGAACCTTGTACAGAGTATTAGAAAACTACAAAAAAAAAAATAAGCCAAATCGGTCAAGCCGTTTTCATGTTATGTCGTGACAACGGAAAACGGGTTTCATTTTTATACATATAGATTTACCTACTTAATTTTCCGTTTACCTATTGGTATTTTGTAGTATTGTTTCGTTGGTATTACTATATTTAGCAAGAGGTGTATTATGACTAATTGACTACGTAACTTAAATTGTTATTGTAAGCATTATATGTAATTTGACTCGTCTCGTAAAATGTTTACAATTCACTAATATGTTTGTTTCTAAATACCTAGTCAGGTCATAAGTACCTATTGTCACATAGAACTTTTCTTTTAGAATGCTGGCCATAAAAAAGTTTATTGAATTCGAATTTCGAATTGTTCATGGAAATAAAAATGTATGCTTTTTAGAATTTTACTAATTTTTAAATATGGAGTGGACGCTTAAAGAAGACCGTGTTGCAGTTATTGCGTTGCATCGTTGCGGTTACGCGCCAATTCAAATTTTTGACATACTGAAAAATTTGAAAATAGCCAAAAGATTCGTTTATCGTACCATCAAACGATACAATGAAGACTCTAGAGTATATGACAAGTCAAGAAGTGGTCGCCCTCGGTCTGTTAGGACTCCAGCAGTGATAAAAGCTGTGAAGGCGCGAATTCAAAGAAATCCCAAACGTAAGCAGAATCTGTTGGCCCTTCAGATGGGGTTAAGCAGAACCACAGTGAAAAGAGTGTTAAATGAAGACTTAGGGCTTCGGGCATATCGAAGAAAACAGGAAATCGTTTAAATGCTCGTCTAATGGACCTGAGACTGAAGAGATGCCGCGCTTTGTTGAAGCGGTACGCAGGCAAAAAATCTCGGGAAATTCTTTTATCGGATGAAAAAAAAATTACCGTAGAAGAGAGCTACAACAAACAAAATGATAAGGTGTACGCACACAGTAGTGAAGAAGCGAGCAACCGTATTCCGCGGGTCCAACGAGGTCATTTTCCATCCTCGCTCATAGTATGGTTGGGAGTTTCTTATTGGGGCTTAACGGAGGTACATTTTTGTGGGAAAGGTGTAAAAACGAATGCAGTTGTGTATCAAAATACAGTCCTGACGAACCTTGTGGAACCTGTTTCTCATACCATGTTCAATAACAGGCACTGGGTAATCCAA
This sequence comes from Hypomecis punctinalis, assembly GCA_949316475.1. Classification (NCBI taxonomy): domain Eukaryota; kingdom Metazoa; phylum Arthropoda; class Insecta; order Lepidoptera; family Geometridae; genus Hypomecis; species Hypomecis punctinalis. The sequence continues at coordinate 24,559,345 of OX438795.1, read as the reverse complement.
CAAGATTCGGTGCCAGCTCATAGAGCGAAGAGCACACAAGACTGGCTGGCGGCGCGTGCAATCGACTTCATCCGGCACGAATCCCTCCTCCAGTCCAGATTTGAGTCTTAGATTACAAGATATGGCAACACTTGGAGGAAAAGGCGTGTTCAACGCCTCATCCCAATTTGGAGTCACTCAAGACATCCTTGATTAAGGCAGCCGCCGATATTGACATGGACCTCGTTCGTGCTGCGATAGACGACTGGCCGCGCAGATTGAAGGCCTGTATTCAAAATCACGGAGGTCATTTTGAATAAACTTCACTGTCAAAAGAATCTATGTTTTGTTAAGTTCATTTTGGTATATAATGGTTAGGTACATAATGAATAAACTTGTTTCAGTTATTTTATATTAAACATGTGACAGAATTTATGACCTCACTGTGTATATTAATATTGTGTTTATGAATCAGCGCGGAGGTGAATCTTGTACCTATACAAACCTACGATGGTTTCTTTATACAATAATGTTTAATATATTATTGTTAACTTCAATACATGTTGTATTGAAGTTAAATAAAAAAATATAAAAAAAAACCGATCTCCATGAAATTTAGCATGATCGTAGTTCATATTAATAGAATTTTTATTTAAGTTCGAATATGAGGATCTTCTGTTCAGTGGTTGCGAAGAAACGAAGGCCGTAGTAACACTTACACGTAGCACTGGCCCAGTGCGGGTTGGTGGATTCACATACGACATCGAATTTCTTCTACGGACGTATGCAGGTTGCCTCACGATGTTTTCCTTCACCGAAAAGCCAGTGGTGTGAAATTCCGTACATAAATTCCAAGGAATTCATTGGTACGGGACCGGGATTTGAACCCACGACCTTATGATTGCAAGGCGAGTGTCATTACCACTAGACCACCACGGCGTCAGGGATAGCAGATTTAGATTTATTAATAATTAATAATATCGATAACAAACAAAATCACCCTGACTCTGACAAAATCCTTGATAAACACTTTGAGAAAAAAATATCTGATTTTCTACAATACAAAGTAGCTGCATTAAAACGTTGGTTATGGCCACTTTTCACCGGTTCTGGCCATGTCGTCGGTGGGTCATAACACAGAACAGCAGTACTAATCTCTTCTTTGGGTCATAACATAGTTAGTAGGTAGGTAAGTATTTAATACCTATGTATAATTATGTTACTTACACTGTAGGTGTTGGTTGTTGGTGCGTAGTTATTATCGTAGCATCTTGAGCTTTCTCGATGCGCTGGTTGCCCAACTCTCGTACAGTTTGCTGCTGGCTGGCTGCCTGAAGTCTGCTGTATGAGACCGTAGATGGAGCCGCTCCAGCTTGTTTGGCGTTTTCAAGGACTTCATGGACCTTTTTTAACCCTGCTGTTGAAGGCTTTTGAGGGCCAGTAGTGGCGTGGACAACGTTTTGCGAACTTGCCGGCGTAGTTGTCTCATTACGTTTTTCAGTCATGATATTCTTAATCTTTTGCTCGTACATCATTCTTTGACGTTCCAGCGCTCTCTGCAGATCTTGAGGGGAGACAGCAGGCTCTCTGTAAAGACACGATAAAAGTAAGTATAGACATGGTAGCGGATTGGCAAGTTGTAATGGCTTTGGGAAGGGCACATAGCACGGAGGGCTGATGACCGATGGGGTCGAAAAGCGCACGTACCGGCAAGCGCAAGCGTAGACCTTTTACCCACGGGTGATCTCATTAAGACCGCAGGATCGCGCTGGATGCAAGCTGCTGCCAACCGGTCTTCTGGCAGATCTATAGGGGAAGCCCGTGTAGCAGTGGACGTTCCGTTGCTGAAACGACGACGACGACGAAGCCATGGTAGTCCGGGGAAGAGCGTTTATTCCAAAAGGAGTTGGCTCTGTTGGCAGCACAGCGCGACAGTCGCCCGACAGCATTTGAGTAGTGATGACGCGAGTCGCTCTGAGCTCCGTGACTATCCATCCACAACTAATTACCTACGGCAGAACATTACTTGCTCGGGCGAGATCTCGACCAAAACTTCATTGTGTGGACGAGCGTAATGTTGATCGACATTGTCACGGGACTGTACTGTACTGTACCAGCCTTTTTTAATAGTCCACTGCAGGACGTAGGCCTACCCACGAAGGGTGATTGGGCCATATCCACCACGCTGGCCCAGTGCGGGTTGGTGGATTCACACACGCCATCGCATTGCTTCTACGGACGTATGTAGGTTGCCTCACGATGTTTTCCTTCACAGAAAAGCCAGTGGTGTGAAATTCCGTCCATAAATTCCAAAGAAATCATTGATACGGGACCGGGATTTGAACCCACGATTGTAAGACGGGTGTTACTACCTCTAGACCACCACGGCTTTGTCACTGGACAGTCTCACGTAAATGTCCCGCGAGTCCCGCGTCTGACCGCGACATGTCGAGCGACTTTGTCCCCTAGTGAAGGTACTCGAATGGGATCACGCACCGGCAAGCGCAGCGTAGGACTTCCACCGACAAGGTGGACAGACGATCTGATAAAGAACGCAGGGCCGCACTGGGTGTGAGCCCCTTCCAACTGCACTTAAAAAAGGCCTATGTATGTCTGACCGAGGACATCCTACGGCTGAGATAATGATGATGATGCTCTCTGAGATAAAATTGGAATTGGATAGAACAGCGGTTCTCAAACTTTTTTGGTGACGGAACCCTTTTGAAAAGCAAAATGTTCGACGGAGACCTAAAATTAACAAAAAAAAATGTTTGTACTCGTCTCTTCGGTAAAATGTCTCAAAAGAAGCCCCCATTAAGTGCATCCCAGTAATATTGGCCAAATTCTTCAAATGTCATCTTGAAACCTTTCTGAGTCGCTGAAATTTATTTTTGTTTTCATGTTTTCTCATTAATTCAGTGTTCTAGTGGAACCCCTACAGAGGCTTTGCGGAACCCTAGGGTTCCGCGGAACACACTTTGAGAATGGCTGGGATAGAATGTCCTCCAATAAGGTAGACAAACAATAATTATCAAAATGGCAGAAATACCAACTGGATACAAACCGCTTCCAACCGATCAGATTGGTAATTCATACAGGTAGACGTCGGGTCGAATTTCATGAAGTGCGCTACTAGCTGCGCAAAACCCGAGCCCTCACCCCCGCTGATCCATAAAGCTACTGCGCAGCGAGTCAGTCTCGTGTTCCGAGACGACAATCGTATTCTGGGTTACCATTTTTAAAATCACACGTTTCGGACATCCTATGGCCGAAATGATGATGAATTTAATAGGGTGAAATGGCCAGTTTACCGACCACCACCGGTTCACGACCACTTTTTCATAAAACCACTATAAATAGTTAAATAAAAGCGCACCAAAGTTTGTTTTGGTTTTTGAACGATACTTTAGTCTATCGCTTCCCCTCCGCGACATTGTGAGTTGTCTTCTGATACGTGATGCACTTCAATGAGCCCATGAACCAGACCCATAGTGGACGTGTCGGAATTATTTGCACAAATTGACGAAAAAAATAGTGAGAGGACACTTTTACAACCGCAAGTAAAACAAGTTTTTGTCGAGATTCACGCATCCAAATGTAGCTTGGAATGTTAAGGAAAACACGTTTTTACCCCTAAAGGTTCATTTTAATGTAAAATACCTAGGAATATGTTGTCGTATAGGCCGAATCATACAAGTCGGCGGATGCGAAGTAAGCTATAAGCTGCGCAATATCCGATCCTGAATGAAGCTCACAGAAAGCTTCGCATTGATTGGGTTTCACGCAGGTTGAAGTCAACTTCACATCCGTCGACTTGTATAATTCGGCCTATAGCTACCTTCGCCGACACAGCAACGGCAAGTTAGAATACCTACCTTACCTTTTAATAATTACCGTCATAACAAAAAAGAACACATGGGGAGGTATAAAATTAGTACCTAACCCAATATTAATAAAATCTAAATAATCCAACCCAATGTTGACGTGGTTGTTTAAATAAATTGCTAAATGGTAAACCAAGATTATAAAATTAAAGCTTATCAACAGTGCATACCTATAACATAGTTTATTGAATTAGGCGTTACTTTGAGGAAGTTACTATTCAAATCCTTGTTATGAATAAATATTTAGGGTACCTAAGTATATAACATACTTATATTGAACTAATTTGTCATTGATAACATACCTATTTTCACGCCTGTTACTCGATTGCTCCGATCCCATGTTTGATAACTTTCTTGTACAGTTCACAACAAAGAACAATGACAATCTTTATTCACTGCTAGAAATTTTAAAGATAACACTTATTTATTGCGTTACACTGCATGAGCAGTGCAGTGCAGTTGTAGTAATGCTTTGTTTTAAAATGGCAAACGGCGTTTGATGTGGTTACGGCGACGCGTCCGCGTCACGTCACTTGCGCGACCGCCGACCAGTAAAATAAATAATAATAATTATATCACAGCGAAACGGAAATCACCGCCTATAGACAATGCAGCACTTTTTTTTATCGTTCTCAAATCTTGGCGTTAAATTCCGATGCATTTGCCAGAATCAAACCATGACTTTTATACTCTTCGAGCATATACTTGGAAGAGTTATCCTCGGGAATAGAATTCTACGCGCGCACCCCTCTGTCATGGTATGAGAACTATAATTCTTACACGTTTATAAAAACCACTTACCAATCGATATTTCAACAGTCATCTGATTGAATCCGCTGCGCGAAGTGCTCATTGAAAAAATGCCAGCTTGTGCAGTTAGAACGTGTGAAAATAAATCTTATACCTCAAATTTACAAAAAGATGGTGTAACGTTTCACATGTAAGTATTTTTTTGTTTCATTGAAGCTTATTTTTATATAAAAACTTAAAATAGTTCACTCGGACCGGCATCGAATATATCGATTCAGTAATGGAGTCTCCGCCAAAGATCGAGAATCATATCCTCCCATGTTCATGCAACATTCAGCCATATGTCCATATCTTACAATCTATTATTGTCTATTGTGGAGAAGAATTCAGTACGTGTACCCCTCTGCCACGGTATAAAAAATAGTGTGCCTACACGTAAAAGAGACACCGGACATTTTATTACACAATTTTAGACTTAAGCGTTCAAGCAATTAAGGCGAAAATGGATTATCAGCATCTGGGTGCATTGTTCTCGCTCGCTCCGCTCCATAAACCCGTCACCCGTTAACGTTTCGACTTTACCCTGATATGTTTAAGGTCGAAATTTCAGTGAACACCTCCTCCCCCGCGCCTCACGTAAAGCTGACAGAATGTAGTGAGTGCGAATGGTAGAGCGTTACTAGTCCGGAGATAAAACGTCCCTGAGCATATACCAATGGAGATGTTAATGATAAAATCCACGAACATAATTGTCTGCCAATGTTTACGGGGGACGGGGAACAAACGCATTGCACACGCGCAAATAAAAATCTTATTTGTGTAAACGCTCACTAAAACAATCCCGCACACCATCATATAATACGTACACAATTATAAAATATAGCGTAGTTACGCCACATACTTCATCTGCCTACGACGCGCACTGGGCGTCTAGTGCGGTGCTAGCGCTCTATACTTTAGTTATTTATTCTCTAAGACGAGGCGGTATGGCTTAAATCTTTAGCCTGCCCAAAAATTGTGAATTATTTATAAAAAAAAAACGAAATCACAGATTCTGAATCTGTCACAGATACGTCATAGGTAGTAGTCATGGATTTATCATATAAACAGGATTGAGTACTGGCAAAGAAAAACGTGCCGACCAGGATACCACATCAGATGATTGTGCCTCTTTTCCAAGTAGGATGACCAAAACATCAAGATCATCTCGGGATAAGTATAATATTTCTTTGGAATGTTACTCCACGCAGGAATCGCAGTTATCTTACCCCTAACTCGTCGTCCTTCGTCATCGTCGTCATTTTAGCAATAGGACGCCTCCTGCTGAGCATAGGCCTTCCTTAAAGATCTCTATAAAACCAATTTCCATAAAACCATTGATCTAGAATTAATATATACGGAGATAATTCAGTTTCAAGTTTGACAGCTGTTATTGGAAATGTAGATCTCGAAGAGTTTTTTCACCTTTGTTAAGACAGCAATGGTCTAGAATTGATAATGACGGAGATAAACCACTTTTAAGTTTGACAGCTGTCACCGCAAATGTAGATCTCGATGAGTTCCTTCACTTTTGTGATGACAGTAATGGTCTGGGATCCATATTTACAGTGTTAAACAACGTTTAAGTTTCATAGATGTAATCTTGACACATATTACGCAACCCGTGTCAGTCCTTAACCACGAAAAACTTTTTTACTAAAAACTTTGTCACAAATAGACCTTATCACAAAAAGACCTTATTACGAAAAATCTTAATCATGAAAACTTTTCCACGAATAGACTTTTTAACAGACTTTATTACGAAAAGTCACAATAACAAGGCATCCATTTTGAAATAAAAATTGCGGACTGACTTTTTTGAAAAAGTCGTCATGGGTGTAGTTTTCGAGGTTTTTGGGGGTGTATATTTCCAAATTGGCATCCATTTTTTAATTAAAGATGGCGAAGGTAACTTTTTTGAAAAGGCCGTCATAAGTGTCGTGTTTAACTTCTTGGATTGTTGATTTCAAAGATGGCATCTATTTTGGAATTAAAGATGGCAGACGTCAGTTTTCTAAAAAGTTGTCATGGCTGTCGTTTTCAAGGTTTTGGGGGTGTACATTTCAAGAATGGCATCCATTTTGAAGAAATGGAACCAATTAAAGATGGCGAACGCCATCTATAATTCCAAAATGAACGCCATTTTTGAAATCTACACCCCCAAAAACCTCGAAAACTACACCCATGATATTTTCAAAAAAGTGACGTCTGTCATCTTTAATTCCAAAATGGGTGCCAATTTTGAAATCTACACCTCCAAAAACCTCGAAAATTGCACCCATGACTTTTTATTTATTGCACACCCTTTATTGTACACCCAGCATGTTTAAGAAATATGTCCAGCATAGTCACCCTACCACACTTCTTTGTATACACCACAGATCTCTGTGGTATACACCACAGTACGCCATTTGCAATCGACGGTGATACACTAGTCAAAAATAAAAAATAACCATTAATCATAAAGACGTATATTCATATAAAATAAATATCAAATTCTGTTTTATTAGCTATTCGCAATTTTAACAAAAATCTAATCAAACTACATTGTTTTAAAAAACAAGAAATGGTTAAGACAGTCGCGGCTTTACAGGTAATAATTCTACCATGTATAAGTGTCGTTTCGAAATGGCAATAGTGCGAGCGGGATACCCTCATCACTTTAGGAAGTCTCTCTTATGTCATTTTAAAGGAATATATGTTTTGTTAAAACACATTAAGGTCGAATTTTCCTAAGCTATTTTTTAGCCAAATTTCGTCTGTGCGCAATCCAGATAGGATACAAAATCCTTGGTAGTAGTCTTCTTATTGGACGTAGTATCTCTTTATCGTAGGTAGTAGATACCCAAAGAGAATATAATAATACCTATTGGTTACCTGAAATGTAGTCTGTGGTCACAGAATTTAAATTCATTTCTTTTTTAATTAATTGAATTGTTTAGTAATTTATTATTTAGTCTTCAGCCAGTTACTTGCTAACTGTAGAACTGCAGACATAAAAAGCAAAATGCCGCATTTTCGTATTGAGACTAACGTTCCCCGAAGTGAAATACCAGCAGATTTCGTAACAAAAGTTGTGCCGGTATTGGCGAAGGCCTTGGGAAAACCAGAACAAGTAAGTATGGTAATTATATTGTTCTTTTGTTATTTACTGATGTTGTGTTATAATTTTATTTAGAGGGCAAAGCGAAGTATAACCTTTATTTTATTGTTTGGCCGCTAACTCTCCTGTGTGCATGTCGGTAATACAAATTAGTCAGACGAGGCAAGGTCTGTCCTCTGTCCTCTGGACGAAAATGATGGAACTCTAGCTGATCTAGGAGGTCCCGTCTATTGCCTGCTCTGCCTTTTGGATAATAGAGTCCTGATCTAAATCTACAACTGAAAAATTCTGGGTAAAACTGGAACTGCAACTTAGTACATAGCTTAGGTAGAAAAGTTACTCATTTATTTTACTATTCTCCAACACACTATTAATTATCGAACATCTGGGCGGCTGTGATGTTAACTACAAGCTGCGGATAACCCAATCCTGACTGAAGCTTGCTTGATAGCACAAGGATTGGGTTTTTCGCAGCTTGCCTCTAATTTCACAGCTAAGATGTTTAATTTGGCCCATACATTACTAACGTTTTCAAAACTAAATTTCGTGTTTACATATCCTAGGGGTTAATAATATGAATGAGAATATGATGCATACTGCATTTGACTATAATCTCTATTTGGTATAATATAAAAATATTTATTTTGTTGGATGTTTTCAGTACTGTGTAGTATCTGTGATCCCAGATGTGCCAATGAGCTTTGGTGGCACTTCAGAGCCATGTGCGATTGCCAATCTCATGTCCATTGGAGCCCTTGGAGTGGAACAGAACAAAAAACATGCCAAAGTCCTGTTTGAAATTGTTGAAAAAGAACTGGGTGTTAAAAATGACAGGTACAAACATAGTTCATTTGTTATTTCATTTGATACATAGTACCTAACTCTATAATGTCATTCAATATCACTTTTCTGCGGACATCTCCTCAGCGTCTTCCCATATCTCAGGCACCACAACAGTTATAGGCCGAATCACACAAGTTGCCATATGTGAAGTTAGCTACAAGCTGTGTGAAAACCAATCAACACGCAGCTTTTTGTGAGCTTTAGTCAGGATTGGATATTGCTTCACTTCACCAACTTGTATGATTCGGCCTATAATAATAGTTGTAAACAGGTAAAAACAATTAGCTAAAATTAAAACAAGTAAGAAAATATCTACATGTCACCATGATTTGTTAGGTGTGCATCATATTAGTAATCTGTTCTCACAATTTTAAAATTAGCTATTGTTGACGACTTTGTTATCTTGAATGAGGTACAAATATCAAGCTACTAGTCATTTTGATGATTATAGAGTAGGTATAATGGACTTTGCTTCTCATTACAGATAACATTTATTGTGAAGGGTATAGTAATGTGGAAGCTTATTTCTCACTAAACATTTCTATTATATTTTGTATACAATGCTATATTATAGCCGATATAGAAATCAAATTTATTAGGTATATTAACTGGATTGTATAACTTTACTAACAGTGGAACTGAGCCTTCAGAACAGGTTTTGCATAACTTGCGTGTTTGCGTGTGGCTCCATACATTTCTCTTAGTTCTTCCTCGTTTTTGCCAGTACCTACCAAAATGTAGACATAAATAATTATGGAAATTACTGTAATTTCAATTAACGTGTAAACCTGTACTAACCCCTCAGTAAAAGATTAGACACTTGGGCAGACTGTGAATCATCATCATCATTATCAGCCGTAGGACGCCCACTGCTGGACATAAGCCTCCCCCATGTATTTCCAATAAGGCCGGTTGGAAGTTTCCTGCATCCAGCGTGTTCCTGCGGTCTTAATAATATCGTCGGACGAAAAGATCTCACGCAGTTTTCCGAACAATTATGAGTTCGGAGACTGTGAATGTTACCTATAAATCCTATAATTATTGCTTTATTTAGTTATGTTGATCAACAAATAATAAAAACTAGTAGAGAGCGACTTAGCCCTGCTTGGAGCAAACATTTGGAAAGAAATGTGTTTTCTCGGAAATGCTGCCTATACAGTCAGACTTCTATTAGAATAGAAATAAGAATGAAAAGCTCTGTCTATCAACCAAATTTTATCAAAATCGTTGAAGCCATTTGTGAGATACAATATTTACACAAATTAATCAACACAATTCCAAAAATTATTCTTTTATCCATCCATCATCCATCCTGATTGAACATTTTATTTTAATTTGAATTTATACTCATTTTTTATTTTTCTTTTTCAGAATGTACATTACATTCCAAGATGAGCCGACCGGTAATGTAGGATTTAAGGGTACTACTTTCCATGCTATTTTTGGATAAACAATAATACTTTAGCTTTTTTGAAAAATGCAACTTTATTTGCATAGTCACACCAAGCATGTTTATGTATGTATGTAGCTTTTCTATAATGTTATTTTGTTAACATATTTTTAGTCAATGTTGTAAGTGAAAATTATAAAATATAAATTATTGAAATTCATAGTGTTTTTTATTATTAGTGTAATTACTCCATAGAGTTTCATAGGTAGGTACCATATCTCAGGACTATATCATTATTATTTTTCTATGAGCATTTGGCACCTTAGTATAGGCCGAATCAAACAATGTGGCAGCTGTCATGTAAACCAATTCTGACTGAAGCTCACTTAACAGCTGCATGCGGATTGGGTTATCCGCAGCTTGAAGTTAACACTACAGCCGCTAAGTTTTTTGATTCAGTTTATAGTTAATGTAATGTATAGGTAGTCTACGTTTTTTAGGTACTTAGATATAATTTTGTATGGACCTCTGATGTCTGAAATAAAGTTTTATTATTATTATTATAGCAAATCAATGTACATACAACCAAAGAAGATATAATATAACAGGGAAGGAAATAATAGTCTTTCCACCATTATATCCCCTCAAAGAGGAAATAAGACATTAAGAGTGGATAAAATGGTTTTCTCCCCTTGCCGTGCTACCCGGGCAGAAGAATTCTTTATTATGATAAAAAATAAATTGTGTTTTAATTTGGCGCGTCTCGACTGATGCATTAAATACAATATTCGATGCCAAACCGAAAAAAAGTTTATCTTTTTCTTTTGTTTGGCGTCGCATTGTTGTGCATTTCCGTGTTTGAATAATTAATTTTTAATATTTTATCGAAATAGTCACATCATAGTCCAATAAAGTCACGGTCAAGTCCAAAGATATTCAAAGTCATACCTCAGTAAAGCAGTGGAGACTTTACTATACATATAGAGGCGTCTATGGAGTTTGGGTAACAACACGGAACGACATGATATGTCACATTATATCACTTGCCTGTACTCATGCACGTAAATCAGCTCATAATCAACGAAACACCACAATTTTTCACTAATTATCACTGGTATAAACACAAGTTTACCAAAATAATACAATGAGGCGACAGGACCTTTCCGCGTTCCCGCCAAAATCTTGCGAAAAAAAGTTGTTCTTGTCTATGATTGTGACATTGACTTTTGTGTAAGAAAACTGCTTGTAGTGTTAACACATCAGTGATTTTACCCTAAATCAGACTATTTGTTAGTGCATAAAAATCTGGTAGCTAGTGCTGTTTTAGTAGGCGATTAAGCATCGAAACAAAGAAAAAACCGCTTTAACACAAAAGACTTAAACACGCTTTAAACACTGTTCAATCATGCAATTTGTACTGCTAAACACTGTCGTGCGTATAACTTTTGTGGTTTAGACGGATATTTGTTAGTCTGTAAAGTCAGTGTAGGGATGAAATTAGGGGACATCTTACACACGGTCACTGACCCCAAATTAAGCAAAGCTTGTGATATGGCTGCTAGACTGATATACTGCTTATTACTTTTTTTTTAAATACATTGTTATATAAATAATACCTAAATAACACCCAGACACATAGCAAACACCTATGTTGATCACATAACTTGTGTATTAGTTAGTCATGTCGACAGCCACTGGTCATGGGATATTTGTCTCGCCGTAGGTATCTCAAGCCCATGTCTAGACACCCACGCAATATGGCGTGATTATGAGACCACCGGATGCTGACACAGCGACTCCCGGCCACCCAGCGCGTAGACTAAGCTCTAGATTTAATTAACATTTTATTTTGTCATTCTGCTCTTGGTCACTGCGTGACACACTTGTCTTGTATAATTAATTAATATTCAATTAAAATTAGTTTTTAAAAACAAAAAGGACGTTTCCCTAAACAAGTCTGGCGCAGCCTTGTGGATTTTCCAGAATTTTCGCGAGTTTTAGTGTCGTAGTGCCCCTAAATCGGTACGCGATACGGTGATTTCGTGAAGAAGGAGAACTACGAACCAAATAAATACGACTCCCTGGGAAACGCGTGGACCTAGTGACCGGCGCAGAATCAGGAGGCCATGGGATCGAGCAGCCTAATGTGAGTAAACCTTTTCACATCCTGTTCTTATTTTCCCGTGACTTTTCCAAATTTTCCTCTCGATTTACATTATTGAGTGGAATAGCTGTAAGATTATCTGATTTTGTTTTACACGCAAATTGGTAAATAGTCAGATTAGTTTTAGGCAAATTCCCTTAATTACAATTATTAAGCGAATTAAAGCATTAATTAGGTAAACTTCCCGCAATTAAAAATTATTGTGTGAAATAGTTTTAAATAACTGATTCGTTTTACACTTGTATCGGTGAAAACTCAGTGTAATTTAAGTAAGTAGAGTAGAATAACTTATAAAAATGGAATATAGAGTAATTCCCAAAGAAATTTTAAGTATAATCCCGAAGTATGACGGTGATGAACAGCAATTAAATTTATACCTTTCAAAATGTGATTATGTGGTGAACGGAAGTAGAATTCCGGGAAACTTAGCCCAAGAACTATATATTTTTCATTCAATTACCAGTCGATTAACTGGTAGAGCCGCAACTCTACTTAGCGATCACCCAAACATAACCAACTATGACGCTCTTAAAGAGTTACTTACTCAACATTTTGGCGACCCGCGATCAGAGGAATGCATTGCTATCGAATTAGAGACCCTTAAATTAAAAACTGGGGAAACGTACATACAATTTTGCCATCGCATACAAAATGTTAAAAGCTCGCTATTTGCCAAAGTCAACAGGCTCACCGACGAAGGCATTAAAGCTGCAAAAATGATTGTATATAATAATACAGCTTTAAACGTATTCTTATATAACCTCCCAGAAGATATGATTCGCATTGTCAGGTTAAAAGGAGCCCCTTCATTGGAAGCTGCACTGAGTATCGTAACTGAGGAAGTTAACTTTAAGTTCCAATATGACGCCAAAAATAAATTACTTAAACAAGCCTCAGTGCAACTACCTACGATGAGCTCACAGCCTACACCAAAACCGTTTAGCGCACCTCCAGTTTTTAGGCAAAATATCAATCCGGCACCAATGCCGACATTTAAGTTTGGCATTCCCCAGAACCAAGGTTTTAGACCAAATTTACCACAACAACCACGTTTCACGCCACCCATGCAAAATCTTCATAAATTTGGACAACCACAAGGTTTACCTCAACGTAATTTCGGTCAAGCGCCCCCACAGCGCGCACCGTTCCAGTACGGTGGCTATAGATTTGGTATTCCCCAACAACAAAACTTTAGATTCGGTATCCCGAATCAGCAGCACCCGAATGCTAACCAGTTTAAGTTCGGCATACCCAACCAGCAGGTACAACCACCTAGACTTCAGGAATCAGACGTCACCATGCGTACAGCACCTGTCAGGCAAAACCTTATGGTTAACGAACTGTTCTACGACGAGCCCAGCCAAGAACAAGCTGAGTACGGTTACGGTTACGAAGAGGACGTAGGATACGCTATGAACGATTGCAACTATACTGAAAACGTTAACGATTTTGACTATTCGAACCCTGTAATTGAAAACGGTTGTAACGATACCGACACAGCCGCCAACGCGGAAAATTTTCAGGCAACAGCCTCACCGAATGTGGTGAAATAATTAATTTAAATTACTGCGATAGTATCCTTAAATTACCACACGTGGTAATACCCGAAATTAACTCAAAATTTTTAATTGATACCGGAAGCAGCCGATCTTTTATCAGCCCCGCTAAAGCTCAAGAGTTTTTCAATGATTTCAGGTACTATGAACCGTTTAAAGTGATTAGTACACACGCGCAAAGCACACACGACGAAATAATATATATACCCTTATTGAAAACCTTTAAGAGCACACTCCGTCAAAAATTTTACGTTTATGACGTAGATAAACGTTACGATGGTTTGATAGGATCTGACCTTCTGTCAAGATTAGGAGCGAACATTGATATGCGTAACCAAATTTTGGTAACGCACAACGCGAAAATTCCAATAATATACAACCCACCTTACGAGATTGAGATTCCACCGCGATCTGAAATGAAAGTAAAAATTCCCACGGATTTACAACACGGCGAAGCAATTTTAGATTTCCTGCAATTTCAGGAAGGCGTCCGCATGCCTACTGCACTCGTCAAGTGCGAGAACTATTTTGCGGAAACGGTTATACAAAATGCAACCGAGACCAAGACTGTTATCACTTTCAAAGAGCCTTTCCATGTAACGGTTTTTGAGAACGAGGAATGTGAGGTAAACGTTGTGAAAGATGACTGTGTGATTGACGATGTACTGAAAGAAAATTTAAGAAAATTACGCCTAGATCACACAAACAAACAGGAACGCGATGCCATTACTAAGCTATGCTATGAGTACCGCGATATATTCTATTGTGACCAATTACCACTGACTTTTACAAACCAAGTAAAGCACCAAATTAGAACAACTAACGAAGATCCAATATATATCAGACCTTATAGACACCCACCTGTTATAAATCAAGAAATTCAAAAACAAGTAGATAAGCTTTTGGCAGACAACGTAATAGAAGAATCCCACTCACCCTGGAGTGCACCTGTGCATTTAGTGCCAAAAAAAATAGATGCATCAGGTGAAAAGAAGTATAGGATGGTCATAGATTACCGACGCCTTAATGAAATAACAGTAGATGATAAATACCCTTTACCTAACATAACGGATCTTTTCGATAAAATAGGTAAATCGCAATACTTTACAACAATAGATCTCGCCAGTGGCTACCATCAAATTGAAGTAAATGAACGGGATAGGGCTAAGACCGCGTTTACGACACAAGCAGGACATTTTGAGTTCAAAAGAATGCCATTTGGCCTTAAAACGGCACCGGCAACCTTCCAAAGGGCCATGGACAATGTATTACGAGGCCTACAGGGTATGCATTGCCTGGTATATCTCGACGACATAATAGTGTTCTCTAACAGCCTAGAAGAGCATGTCGAGAAACTCCGGAAAGTGTTTGATAGGCTTAGGAAGACTAACCTAAAAGTAACTCTAGATAAATGCGAATTTCTACGAAAAGAGGTCCTTTACCTTGGACACACGATCACCAAGGACGGTCTCATGCCTAATAACGATAAAATAAAGGCAGTGTTAAATTTCCCACTCCCGCGAACTGCTACGGAAATTAAGAGCTTTCTCGGCTTAGTAGGATACTATAGGAAATTTATCAAAGATTTCGCCAAGCTCACTCAACCCATGACCGCGTGTCTGAAAAAGAGAAATAAAATAGACTGTACAAAACAGGAATATATAGACGCGTTCGAAAAATGCAAAGAGCTTTTAACAAACGCACCGCTCTTGCAATTCCCGGATTTTTCCAAACAATTCGTCCTTACAACCGATGCGTCAAATTTCGCTATAGGTGCAGTCCTTTCTCAAGGACCTATAGGAAGCGACAAGCCCGTAGCTTACGCGAGTCGCACGCTAAACGATGCAGAAACGCGATACAGTACAATAGAAAAAGAATTACTTGCCATAGTATGGGCAACCAAGCATTTCAGGCCATACTTATACGGAAAGAAATTTACTATTTATACAGATCACAGGCCGCTAGTTTGGGCAAAATCCATAAATGAACCCAATAGTAAATTAACAAGATGGAAATTGCGTTTAGCGGAATTCGATTACGATATAATACATAAACAGGGAAAACAAAACTGTAACGCCGACGCTTTATCCCGAATTAAGGTAAACGCATTAGAAGAAGGCGATAACGTTTCGATGGAAGTCAATGTAGATAAAAAAAAGAAAAAAATTAAACGACAGCAACTTAGAGGCGAACCTGAACCTGTTCCGTCTACGTCACGTGAACAACCTCCATCCCCAATAGAACTGTCAACTGATTCCGAAGGGACAATATCCATATGTAGCTCAGGTAGAAGATCACCCTACTCGATACCATCCGAGGGTAGCGTCACTGCAACCGCCTCTGAAGGCCAAGACGAAACAAATACTATAGGTACAATTCATTCAGCCGATAATTTAGACACTGACGGTATCCTTATATTACAGGAGGCTATAGATACCAAGCCTAACCAGATACTCATTCACGCATGGAACAGGAACGAATTGTCAGTCAAAGATTTGTCTAGAGATAAACAAAAGGTATTAGAAGTCCATCTCCCTTTAAATAACACAGAGCTGATTAAGCGATTCTTGAAAAATTACATCAGGCCCAAAATTAAATATTTCTTCTATTTTGAAGACCCAATACATCGCAGTCAGTTTTCGGAAACTAGTAGATCTCTTTTCCAAAAAGGAACAGTAAAGTTTTACGAGTGTACCAGTCGCGTAGTTTATGTAGAGGATGAGGAAGAGCAGCGCCAAATTGTACTTAAATATCATGAAGGAAAGAATAGCCATAGAGGAATTAGGGAAACACTGGTACACCTCAGACGCACATATTATTGGAACAATATGACCGAAACAGTGTCATGCATCATAAATGCATGTGAATTATGCAAAAAAATGAAATATGACCGAAAGCCACTAAAACCAGAATTACAATTAACGCAAACGCAAATCAGACCATTCCAAGAACTATTTATTGATACTTTCACAATCGACGGAAAAACATATCTGACAATAGTAGATGCTTTCAGCAAGCTAGGCCAAGCCTTTGAAATTAGCGCAAAAACTACCCCTGAAGTAGTTAGAGCCCTTATAAAGTATTTCTCTTTGTACGGAACACCGAATAGGATCAGCGCGGACCCAGGAACCGAATTTAATAATGCATTAATGAAAGAAATGTTATCGTTCTATAAAATAGATCTACATATCGGTACACCTCATAATCCTAACTCTATGGGGGTTGTAGAGCGATTTCATTCAACACTTATAGAGATATATCGAATTGCTAAGTACGAACAAAAGGTAACGGACGCCGCGTCTGTTATGAGTTATGCAATTATGTCATACAACCACACAATTCACTCTACCACAGGCCTCACCCCGTTTGAGGTAGTTTTTGGACACACTGAGGCAAACACGGCATTTCATGTAGACTTTAACAAACAATTTACGCAACAATTAGTAAAAGAACATGTGAGGCGAACAAAACATCTGTACGAATACTTAACCGACAAAATTATTGATACAAAAAAAGCCGAAATTAAGAAACGTGGGGGAGATACAGATTTTGACTTAGATGTAGGCGATACGGTTTTTATCAAAGGAGTAAACGTTAGGCGAGGTAAAGACAAACCGCGATACCAAAAAGCTCAAATTACTGGAGCTATACGTAGGAACGTCGTACCAGTTACTACTCAGAACCGAGCTACTAAAGTTCCTATTAAAGACATCAAGCGTCCTCCACAGGTTAATCCTCCTGGTGGCTCAAGCGGGAGCCCTCCAGCTGCAACGGATTGACAAGAACCCTGGACTGTTACCCATAAAAGAAGGTCAAGCAGTCGTAAGTCATGACACTTGGACTGTCATTAAGATCCTAGACTTAAATTCTTTATGTGAGGAACTAGAGTCTAATATTAACAATTACATAAGTTTGAAAAAACAGGTAAAAAAATATTTTCAGGGTAAAACTGTTGAAATAGACTTTACCGAGATAGAACAGCAAACCGATTATACTATGAATATAACTATAGAAAAGTATAAAGAACTGATTCCGTCAATAAGATATAAGCGTGGCTTAATCAACCCCCTCGGTTCATTGATTAAGGCTATTACTGGTAACCTCGACAATGACGATGCTATAGAATACGAAAAATTGATTCAGGAAGTAAAATCAAAACAAAACCATCTTGAGACCAAAATGACGATAGTTGCCGAAATGTTGGGTACATTCACGAAAATGGCTAACTCTACCAAAAGCAATTTTGACCTCATTGAGGAAAGCATTCGAGATATCAATCGTAATCTCAATGACTCTAAATTAATACAAGCTAATAACAGAGTCGTTCACATCTATAATGCATATACACATAACTTTCAAACCCTCTACTTAAAACTAAATGAGATTGAAACAGCCATTGCTTTTGCTAAAGTTAAACTATTACACCAATCAGTTGTAGACACAGACGAACTAATAGCATTGTTACAGAAAATTGAGAAAACTGAGAAACTTGTATTTACTGTAAACATGGAAAACATTGTTAAAATAGAGCAGTGTATAGAGATGAAAGCGTACATAAAACAAAATCAGATAAAATTTATTATGCATATTCCTTTAATACAAAATGAGGTTTTTAACTATATAAAATTGATTCCTTTACCTGTTCGTAATCCAGACACCGGCCTTACCTCCCTAATTATCCCTAAACACCCCTATATCCTTGTGAAAGGGTTGAAAGCCAAGCCGCTCTCCCAGCCATGCCGCGAGGTCGACGAAGCCCGTTTCCTGTGCTTCGAAAATGACGCATCACCACTAATTGAAGACAATTGCGTCACCGATCTAATGAAATTTTCCACAAATATTTCAAGTTGCCATCCAGTTCCCGTAATCATTAAGGATGTAAGAGCCGATTTGATACAACCTAATCGCTGGATCATTTATGCAAACTCCGCCACACTCCTTACTAGATATTGCGAAGAGGAAACTACCCAAGACACCATAGCCGGAACATACCTATTAACCATGGATGACGACTGTGAAGTAAAGATAAAAGAATTAAAGCTGAAAAAACACCAAGATCAGGGAAAGAACGTTGTTGATAGCAAGCTCATTCAATTACCTGCGACACTGCGGAACGAGTCAGATTGTACGCATGGGATGAGACCTGTCAACCTTAACGGAGTCGATCTTTCGGATACGCAGTTCCTGAATTACTTATTGCAGAAAAGTGGAAGTGAATTTAGTGATAGTGAAAGCCATTATAGTGCATTAGATCATAGGAGTGTTAGCATAGGAAACCTTATATTTTGTGTAATCCTTGTAATCGGCCTTGTATTAGTAGCATTTAAGCGTAAAATTAAGTTTTTAAGTAAAACTATTCGGGATCATCCCCACCCTGTGGATAATCCCGAACTTGAGGAGGGAGGAGTCATGTCGACAGCCACTGGTCATGGGATATTTGTCTCGCCGTAGGTATCTCAAGCCCATGTCTAGACACCCACGCAATATGGCGTGATTATGAGACCACCGGATGCTGACACAGCGACTCCCGGCCACCCAGCGCGTAGACTAAGCTCTAGATTTAATTAACATTTTATTTTGTCATTCTGCTCTTGGTCACTGCGTGACACACTTGTCTTGTATAATTAATTAATATTCAATTAAAATTAGTTTTTAAAAACAAAAAGGACGTTTCCCTAAACAAGTCTAGTTAGTTATTTATTTAAGTGAGTGTTTACT
The DNA here is from genome assembly GCA_949316475.1 of Hypomecis punctinalis. NCBI lineage: Eukaryota > Metazoa > Arthropoda > Insecta > Lepidoptera > Geometridae > Hypomecis > Hypomecis punctinalis. The sequence goes on along the minus strand of OX438795.1, from coordinate 24,539,919 downwards.
CACTTAAAGCAGTGTCACATTTTTTTTTATACCTGAATTTTTATTTTTTTTAAAGTATTAAGAGTAAAATAAGTAAAGTACTGGTGTAAACTGTAATGTTATTTATTAAGGAAATAAAGAATTGAATTGAATTGAATTGAATAAATATTTGCCCTGGGTGGGAATCAAACCCACGCCTCTTTGATTTAGCAGTCAGGGTCACTAAACACTGAGCCGCCGACCACCGTGGCAGTCAATAACTAATACAATCCAAACGCTTAGGCCGACCGAGCTTCTCTATCGTTTATTCCGCACTCTCGCTTAGCTTACACGCTCGGCTAAAAGCGGAACGTGACACTTTTTCGTATCTGCAGAAGACGTTCATCAATTTATAAGACGTTATCCTACATAATAATTTTCATGGTAGCACTCAGTAACTGCAAGTGTTTCGGTATATTTGTGAAATTTAATCTGGTCACACTGCTGTTTTACTATTTACAAGGGAGTTTTGGCGGGAACGCGGAAAAATCATGTCGCCTTATTGTATTATTTTGTTAAACTTGTGTTTTTATCAGTGATAATTAGTGTAAAATGGTGGTATTTCGTTGATTATGAGCTGATTTACGTGCATGAGTGTAGGCAAGTGATATAATGTGACGTATCATGTTGTTCCGTGTTGTTACCAACAAAAACTCCATAGACGCCTCTAGTAAAGTCTCCACTGCTTTACTGAGGTATGAATTGGACTATGATTGGATTTGACAGCGACTTTATTGGACTATGACGAGACTACGACTGTGACTATTTTGATAAAATATGTTTGTAAATTGTTTATTATTTAAGACTTCGACTGAAGGACTCTGTATCCATGGTCATGAATAAATTAAAAAAAAAAAAAAAACTATTTACAATATTCTCTTTGGTTTTTGTGAAATGTGAATTGATTCTAAATATTTTTTGTATCTATTTCGCTATTATTAAAAATATCTGGAGTAATCTCAGCCCTCCAATTCTAGTTTTACCATTAAGTTCTGGCCGTAGTTCTGAAGTGGTGTATCAGGAAACCGCTAAGATGGATGATCGGAGTGTCGAGGATACTCCAGCTTCTCAGAGGCTGACCAACGATGACTTCAGGAAGCTACTGATGACTCCACGGTCTACTCCTTCTGGGGGATCACACCCCGCAGGCTCTGTTAGAGAGGCCATGGCTAACTCTGGGTGTGTACACATACTCATGTTCTTAAAAATACAAACTTCTTGGCTACTATTCCATAGGCATACCTAAACTAGATTTGATTAGCTCTCTTATGTAGCTACATAGACCTATGAATTGACTGGTATCAAAACATTTAGAGCTACACTATGTTTTGTTTTTAATTACTATTTGGGGTTAGACATAAAGTAAACAACTATTTTTCAATTAGCTATAGGCGGAATCATAATACATAGTGGCTGTAATGTTAGCTACGAGTTGCAGATAACCTAATCCTTGCCCAGCTGTTATGTGAGCTTCCGTCAGGATTGGGTTATCTGTAGCTTGTAGCTAACATCACAGCAGCCAAGTTGTATGATTCGGCCTATATCATTCATTTATCTAGTAAAATATAGATAAAACTTTAATGTGAAATATTTATAAATTCTCAATGACTATTACGTAGTGTTGGGAGGTCTTAATCTTTCTCTACCTTTCAGGTCTATGCCTCCGCCTTCCACAGAGAACAAAAGTGAGCTCCGCCGAAAAAAGAAGTCATATTATGCAGCTCTGAAGAAGCAGGAAGACAATAAATTAGCAGAATTGGCTGAGAAGTACAGAGACAGAGCACGAGAGCGAAGAGATGGGGTCAATGAAATTGGTCCCACAGACCCTACTAGCAATACTAGCAGCGCATATAGGTTAGATGGATAAATTCACTGTTGTTAAAACTAACATACAATATATTACAGGAGAAATTATTAAAACTGTAATTCTGCCCTTATGTTTAACATGCATTACAACATGATCTGTAAACGCAACCTTTTGGCTCCAAATCAAATCTAGCTCCAAATCAAACGGTTGCATGTTCAGATGATGCCGCATTGCACATACAATGTTTATCATAAGAGGGGCAGAACGAGATAGTGTCTGCACAGACATCCCACATGAAGTGTTTGTAGTGCATCAGTAGCTGGGATGGTTCATCCCTGGACTAGAAACCAACTATGATTTGCATTCACTATTGTTGCTTTCTGTCACACATTCTGTCAGCTTTACGTGAGGCGCGGGGATGGAGGTGTCACTGAAGTTTCAACCTAATGGATATGAAGATAAACTCAAAATGTTAACGGGTGACGGGTATATGGATCGGAGCGAGCCAGAGCTATTTATTCCAACTAGACTCTCACTCGCGCGCAAAACCGAATCCTAAGTGACGCTCACGTTAAGAGTTGCGTGAGAATTGGGTTTCGCTAGTTAATATTACATCCTCTAAGAAATTTGATTCAGCCTATATTTAGATTCAAGAAATGTGGTTTAATTTAAACTTTTCTTTATCTTTAAACTTTTCTGTTAACTAATGTAATGTGCTATTTCAGAGCGGTAGCACCAGATGTGAAATCAGGAATGGATGCTAAAGAAAGAAGGCGACAAATGATTCAGGTAAAGTATTTTAATGACAACTTTACGGGGTTATCTGCTTGTCCTGTACTAAGCTGAAGGGGGGTGTTTAAGGCCATCCTTATGAATAACTTAAAAATAAAAAAAAGCTGTTTGGCTGAAAAAAACAGCTGAGGTTTTTTCTCAAACCACCACCCACACCATCAACCCACATGAAAGTTGTTCATAATGATGGTCTGAAACACCTCCACTTAGTACATGGTACACCAGTTCATAACCTTCTAATTCTAATTTGAAGTAGGGGCGATTTGAAACAGCCACGACAAAGTGGGCTGTTAGTGACTCCAAGTTTAAACAAGTGACTATTTAAGTTGCAGTGACCAGTTATGAGTCCTACCATAAGTTGGAAGTCTTGCCGCTGCAACTTCAATAGGTTGTTTGTGATGTTTCTATTTAGATTGGGGAAAGCAGCCTTAGAGTGCTTGCAATCCTCCCTTTTGTTCCAGATATTCTGTTGTTCTTTTTCGGTATGACGACGCAGCAACTCGCGCACTTCCGCCGCTGTTGGCTTACAGTGTTTTGTTGCCTCGTCCCCTACCTGTTTTCTCGTACCCTCTTTAGCGAGGCTATGTTGTTGCCTGAACATGATCCGTGACTCTTTGTCCAGCGCACGATTGTTCTGTGATTTCTTGATAGAGTTTGAAGTGTCGCATGACACTCATCGGTAACTCTAGACCTTGTTACAGGTCTTTTGAGTGCGTAGATAGTGGCAGCACTGTCAACCGTGAACACGATGACTTCTTTGGCCTCACTGTTTTCCGTAGCTGTCAAAACTCATTTAAGGGTACAAGTGCTTTTGCGGCTAGTAAAAGGCCCATGGCCTCCGCCTGCAAGGTTGTTGTAGTTTTGCTCAGGGCCAGGGACTCCCTGAGGCCAAGTTCCGGCGAGTAATAGCCGCAGCCTGTTCCTTCCTTGTTTTTTGCACCATCCTTGTAGACATTCCAAGATGGCACTACGTTGTTTGACAAATTGTTCTCTATGATCAGCTCATACTTTTTGCTGTCTAGATGCGTTTTAGCTATTCTATCCGTTCCGCGACTTGTTTCGGGAATTATTGCTATCGCCCGATCGATTATTCTACAGTGGTTTGTCGTGGCACCCGAAATCTTCCAATGATTTGTTGATTTAATTCGTAGGGCAGAAGCCATCGCCTCCTGCTGTATATGCAAGTGCAGTGGTGTGAGCCCTAAGATAATTTCAAGAGCAGCTGAGGGTGTCTTTTTCATACATCCGCTGTTAAGAGAGCACGCAAGTCTTTGCGTTTGTTGTAGCTTAGTTATAGCGGTCACTAGGTTCGTATGTGTCCACCACACTACGCAACCGTACGTAAGAACCGGACGCACTATGACAGTATATAACCAGTGACAGAGCTTTGGCTTTAGACCCCAGTCTTTTCCTACAGCTCTTGAGCACTGCCATAAAATGTTTGTTGCCTTCGTGGTGACATATTCAAGTTGTTTACCCCATAGAAGTTTACTATCTAGCCAGATACCTAGATATTTAACTTCCTTGCTCAGTGTCAACTTCGTACCAAATAACAAGGGAGTTTTTAAATCTGTTTTCTTGGTTGTTCGTGTGAACAGCACTAGCTCCGTTTTTTTTTGTGGATAACCTTGTACGTATACTAGCTGAGTTGGCACAACTTGTTGTGCCCGATAAAAAAAAATCTATGAAGGGTCACCCTTATTACTTAGGGGTTTAAAAAATAGCATACAACCTATTCTCAGACCTAAATTTACATAAGGTGAAGCCATTGTGGAGGAGTTTAGTAACAAACAGTGATTTTTATGATTTCAGGAATCAAAATACCTCGGTGGTGACATGGAGCACACTCACTTGGTGAAGGGTTTGGATTATGCCCTACTACAAAAGGTATTCTCTTAATAAAAGTCACTTTAAAAGCTAAATCTTAGTCGTAATTTAAATCAATCTGCTTACTTACTTAATCTGCTCTACTTAGACTTTAAATTAGGCACTTATGCCGCGTAGTCTTGATGTATATGGCTTTACGGCACAGGATACCTATAAGTAAAGGCCGAATTCAACTTAATGGCGTATGTAACGTTGGCTACAAGTTGTGTAAAACCTCACTCAACTCCACTGATGTATGAATTTGCTCCTCGCCACGTGTTCACATACCTTAAAGTTTGATTCGACCTATACTATACATACAGTATGTGGCCTCCAACCTGTGTTTCCACTTCAGTTTTTTTTTCGCCCTAAGTTTAGATATTTGCTTCCTAATAATCCCTAAATATATATTGTGGGGGTCTACCAAAAGTACCTCGGCTAAATCGAGCATGCTATCGCAGGGTCTCAAGCATTTTACCCTAAAAATTTCCTAAACGCCAAAAACGCTCTAAGTACAACGTGAAACATGCAAACATGCACTTTCGTCGTAAAATAGGGCTAAATCCCTAAATGTGGAAACAATGCCTTCGACCACCAGAAGCCCCCTTCCAGTAGGCTCTTACTACAGAGATGTTCTATAGCTCTATCATCACAGCTAGAGTTCTGCCATTTAACCTAAAATAGATAGAGAATCTGTCAGATAGATTATCCAAAAATATTAGGTTCGATTTTTTTTGTCAATTAAACAAAATTTATGAAGATATAGCCCGTTAAAGTTCTACCTAACGTCACGACTAGCTATACTTTTCGCGTAGAAGTGACGTCACGCCACCCACTCCCGAAGTTTGACAAGTCGTTTATCTTTGTCATTTCTTGTTTCATTGACAAAAGAAAAAATACATGTATTGGACATGTATTTTTTCTGTATTTTTTGATAATCTAATGGACAATTATAATGATTTTTTACCCAGTTATAATGCCTGTACCAGCCTAGACCAGACGTAGACCTACCCACGAAGAAAGATTGGGCCATATCTACCACGCGGGCTTAGTGCGAGTTGGTGGATTCACGCCATCGAATTTCTTCTACGGACGTATGCAGGTTGCCTTACGATGTTTTCCTTCACCGAACTGCCAGTGGTGTGAAATTTCGTACATAAATTTCAAAGAACTCATTATTATTTGAATCTACGGGATTTGAACTCACGAACTCACAATTGTAAGGCGCGCGTGACCTTTAGAACACCACGGCTTACTACCTCTAGACCACCACGGCTTATCAAATTCTTCATCAAATATCTAAGCTATGTTGGTGGTGTCTTTCTCAGGTCCGGTCGGAGATTCAGACTCGCGAGCAAGAGCAGGAAGAGGAGATGGAGCGACTAGTCACCGAGACCGAGGCCCCCGTGGAGCCTGTCAAGGAAAAGAAGGAAACAGCAGTAAGTACTTTTCTTGTCAAAAACTTTGCATACAAATATTCCTTCTTAGCTATTGCCAAGAAATGATGATGATGATTAAAAACTTGTTGAACATTCTAGTGACACTAGATGTAGATTTATTCAGGATTGGCCCCACAGTAAAAGTTGTGATGGTTTTAATCCCCCCTTTTCGGCTTAATACAGGGCACGAATAAAAGAAGCCTGTATAATGATATTATTGTACTACTAATTTCAGCCTGAATCGGAAGAATTACAGTTCAAGACGCCAATGGGGAAGAATATTTTCGACTTTGTCATGGATCAGAAGTAAGTATAGAAAGCTAATTTTAGCACAAATTTGCACTTGTTAATTATCAAAAGTATAACTTGTATTGAACTTTAGATGAAAGGAAAAATAAGATTGCTTGTTTAATAATTTCTTATCTATTTATTATATTTCGTATTTTCACAATCTAATAACTATAGATTGTGAAAATACCAACATCAGTAAAAACTTTTAGAGGAAACTTCTTTTAGTTTTTCTCTACTATCAAGTATTTTCTGTTCCTGTCGATGACCATCACTACATCCTACTAATATTATAAACGCGAAAGTTTGTGAGGATGGATGAATGGATGTTTGTTACTCTTTCACGCAAAAACTATTGAACGGATTGAGATGAAACTTTGCAATAATATAGCTTATATATCAGAATAACACATAGGCTATATAATGATATTGCGTCAAAAATCAAAATATCATGCGGGCGAAGCCGCGGGTAAAAACTAGTAATTATATATTATACTAAAGTTTTGTGTCTGTCTTCTGTGGGTCCGCTTAAATTTTTTAAGCTACACGTACGTAGTGTAATTTATTCACTACGGTTTTCAAATACATTTTAAATATTTCTTCAGAAGGTTTATAGCTATAATTCTTTCGTGACCAAGTGAACCCGAGACGGGCAGCTAGTAATAAATAAACAATCATTTCAGGAGCAAAAAAATAGTTCGCAACGAGCTGTTCGCCCCGGGTCGGATGGCCTACGTGGTGGAGTTGGACGAAGAAGGAACCATCGACAGCGATATACCCACCACGCTCACGCGTAGTAAAGCTGACGTGCCGGAGACTGAAGAGGGCAGCTCTACCACAAGCGCCAATGACGTGGTTTTGGATAAATTGACCCAAATCTTCTCGTATTTGAGACATGGGCGGCATAGAAAATTAAAGAAGACCAAGGTACGTAAGATACTGTATATTATACTGTTTTATAGTATTAAAATCTAACCTAACATATCTTTTAGAAACCATAGACTGCGACGTACCCACTACGCTCACCCGTAGCAAGGCTGATATTTGCAGAAAATAACGCAAATTTTCTCGTATTTGAGTCTCAGACGGTATAGAAAATTAAAGACCAATAATGCTGATATAGTGTTGCAGTTATAATATATTCCCTAGATCAGAAGAAGATTAGGTGCCAGCACAGTGTAGATTACCAAATATACATGCTTCTAAATCCCTGTTACATTAAAAACGCCCTTAGTACTACGTAAAATATGCATTTTCGCCCTAAAATAGGGAGGGCCCTCACGCGTTTCCGTCGCTCGTTTGTCGCAATCCAGTAACGGCACAAAAATGCTTGTGATCGCTACAGTTGCAACATGGACTCCGTTGACGTAACTTAAAAGTCTATCTATCAATTTTCAGCTCTTTGCGAATTTTGGCTAAGTCAAGACTTTTCATTTTGACTGACCTAGCTGCTGTCGACCGATACAGTCCCGCGTTAGCATCGATATACAGGGTTATTTCTAATCAATTAGCATCCTTTTAGGGGCTTATTCTGTACATCAAAACTAACAACTTTTGTTCTACAACTTTTGCCAAAATCCAAAAAAAAAAATTGTTCGTCCATAGAAAAATATCGTTCACCCGTGCCAAAATGTATGGAACAGCTGATTTTGTTTTTTAGTTTTGACAAAAGTCGCAGAACAAAAGTTGTTAGTTTTGATGTACAGAATAAGCCTCTAAAATGATGCTAATTGATTAGAGATAACTCTGTACAGTCGCGATGCTGTAGCGCTTGAAGCATCGCGTCTGTCGCGCGTTTGCATCGCGTTTGCATCGCGCCTGTCGCGCGTTTGTCGCGCGTTTGCATCGCGTCTGTCGCGCGTTTCATCGCGTCTGTCGCGCGTTTGCATCGCGTCTGTCGCGCGTTTCATCGCGTCTGTCGCGCGTTTGCATCGCGTCTGTCGCGCGTTTCATCGCGTCTGTCGCGCGTTTGCATCGCGTCTGTCGCGCGTTTCATCGCGTCTGTCGCGCGTTTGCATCGCGTCTGTCGCGCGTTTCATCGCGTCTGTCGCGCGTTTGCATCGCGTTTGTCGCGCGTTTGCATCGCGTCTGTCGCGCGTTTGCATCGCGTTTGTCGCGCGTTTGCATCGCGTCTGTCGTGCGTTTGCATCGCGTTTGTCGCGCGTTTGCATCGCGTCTGTCGCGCGTTTGCATCGCGAATGTCGCGCGTTTGCATCGCGTTTGTCGCGCGTTTGCATCGCGTCTGTCGCGCGTTTGCATCGCGTTTGTCGCGCGTTTGCATCGCGTCTGTCGCGCGTTTGCATCGCGTCTGTCGCGCGTTTGCATCGCGTTTGTCGCGCGTTTGCATCGCGTCTGTCGCGCGTTTCATCGCGTCTGTCGCGCGTTTGCATCGCGTCTGTCGCGCGTTTCATCGCGTCTGTCGCGCGTTTGCATCGCGTCTGTCGCGCGTTTCATCGCGTCTGTCGCGCGTTTGCATCGCGTCTGTCGCGCGTTTCATCGCGTCTGTCGCGCGTTTGCATCGCGTCTGTCGCGCGTTTGCATCGCGTCTGTCGTGCGTTTGCATCGCGTCTGTCGCGCGTTTCATCGCGTCTGTCGCGCGTTTGCATCGCGTCTGTCGCGCGTTTGCATCGCGTCTGTCGCGCGTTTGCATCGCGAATGTCGCGCGTTTGCATCGCGTCTGTCGCGCGTTTGCATCGCGTCTGTCGCGCGTTTGCATCGCGTCTGTCGCGCGTTTCATCGCGTCTGTCGCGCGTTTGCATCGCGTCTGTCGCGCGTTTGCATCGCGTCTGTCGCGCGTTTGCATCGCGTCTGTCGCGCGTTTGCATCGCGTTTGTCGTGCGTTTGCATCGCGTCTGTCGCGCGTTTGCATCGCGAATGTCGCGCGTTTGCATCGCGTCTGTCGCGCGTTTGCATCGCGTCTGTCGCGCGTTTGCATCGCGTTTGTCGTGCGTTTGCATCGCGTCTGTCGCGCTTTGCAATAGCGACTAGCGCGAGTTAGTAGCGGCGTAATCGCACGATTACACCTTCCTACCTGCTTTTGCGAAGCAAAGACGTGTTTTTTCTATCGTGTCCAATTTTAAGAGAAATTTGTTGTGAAAGTATAATACAGTGTTCGAAAAGTTGCTGAAATCATTCTGGATACGCCGGGGAGCAATCGTAGTAAATAAACGTCACTGGTAACTTGAATATTTCACTGCAAAACGCTGCTGAAGTTTCACATTGAAGCATAACTTTCGATTTTATTTTCTGTTACCTACCCCACAACACTTTTGCATTCAAATAACAAACGAATTGATGACACTGACAGTCGACAGCAAGTTTATGACGTAACGGTACGATACAAACGTCACATTTTCTTTACGTCATTCGGACACTGACACTTTGAATAAGAAGACTGCTTTTGCTAAAGTTGTGTTCACATACTTTATTCATATAAATATTTTTATTTTTCGTTCTCCTACAAATTGCCATTAATAATTATAGGATGAGCAATATAAATAAATGTGCGGCTTGCGATCGCACGATTCCGAATTTTGAAATTAAGACCTGTAAAAGTTGTCGATCTAACTTTCACTATCAATGCCTTGGTATAGCTCCTGATACCTTTTTGAAAGAGTCGAAACAGTACAAAAGCAGTTGGAGATGCCCGAATTGTAAGGCCAAGGATAAAAAAGGTGACAACTCAAATACCCCGGTGAGGTCTCGCATGGACTCCCCAACTAAAGATGAGCATGAATCTCAAAACCTCACCGATTTGAAGGCTTATTTCGATGCCAAATTCCTGGAAGTCTCAAACAAAATTACAAAAGACATCGAAAAAAAGATTGTTCTAGGAAGTAACGAGACGAATTCAAAAATACAAGACTTGTCAAAAGGAGTGAAATATATAACAAATCAGCTGGATGAGCTCAAAATAAAATATGAAGCTCAGAGTCAAGAAATTTTGATACTTAAGGAGGAGAACAGTCTACTTAAAGACCAAGTGAAAGACATACAGGGCCGGCTGGCTACAATGGAGCAGAAATCAAGAGAATGCAACGTAGAGTTACAATGCGTCCCCGAAGCTAAGAACGAAAACGTATTGAAGATCATCGAGAAAATTTGTCAAACCGTCGGATATAATCTTGGCGAAAATGATGTGCAGCATGTTCATCGCGTTGCTAAAATAAACAGCGACTCTCCCCGCCCTCGAGCCTTGATTGTGAAGCTGGCATCCACGCATATCAGAGACAATCTTCTGGCCACGGTTCGTTTATTTAATCGTGAAAACAACGAGAATAAACTCAATACTGCGCATCTCGACATTCCTGGTGAAAAACGTCCTGTGTACGTCTCGGAGCACCTCTCTCCTGCAAACAAGCAGCTGCATGCAGTGACAAGGGCCGCTGCTGCCGAGAAGAAGTACCGGTTCGTCTGGGTTCGTAATGGACGTATTTTCGTGAGGAAAGATGTAAAATCTAAGCCTATCCTTGTCAAAGACACAGAATTTGTCAAATCTTTATAATACTGTAGTAGTCACACAGAACACTCTTAAAGTGTATTATCAAAATGTAAGAGGCTTGCGAACCAAAGTTACTGATTTGTATCACAACGCTATTTCGTATGATTATGATATTATAATACTAACGGAGACCAATTTGAACGATTCTGTCTATGATAATGAACTTTTTGATACCCGTTACAATACTTTCAGGCGCGACCGACGGGATTCGGGTTCTCAAAAAAAGGATGGAGGCGGGGTTTTGATTGCTATCTTAAATGATTATGACGTCCTGTGCAAACGAGATTGGGAGGCACACTCAGCTTGTGAAGATTTGTGGGTGAATATTAAATTAAAAAAAGGCTCTTCTATAAATGAGATTAATATATGTGCAGTGTATATTCCTCCACAAATTCAACTGGACTCTTTAGAAATACTTTTGAACAATATAACGCATGTGATAAATAACGTGGTGGCTTCCAATACACAGACTTTAATTTTTGGTGATTTTAATCTACCTCAGTTCCAGTGGATTAAAGATCCTGATTGCAACTATCTCTTGCCACAACCTGGTACCGGCGCAAAAGACAGTTTATTTCTTGAAATCTTAGAATTTAACAACCTTAACCAATTTAATGGCGTTTTAAATGGCAATAATAGGATTCTGGATTTGGTCTTCAGTACAAATGGCCGAAATAAAATTACAGTTGTCGAAAATAGCATTCATTTAACTAAACTTGATCTTCCTCACCACCCAGCACTTCATATTACGCTTAGTGTCGGGACATATAAATTTATCAAAAGAAAAGCTACTTTGACGTATAAATATTTCAAATCAGATTATAATAAGATAAATGAGTGTTTATCTCGGGTTGATTGGTCTCACTCACTTAATTCTTGTGTTGACGTAAACGAGATGGTTGATCAATTCTATGGCATCTTCACGCCCATCGTTCGAGAACATACGCCATTGCAATATTCAAAAAATGAACGTTACCCCGTCTGGTTTTCTTATCCACTTATTAAAAGTCTGAAAGAGAAGGCCAAATATCACAACAGATTTAAGATATATGGTAACCTTCAGGATAAACTCGCATTTGGGGATGCTCGCAAACGATGTAAGACTTTACTAAAAGAATGTTTTACTGCCTTCAAAAATAACAGTTCGTCATTTTTGAAAAATAGCCCCAAGCTTATATGGCGCTACGTTAAAAATATTAAAAGAAATAACGCTACGCTGCCTAACCAAATGTACTTGTCAGATAAATCTGTTGTTGGAGGCCAGGCAGTTTGTGACCTTTTTTCTGAACATTTCAACTCAGTTTATCATCATCCCAACTCAGCCGGGAACCAAAATTATACGGAGTCAAATGCTAACACTATAAACGCCTCTCCTACTTTGAGTAGTTTGCAAATTGAAGAGTCAGAAGTCCTAGAAGCACTTTGTAAACTAGATCCTAACAAAGGAGCAGGGCCTGACTCTTTACCATCCATTGTATTAAAAAGATGCGCAGAACAGTTAGCTAAGCCTTTGTTTATTATATTCAATAAATCGTTGTGTACTGGGGTTTTCCCTTCTAAATGGAAATTAGCCTTTATAACTCCAATACATAAAAAAGGTGATTTGTCGCGTATCGATAACTATCGACCAATCTCAATTCTTTCAGGCATTGGCAAACTTTTAGAGTCCTTGGTGGTCAAAAAAAACTTATTGGCACATATCCCAATCTCTAAATATTAATCAACACGGCTTTAGACCAAAAAAATCTACTAGTACGAACCTTATCGGATATGTTAGTGATATATTGGAATCTCTAGATGACGGAGGGGAAACGCATGCTATTTACACAGATTTTAGCAAAGCGTTTGATCTAGTTGACCACAATCTGCTATTGGACAAATTACATAAATTGGGCATTCACGGAACTCTCTTACGCTGGCACGAATCTTACCTTACAAATAGATCTCAACTTGTAGTCGTCAAGGGTTTTAAATCTGTTGAAACTTCGGTGCCTTCTGGAGTTCCGCAAGGCTCGCATATGGGTCCTATTCTTTTTGTAGGATTTATAGATGAGTTACCAAGAGTAGTCAAATCTAAAGTTAAATTATTTGCAGACGATCTTAAGCTGTACAAGGAAATACGTAGTGAAACGGATGTGGCAGATCTGCAATCTGACATAGACAGTATTAGCAATTGGTGTGCTAAAAATAAAATGAGCTTGAATGCCGCCAAATGTTTTCATATAAAGTTCACGCGAAAGCACAAACCTTTAGCAGCTAACTATACTATTAATAACACTGCGCTGAAAGAGGTCTCATCTATTCGTGATCTTGGTGTAATTGTGGATAGTCAACTCAACTTTCGTGAGCACATAGAGTCAATATCTAGAAAAGCCAGCAAAATGGGTGGGTTCGTCTCAAGACAAGCTAAAGTTTTCAATAATAGAAACCTTTCTTTACTTCTTTATAATAGTCTTGTCAGAAGTATTCTAGAATACTGCTCGGTCGTGTGGAACCCTAGTTACCAAGTACATGCGGACAGATTGGAGCGAGTTCAAAAACGTTTTTTTTATCACTTGGCTTTCATGGAGCATAAATGTAAATCGCTTCATTCATACAAGTCCAGACTGAAGCATTATAAAGTCATGTCTCTTCAAAAACGTCGCCAGATGACTGACATAGTAATGCTTTATAAGTTAATAAATGGTCTTGTTGATTGTCCAGACCTACTGGAAAAAATAACTTTTAAGGTACCAAAGCCTCCTAGAAGAGTGCCTTGGAAAAATACTTTTAAATTACCAAGGTGTCGAACAAATATATTATTGCATTCTCCCTTAGTACGTATGTGTTCTTCCTACGATAACGAAATCATACACAAAAGTATCGATATATTCAGGTCTGGTTCGCTAGCCTCATTCAAATTTAATTTAAAACGTTTATTAAGACAGATTGATATTCATTAATGTTTTTATATTTTATTAATTCGTTTTGTTTTAATGGATTTATTCTCTTTCTTGTATTGGATTGAATTCAATTTTTTGTAAAAGTAGGTAAATATTTATTTATTAGTTTCACTGCGTAAGTTAGGTTCGTTTTTAAGGCATTATGCTGGTAAATAAGGAAATAATGTGTTACTTCACCTGTGTAAGATTAAGGCATAAGGCTGTTTACGAACTTCCAATAAAAAAAAAAAAAAAAAAAAAAAAAAAAAATTACGAAACTCGAATCTGACGCCCTACAAAAAGTCGCCGTGGGCGAGGATTTGTGGAAATTCGGGTCGCTACTAATGTTAGGTTGGTATTTCAGGACAAGACAAGCGGCGCAGAGAAGGGGCGCGCCGATGACTCCATATACGACAACATCGGGGACTACGTGCCGGGCGAGCGCCGCGCCGACCGCAGGGACGACCGCCCGCGCGCGCCATACTTCGACAAACCCGTAGAAAAGGAAGATATTGAAGGTCTGTATACCTCGATATTATACCGCCATTATCTCCATATACGACAACATCGGGCGAGCGCTGCGCTGATCGTAGAGAAGACCTCCTGCGTACGCCATACTTCGACAAACTCGTTTTCAGGACGAGGCAGAAGGCCTTAGGGCTTAGGGTGCGAGTCTAAACACACCCACATCCATGAATTCGAATTTTAATCGAATTCGGTGTTACATACATAGAACACACAACAATACTTTATTGACATATAAAAGAACTATTACATCACGGCACAAAGTAGGTACAGCTGCTAATAGTATGTAGGAGCGAACTTCTGAACTGGATTTAGTGTGTGTTTTATCATAATATATTTATTTTTTTATCAGGTCCCGGGCCACTAGCGCGTCGTCCAAACGCGGCGACGACGGAAGAGCGCGACAAACGCTCGGCGATGTTACTCTCTAAACTGGCCGCTGAGCCTGAAGGATACGCCGAGTGCTACCCCGGGCTTAGGGAAATGGACGACGCTATAGACGACTCGGACGACGAAGTCGACTACACCAAGATGGATGCGGGCAATAAGAAGGGACCTATCGGTAAGTAGTAACTTTCGACTACGCTGTACTCTTAAAGTAGCGGCCGAGTGTTGTCCCGGCTTAAGGGAAATGGATGATGCTATCGCTCACTCGGACGACGTAGTCGACTACACTAAGATGGACGCTGGGAACAAAAAGGGTCATATTGGTGGGTACAAAAAATGTCTGGCGTAGAGGCTCTGAAAACTGGTCGCAAGCAGGATACGCCGAGTGTTACCCTGGTCTTAGGGTAATGGACGACGCTATCGACGACTCGGACGACGAAGTCGACTATACCAAAATGATGCGGGTAATAAGAAAGGACCTATTGGTGAGTAGTAAGAAATGTTCAGCGTTGTGGCTCTGTAAACTAGCGGCTCAGCCTAAAGGCTACGCCGAGTGTTGTCCCGGCCTCAGGGAAATGGATGATGCTATCGATCACTCGGACGACGAAGTCGACTATACCAAAATGGATGCGGGCAATAAGAAATCGGTGAGTAGTCTGAGTAGTAATAAGTTTTCGGTGATGTTGCTCTGTAAACTAGCGGCTGAGCCTGAAGGGTACGCCGAATGTTAACCCCGGCTTAAGGGTAACGGATATCGATGACTCGGACGACGAAGTCAACTACACCAAGATGGGCGCAGGCAACAAGAAAAGACCTATCGGTGATTATAGTAACAAAGTATTCAGCGATGTTGCGTTGCATGCTACACAGCCCTTGTTTCGATCTCGAGAGAGATTCAGTACATAGCCATATCAAGTTGGGCTATTTTGAGTTTATTCATATTGAAAGACCGCGTTTCCCATATCTATGGCTAAAAATAATCAGCCTCTCTGTACATTTTCTCGTAACTCATTAAAGTTTATGGAGTAACTGAATGTTTATATTAATATAATAATAATGTTTCCTCAGGTCGGTGGGACTTCGACACGCAAGAAGAATACAGCGCATACATGAGCAGTAAAGAGGCGCTGCCCAAGGCCGCCTTCCAGTACGGCGTGAAGACACAAGACGGAAGGAAAACGAGGAAGACTAAGGACAAGAGCGAGAAGGCTGAACTGGACCGCGAGTGGCAGCAGGTATACATACACATATACATACAAACATACACATACATACAAACATACACGTAAATACAAACATATACATACATACATGAGCAGTAAAGAGGCGCGGCCCAAAGCCTAAAGTCAATGAACATTTGTATGGATTATTTTACTATGTCCTTTTGGCCCGATTGCTAGCCCTGGTGTCCAGAGTTTTTAAGCCGCCTAAAGGCCTCTGACATGGCTAACCGATTAAATAATCTGGACTAACAACAACAGTTTATTAGACAACCACATTACATATAAAAACAGATTATAACAACAAAAACAAAACAATAGGTGTCTATTTGGCGGTTTTATCGCTTTAAGCGATTTCTTTCAGGGACCTACAAATTAAGACATCATAAATAAAGACGTCATGTGTAAGTTAAGACGTAATGCTCAGTAGTAAATGCCATCCGCGGTCACCCAGTGACATAATCTGAAGTTTTCCGAAGTCAGAGTGAATAGGTATCTTCTAAGTCTGCGTGCTTTATCAAAGCGTAAAGCGGTTAAGCGCGGAGTTGTTCGCAATAAAGAAAATAAGGAAGTGATATTTTGAGAAAAGTAATTTCTAGTTGATGTTATAGGGGAGAGACGTGGAATAACGACCTTCACCCATCTGATAACCAGATGAGACATACTTTTTATGAAATGTTATTTACTTACAAATAAGCCTATGATAGCTTGCCTATCGAAAAGTGTTCATGTATTTAAGGTAAACTTAGATCTTAAGAATATAATGTAATTATTTGATAAAATATATTTAGAGAGCGCCCTAGCAAGTTATAATTTTGCAATGCCCGACAAGGGCGACTAAGTTGTAAGCACATAATATCCTAATTAAGACCTCAAATGTAACACTTAGTGGCAATAAATAAATATGAAATATGAAAAAATATGAAATATTCGATTTCCATACAAATTTCACTTGACCTTATTTCGTAACCTGCCATGATTTTCAACTTATCATTACTTAAGATAGACCTAATCTAGGCTTTTACATTGGCGATTTCAATACTGTAGTCATTTTATAGCCGAGAAATACATTATTTCAATCCAATAAATTCGGTTAATTTTTCAATATTTTTTTGGAAATTATTTTTTTACCTTCACTCTTTTAATAGCCAGTATTTTTTTATTCAAACTAAGTAATAGTTTTTAATGTAGAGAATATATCTTGGTAGGTTTTTTTACTTAATTTTGTTCATACTACATGGCAAGCACGTATAAATATGTCAATATATTATGTACGAAACCTATCTTATCAAGAGTCAAAATTGGTATCGTAAGAAAGATGATTTAATTTACAAAATTAATTAATACAGGCTTGCCTAGAAAAAATCGTTTATGGCATATTTAAATTATAATAAATAATAGCCACGAACACGTTTCGATAGGCAAGCTATAATACGCCTATGATAGCTTGCCTATCGAAAAGTGATAAACCCTACTAATATTATAAACGCGAAAGTTTGTGAGGATGGATGGATGTATGGATGTTTGTTACTCTTTCACACAAAAACTACTGAACGGATTGAGAAGAAACTTTGCAATAATAAAGCTTATATATCAGAATAACACATAGGCTATAAATTATAATGATATTGCCTCAAAAATCAAAATAACATGCGGGCGAAGCCGCGGGTAAAAACTAGTAAATAATAATTTATAAAAATATACGTCTCAACTGGTTATCATGTGGGTGAAGGTCGAACTTCAGCTACTCTTAGGCCATTATGTTGACCATCCAATAATATAAATTCTTTGTTACAGATCCAAAATATTATCCAAAAGCGAAAAGCACCAAAAACTAAAGGCGGGGACGAGCCCACGGTCAAAGCTTCCAAGTACTAGAAACAATTACATTACTTTGTATATAATTTTACTTGAATTAAAATACTGTCTGCGTACCTATAACATAATTTGGTATTTTGTGCGAACTCAGGATTATCTTCTAAGCCGAGAGGGAGTGATTAAGACCATTATTATGAACAACTTCATTATGGAGTCAATCTGGATTTCGAGAAATAAAATCAGCTGTTCCATACAAATTGCAATTCAAAACCGACAAAACGTATGAAACAGCTGATTCTTTTCTCCAATTCTGGATTGGTGCCATAGTAAGAGTTGTTCATAGACAGACAGACAAACAAAACTCTTTATTTACAACCACAATTGAAAAATTAAACACTATTTACACATTTATGAAAAAAAAAGAATATAAACTGGCAGCCTTATCAACCATCGCAATTTCTTCATAATGATAGTCTGAACCACCTCCTTTCGGCTTGGTACACCAGTTCTGGATAACCCTGTATAAGTGGTGTATCTCTAGACGACTCGCACACTATAGGATATCATTGTATTCAACATTATGATCAAATTTTACCATGGGACCAACCATACAATGATATTTATTTGTTATACCCTTATAACCGCAAAAAATAATTTAAGGTATAGTATTTTTTGCGGTTATATTAAAGAGATAATGCTGAACCATATCGAGCTGAGGCCAGTACCTTGTATAGTATTCAATTATTTGCTTTATTTGTTTAGAAAAGATTTTCTTATTATTCTTTAATAACAATCTCCATTTAACGGTATTTCATATTTTCTGATTTTATTATCTTTTGTCATTGCTTGTAAAATATGGCGACGTGATGGCGGCCTTGAACAAAAATCAAATTAGAAAATCCTACTAATATTATAAACGCGAAAGTCCTCACAAATGGATGGATGGATGTATGGATGTTTGTTACTCTTTCACGCAAAAACTACTGAACGGATTGAGATGAAACTTTGCAATAATATAGCTTATATATCAGAATAACACATAGGCTATAAATTATAATGATATTGCGTCAAAAATCAATAATATCATGCGGGCGAAGCCGCGGGTAAAAACTAGTATACAATAATTAAGTATTAAATACCGTTGTTTTATTACTGTGACTTTGTTTACCATATTTTAAAGCTCTTTTTTGGGCTACTGTACAAAGTCTTGACTGACTTTGTAATATCTTTTGTTGTCTAAGGTCATTGAACATTTTGTATGGGATTTTATTTTCTACGATTCAGTGTTGGTCTCACAGTAAAAGTTGATCACGATGAGTGCAGTCACATCCTGGAATATGTGCGACGCCTAAAAATACACCTCGTATAGTAGTAGTCATTCGATATTTTACGCGTTTCAGTCGCGTTACAAAGGCGAATTCTTCACACCAATCAATCTATATAAATAGTCTTACCGCTTTACTCAGTCCTCGCCTGCGCGGTACAGGGGCGCGGGGGTTGACGGCAAAGGGGGACTGAGACAGGTGCGGGCGGCAGGTCTCGAAGTCCCCTTTGTCGTCTAACCCCGCGCCCCTGTACCGCGTAGGCGAGGACTGAGTTAAGTAGTCGGATTATAGTGCTAATGGGAACCAACGTCGTAGTGTTGACATATACAGGGTTACAGGGTAAGTCGACCTATTCTCGTTAAGGGTGTGTAGTTTACTTTATTTCTGACTAATTTGACTATGAAATACACTATCCTAAATTATAGAAAAAAACAGATATTTGAAATTGGTATTTATAAAATTCCCAATTTTCGGCTATCAGCTCAGATATTTTGAAACGTTTTTTATTCGATTTTTACATGTAAAATAATGTTTTATGACCTCAGTAACCAATATTGTCCGTAAAATTAACCTTATAAAAAAAGTATTTAAATTCAAATATCTTGAAAACTGAGATTTAGGATATGGTGTTTCATATTTAAATCAGTCGGAAACGTAGTAAACTTAACACACGCTTAACGGGAATAGGTCAACTTACCCTGTAAGCCTGTATACAGATTTTCTGTACGGATTTTGGGAGTCCCAATACGGGTAATATAATTATAGATACGGATTTATGCTACCGTGCGGCATATTACATTTGAACTGACTGTATACTCGTAGGCCGAATCATACAAGCCGGCGGATGTGAAGTTACTCGTAGCTACAAGCTGCACAATATCCAATCCTGACTGAAGCTCACATAAAGCTACGCGTTGATTGGATATTGCGCAGCTTGTAGCTAACTTCACATCCGGCTTGTATGATTTGGCCTATACGAAATTTGTACTCATTGTTACTCAAACAAACTCGCCTTACATAGCCGTGGTGGTCTAGAGGTAGTGAAACCAGCCTTACAATCGTGAGGTCGTGGGTTCAGATCCCCGGTCCCGTACCAATGAGTTGTTTGGAATTTATGTACGGAAATTCACACCACTGGCTTTTCGGTGAAGGAAAAACATCGTGAGGCAACCTGCATACGTCCGTAGAAGAAATTCGATGGCGTATGTGAATCCACCAACCCGCACTGGGCCAGCGTGGTGGATATGGCCCAAACACACTTCGTGAGTAGGCCTACGTCCTGCAGTGGACTATTAAAAAGGCTGGTACAGTACAGTACAGTTACTCAAAATGTAATACGGATTTTGTACATTGCATTTTTTACGCTAACCTCCCGGGCTTTTTGTACGAATATACGGACTGTTCACCTTATCCAGATGGTAACATTGCCAACATGAGACAAATATAATTTCTTTGTGCCATTTTGGTTCTCATTAGCGCTATTGTCGTAGTATTGTTTATATCGGAATTCGGACTTTGCACTTATATGAAGTTATAAAACTATCTGTAGATAGATAAGGTTTGTAAGTGAAACTGTTTTATGCTAAGATTTCACTGATAAACAAAAAGGACACGAATTAAATTGGTTTTTATTGCAATGATTAACTCTTACCTACTCCCTAAAAAAATATATAGATAAAAAAAAGGTATAAGTCGGCGTATGTGAAGTTTGCTACAAGCTGTGCGATACCCAATCAACGCGCGGCTTTATGTGAGCTTCAGTCGGGATTGGATATTGCGCATCTTGTAGCTAACTTCACATCCGCCGACTTGTGTGATTCGGCTATACTTAAACTATTAACCTACCCTGCAAAGTGTAGTCGTATTGCGTAAGCATAGTGCGCAGTGCAGAAGCTTTATCTGTGAAACGATAGAAATTACTTTTTCATCACATTTATTCGAAAAGGACTACTTTGTTCGCCTTTAAGTGCGCCCAAAGGTGGTGTTTTCTATAAGGAACTTTATAAGTGCGCCGGAATTATCTTTGCCGCGCACTTTTTGAATTTGGATCAAATAAGTGCGACGGAAAGATCTTTGCCGCGCACTTTTTGAATTTGGAAGTATTTGTAATGTTAGTATTCAGCGCCAAGAAAATGAACGAAAAGAATGGAAATATAAGTTTTCATTTGTTTTATTATTAGATACTATTTAATTTCAATTTAGTTATTACTCTACGTTTTATTAAATAATAATATTATAGTAAAATATGAGGCGTCTTTTGTTTTCTCATAGAGGTGATGAAAATTAGAGTTTACCACTAAGGCGCAAAATATATTTTTGGCTCGGGCGACGTACTTTGAATCCCTCGCTACGTTCAGGATTCTACTAAAGAATCCTTCGCTACGCTCGGGATTCTACTCTAGAATCCCTCACTTCGCTCTGGATTCAAAAAAGCGCCCTCGCCGTAAAAATATTATTTTGCTCCCATATGATACAATCTACTATTAAAATCTCATGCTGTGTTGTCCCATTGTCACTAGCATAGATTTTTCAATGCTCGGTCCATCTCTCATTCGGTCTTGGGACTGGCGACCGCATTAGACCAAGTGCTATATTCTGAGTGTCAAGTGGCAGTTTTGCAAATCAAATCGAATTACTTTTACGTCGCGTTGACCGAGCGCGCCGTGCACACACGCGAGCACATTGACACACACGAATAAATTAGCCAATCACAGACGTTGCCGCGCTCGTGTTCGATCGGTTTGGCGCTCGTTACATTACCGTAAAAAATACTCACACTTAGCCATTCAGTTTTCTGTACGTGACACAAGCTGGCGCTGTGCCATTTCCATAGAAATCACATCAAACGTTAACGCGATCGAGCTCGAGCGAAAATCTCCCACTTAGCCCTCAGAGCGAATAGTTCGCTACGACTTTTGCGTAAATTGTCTCGAGACCAAATAAGAAGTAAGGATAGGAGCGAGAGAAAATCTATAGCTCGCTTGGGATATCATATCATGCGATTACGAAAGTCAGTTTGTAACGTTTTAAGTTTTGAACTCCAGCACCCCTAGCGTGGCAAAAGGATAAAACCATTTTATCCACTCTTGTTATTTTTAAACTTTCGCGATTTGAACACATTATTATTATATAGTACGGGACTAATCGCGCATTAAAATTACGAGATAAATACCTCCTCATCCCGACGTTTCGGCCAAATTGCATCGACCGTGATCACGGGTAGACTGTAATTTTAGTGCGCGATTAGTCCCGTAGTATAATAATAATGTTATCCACTCTTAATGTCAGATGTCAATGTCACTCCATACTTTGTTTTCTCTTCGGGGAGATAATTGGTTGCAAGATCTCCCGAATATTTTTGTCCCGTTCACATGCTAGAGGTACAGGAGCCAGCATTGGCAGTTTAGTAGACTAGTATGCGATTCTAAAAGCCATTTCTACCGTTTCAAATGTGTGCACTACAGCGTGTGTGTGCGTGTCAATGAAATATACTTTTTATGCGGAAAAAATACACATTTTCGTAATTTTACTCATTATATTGCATAGTTCTACATCTACAAGACATTTTCATTTCTTTAATTGTCTCCTTCAACGCTGTAACTCTGGTCGAAAGGTAAGTGGTCTTCTGTCGCAGGTTCTTTATTTGTCTGTTCTTTTGTTTAATGTGACCATTTAGTTCTATGATCCTTCTGCCGAGGCGTTTTTTGACTGAGTTTAATTCGCTGTCGGATGTTTTGTCTCTCTCTGATACGTTAGAATTTGCCTTTGCAGTGGATGAGGTTGATCGTGCGGAGTTTTCTGTTTTTATATCTCCAGAACGTGATAAATCTGTAGTGGGCGTTGGTGATTCGCTTTTCACAAGGACTACTGGTATAAGTGTCAGTAAGGAAGACTTGTCGGCCTGAAAAAGAAGGAAGTACCTATGCTTTACTAGCTACAACTGATTTTAAGACTGCGGACAAACCAGTTTTTCCAATCATCATCAACATTATCGCTTTCGGCCGCTGCTGGACATAAGCCTCTCATATGGATTTCCAATAAGCCCGGTTGGAAACGGCTCCCATCCAACGCATCCCTGCGGTCTTATATAATTATATCGTCGGTCCACCTAGTCGGTGAATGTCCTACGCTGCGCTTGCCGGTGCGGAGTCTCCATTCGAGAACTTTACTGCCCCAAACAACCTTAGATTCGTATTTACGTAAGTATATGCAGTAACAAATTCACTAAGTTGAACAATATAAGAACTCGTTCTCCAAAATGCATCAAACATAAAATAATAATGAAACAAGACTAAGATCATAGGAACACGCTGGATGCAAGCCGCTTTACAAACGGTTTTAATGGAAATCTATAGAGAGGGACTATGTCCAGTATCCAGTGGACGTCTTACGGCTTATAATGATGATGAAATAAGATAAAAAGTATCTTTATCTTCATGACAATCAGGTATGTACGATACTCCGGGGTAGGGATACAAGTAGGGATACCTAGAATGTATCACCAATACTTGTGTGGAAAAACATAATAACAGAATTTTGAGTATTTTTCTTACCAATTGAGGAAGAAGCAGTGTAGGGACAGCTGTGCTGAGCAGTCTCCGTCTATTTTTCATTTCTAAAAAGCAGTCTTGAGTAAAATGGCGGGAGCAGATGACGCTAAATTCTGTTGGAAACCATTTTTCCCGCTTGGTTGCATTGATCCATTTTTCTTTTAACTCCGGGTTTTTGGGATACCTACAACAATATCAACGTTATTTTTACACAAAAAGAAAATGGAAATTAACGACGACGACTAACAAAACCGTTAAAATAGTAGTTTATGTTAACTCAATACTGGCAACATTATCTGTAAAAGCTACATCTTGAGTGACGCAAAACGTCAAAGGTGACGTCTGGCAGGGAAGACAATGATGCACTTAGAACATGACCCAAGAAAAAGAGAGACGGGAATAAGATAATTATAATGGTTGAAAAAAACAAAATGATTTCCGCTAAAAATAAAGCCAAATATCAACAGAAATCACCTGTGAAATGTTATACCATCTTTTTTAAAATTTGAGATCTTGCTGTTCTTTCCACACCACTTGATGCTACAAGCAGGCATTCTTCGAATTATAAATAAGCTTGCACGAGACGTCCCCTTCTCGCGAGTCAAATCGGTACTAACGTAGCGCTAGGGGGCGTGGATTTTTATGAGATCTATTTCACCTATAGAGCGCGGAACTAAGCTGAAGTTTGCTACAGAATATCGCTGGGATGTGAGATCAATGATTTGTTTCCTCCATGCCATGTTGTTGTTTCATCGATCGCTTTGTAATATGTTGCAATGAAAGTAAAGAGGTAGTGTGTACGAAAAGCTATCAATAGAAGGTAGTATTAAAATGGTTTAGTGGCTTGTCCTTATGACCTGGTGGAATGTATTGGGACATCAATTACTGATGCAATAAGTACATTGACTCGACACATGATGTAGGTGCCTATCTATGGAGCAGATCATATTTTTTTGCCATTTCGTGTCATAGTAAATGTTATTCATAATTATGATTATGAATGTACCTACATTCCTGAAAGTCACTATACTGGGTTATTTCTAATCAATTAGCATCATTTTAGGGGCTTATTCTGTACATCAAAACTAACAACTTCTGTTCTGCGATTTTTGTCAAAACGCTAAAAAAAATCAGCTGTTCCATACATTTTGTCGTGAGTGATCGATATTTTTATATGGAAGAACAATTTTCTTTTTAATTTTGACAAAAATCGCATAACAAAAGTTGTTAGTTTTGATGTACAGAATAAACCCCTAAAAGGATGCTAATTGATTAGAAATAACGCTTTATTGTACTAAATTGTATTTTGCAAAACATCATGTAGGTATGAATGGAACAGCTGTTTTTTTGGGATTTCAAGGTTTCGTATAGGCAGGCCGGGTGGCTAGCCCTGGTTTCAAGGTTAGTTCTATAGTAAATGTTGGTCAGAGGTCTAAGGAGACCTCGAAAACACCAGTTGGAAGCGGCTTGCATCCAGCACTTTCCTGCAGCACACCTACCCGATTAGATAGGGTAGTCTATTTATTACATCAATATTCAGTAGACGTTCTAATTGTTTCTTACAGTTTTGATCAATCACAACTTAAGTCGATATAAGTTCACGACCCTAGTGACCTAGTAACGTAATTGTCTTCGAAGCCTTGGAATGGCTTCGAGGATTCGATTCCTGGCCGACAGATGTCTGAATGATGAATTTAATTATTTTTTGCTTTGTATGTATGTGTTCCGGGAAATATTCCCACTCAGAATTTTCCTGAGTGTGATGCGTTATTATAAAGGTACATTTGCTTTTGCTCGACTCGTTTGCGATGCTGTACAACGACATCCATTACCTGGCTCCAGGATCAGAGTAGGTAAACTTGGCTCTGAAGCGTGGTAGTATTTAGATAAGTATGCCTATTTATGATTCAAAGGCGACATTAACATTAATGATAGTACTTATTTATTTTTTACTTAGTTTTACATTTCGACACTGAGTTTACCTACTTGTCCTTATACCGGTTCTATAGAATCCACTTTATCATTAGTTGAATCTGTGCGCCCAACCGTAAATAATATAATAAATACTAAATTACTACCTACCTACCCATTCCTAATGCTACAAAGGAATGCGGTTTAATGAGTTAGGCGATAAAAAAAGCATTGTTAAAAAACCTCTGGTCAAACTAAGGTTACGTTAAATTTAATTTCTTGCATGATGATCCCTGAAGGTCTTAGATGTTTCAAAACAACGGTAAGTACCTATGTTCAATGTTCATCGCGTACAGTTTTTGGAATGCCAAGGTCTTGATAATAAGCTAGAATTTACCGACGGATTGTTTTATAGATAAAGGCCCTGATTAAAGAAAATGATCTCCCGATGGTCGGTCGACCTTCAGATTTCACTGCAGCGAGACAAAAGTGTGACATTCCGTCACGTCGGTGATGTGGTGACGCGGCGCAGGCGGCCGGCGGGAGAAATGCGGCCGAATTCGCGACGATTCGTTTGACACAATGCCGGTTCATCGGCACTACCCGTCTACCTACCGTGCCGGGCCCGTAGAGGTGTCTTCACAGGTGCGTGTGCGCAGGTATAGCTGCTCCGGCCCCGCCCCGCGCCCCGCGCCCTCGCTGCCGGCCATCTTGAATTCCGCTCACCTCAGATCCGCGCCCGTCTCGCGGCGACCGCACGTACCCGACCGCCGCCGATCGGTGTTTCCAACGAGTCCGGTGTCATGTTGTGATAGTGCAGTGAGGAAATGGAGTCGACGCCGATATGTCGGTGCCGCGTGCTGTACCTCGGCTCGGCGGTGCCGCAGCAGAGCAAGGACGGCCTGCAGGGCATACAGGAGCCGCTGCGTGAACTGTACCCGGAGAAGGGCGCCACCACCGGCGGCATCGACTCGTGGCTCTCGGTCTGGTCCAACGGGATCCTGCTCGAGAACGTGGACGAGAGCGGGTCGCGGGTCGCGCGCTTCTTCCCGATCTCCAGCCTGCACTACTGCGCCGCGGTGCGGCGGGTGACGGTGGAGGGCGCGCCGCGGTTCCTGCCGCTCGACTCGCCGTTCGCGCGCGCGCCCGCGCCTCGTCGTCCGCCGCTGTTCGCCGCCGTGCTGCGGCGCACGCAGGGCATCAAGGTGCTGGAGTGCCACGCCTTCATCTGCCGGCGCGAGGCGGCCGCCAACGCGCTCGTGCGCTGCTGCTTCCACGCGTACGCCGACAGCTCGTACGCCAAGCGGCTGGAGGCGGAGCGCGCGCCGCCGACGCTGCCCGCCGACGGCGATGAGGAGCTCGAGGCGTACGACGGCGACGAGAACCACAAGGTGTGGATCGGCGAGCTGGAGCGCGACGACGCTAGCGACGACATCCCGCACCCCGCGCGAGCGCCGCGCCCTCGCCAGATCACCAGGCCCTCCTCCGTGCCGCCACCGCCTCCTCCACCCGAAGAGCCCAAAAAGAAAGGGACGACCAAAAAGAGTAAAAAGAAGTCATCCGCGTCGGCGGACGAGCTGTACGCGGGCCCGGCGCCCATGATGAACGGTCGGTCGCTGGGGCGCGCGCCGGGCGCGTGGGCGGGCGGCCCGCCGCACCCCATGATGTTGGTAGCGCACCCGGCCGCCACGCTGCCGCACGCGCGCCACGCCACGCTGGGCCATCGCGGGCGCGTGCCGGCCGCGCTGGCGCCGGGCCCGGGCCCGTTCCCGCCGGGCCCGCCCCGCGGCCGCATCCAGTACGCGACCGTGGACCCGCGCCGCTCCAAGCCGCCGCCCCCGCCCGCGCTCAAGGCGGCGCAGAGCATGACCGGCCTCGAGGCCGTGGAGGACGCCGGCGGCATCTACAGGAAGAAGGGACACCTCAACGAGCGCGCCTTCTCCTACAGCATCCGGCAGGAGCACAGGAGTCGCTCGCACGGCTCGCTCGC
The DNA here is from genome assembly GCA_949316475.1 of Hypomecis punctinalis. Lineage (NCBI taxonomy): Eukaryota > Metazoa > Arthropoda > Insecta > Lepidoptera > Geometridae > Hypomecis > Hypomecis punctinalis. The sequence continues at coordinate 24,512,561 of OX438795.1, read as the reverse complement.
CAACTTGAAATTCGCCGCTCCACCTGAGGTGAGTCCTTTAATCTTGAAACTTCTGTTCTAATGTTTGTTTTACACCAGCTGCATGATAAAAGTTGCGACGACGTCATCTGTACATTGCGGTGGAAGATTTCTCCACGTAAAACATCGAGTCTCTTTACAAAAGGTTTCGTTTACGTGACAAAGTAGCGGTTTGGTAATCGTCAGACAGCGATTGAGTATTGTAAGTAATTATTGCTGGAGATGCGAAAGGTTACGCAACTCGAGGCGATCATTACATGCAGATTGCAATTCCACGTAGGAATGTCATTTACGTCGTGATGAGTTGGTTACATAGAATACTATGATTACGTCCTAATCATCATTGGAAATGTATGCTTCTCAAAGTTCATTAGTGATGACATGACAATAAATTAATCTAAAACCAATAAACAATCTTTAGGAGCGACCATCAAAATATTTTTTATACGCGTATTATAAAATTCACGATCTTACTTTATAATTATGACGTTATGTACCGAAATGGAGTATTCTATACTAAAATCATTAATTCAAACATTTCTTTGCAATACTTCCACTGACTTGCTTCCCTACTTACCATTCTTTTTGCGTTTAAGATCCGGACCTCATCCTTCAAAATATACTTCTGAGTACCTACTCATATCACGGGCTATACATAATCTTGCCCAGACGTTGTGAAAGCAGAGGTCTCGCCCAGAGTTCATGTCCTCCATACTGCGGGTATGCTCACCTTGTTTGTAATTTACACGGCAATCAATAGGTACCTACATAAATACCTATCGCGTAAGGCTGTGGGTTCTGAATGTTGTTTATGATCGATAAATGGCCTCGTCGATATTTGCTCACATCCGAGGTTTGCTAGCTCGTTGGACGTTGAAGCATTCGTTTTTTTAGTTATGGTATGGTTTTGAAAATATTTCGTATCCATTTATTATGTTAACGTCAAAAGTAAATGTTTCACAGTATGTTCAATGTCGGTCAGTATGAAGCAATTTTGGTCTTTCTTAGGCTAGGTTTCTATCTACTTTTGGCGTTTGGCGAATAGAGTTGACATTTTGATTCTTAATTAATTTAGTAGATAAGTATAATACTATATGTATGGACAATTATTGTCCATACCTACATAAAGATTATATTGCTTATTGAAATCAACATTTTAGAAATGACTGGTGAATATAAAACCATTGAATAATGCGTACGTTTCAGTTTCGTTGAGTGTAACCAAGGGTCTAATAATGTAATTTATTCAATCCTGACAAAAACCTTAACTGTGATTACTTATAAACAATGTGTCGAAACAGGAAATAAAAAATGGCAAGTCGATGGTCGAAACCATAGCTTTCATAGTTAGGGGAACACGAAAGAATTGTGTTGAGTGAGTGAGTAAATAGAATGAGTTGCTTCTAATCTGAACTCAAAAATCTGTCATCAGATAACTAACGGTACATTCCAGTAGTCTCGTTCAAAAACGAGTTCCCATACCAGTCGCCATCACCAACGCCGATCGCCTCTCGACAATGCTTGAGAAAAATAATCATTAATATCATTGAAACAGCCATAAATCACTTTCTAAAAACATAGGAAATCGTGCAAAGCAATACGAAGTTCTTTGCTCTATGAATCATGTTCATGCTCATATATCACTTTCGCAGGTACAAAATAGTAAAAGTTAACAAAAGAAGTGTGTAAGGCAAACATCCTTCTACCTGACACCACGCAGTGTAGGCAGCAGCGATAAGAAGTGTTTACAAATACAAAACAGTGAATGCATGTAGTATTCAACGCAATACGAAACATTGTGAACTATGTGGATTGTGGCTAGACTGGTTTGGAAATATTACAACTTGATTCTAGGGAAAATCATTCGTATTTTGTTTTCTTGTTTGTTGGTCAACAAGCTTGATGGCTGACTGATATGATCTTATATATTTTATATTTATTTATTTAACACTTTATTGCACACCATTTGTACAAAAGGAGGATTTAACGCTAAATAGCATTATCTGCCAGTCAACCTACAGTTAGAAGACATTGGGAAGTAGGCATGAATAAATAGACAGATATAAATTAACTAGAATCAACACAAATCAAAACTAAAAAATAATATATACTAAATAATAATACAATTTCAAAATAAATAAAATACATAAACTTACATAAACTATTATAATAAATAATAAGATGATAACTAGTAAAAGATAAAATAGCATATCCTATGTAATGCTCCCGCACAAGGCGCTTAAAGACAGCCTTCGAAGGCGCTTGCCGAATAGTGGATGGAAGCTTGTTCCAAAGGCGCACGGCTTCAACGCGGAAAGAGTCGTGCACAAATGACGTACGTACAGTGCCTCGGGGTGCTGAGAAGAAGGACATTGCAGGATCTCGGGGGCATAAACGTAAAAAAGTTTTTAAGATAGGGCGGTGATTTAGCGTCGTTTAAGATGGAGTATAGTAGTCCCAGTATCCTAGCATTTCTCCTGTCGCGGATTGGAAGCCAATTCAATTTTTTGCGATATTCCGAAACATGGTCATATTTTCTGAGATTAAATATAAAACGAATGCAGGTATTTAAAAGACGTTCGAGTTTATTAAAGAGTTTCTCGGTAATGTCGAGGAAATGGTTTTATGACTGTTATAATACGTTTTAATGGATATTGTGATTGAATGCTCTTGAAGTGGGAAGCTTAATTTCTACCGTGACTTTGCGAATTTGAAATAAAATTTTCGTTGCCAACTCTTTCATTGATTGTTACTGGAGTTAGCTTATCTTCCTGAATACCTATTTCGTTTTTGTTTTTACTTCACGTAATTAAAACAATAACAATTCGAGCGGTACGTACCAAGTAACCTACTATAATATCTCTGAGATTTGTTTCGGAAATCGGAATGTTCGGAGGTAATGTTTCCTGACGAAGATGAGATATTTTAAGTATATTTCTATAAAATGACTTCTAAAATTGTATGTTGTTTTTAAACTTTCGCGATTTGAACACATTATTATTTTATGCTACGGGACTAATCGCGCACTAAAATTACGAGATAAATAAATACCTCCTCATCCCGACGTTTCGGCCGAGTTGCATCGGCCGTGGTCACGGGTAGACTGATGATCCATCGGGATGAGGAGGTATTTATTTATCTCGTAATTTTAGTGCGCGATTAGTCCCGTAGTATAAAATAATAAAATTGTATGGACTACATTCCAACCATTTTGTAAATTTTTCCACCTTCCACGTTCCCAACTTTAAAACCAAACTAAGAAACTAGAAATTGGCTATAAAATATGCAGTTAGTGGTATGTATTAGAATCGCCGTACCTATGGTTACGTGCAAGCGAACCGAACGGGTTGCCAACCAGTAGGACGATTCTGTATGAAACGGTGTTTTTATTGATACGGCAATGCCTTAATATACGGCAATTTAGGTTGTGTTTCTGGGAAATACGGCAGCCTTTTACTAATACTTATTAGGCAATTTCAGACTGTCGTAGCACCTACTGGAAGACTCTCCCTCCTAGGATTTGCGATTTTGGCGAGCGTAGAAGGCAATTTTTCCTCAAATTTTCTCAAATACGGCAATTTGAACGTGGAGATACGGCAATCCAGATTTTTAGAGATCTATACCCAAAAGGTAAAAACGGGACCCTATTACTAAGACTCCGCTGTCCGTCTGACTGTCTGTCTGTTTCCAGCCTGTATCTCATGAACGGTTATATCTAGAACGTTGAAATTTTTACAGATGTATTTATGATGCGGCTATAACGACAAATACTAAAAATAAAAATAAATAAGTATTTAATGGCTCCCATACCACAAACCTGATTTTTTTGCCATTTTTGATCGATATTAATAAGGGTGACAGGTAGATGCTTGAAATATTCAAAAAATATTTAGTTAAATAATCACTTAGCTGACACTTTAAAAATAAATAATTAAATAAAAATAAAATAAATATTTAAGAGGGGCTTCCATACTGTACGGAACCCTACGTGCGCGAGTCCGGCTCGCATTTGGCCGATTATTTTATGATAACAATGGTATGAAAACCTGCGTGTAATGCGAGTTGCAGACCAAGAACTAAGCTGAGTTAGTTTCTGTCAGCTCGCATTGCTGACGCCTTATTTTATAAATCTACGTAGACCGCAAACTACTCATAGATCTATGGAATACTGCGTCAGCTAAGAATGAGACCAAACCCAAACAAACTTAACTCTTAGTCTGCAACTCGCTTTACGTGTTAATTTTTTTTAATTGTGTGAAAATTAATCTTTTTTGTAACTCGAGCATTCGAACGGCTATGAAGTATACCTACGAAACTTTACGGGAAAAAATCTGTCAAAGATTCGTAACATCCTAGCCGTTCGAAATGTTCGAATCTCACGTGTTCGAATAGATCTCCTGGGCACTGATTTTCTATCGATGTAACGTAGGGACGTGACATATCGGTAGAGAATCGGGGCCCTGGTAGAATGTGGCCGCTGATGCAACTGCTCTCCGTACAGTGGTATAACGTTTTCTTTTAACTGCCCGGAATGTCGCCACGCCGGGGCGCGTCGGAATGGGGAAGGCTCCGGTTATTTTAATATTCTTGTTTGTATGAGGACTAGCTTTTTAAAATAATATTCTAAAGCTCCACGATACGTCTCAATGGGTAAATATCTATTAGGTTATTAAAATAGAACTATTGGTCCACTGGCGATTTGTCCAAATGGCGAATGACAAAAATAGTCTGGTCCTGCGATTTACAATAGAATACCCGGTCAAGTGCGAGATGCACTTTCCGCCGTGTCTTTTAAAACTAAACTAAGGAACTGGCTCCAAACCGAGCTATTCTATGATATTAAAGAGTTCTTGAAATTACCAGAAATTATAACTGATTGACTTTTGTTATTAGATATATTAATATCGAATTTATATTTTGACATTTAATTATTATTCTCGATAGATGTCCGATAATATAATGACATTTAATTATTATTTTCGATTTTTGACATGTAACTATGGTGTTATCAATAAAATATTTGTATTTGTAGTTTAGTAACTTACCTATCTGATTAACTTGAATATGAACTGAGTGAACCAGTAGATACTAAGCTAAGTTTAGACAAAGTTTACCTTAGCTTAACTAAGCTTAAGACAGAGTTTTACTGAACTCTGATTAAAATTACAATATTGGAAGATTTGGTTTTGCAATTGATTTATTTGATATTTTTCTTCTTACAATATGCCCTTGTACTACACTCTGATGAAGCATATTGTGTTTTTATAATAGGTAATGAAGCAATAAACATACACAATTCTAAATAAAAAATACGTAATAAAAACCCGTTTTATATGATAGTGATGAAATATTTCGTATTACGCTCTAAACATTTTTTTTAGTTTCCTCCTCTGTTAATTGTTCATTACAGTGTATTTCTGCAATAAAACGACTCTAACTGACGTAAAGATCTATTGACATCTATCAAGCAATGGTTGGTTGGCTATATTTTCTACAATAAACAAGTGAATTGTCGGTTTTTAGTGTGAATAAGTGACGTTAGCACGAACGTTAAGCAATTTTTTTTTTATAAAAATGCTGTTTTTGTGATTTTATTTGATAGGTTGTTTCCTAGGTAAAGTTATGTACATGCTATGATTTAGTGGTATAAATGTCTTCTTTTTCATAATACGTTGTATTATTGTGCATTCTAAATGTTTAAAATGTGTATTAATACCAATATTATGTAAAAAAAGTTGCGTAAAATACTTGACATAAAGCATCAATTATATCTAAATGATTTCACATATTTACCCATTCGTGTAAATGTCTCTTCAATTTTTGTCCACGTCTATGTACAAATCATGCCTAAATCAGTACTATTTCACATCTACGACTTTTGTGTAAAAAAAAACACAACAAACCAAAAGCATTATGGTAAATTCGACCTAAATACCCATATAATAAACATCTTTTCTTCATAAGTAAATTATCGTGTAATTTTAATTTAAACATGAGCTCATCACGATGATGTGTGGTTACGTGATCGTGCAAAAAGTACCCTTGGTAAATTACAATGATCGATAAGTTAGTCTCCCCGTAAAAACATTTTGTTCCGTTACCGAGTTGTCCGTTACTGTGGTGGTCTAGTGGTAGTAACACTGGCCTTACTAGCGTCAGGTCATGGGTTCAAATCCCGATACTGAACCAATGAATTCTTTGGTACCTATGTACGGATTTTCACATCACTAGCTTTTAGTTAAAAGAAATCATCACGACGCAAACTGCATATTGTTTTATTGAAATTGTTTCTTCGAAGATTCTTTTATCACCTACAGGATAAGACAGAAGCCCGGTACTAAATCAATTATGGTTACATAAAATATGAATTAATTAAACTTTAACGACAACGCATCACCAAATTTTATTTCTTGCAAAATATTTGGGTACTCGAGCGCGTTGAAGTCTTTTGTATAGGATTTTTTTTTCAATGGCATTTATAGCCAATTGGATAAGTGGTAACAGCATTTTTTTTAGTTTTGTCCGTAGTCAATGATAGTCCGTAGACAAAAAGTTGTACGATTTTATGTATAGATATTTTATATATTTCAGTTTTAGGGTTGGTCTCATAAACATTTTATCTCTATCAAATAAGGCAAGGCAACATTTTCGCTTTAGCTCCACAAACCTTTGATTTCATAATAACTCTACTATTATATCAATCAATATGCACTCTATGTCCTATGTCCATGTACAGTGATCATCCTTTGGCTGATGGATGGATGAATAGCACTCATAGCGTACTATAATGTTTCTTAGAGATCATCGAAGTTAAGCAACGTAATGAACGGTCAGTTTTCAGATGGGTGACCTCAATTGAAATTTACAACTGAACACTATTTTAACCGTTTAGCCATGTCAGGTGGCTGAAATCTGACACCAGGACTTGGCACTTTGCCTATACGTTCGTATAGGCAAAGTGCCAAGTTACTGTGATCAATATTCAATATGTCCGGTGTTTTATGAAATCGCATATTAAAGTTAATTATAAATTCACGAATAACTCTTATATTTTATCGACGGCTGTTTTCACTTTTATGTAAGAGCGGTTCCATTGATGGATGACGAATCAGTGAGTGTATTTCTTAACTATCGTGAGACATGGCACTTCTTCATCACACTTCATTTATCTGCGACAATCTTCAAAAAAGTGACTTAAAAAGGAGTTTTTTGTATGTTTATTTTCGATTATTCCACCAATGACGGATCAATTTGAATTATTCTCTTTTTGTTTGTTAGATGATACTCGTACTTTAAAGAAGTGGTGCAATAAAGGTCGATTCACACATATCAGTGAACCCACAGTTCCGGCACAGTACCGCATCAGTAATAATTATTCTTTCAAATATTCTCTATGGATGTATTCACACTTGTCAGTGTCAGTGTCGTCTCAGTACCGTCAGTGTCAGTGCCGGCACCGGCCATCACGGACGTGATCGGCGACGACGATATTTTATCACGGATCACTGACGCCGCTGCATCAAAAACAAAATGGAGGACGAGATGTTGATTGAATTAGTTCGTGAGAATACTGTGTTGTATGATTTATTCTGTGTTATTGAAGAGTGCCATCAAAACAATCGACATCAACGCTATTCTGAAGGGAACGTCGTGCACGAAGACCCGCAGAGAACTGTACTGTGCCTGATATGTGTGAATTGAAGCACTGATGCACCACTGTAGCACGGATACGGAACCGTAACGGTACTGTGCCGGAACTGTGGGTTCACTGATATGTGTGAATCGACCTTAAATGGCACTCAATGGTTGAGTGGTTTTTGAAAAATGGTGAATGATTTATTTTATGTGTGTAGACTGCAGTCTGCAATAGTTGGTACAACCTACAGTTTGGCACAACCAGAAGTTGGCACAACCACACATCATTATCGACAGTGAGAGCGAAGCGTCTCTGCTTCGGATGGCAAACTTTCTTTCATCTGTCCGGATGCTAGTTCCGATGTTGCGTACCTACATGTATAGGCTGAATCATACAAGTCGGCGTATGTGAAGTTAGTTACACGCTGCGCAATATCCAATCCTGACTGTAGCTCACATAAAGCAGCGCGTTGATTGGGTTTCGCGCACCTTGTAGCTAACTTCACATCCGCCGCCTTGTATGATTCTGCCTAAAGAGCTACTTGTAAAACAGCTGCTAAAAGAGCACAAACTTAGTTTTTATCTAGACCCAAAGTCTATTGGGTCACGTGGTAATACTCCCTCTATAATAAAACTTTAATATAATAATAGCCACGAAGGAACATTGACCGCTCGCGGGTGCGACCGCATCACGTGGGACAGTGAACTTACAAACTTAACTTGCAATTTCTCTAACTCTTATCGTTCTATAGTCAGAGGTCAATTTTGATTGGCAGGTAGATGACATAAGTTTGTAGACACGACAATGGCAGACAGTCGCACGCATTGAATCATGCCGTTTAAGTAAACTAGTGCAGTGTAACTGTGACTTGGGATAGAAAAACTTGCGGGTCGATGTCTTTTGTAACATCTATTTTGTAATTAAATCTAGCTCGGCTGCTGTGGCTACGTTCAACTTAATAGAGTTATCACACTTTGTGTGGTGTGGGGCGTCTACCAGTTCTTTGGGTCGACGACATTGTCGAGTCCTGGGTCTAAGCGTGCTTGGTAGAACAAATGTGTTTTTACAGGCTACATAATTATTATGATGATGATAACACTTTAGGACAAAGACAGATTCAAAGCTTGTTTTGTAAGCTTGAGCAAAGGATGTAAGCTTGATTTTAAATTAATCATAGTTCAGCCTCCGACGACCAACGCTACTCTTATCGGTTTAACTCATGGAAATTGCCGGTCGAACCTGGACACGAGTGGCACAGAACCAAGGCAAATGGCACGGTAAGACAGAGCTGTAGAAGTTCTCCTCAGCTGTGGGATAAAAATACTGTGAATTGATTAGCACCCCGACTGCGACATTTATGTTTAAAAACTTTACTGCTTTCCTTTACTATATAACTACGCACGCTGACTAACATTTGGCCTTTCAATGAGTAGGTATAGGATTTTATGTTTTACTAGTTTTTTTTACCCGCGGCTTCGCCCGCATGATTTTTTTGATTTTTGACACAATATCATTATAATTTATAGCCTATAATTTATTCTGATATATAAGCTATATTATTGCAAAGGTTCATCTTAATCCGTTTAGTAGTTTTTGCGTGAAAGAGTAACAAACATCCATACATCTATCCATCCATGCTCACAAACTTTCGCGTTTATAATATTAGTAGGATACTTCAGAAAACTTCTAGTGATTTGGATCAAAAGATTTCATATAACTTATGAAATTCGGTCTTACGAAGTGGCTGTCCTGGGAATTCGATAACATAAACAATAAACATCGTCATGTTCTCAAATCATGTTGAACTCCGCAAAATAAAGCGAGCTCAAGCAAAAATCACGATTTCAAGAAATTGCAGAAATTGTTGTTACGAAATGTAATTTGAAACAAGTGACTGTCAAATTTCAATTTTAGCGATTCTTGTGTAACAGCACAATGGTTTTATGTTTACTGCAATAATTGTCGAATTTGTGCATTGTTTAGGAAGTGATTGTGCCGCGGAAGTGGTGCCGTTCTGCGGTTTTATTACTCAAATAATTCGTGAAAATCTCATAAGACACACATTCACTCGTGTTCGGTCGCTTTCGACTGGTTTATTGTGTTACTTGTGTATTAGGTAAGTATGCGTTAAGGAAATATAATTCTAAACGCAAAAGGCTTGATGCAATTACGAGTATTTCGAGTACAGAGACACCCATTTTTTGCGAGCCAAAAATATAATAATCAATTTTAAATGGTTGATTCCAAAGTAAAATAAGTAGTGTATTAGCGCTCTTTTTCTGGTAGTATACTTGATGGTGTAACAAATATCTATGGAAGATGGACCGTGATACTTATATTTATGCTAGCTCATTCGGCACACATTGTTTTTCCCTATAAAACAAATCTGGAGAAGGCCTACGACCTTTCTGATATACCAAATATACTAACAAAAAAAAAAACACATAAAAATCAGTCACGTTATTTCGGAGGAGTTGGATAACAAACACCGGGCCACGAAATTTTTATACATTAGATGTAGTGCAAGGAAGTTAATGGAATCTCATTTTTTGTAATCAGCCAGGCCCAGGCTTACGATATACTGTTTTTGGGTATCTAGGTATTTTAAATATCTAGAGCGTAGATATTCTATATAATCTCCTACAATATGTATTCTTCTTCGTCGTCAGGTCGATGATCCTTAGTTTTAAATTATTTTTTCCCAGTGTTTAGCTAAGTTGTACCTCGAGGGTAGAGCCTCGTAAAGGTCTTGCATGGTGCACACATTTGGGCTATGAGGACACGAAAGAAGGTGCTGCATTATCTGCGCGGGCGCTCCGCAGTCGCACTGCACTGCTGTTGTGTCAGAATATCCCCATTTAGCTAGGTTGGTCCTGTAACGGCCCACTTCTGTCCGCAGTCGGTTCAGAGACTTCCATGTGGGCCAGGGAAGATCACCTCTAAATAGTCAGGGGGTGGTGGCTGTGTGCTTTTCCATGTGTCGAGGCGGGCTTCGGCAGCATGTACTTTTAGGGCAGTGGTTTCTTTTAAGAAGCTTCTCCTACTTTTTAGTCGGGTGGCTGGTGTTTCGGAGCCAATTATGTATTAATACTTGCCATTGAGATTAATAGATTGAAATATCCAACGAGAACATGTCAATCAGCCAGAAAATCTAAATCAAAAATTGCCAACTGGAGCGTGAAATAAAACTATAATGCACAATGAAATGCTTTTAACATGAGAACGTGTTTAACGTAACACGCGTGCATTCGTAACAATGGGTCGTGCCAAGGACATTTGGGCAGGCGTGACGTAAGAGAACATCTGTAGGTAAACGAGGAGGTATGCATTGCTATCAACTGCATCTTCAGTTGCTGAACTGCTGGGATTTGTTTACGATTTAGGACTTTATGTGCATTGCCATTGCCTTGATCCTGTGCCAGTTGTGTCCGTTTTGAGCGGCTGGAGTAAAAATTTGCCTACGCAATTCTCTGTTGTAAGTATTGAAATTAAGGTGAAAAATATAAGTTCGAAGGAAGTAGCTCAGAGACTTCCAAAATGTTTTATTTACTACAGCATAATGTACCTTCAAACTTAAGTTACTGCTCCATAATAGGTATACGTGATTAGTAATTTGATCATCCAGAGACCCTTGAAAGTCTAAAGATAATCCATTTGGATTATCTCAGGATCACTGTGAGTTGTCTCAAATAAAAAAAAAAACAACGGGTTGCACTCCAGCGGGGCAATCCCGTTAGCCCATCTCTTTACTGAAGTGATACGTTATGTTAGCCGATCTCGTTTTTCTGACAGTTCCGAGTTTTTCTGACAGTTCCGACAGCTCAAAACTGTCAGAATAACGAGACAGGTTCAAGAACGGTTCACCTTAGTAACGAGATCGGTTGACAGAATTGCCCCGCAGGAGTCTTACGAATTTTCGATCAGGTCACGTGTCCTGACGCGAGTTTAACATTTTTTATCCATCCCATGTACAACGCCGCTAAAGAAGTTTTTTTACTTTAAAATATAGCATTTGTATTATGAACGTGGGGCGTCTACCTATAAAATGGACTGGGAATATGATAGCGGGACCATGTGGCATGCAAGCGGCTGCCAACCGGTCCGGTGGGAAGTCAAAAGAGGAGGCGTGTATTCAGCCGCGGATATGAACCGTAACGTAAGATGTCTGCTAAAGAGATAGCAAAATATGTAGATCTCACTTGACAGACTCATTTTTTTTTGTTTGAGCAAAGTTTAAATAGCAAAGAAATGTTTTTTGTTTTGTTTGAGCAAAGTTTAAATAGCAAAGAAATGTTTAATTAAGTTAGTATCTTCGCTTGTATTATCCCTAATAGCCTACCCATCGCTTTTTTACTCGAATATTTCCGCGTGACCACTAACTCGCCTGATGTTAAGAGACGTTGTGGTTGAAGATGAAGCACGCAGACTTAGGAAGATACCTATTGCACTCTGATCTTGAAAAACTTTAGATTATATCTCTTAAGAAACAGGGAAGTCAGGAAGACTGTGCCATCCCCTAGTGGTACGAACCAGAAATGTTGAGTCGAACAGCTTCGTTCGTATCAAAGGAAAATCGACAGTGTAGGGGTGGTAGTGAGGTGTCTTTCTACTTGCCCTGTAATAAAAAGGGGATGGTAGGATAAGCTAGGCCACTTTTCACACGCGTTATAGTTTTAATTTGTTTTTATCTGTATACCTTTTGCGGTGCTCATAGCATACCTAGTTTACTAAGTGTTTGTCGGCTATTACCGATGTTCAGCAAAGGTTGACCTCTGTTGTTACAACCATTTTAGCCATGTCAGAAACCTAATATCAAGCTGACTTCAGCCTATACGAACTTACCTTTTTTCCCTTTTATATTTTTTTCTTTGTCCTAACAATAAATAATTCATCTGTCTATCTACCTAAATATGTAGGTACTTACTAATGAATAAGTATATGACTAGGTACTTAGATGTATTTTCAATATTTCTCAATTGCTAATCCAGTCGAGTAGGTCACTGTTTTTGCTCCGACGTCGCTATCAATTTGGATTACAATGAGAGTTATTATCCAGTTAACAAGCTATTGTTTTTAATTTTGTTCACGGCTGAGTTGTTGCATCCATATGCATCAACCTACGGACGGACAGACGGTTTGTTCAATGAAATACTTCTCAACAACAAGTTGGTATTATGAACAATATAAGGCGAAAATATTCTTTTCTACGAATTAGTACCTACATAGTGAACGAATGAGGTTGCTTTTTTGATGGGATAATATTTGCTAATTATATACCTGTAGTAGATCAGCTGCTTGCACATAGATCTCCCAAAAATATTCCTTGGACTGGTAAGCTTACGCTGCTTTTGCGGTTGCATAGGCCTCTCTTTCTCGCTATTTTTCCGATTTTGTGCCTTATCTATTGCCTTCTGATATAGCTAATGTTATTATATGATCATTCGGCTGGTATATAGTCTGCCTCTACGTCGTCGTTATTGTTTCGGGTACCATTAGGTGACTGACATATTTACCCAGAGAACCCTTGGGTGTTCCATCTCTGCCGCTCTACTGCTCTCCCTGACACTTGCGCATACTTCCGCGATAGCGCAGCGCTTGTGCTATAGGTATAGACACCTGCTTGTAGAGCTCTGCTCTACCCGTTATTATGACGATGAGTCGGAACTGGTCGGAACACTTCACACATAGTCCGAACTCGGAGAACTCTCTAGTTGGGCGGTAGACTTCCTCGACTTTGGTCCATTTCATCCATAGACTGCCTGGGTGGCTCAGTGGTTAGTGACCGTGACTTCTAGATCAAACCGGCGTGGGTTCGATCCCCACCCAGGGCAAGCATTTATGTGATGAACATAGGTGTTTGCTCTGTGTCTGGGTGTTATTTAGGTACTATCTATATAAGTATGTATTTAAAACTATGTACATGTTTTTTTTAATGACAATACTACACTACTACTACATAGAAAGCAATTGGATCATCCACAGACCCTTAAAGGTCTAAAGATAATCCAAGTGCTCAAGCCCACTGCCAGTTGGCAGCGTGCCCAGCATGCTGGCAGCATTGCCACGCTGAATGGCAATGCTTATACGTTGAGCCAAATAAACACCAGCATTTTGATCATGTACATGTACTCGTAGTATATCAGTCTCTGGCAGCCGTATCACAAGCTTTGCATAGTTTGGGGTCAGACACAGTGTGTAAGAAGTCCCCTAATATTAATTTATTTCTTAACATCGCGTCGAGCGATTGCGGCGATACGATTCCAGTTTTTACAGAAATAACAATACGATACTCAACACGGTATTAGTTTAAAAAGTAGCTAATTTCGCAGCGTAGGTATAGGTCAGTAACTTCAGAGCGTTTACTTCACTTCTGACCTTAGCTCAGTGAAAGTGCCTCGGCGCCCGCTATTCTGCAGGAATGCTACTGATTGCAAATAAGTTTACCTACTTACTGGTTACCTAACTTTAATAACATTTCATTTTATTAACTTACGTGTAACACAAATGTGAACAAAGGAGGATTTTGCGCCTTTTTTTTGTTTAAGTCATCGATGTGCGCAAAAACGGTTTTATTTTGATTGCGTTGTTTGTAATTTTATGTTTTAATCCTACTAATATTATAAACGCGAAAGTTTGTGAGTTTGTATGGATGGATGTTTGTTACTCTTTCACGAACATATGGCGGAACCGATTTAGATGAAATTTGGTATGGAGGTAGCTTAGACCTGGGAGTAACACATAGACTACTTTTTATCTCAGGCTAACGCGGGTAACACCGCAGGGCGAAGCTAGTTACATATAAAATATTTCATATAAAGGTTAATCATTGTAACTGGTTCGATATTTTTACTTTATTTTCGATGTAGTGACATTTGCCCAATGAAAAAACCTAGTTCTATAATGGTCTGTAGATTTAGTAAATAAGATCGTATAAGCCGGGTGGCTAGCCCTGGTGTTAGAGTTTTTAAGCCACCTAAATGGCTCTGACATGGCTTAAAGTCAACAACTGGGAATCACAATTTAACGTGTCATACGAGTCACGGCAGCGCTCAGCTGTAAATATCACCCGCGGTCACTGCGAAGATTGACCGGCCGGACGTTTCTTGACTTCGGCGCTCGCTACGAAACACCTAGTCAAATTAAGATAAGAGCACTATAGCCAGTGGATGAAGGGGTGCCTTAATTAGTATTCATTCTTCCATCCATCAGCTATAGGACATCCGCTGCCGACATAGGCCTCCCCTATGGATGTAGTAGATAGTAGTATCTATTAATATATTGTAGAAAAAAATATATAACGCATCGCCTGTTTAAAAAAATCTGTTTTGAGTAGGGTATGTTTTAATTTAAGATAATATGTTTATTGAGTAGGTACTATATAGGTACGCTAGCGTGCGGAGCCCTCTCGCATATACTGTATAGCACTTGCCTAGTCGCCTCAACTTGAGAAAGATCGCCGGATGCGATCGAAACTATAGTCGTACTATGTAATGACTATGAAAATAAGCGAGAGTGTATTCCCATTATATAAAATATTAAAATGAGTGAAAACCACGTTAGATTCCGTAAAAAAATAGATACTATACTCCATAAAATTTAACTTGATCTCTGCGACAGTAGAAGATTGACATTTTTAGGGTTGGGATAGTGGTGGAAAAAATCGATTTTCAAACAATGTTGTAATGAAATCGAATGAGTAGTTGAAGTTGAGAAATTGGATTTCATTTACTTACTATTATTTAAGATCAAGTATGTACACTAGTAAATAATGTTATGATATTAATTATATACTCATAATAATGTAACGATAGTATTTATCGACGTTTTTCACTATTATCGATGCTAATGTAACATATAATTGGGTTTAATTTAATTACACATGTAAAAAATGTTACGATATTAAAATATACAATAAAATTGATGATAAATCAAGTTTTATTTAAAATATCGTCAGTATAAACTATCGATATTTTAATTAAAACTCTATCTAAAACTCTGTGGTCACGATCATTCGTCGCCCATCACTAATCGGCATGCCCATAAAGTATGACATTGACAGGTATTGTCTGTACTATTAAGAAATTCAGGACTTCATAGGCGTGATTTTTCTGACAGCTGTCGCAGAGATCAAGCTATATTTTATAGAGTTTAGGTACGCTAGCGCGCGGAGCCCTCTCGCATACACTGTAGCACTCGCTTCAACTTGAGAAAGATCGCCGGATGCCGATCGAAACTATAGTCGTACTATGTAATGACTATGAAAATAAGCGAGAGTATATTCCCATTATATAAAATATTAAAATATTTTAAAACCACGTTAGATTCCGTAATAAAAAATAGATACTAATAATGTTTTTTGCTATCAATTGAACGACAAGACCACCGGCTTAGCTGTGTAGGCGACTGTATAGAAGGCGCGTAGAGCGAGACGGTCGACTAGATCGTATCATGCGATAATAAATACTGTTATGCATTGACATATCAGCGTATAGGTACTGGTTAAGTTTATAGATCATTATTTTTCGCAAAAAATGGCAAAACCTACTTCCACCGTGTACAGAATTCGAATAATTTGCACGAATCGGTGTGACATCCATGTATATTTTTGTTGATTTATCAAAAACAGCTCAGTCGATTTCGATAAAAAAATTCATAGATATTTTCGCCAATTGTGAACCAATATAATAAATCGGTTCACAATTAGCGAAAATATCGATGAAAATACACAAAAAAACATATAGACGAACATAGTACGTCCTCCTTTTTGGAAGTCGGTAAAAAGTAGTAGTATTTACCTTATAATCATCATTACCTCTCGTAGACTCGTAGTTACACCAGATTATCACACCAGTGTGAGGAACGGGATTTGTTCTCGTTTGTTACAATACTGATTTCTCCACACCATTTATAGATGACCACTTTTGCTCAATTTTGGTCCAATCAACAAAATCTATAACAAAACCTAATATAATTATTTTGGAAAATTTAATAAACTTAAGACTATGGATTAGTAGGTTAGGATTAGTACAACCCATCGTAGATTTTCAAAGAATACTCAAAAGGTAGGCTAATAACTTGAAACGTAGATTCGCGCTCGATGCCGACGCTTCCGATCGGTTCTGTTGGAAATCTACCCATTTCATGAATCTCCTTTAGTCTTACTGGAAGCGGCTGGCATCCAGCAGTCTTGATGAGTTCATCTGTCTACGTGGCCTGGCCTACATGGTCTCCATTCCAGAACATTTTGACTCCATCGGTCATCATAGTCATAGTCCTCCGTGCTATGCGTCCTGGCAATCCGCTTGGCTGTCGGTAACCTTGAAATCTATGTCCAGTGGACGTTCTACGGCTGTAAATGATGATGATGACATATACATAGCTTCATACTAATAAGTCATTCCATTTCACATCATGGTCACCGGTACGAGTACGCTCCACAAAACAAAAGTGCGTATCGTACAATTTTCGAAGTTCAATTAACGGTAACGGGACCCATGTCGCCGGCGGCAATCAATATAGCGGTCATAGATACTACGGTTTTTATACCTTTTTTATAGGCTAGGCTAGGCGACGAAACGGTTAGACGTAAAAAACATAAGTGATTCATTTTTTATTTTATTAGGTAGGTTCGTATAGGCCGGTGGCCAGATATCGAGAGTTCTTAAGCGGCCTGAAGGCCTCTAACATGGTTGAACGGTTAAAACAACCGGGACCTACAACTTATCGTGTCATTTATTATTTAAACGAGTTTGGTACTTATACAAATGAGTCGCTTAGTTGTAAAGTCCGTGGTTATTTTTTTAATATTAGCAAGCATGATTTTGGTATCACGGTTTTATACATTTGCCAGTATTTAGTCAACAGAAGGGTGATTGACTAGTATTGAATTAGTTAAAAATATTAAGCTTACTGAATTCTAAAATTAATTATGATTCGTTAACTGAAAAAATAACTGAAATTGGCTAATTCAGTTCAGAAATATAAGCTTGTAAAGATTTTGGTAGGGGTTAAGAGGGGATGCTTACGGACCGTGACGTCATATTCTGCCATAGTGCGCTCTGTCTCGCAAGAAAATAAAATGCTTGTAACTTCTTTATTTCTAAGATGATTTTAATTTTGTTTTCGATAATAGTCTCTGTTTATGGTTAGCTGTTACGACAGGACATAAAAAATTGTCAACTAGCCTATTATGTAGTAATATACTCGAAAAGAGAGTGAGAGAGTAAGAGTGTAAACAAGCTTAGTGACTATGCCCAGTTGTATTGTACTTGTGTCTTAGCACTGTATAAAATACCTTTTTTTATAGATAAACTAGTTTTTACCCGCAGCTTCGCCCGCATACGCATTATATCATTATAATTTATAGCCTATGTGTTATTCTGATATTTAAGCTATATTATTGCAAAGTTTCATTTCAATCCGTTCAGTACTTTTTGCGTGAAAGAGTAACAAACATCCATCCATCCATCCATCAATCCTCACAAACTTTCGCGTTTATAATATTAGTAGGATAAACACGAAATTTAAAAGGCATGGTCATCTAACCTCTTTTGCGTTATCAGATAAAATATTTGAACTTTTAAAAGATTACTCAGAACCCTTATTTCTATTCAGTTAAAAAGAATACAAATTTAATACGAGTCACAGCAAAATGCTCTACAGCAATAGCGCAATAATAATTCACGGTATCAGAGAAATCCTCAATTTACCAAAGCTTATTGATCATAATTGCTGACTCTCCGTACATTAATTCTGAAAGCGTATCTTCGTCTGTACGACCGAATGCTAAAACATTAAATATTTACATAATAATGTTTGCAGGTACGCCGGTTTTACTAGTTTTTACGATTTCTTTTAAACGATTAAGCGGCTTAGAAATCGGTTGACTTTGTTTTAAACCTTTGATTTGAATATGTCGAGATATTTGCGATTGTCTACGTTATGTCGTAAAATTTACGAACGTCGCCCGAAAACCTTAAAATTCTGAGAGTTTAGGGAAACCTTGAGATAAGTTTCAAAACTATTGCTATGCAATCTAAAATACATTAGGTATAAAAAATAAGAAATGAATAGTTTCTTTTGTTTACTTTTTTATATTATAGATAGCATGGGAATATTTGAGCGCAGGGATCATCAAATCAAATTTCATTTATTTTCAGACACTTAATAGATACATTGACATTAAATGAATAAAAATTGATTTTTGAACTAAATTTAACTTTGGTTAAGTCCTGAAACTATAACCTGGTAACATCCATGATGACAACCTCACTTCAAGGCATATAGCTATTATAACCAGAGATATATCACTGTTGTTAGGCAATTCTCAACCAGAAAAATGTATAGAAAATCTTGCCCAGAGCTGTCAAAACTGTCAAATATGAATTGGAATTTGACACTATCGGGAGAAAAACATGGCAACACTGAATCGAGATATTTTTAATGTCTTTTTCTAACTCATGCCATATCAAATCAATGCATCTCATTCACATTTTCTCGTTCGGCCACATTATCCCTCTGGTTGTAATAGCTGTGCTTCAGGGCCTAGGGCTACTACAATAGGACAAGCGATGCAAGTTTAAACGGGACTTTGGTTATTTGTAGCCAGCGGTTTTGCGGAATCCACGGTCTCGCCGCGAACTCCCGTTACGAAATTTTACAAAAGCGACAGCGAATTGTTTCAAGCCTCAATGGGCGTATGCTCTCGGTCAGCGTGCGAAATTCAAATTTGAATTTCGAAATTTGAGTAGGAAGTAATGTTCATAGTACGAGTAAAGAAGAAGAAAGAAAGAAAGTTTTTCTTCTTTCTTTCTTACTTGTACGAGTATGTTTCCGAAAACTCGTTTTGCGACTGAATCAACTGATCATTTCTTCATTCATTTTTATGAATCAACTGATTTTCACCTTTGTTCTATTTGATGCACTTATTAATGTGCTTACACAAAACAGAAAAAATGCCAGGTGGCATACACTGATCACTATTTTGGTTTTTTGATATTTGTACCGACCTCATTGACACTTTGACTTTTTCTTGGTCACAAAATAAGTTTTGATGAGTAATTTGTATAAAATGATAAAAAACCCAAGAAGATTTGGATTTCGCGCGCTTACCGAGTGCTTACGTCATGCGGCATAAATAGATACAAGCTGAGCTGATAAAATTTATCCTGGCTAAACGATCAGATGTCAAGGTGTGTTGCCGCCTACATCTTATACAAAAAAAAAAAAAGATTTACCCCTTTCTTGAAATCAAGTGGAAACCTCCGGAATTATAATAATTCTGAGGGGCAGCCTGGGTATTTTTTTATATTATTTCATATCTCCTTAGTATAAAAACCTAGAGTAGGCTTTGCTGCTCAGGAATGTTGCGAAAACATGTTACGTTAGCTTGCCACATATAGCTGGTAATGGCTAAAAACTTGTTTAAACCACACGTTTCCTTACTTTTACTGTAGTTTTATAATAGGTATAGGTACATTCCGTATCGAACTTAATGGCGTTTGAAAAGTTAGCTACAAGCTACGCAAATCCCTACTTTTTGCACTGCTGACATAACGAATTTGCTACTATGCATTGACTTGCCTCGTGTTCACTAACGCCCAGTCTCGAACCTACCAATTTTTCGGTATTTCTTCCCATTTGGCGCCTGTCCTACCGAAATACCGAAATGAAGCATTTTTTTTTTCAATTCGTTTGTTGCTATGTCCCGCTTTCGACGAAATAATCCCACTCTTTTTGTCATATTACAAATCAAAATTTATCTTAATTTGTGTTCGAGTTTAGAATTATGTTCACGTCATAGTATAATGCAAAAATAGCCATTTGTAATTCAAATTTGTCCTATGTCGAAGTCAAGTTATCCTTGAAAATGCGACAAAGCCTGTCCTGTGCGGGACATCCCGCTCGACACATGAAAATTGGGACGTCTTGCCAAAATCGAGACGTCTTGCGACGCGACTCTACCAACCAAAATTAAACAGAGTGTATTCTTACTCTTGTAAGATTCGCAGAGTTGCATGCGCTGATAAGGTGAATTATTTTAATGCACTTCATTTGCATATTCCGCGGATATTTTACACGCGCGAGAATTTATTTGGGTCATTAACATTTTGCTTGCGTATGGTATATATTTATGCTAAACTGCTTTTTGCTATTTATCGTACGCTGCTGGTGTAAATAAAAGGAAAATATAATTATGTACCTATAGCTATTTTATATTTCTTTAATTTCTTTTAACATTTTATTTATTGTTTAAATCGGAAATTTATGAACTACTTTTTGTTATTTATCGAACGCCGGATGTATGGAAAATATATTACAGCCATCTTACTCGCATATATTATTTTCGAATACTTCCATGATATGCTTTTCAAAAAACCAGATTACCTAACGGAATTACTAACTTATACTGTCAAAAATTACATTAAAATTTTGTTGCTCAGCTGTTAGACTAGAAAACACGTAACGTATGCAAGTTATAAAGATTTCTAGCATAATTACCACAAATTTATGTAGAAAACACTAAATCGGAACGGATGAGAGTATGCAAGCGGAAATTCGGTATTAATAGCGCACATAAATGCGTTAATTTGATGTTTAATTATTATTGGTTCAGGCTTATTAATTATCTTGGGTCGTGTTGCAACAGTCGTCGATGGGACTGCATTGTTTCTAAAATGTGTGCAAAGTTTAATTTGACTGTTGCAAACCTATAAACTCGCTAAAATTTGTTGTCAAAATTAAGGTGCCAATCTTTTACATACATAAAACAAAGTCACCCGACTTTTTCAACATTTATAACCCGGGAATGTTGGTACCGATTTTGTATAATTTGGATTTTTTTGGATTCGTCTCCTTCAGAACAGCAGAATAACTATAATATCAAAACTTGCATGCGTAATAAAGTCTCAAACACATTTAGAAATTCGAGCACATTTAACTCTATCTATCGGGTAAAGTAATGACTTTGCATTGGCACTACAAAGTTTTCCGGATCAAAATAAAATGTGTATTAGGTACTTACTTCCAACCAATGTTATTAAAATTCCATAGGAGAGCTATATCCAGCAGTAGATATCCTACGTCTGATAATATAGTGAATGTGTTACTGTCATTGTCATTGGCATTGTTCGGATTTTTTAAATTGCGTGATGTTTTTGATTGTTTTGTATTTGATCAGATATCTGGTCGCATTGCAAAAAATGTTACATTAGCTATTCTTATCATAGGTATACTTATTTTCATACAGGTTTGATGAACAAAGTGATTTTGTGAAGTTGTGAGGTTAAAAGCACAAATAAAATAATAGACAAATTTATTGTTCATAATTCTATCACAACTCAGTGTAATTTGAGAACTTGATGATTTATTTGAAAGTTATAGCAACATGATACGTGTATCGTACATAAAATATGAAATAACCATAGCTATATAGATTCACGATTGCGTAACCATTGCAAAACGACATTATTCTCGGACAATTGATATATTACTCTCTCATCGATTTGTCTATACACGATAGCAGTTGTATTTTTTTCTGTATTATACTCTATAAAATTTAACTTGATCTCTGCGACAGTTACATATTGACATATTTAGAGTTGAGATAGTGGTGGAAAAAATCGATTTTCAAACAATGTTGTAATGAAATCGAATGAGTAGTTGAAGGTGAGAAATTGGATTTTATTTACTTACTATTATTTAAGATCAAGTACGTACACATGTACCTAAATAATGTTATGATATTAATTAATTACTCATAATAATGTAACGATAGTTTTTATCGACGTTTTTCACTATTATCGATGCTAATGTAACATATAATTGGGTTAAATTTAATTACACGTATGTAAAAAATGTTATGATATTAAAATATACAGTAAAATTAATGATAAATTAAGTTTTATTTAAAATATCGTCAGTATAAACTATCGATATTTTAATTAAAACTATCTAAAACTCTGTGGTTACGATCATTCGTCGCCCATCACTAATCGGCATGCCCACAAAGTATGACATTGACAGGTACTGTCTGTACTATTAAGAAATTCAGCACTTCATGGGCGTGATTTTTCTGACAGCTGTCGCAGAGATTAAGTTAAATTTTATAGAGTATACTCGTAGCTCTACTATGTTCTATATTCTTGCCGTCTTACTGATAAACTTAGCTTTACTTTGAAGTACATAATACATCTGTTTTTTGTCTTTTTGACAGTTTTAATTCACTTGGAAAAAGACTAAGTACAGTACTATTATTCTTACTACTACGTTTATTAGTAAGACGGTTAAAGATAGAAAATCATTTCGGATGTGGTCGTGTAGTAGACCGTTTACGAAAAATAGAACTAGGTACCTATATAATATTCTGGATTTAAGAAAGTTTACCGTGGGTGTCTTCAAATCTAAACTTGTATCTTCTAAGTACGCGAAATCTAATTTAAATAGCATCTCTGCGTCATATCTGGCAAGTTATGGTCAAACACAGCAACCGATTGGTACTACTAAAATTGAAGAAAACACACAATTTCAACTTGGCTTTTTACAACCTCAGACCAAATACAAAAATATATTTGGTCTGAGTTTAGAACAAAGACCGACTATTTAAAAGAAAAGGAAAATAAAAAAGAGGGTGATTCGACCTGTCTTCATTGAAATAACTAGAGGAAAAATGTCGATTGCACGAGAATCAGGCACAACTTGTCCACGCCATGCGTCGGCGCACACTGCAGAGTAAAACCTATCATTTCGTAACATCATCGCGTATTCCATATCATAACCTTACTTAACTTGGTAATTAAGACGCGTAGACGTTGGAGAGCATTCATTAATGCAATGCTGTGGGATATTACAGCTTAATAAAATGATAAATAACTAAATTCCTCGACTGATTAAGGTAGATACTTAAACGTAGTACATTAGTCGATAGTCAAAGGTTTAAAATAAATGGTAATGTGTATGGTAAATGACCCATGTTAGTATCGTGGTAATCTTAGTTTTTTTTCTCTTTGGAACTTATGTATTGTACATAGAGATTCACACACCACTAGATGACTTCCAATACTTGTAAATCTTAAAAGGAGGCCTTTATCAAGAACGAGCTGGAAGAAATACCGATCATTAGTATTTATTTCTTCTTCTTCACAACCTGACATTCGCTGTTGGTCATAGGCTTTCACTATAGATTGTCACTGAGACTGGTGGAAAGCGGATTGCATCCAGTATAATCCTTCTAGCCTAATGACGTCATCTGTTCACCATGTAAGTGAATGTCTTACGCTGTGCTTCCCGGGATGTAGTTTCCACTGTCACCAGTCTTCAGTAGTTAATTGAATGATGAAAATTGAAAACATTGCCGCGCTGTTTTCACAGGTACATCGTATTTTCCATTTTATTTAATTATAAAATCGGACGAGTTGCGCTATCACAAGCGCAAGCGCATGATAAGCACGCACGCGTGGGCATGCCCGATGTAGGCCCATGCAAATGCAGGCAAGTAGCACTCGCGAGGAATGCGGCCCGGAACGGCGCGATCGACCTTACGATGCCTACCACTTTACTATGCACAATACCTACTATGAATTAGCTTCAGCCTAATCTGTAGGTTGCTTTTCAATCATCATCATTAGCCGTAGATATCGGCGCAGCTAACGAGTGGACAGTACCTAGTCTACAAACTTCCTTACCCACCCTAGAAAAATTTAAAGTCAATATTCTATTTTCGAATTCTATTACTTCTGGGATGAGTAAAAGTGGAGAGTTGAAAACGCTAGAGAAGCGAGCTTTACCTTCCTTTACAACGTCGCTTAACATCAAGCAGTTTGATGGTCAAAAGCAAACTTATTCGCGATAAAAAAAAATGTGATGTTTAACTGAGCGTTCATCTATTTTTAGCAGATTTATCTCTTACTTATCAAATAGACCTCCACTGTAAATTCCTAATAAAACCTGTTGGAAGTATATTATTTCCAGCTTTATTCTTGTGGTCAGAAATAAGTTTCATAAAATAGTCCAGCTCACGTTCAGTCCATCTTAAAAAATCCGCCTTTGGTCTAACTTGACGGCGCGGCGGCGTTACGCGGACAAATAGATAAATTCTTTGCCAAATCTGTTGTCTTTTTAAAGTTGTTTTGTGTTTTGTTAAAGATTAGTTAATCTTTTGAAAATAGGCTCAAAGCGATGTACTTCCTACTTATTTTAACACTAGCTGCCCGTCCCGGCTTTGCCCGGGTATGATTGGCTATACATATACTTACCACGTAATGTTGGTATGCGCCACACATATGCTAGACATACCGGATGAACCATTATGATGAGTTAAAACCTACCCAAATCGCGAGAGTTTCCGTAGTCTTAAACTGTTCGAAAATTAAAAAAAAGAAATAGTAGGTATTGGCATATCTAAATAAAAGTGAGTTCGTATGTGTTGGGTGGCTGTACATAATATATAGCCCTGATTTCAGAAAATGACAATGATGAGAATGAAAGCGACGTTAAAATATTACAGACCCACAGTCTATACATTCTACCCATGTAAGTTAGTTTCTTGATCTTGTCTTCACTCGAGAATTTTGAAAAACATTTGACATCAGTTCTACTTCTACGAATTGTGTGCCCTACCTAAGGCCTCTTCAACTTGCTAACCCAAAGAGCTGTGATGGAAGGAATCGAAGCGCTGGCATCCAACGTGTTCCGGACGTCACGTCCAGATCTTAGATTCACGTGAAGACCTTCGCTACACTTGCCAATACATTGTCTACATTCGAGAACTTTAAGGTCGACAATTCGTTTCACATACTATGTGTAGGGGCGTAGCTACCGCAGTATCAGCCGTGTCAATAATACGGGGCTCCCGGGCTACAGGGGCCTTAACGTGTGTAAGCAAAACCTAGTAAAATGTTATCCACAATGTTACTTAATCTCGTGCTTCCCGAAAAAAAATCATCTCTTTTTTTCCCGGGTTAAGCATTCTTCCAAAAGTTGTCCTAAGAGGCAGAAATTTTATATCAACTGAAATCGTCTTCAGCTAGACTTACTTAGCTGATATAGGTACTTAATTATATTCTATTCATTATCAATTATCAATTTCCTGAAAAAAAGGCAAGAAAAGTGTATATTTCATTTGAATTGTTTGGCTAGCTCAATTTCTAGGAGGAAGTGACAACTTATAAATAACCGTCTTACCACTAAAGTTTTAACAGTACAAATTGTACGGCTAAACAGTGTTTAAATCTTTTGCGGTAAGGCGGTATATATTTATTTCAATTTAATGCAAGCATATTTGTTTCTTTTGTGAGAAATGAGTGATTTCGGCTCCCCAACTATGTTTGATTCTTGGCTCCTCCAAGGCACGCTACGCCACTGCATACCTATTTACTACCAATAAAACATAAATCGACACACTAATGGCGGAGATATATAACTTTGGTGGTCTAGTGGTAGTAACGCCTGTCCTACAATCGTGAGGTGGTGGGTTCAAATCCCGATCCTGTATCAATGAGTTTCTTTGGAACTTATGTACGGAATTTCAAATCATTGGCTTTTCGGCGAAGGAAAATATTGTGTGGCAATCTGCACCAACCCACACTGGGCCCTGGCACTGGTGGTGGATATGGCCTAAGCACCCTTCTTAATTCTCAATGACCCGTTTCCTCGAATCTCGACGTTATGTCACCTAATAAGTGCCTGTAACCGAGCACTTTGGCATCGCGCGGCGTTGTAGTCGGCTTGAAATCGCCTTACGACTAACTAAAAAGCCTGCCCACTACGTAGCTTGGGCAGGATTTTGGCTCTGACACTTTTTTCACGATTGTGACTCTATAGATATTTGCTCGAAGTGAATTTTGTATTATGTACATTGTACAAAGTACATGAATTGCCAAGCGGAGTGAGCGGCGAAACGAAACTTTTATAATACTTACATTTTTGAACTCGTAATATCTTTGTAATAAAATGTCTGAATTAAATAATTTAAAAAGTTGCATAAAGCTATTGAAACAGTCTTGAATATGAAATAATTTATTTTGATAAGGATTAATACCAAGATACAAATTAAGATCCTTTTCCTGCGACGGTATTTCAATTAATTTTTAAGAATAAAAGAACAGTTATTACGGCTTAACTATAATAGTTAGATATATGCTGTCGCGACATTTTTTGTAAATTATGGTGTGTTCTATAAAGTCGTAGTACATTATTTTATTCCATCATCAATAGTTTTCGCAGCGCACGCGACGTAAGGAATTTTTCAGGTCTTTTTTTTACACCTTATGTTACATTATTGGAGTTTTAGTAAGGATCCCTAATTTTATTTTAAATATAATATAGCCTATGTTACTCGGGGATAATGTAGCTTTCCAAAGGTGAAAAAATTTTTGAAATCGGTCCAGTAGTTTCGGAGCCTATTCATTACAAACAAACAAACAAATCTTTCCTCTTTATAATATTAAATATATATATATAGTATAGATTAGAGTTTTTAGACATGCAATAGAAATAATAAAAGCATAGCTGGCGCCTAACACAGGGTATTTACTAGAAGGAAATGTCTCAGTACCGGAAATTTAACAAGCTGAATAACAATGACTGCCGATGCCAACAACTTAATTAAATTAGAAGCAGGCAATTGTCAACTTCATGGTCGCTGATCGCAAGCAGTAATTGATTTGTAAAGGTTCTCAATTCAAATTCATTCTAACGCATTCCTTAGCGTTGTATATCTGTTGATTTTATGTAGTCGCATTTTTAAGAAATACGTAATACTGATGCGGGAAATTGTTCTTTATCAACGTGGTCCAAAACGACCTCTTCTTTCATCGTTCTTGGCGTTTCGCCCCGCGGGCCGAATGGGGGCCTTCAAAAAGAGTCATGGGTGATTCGCCTCGAGGTCCGAACCTCTGCGGGGCGAAACGCCGCAATACCTGCTTAGGTAGTTGAGACAAAATATGCGCGGAAGGTATTTGGGGCGTCAAAAAGTTAAAGTCAAGTCTTTATTCGTAATCGTGATAGTCAAAAATTAAATTGTACAGTATCTACTTATGACACAATTAGCCAATAAGCCCTACGAAAATTAGTACACTTTACTTGTAGTAGTAGGTAATTGATTGCATTTGTTACCAGTGTTACTACCTTACTACCAGTAGTAAGAACAGTAATTCATTTACCGTTCTTACTACTGGTAGTAACACTGGTAATAAATAAGTAATTGTATCATGCACATCATTTCATTAGGAATAATCTTTTTAAATGTATAAAAAATCAAATCTGCTGTATTGATTACAGTGTTATATTATTTTATAGAATTCGAAAACTGCTTTATACATTTGATTCATTTGCAGAGAGTTCGTCGATTTTAAAGCCGCCTGAAAGGCTTTGAAATGGCTAAACTTTAAAGAATTATACACTAGGTAAAACGTGTTTCTGATCCATGGGTGAACTCCTTAGTCCCCTTTTAGATATGCTACTGAATGTGAATGACATAAATGCACATCCTGAGTAAAGTACATTGCAAAGATAGCAATTCAAAATTGCAGTCTGTATTCACTGCCCCAGGGGCTGGCAACATTGAACGGTGCACGCAAAAGAGTATTCATTTAAAAAATATTCAAAAGCAACCAGTAATTTCTGGCAATGACAATAAATTATCACGCCGGCAATCATTATAATATTTTATTCGGACACGCAGGTGGGCTTGGTCGGATGAGATGAGAAAAAATGTGTATTCATGTTCTTGGTATCGATATACGTTGCGGGGCGGGTCCATCGAATGTCAATCGGTCAGTGATCTCGGTTTTGGCGGGAGAAACTTGACGTGCGACTTTTTTTGTGTATTTTACTTTCTCGGCAAATGGCGGCGGCTTGTGATGCCACTTTGTCGTTTTTGGAAAATAAATCAATGTATTGTTGATTTCAGAGAAATTTGATTGCGTGCTTTTTTGATTTGTGGTTTTGTTATTGTTTTAGATGATTTTTTGTTTTTTTATGAAACGTGCTGACATTACCTCCCGTAGTCAAATGATAATTTGATTATAATGTAATATCGACTTGGCATTTTTTCTGTTTTAATATAAGTACCGAATCATGACACTGATATTATCTTATCTTGCAAAAACGTTTCGTTAGTAAGATGACAGTGTGATGTGTTGTGTTGTGCAGAGAAATAAATGTGGATATGTCCACATTTATCTTTATATAATGAGTTTAATTTTTGTATATTCTATGAGTATCAGATACGATGATCTGACAAAAAATTAAGTAACTCACTTTTTGTCACTCATTCAAGGGCCTCGATAAATACGTGATTTTCAATAGTAAGTAAATTCGTATAGGCCGGGTAGCTAGCCCTGGTGTCAGAGTTTTTTGGCCGCCTGAAGGCCTTTGACATGGCTAAACGGTTAAAACAACCGGGACCTACAATTTAACGTATCATTCGAGCCACGGTAGCGCTCAGTTGGAAAATGCCACCCGCGGTCACCCATCCAAATACTGACCGTGCGGAACGTTGCTTAATTTCGGTGATCGCTGACAATCATCTAGTCAAACTACGCTACGAGCGCTACTAGTGATTTTAAGTGAATTTGCATTTATCTAGAAAAATATACTTACACTTATTAAATGACTTACCTACCTGACATATTGTACTTGATATTGCCGTTCAAAAAGAAGAGATAACAAACAATTTCGATATAGATCTTAAATTAATTCTTGGAAGGTTGTCTGCGGGACTTCCTTCATTTATGGTGCTCATTGCTCAGTAAGAAAGTTGGACCTATCTTTCTACTAACAACAAACAAAACCATTCAGTGAGATAAAAAATTTCAATTCAACCTGCATGTTTTTTTAAATACTCGCGAAATCTCAAAAAGAGAAAATTTGTTCAGTATTTTTTAATTAGCTTCACTTTGATTTAATGTCACCCAGAGCAGTGTACCTAGTTGTTTTTTTTATAATTATGCATAATAGATAGAAAGACTGACTTACTAACTCTACATGTACCTATAGAAATGATTGAGATAGTCGTAAAAAATTGCACACATTTGCAGCTACTGTAATAACCTCAAATATTTCACAAAATACCAGAAGTCCGTGAAATATTTAGTCATAAACTTTACAACTCAAGGTTTTCGGCAGAAATGCTTGGAATGCAGCGTCGATGCACGATTAGGCTGGATAGAGAGGCACCAAGTTGTTTGTAGAGTTGATTGGCGGAGCTAGTATCGTAATTCTATGCGAATGCGATACCTTATCATTGGAAATATTAACTGTATTATTTTGGCCGCTGTTTGGAAAAGTTGGATATGTATATACCTAGTTGTATTTAGGGTTACCATTCGACAAAAAATTGGCGCATTTCACAGTCACGAAGCTTGTTTCTTTTGTGAAAATGTTTCGTTGTGGAAACGGGTATTTTTGTACTGCATGAAAATACAGCAAAGTAATTAATTTTGATGACTGATCATTACGAAGAATTTCCTAAAAGATATGGAATTTTGTACCCCTAAACTGGCACTGTCAAATTTTCACCACGGAAACCCAAATCACTAGTTTATCGGTGAAGGAAATATAGTGGAGTCATCTTAGTTAGGTACATTAAATGCCAGACGAGTTGTAAGTTGGTAGAGTTGTATCTTCACTCCCATCGTTTTTCGAGGAAATGCCTATGCGTAACAGTGTCATATACAGCTACAAACATACAACCCTAGACAAGTGTTGGCTAAGGCGTGTCGAACGCGCGACGAGCTAGCGATGGCGCACGCGGCCTAAGCAGCTGATTGTGAAAGCTATAACCTTGAACGGAGTCTCGCGGTGTCGCACACGATGTGAATGGACAAAGTGACCTACAAAGGCTACGACGTCACTGACAAATGATTTTTTCTTATTGATCGACTCGGCGTCTGCAAAAGAGGTTTTTGTGAATAGAATAAATTGAACCGCGTCATGATGGCTGCTTCTTCGAAGCTGCTTGTAAATTACGTAAATAAATGAGTTAAGATGGTGAGATGGGAAAATGAATTAAGTTTGTAACACGTTTGGTAACTGAGCCGTCTGTCGGATCATTGTCATCATGTGAGCCGGATGACGTGCACTGTTAGATAAATATCCAAGGGATCTATAAATTGAGTTTCGAACAGCTAGGACGTACCTATACTGAACTTTGCGGATTCTCCATACAATCTGTCTAAGAAATGGCTTGTGTCTAGTGCGTCCCTGTGGTCTTTATATGACGGTCTGTCCACTTTGTCTCGTGGATCGGTTTTGTTCAATAGATTTAGAGATGACGTTTAAGAAAAACAGTCCTGTAGTACCTATTTGGTGCAGTTTTGTTTCTAAACCTGACGTGATCGAAGTGGTTTCTAGCTACATGTATTTCATCAATAGGTTTAAAACAAAAAAAATGCCAAGTGATGACTATCCACACAAGTACCTACCTAAGAAAATATTTGTGGTCGGGGAATTTAAACTTATTTTTCAAACTTTTGTATGATACTAATCTGACACAATGACGCAATTCCATCCTCTAAACCTTCTTTCATAATATTTATTTCTCAAACAGTCGTGATTTTTTATGTCTGCCATAGCATAAGTTATTTGCAGTCACTTTAACCAAGCCGTTTACATGGGTACCCAGGTAGTAGGTACAGCACTGCAAAGGGCTCATTTACATACGCCGTTAACACGACTTACAACATAGGTACCCAGTAAGCTTATACATTACCATAGAATATAATTATCATATTATTATTAGAATAGAATATCATTTAATTTTATACAAGGTATTGTTTTGCAAAGTGCAGGGATCTTCAGAAGTGTATTATATATAACCATAATCATCACCACTATGAACAACTTTTACTATTTGAAGAACTGCGATTCCAGTGGACGCTGTATGGCTAGTTTTAACAGAAGCTAAAGAACAGTGTGAAGATTCCGGCTAAGAACAAAGTACAAATAACATTGGTAAATATCCCACTAATAAAGACATGTATAAAAATAATTCTACGCGACTTCACATTTACTGTACTTATATTTATCTTGATACACCACTTCTGAACAATTAAACTATCACTGTTCCTCTCATTGTCAATGCCTCAGAATGAAAGAGTTCGCTATAAATTTAACGCTTTTATCTGTGCGTAAACAAACTTGGAATCAAAAGTCGAGGTCAAGAGTACCGCGCCTCGTTAAAGTTAGAGAAATTATAAGACATTAAGATTGTCGATTGAGTAGGTGATAAAACCGATATTAAAATATACTCGTTGACACTGAAATGCTTAGCTTTGAAAGCTGTTACATCGAATTAATCTATAGCTCAATGCTAACGTATATACTCAAACAAATGTGGTATAAGCCGAATCAAACTTCTTGGCGGCTGTGATGCTAGCTACAGTCAAGCTGTCCGAAACCCAATCCTGACTGGAGAGAATTGGGTCCGCGGAACTC
The DNA here is from genome assembly GCA_949316475.1 of Hypomecis punctinalis. Taxonomy (NCBI): domain Eukaryota; kingdom Metazoa; phylum Arthropoda; class Insecta; order Lepidoptera; family Geometridae; genus Hypomecis; species Hypomecis punctinalis. The sequence continues at coordinate 24,480,472 of OX438795.1, read as the reverse complement.
GTAGCTATAGCTTCACAGCTACCAAGTAGTTTGATTTAGCCTATACGCAAAGATATAATTGTATATATATATTTTTTATTTAGAATAGGTTGGCGTTTGACTACACACTGCCTAATGTTAAGCAGACGTGTAGACTAGGGTGTAGCACGCTTACCTAGAAGATACCTATTTACTCGGGATTTGAAGACACCCATGTTGTACTTTAGCGGGAAGACAGACCCAGGCAAAGCGTTCCACATTCCGGCTGTTCGTATGAGGAATCAGGATTCGAAACACTTGATTCTAATGCGCGGAATGTCCACCATAAAAGGGTGACGCTTTGGTCCCGTCTCTCTAGCAGTACGATAGAAGAAAGGGGCGGGTAGGACCAGATTGTGCAACTCCTGGGCGCACTCTCCGAAGTGTATCCGGTAAAAGGCTGACAAACACGCTACCTTGCGTCGATGCTCAAGACTTTGCAGCTGCGATTTAGTCAAGGTGTCGTTGTCAATTAGCCTCCTGGCTCGCCTCTCAATCGACTCCAGTTGATATTTGGCAGAGCTATCCCAAGGGTGGGAGCAGTATTCCATGCAAGGCCTGACTTGTGCTTTATAAAAACTAAGCAGTTGCTCAGGTGTGAAATACCGTCTCACCTTAGAGAGAACACCAAGTTTTTTGGAGGCTAATTGGGCTTTTGACTCTATGTAAGAGCCAAAGTGAAGAGTAGATGAGAGTGTAACGCCTTATAGTTCCAAGTTGTCAGTTACCGGAACGGAGACACTATATGAGTGGGGTTATTATCAGACCATACGTTAAGTTTTCGTGTGGCTCCATACAACTTTTATATTACTTTTTTTGTTTGAAAGGTGAGTCTCGAGAGTGTTCTTAGAAATATTTCATTAAAATTGGTTTAGTTATCTGCTCTTTTGTTAGCTGCGTTAGAAAACATAGTGCGTCGTGGGTTCACGTCAAAATAAAGTGTCATAAAATAAAAAGCTTTGAGTTCGATCACAAATCGTGCGTTCAAATGTTAACTATTCACGAGCGAAGCTTTCGTCGTGCTTGCTCGTATATCATTATTTATAAGGAGCCGTTACTAAGTAGGCACATAAATACTCGCTTACCACCTCGTTGTAAGAATTTTTTTTATAAGACAAGGGCCGACGACTATTTTGGTGTCCAAAACACTTAATTACTTACAGATCTTTTTTGTTGATTTTCATGTTTTTATATTATACTGGCCGTCCGTCCCGGCTTTGTCTAGATTGAGTAAAAAGCTAATATGTAGTACCTACTACATATCCATATATGAAATGTCATAGATACCTTTATCTGTTTAGGTATCGTGTAATTATAGCCTATGACATTTCACTATGACCATGTGGGACGATGTAAATTTCAGATAGCAAAAGATCTTTTTAAATAATTACTGGCTTTACCCGGAACATTTATATAACACTAAGAAAGTTTGGGCTTCCTCTTAATAATTTTAGTGTAAAAAAGCGGAAATATTTTTTGTAACGGCAATTCATAAAAGTAAAAAAGTCATAGCCATGCAGTTTTACTACCGGCACGCCCCCGTGTTCATAAAATAATTTATTGACATCAATTAATGTATATAATATTTATTTATTTGCAAAGTTCTTCAGGTGGGCGGCTTAAAACCTCTAACACCAAGCCTATATGAACTTATTTATTTAGCGACCTCAATTATCTTCATATTTATATACCGAAATGATAGAATCAACACCCATAAAGCTAGCTTACTGATTACTATAACATAGCCAGTAGTTGAGCATATTTAATTAGAAAACGAGCCTCAGTTCCAAAGGCCTCATTGAGTAAGCTGTCGATAGGCTGCGTGTGCGCATACTTAATGTCTAGCATAATAACAGTATGGATAAAGCAGAAAATTTGCTTTTGTTTAAGTTTAACTTATTAAAAGTATTTAAATTCATTGTTAAACAACCTTCGATAAAAATAACTGATTTTAACAATGTGTAAGATGATATACGAGAAAATATCCGTTGACTTTAGAATCAGACTTTATATTTTTTAAAATTTTAACCCTCCCAAACACTATATTTGACGTTTTCTGGGCTGCAGTACTAACTTGGGTGGTTTTCATATTGTTTCACGTTCATCAATGTCGTCTTAATCACTGTTATTGTGTCAATAGTTCGACCTTATTGCCAATTTAATTTCTTCCAGAATTTAATCGACTTGGCATAAATTTAAAATAATGCCAATTCGATGTAAATTGAAATTCTGGGAAAAATTAAATCGGCAATAGGACACCAATAGGACACAATGTCAGTGATTGAGATTAATTTAAAGAATTTTTTGTAGAATTTCGAAAGTCTTCCTTTTAGAATGACAACATCAGATCTTACAAGTGATCTTACTGCATGCATACTGTGTGACTATTTAGCATAGACGTGAGGCGCAATATTTGCACAGTAGTCGATAGAAAGTAAGACGACTTACAAAATACAAACCTATGCCGGCACGATTTGCATGGCACGGCCCATACTCGGAACTGGCACGATACAGCCTACTTATTTTGTTAGGTTATTAATCGTAATGGTTTGATGTCGAAACAGATTTATTAAAAAACGAATGGGTTGTAAATAAAAAAGTTTTTAAATATGACTGCTGCCGTATTTTTTGTCTTTAATAGGACTAAATTTATCTATTAACGAAAATAAAATAACCTAAATTATTTGGCATCCAAGATATCCCGATAATTCAATTGTCACAGGTAGAGTATTCTAGTCTCTGTACTCCCTAACATGGCACATAGACAAACTGTCTTTCCACTTATCTTTCTCTCGAAAAGGAAAAAAAGGTATAGACTGACATTAATAACTGACATTAAAGGTGGATAAAATGGTTTTATTCTTTTGCCATGTTAAGGGTGCAGGACAAATTATATAGGTGAATGAGAGCTGTTTACCTATTGTTAAGCAGTATCAACGCAATTTATTCTTGCGAAGACTTAAAACATTGTAGCTGAAAAGCAATTTACTTCTAAAACAAAACTTTCCTACTAATGTTAGGTAACCACATAAGAAAACTGAATGTAAATCATGCACATAAATATCTCGTAAATATAGCTAGTTACAGTCATGTTAACGAAGTTTCATAACATCTATTTAAAATTGTAAAGATAAAATCAGCTTTGTAAAAGTAAGAGGAAAAGCAACGACTTTTATTTTCGCATTCACGTGTTGTATGAAATTATAATTAGTATTGCACACAACGACGGAATTACTTCAGAGCTTCTGAAAGCGGGTGGAACGCCGGTACTAAAAGTCCTTCAGAAGCTATTTAACACCGTCGTCCTCGAGGGCATAACGCCAGAAGCGTGGAACAGAAGCGTGGTGGTGTTGTTCTTCAAAAAAGGTGACAACACCTTATTGAAAAACTACAGACCCATCTCGCTTCTGAGCCATGTTTATAAGTTGTTTTCAAGGGTCATTACGAATCGTCTCGAACGCAGGCTTGATGACTTCCAGCCTCCCGAACAAGCCGGTTTCCGGAAGGGCTTTGGCACCATGGACCACATACATACGCTGCGGCAGGTTATACAGAAGACCGAGGATTATAACCTGCCACTTTGCTTGGCGTTTGTGGACTATGAGAAAGCCTTTGATTCGGTTGAGACATGGGCTGTGCTTGAGTCTCTTCAACGATGCCGTATTGACTATCGGTACATTGAAGTGCTGAAGTGTTTGTATAATAACGCCACTATGTCGGTTCGAGTACAGGAAGATAGCTCCGAGGCGATCCCTTTGAAGAGAGGCGTAAGACAGGGAGACGTAATATCTCCGAAACTGTTTACGACTACTCTGGAGAACGCCTTTAAGCTCCTGGAATGGAAAGGACTCGGCATCAACATCAATGGCGAATACATCACTCACCTTCGATTTGCCGACGATATCGTGGTCATGGCAAAGTCGATGGAAGAACTCAGCACGATGCTCGAAGGCCTTAATCAAGTCTCTCAACAGGTGGGTCTTAAAATGAACATGGATAAGACAAAGGTCATGTGTAATTCTCATGTTGTACCCACCCCTATTTCAGTTGGGAACTCGGTTCTTGAAGTCGTTGACTCGTACGTCTACCTGGGACAAGTAGTCCAGTTAGGTAGGTCCGACTTCAAGAAAGAGGCCAATCGCCGAATCCAACTCGGTTGGGCAGCGTTTGGAAAATTGCGTAACGTCTTCTCGTCCGACATACCTCAGTGCCTCAAGTCGAAAGTTTTCGACCAGTGTGTGTTGCCAGTGATGACTTATGGCACAGAAACGTGGTCTCTCACTATGGGCCTTATTAGTAAGCTCCAAGTAGCCCAAAGAGCCATGGAGAGGGCTATGCTCGGAGTTTCTCTGCGAGATCGAATCAGGAATGAGGAGATCCGTAGAAGAACCAAGGTTACCGACATAGCCCAGCGGATTGGCAAGTTGAAGTGGCAATGGGCAGGGCACATAGCGCGGAGAACTGATGACCGATGGGGTCGAAAAGTTCTTGAGTGGAGACCACGTACCGGCAAGCGCAGCGTAGGACGTCCACCCACAAGGTGGACGGATGACCTTATTAGGACCGCAGGATCGCGCTGGATGCAAACCGCTATCAACCGGTCTTATTGGAAGTCATTAGGGGAGGCCTATGTCCAGCAGTGGACGTTCTATGGCTGATATGATGATGATGATGATGATTGCACACAATACGGTCTAATCTAGACTTCATGGTATATCTGACACACGGTTGCGACATGGAAATACCAGGTTATTACAATATGTTCGTACCTATTGTTACTAAGTAAATATTTTACGTTTTGAACTGCACGTACATCGAAAAATTGAGAAGGACTTTTAGCATAAATCTACATAAAAGGTGATCTACCTTTTAACTTGATAGTAAGTGACGATGAAATACGCAGACTTATTTTACAGAAAATAGACAACAAAATATTATTATTATTGGACTAAATTCAATTAGATAAGAAAACCAGCACAAAACCTAAAGCACCTTAGGACGGGCTTTGCGGCGTTTCGCCCCGCAAGGGGTTCACACAGCGGGGCGAATCGCGCAAGACTCTTTTTGAAGGTCCCCATTCGCCCCGCATTGTTTGGAGCGGGGCGAAATGCCATTCCAAAAGAGTCTTGACCGACCCGCCCCGCCATTCACTTTTTATCTGTACATTTACGTAGATAAGTGGTTAATGACGGTCCACTCAAAAAATTGATCAGATCGTCATCTGATTAAAATTGCAAACATACGCTGGATGCCAGCAACATACAAACGATCCTATTGAAAATCTTAAGCTATTGTTCAACAGCGGATGACCTAAGATTATCTCCAGGGTCCTATACCTATAGTCCAATTTAAATAATATAAATATAATTAAAAAAAGCTAAAAAACACGCTTAGGAGTCATATATATATTTTTATAAATGCATTGTCATCGGTCTTTGACAGGTGTGCAAAGTTTGAAGAAAACCTGATCGCTCAAAGTAGGTCAAAATCGAGCTCAAAGGGGTTGGTTACAAGCAAGCAAACAAACATAGAGATGAAACTAATAAAAGCGTGTTAAAAATGACAACGACATAATTGTATACGGCATCACGTACTACAATATTTTTAATGCGGATCTGATAACAAAATTTTTGTTACGCGAATCGTACCTCCATAATATGTTTTGTTATTTATTAAATAATATATGGCAATGGCAATAACTTTGTGAATAGTATTAGCATTCGCGTCATTTCACCTTGACTGGACTGACCACATCGGCTGACCAGTTTAGTGGACTATTCAGATTACGCTATAATTCACAATATGGTACTAGTAAATACTAGTTTAGTCCCCATATCATTTACGGTATGGTTGTTTTAACCGTGTATGTTTTTTATAAGCCTTAATTAACTACAACAAAATAGACACAACTTACTTAAGCTAAAACTTATGTATTGTACATAGTTTGAGCCACCCGGCCTATACGAACTTACTACCGATATGGCACTAGCAAATGCTTCGATCAAAAATACACAGTAAATGCTTGTATGTGTAGTATTCGCGACGTGGCATTAAGAAGTTAGGTTGGTAGCGGTTAGGATTTTTAGTGGGTATACCGTCTCGATGGGATTCAGACCACCCTGCCTCCCCCGGGGTGGGGTGCTATCCATAAAGGATTTTCCCTGAAAAAAAAGGTGTATGGAGGATATCAATTGCTCTTTAATGAAATGGACTAAAGTACGCATCGATCATCCATGTCACGGCATGGGATATGTTAACATATCATTACGACGAAAACTCTACAATTTTGGTTTGTAGTTTACTGCTATTCAAGTTATTGTATATTTTTTCCTATAATTATTTTTATCGTTAAGACATATGATTTGATTTATTTTTTACTGATTAAATAGTATTGATTTGTTCCAAAATAAACTGATATTTAAAAATGTGTCAGTAAACGCATATATACTCATTATCGCAATATGAAATTAATAAATGCACAAGTCTCTAACATTCGCGATATTATGGCATTAGTAAAAGCAGGTGGCTCTGTAATTCGCAATAGGTTATTAGTAGGTAGGTAAATAGGCACGGGTGTGTCGTAATACCAAATAGCATTAGTAAAAGCAGGTATCTCTAGCGTTCGTGATATCGAACTCATCATCATCATCATTCGCTTTCTCTCCCAGGCTGCTGGGAGCGAAAGCGAATGATGATGCTGCGTGTAGGCCTCTCTCTTACGGTACCATTTGTCTAGGTCCTGTGCTAATTGTGTCCAGCCAGTCAAGCATACGACCATGAAAAACCACGACATGAACTCATTTCGACGTGTGAAAAAGTGACAGATATATACTTTGCTATAACGCTGTCTCGTTCTGACACTACGAACGAAATAATTCGTGGCGCGCATACTAGCCCGGCTGATATCGAACTAGTAGGTATGTACTAAGTAGAGACTATTACTTAGGTATAGCCACATGGTGAGCGTGAATTACAGTCGGATATTATATCATAATCTGAACAGGCCTTACCCAATCCATATCAGACTTTTAAATAAGACAGCTAGAGATAGTAGGTATCATTTTGGCCTTAGAATAAATGAGATAACAAGAATGTGGTTAGAAATATCTGATCAGGATTATATCTGTTTCTTTTTGTTAAAATTAATCTGGAAGTGTTCGTCACGTGTTCAAGATCTTTGCTGTTTTATTACTAACTGGTTTTTTGCTTAGGTACCTCAATAGGAAAATTGATCCAGCTCATTTCTTCTGTTATTACAATTTGTGTTGCGGGACGTACTTAGTGCGCTACTTTACTTCAAATCAATAAATATTGACGTGTATAGAAAAATAATATTAGCGTATTGTCTAGCATTTGTATAAAATCTTTATCATTATCTAACAGGAACGAGTAAATAATGTCTTCAACTTTAAATAGGTATCATCGTTGTTGTTTTAATTTTTCATTTTGACAATTATTTAATGATAATTTAGAAAACAATTATAAACCATTCCAATACGAACAAACAATAAAAAATAGGGCCATATGTGTAAACTATAGATGTATATACTATAGAGGATATGTTACTCAAGAACCGCATGGAAGTGTTATATATGCAATCCAGTAAATAATTGAGTTATAAGTTTTTTTCTACGAGTTATTTGTGTGATAAATATTTCAAAAATTTGTCGCGATCGCAGGACCCGAACCTGCATTATTTTGGAACCGTCACAACTCTTTAAAATAAACCTAGTGTGGGAAGCATATACAAATATATTTTTTTCTTATTTTATCTGTAATAACACGGCATTGACTGCCTCGGTGGCTCAGTAGTTAGTGACCTTAACATCTGGATCAAAGAGGCGTGGGTTCGAGCCCCACCCAGGGCAAATATTTATGTGATGAACATAAGTGGTTGCTCTGTGTCTGGGTGTTATTTAGTTACTATCTTTATAAGTATATATTTAAAAATAAGTATATGTAGTATATCAGTGTCTGGCAGCCATATCACAAGTTTTGCTTAGTTTGGGGTCAGAGGCCGTATGTAAGGTGTCCCAAAAATATTAAAATTATATTTATATATTTTTTAAGACTGAACTCTGATTTCATTTTCCGTTTTACTCCCAGCGAAACAGTCGGTCTCTTTTTTTCCTTATGACGATTGTGAGATGCCAACTTGTCCATACAAACACAATAAACTGTTATCAACTAAATACAATACTACTTTATAAGCTAAAACCACATATACTGCTACGTCATAAAAAGCAATTGGACTCTTGAAGGTGTAAAGATAAACCAAGCTGTTATCTACTTCTAAATATTGTCCGATTTGTGTTTTTTTTCATGTAATGAGCACTTCAATCGCTAGGCTTATACGTCTTAGTTTTACAGTTTTTTAAATGAGCTTAGAGTTATAATCCTCTAAAATGTCATATTATTACGCAAAACTTTGGCTGGAAAGTATACGTAAACTAAAAACTTTTCTGGAAAAATAAATAAGACGTACGGCACGAGCTTGCAATATTTCTTAATCAAGCGATTGACACCAAAAATATAACATGTTGTTACAATTTAAGGCGTGAAAAGAGTATTCTCCGGGAACGTAAATTTTATCAAAACGTACCGCGAATTTTCTTGACGTTCTACAGAAAACGCGAAAATACTGGTCGATTCACGATCCTCCTAATACTAGTTTTTCAGTTGTAGAAAATGTCAGATGTAAGCCTGATTCATTCAAACCTCGTTTTCCGGCATCTCCGGTTTGGCTCTACATTGGCTCATGGTGACTCACCGTTGAGCTGGACAAATCCTGTTTTAGAAATGTTACAAATAAGTAAAAGTTCAAAAGATGCTAATTCTGGGTCCTTACTGAACTATTTCCGATTAATAATAACTAGCGGCTAGTAACTGCTTAATAGACATAAATAATGGCTATTACTGCAAATGGCAGAGGTAGGGTAGGAATTTTGTTTTGCATAGTGCATGCATGCATTTAACGAGATTTACTCATTCATGACATGAATAAAATTGACTATGGGTACAATCCCGTAATCACGAAAAAATTATGTTTCATTCCTTTATTCGAGAGTCAATTAATTTTTTACATGGGATTTAAGGAAATTATAATTTCTGTGGTAGTTTCGAATATGTACATTGTGTAGAGAAACATCTAGTTATAATATATTGTACCTACCTGTAAGTAGTCCTAACTAAATACTATATTGTTAAACTTCACCTAACAAAGGGCACGGAACATGGAGTGAGTGTGGTTAAGCTTATAAAATATCTATGTTGTAATAAAAGCCTTAACCTTTAGCGAGAGAACAGACGGCAAGCGTGGGGCCACTTTTGCTCGCCGGATGACGTCATACTTACTGTAAAGTTAGAGCTTCAATTCAAAATATATAACCCTAGGGTTACATAGGTGATATTTTATAATCGCTTGAGCTATGTTTTTACTACAAGTGTTATAGGCCGAATCATACAAGTCGGCGGATGTGAAGTTAGCTACAAGCTGCGCAATATCCAATCCTGCCTGAAGCTCACATAAAGCTACGCGTTGATTGACGCAGCTTGTAGCTAATTTCATACCCGCCCGCAAACTTTTATGATTTGGCTTATAAGCGAGTTTCAAATACAGGTTGTTGCTTTGCAAAGAGCAGGAACTTTCAGAGGTCCACATCCTACTAATATTATAACCGCGAAAGATTGTGAGGATGGATGGATGGATGTATGGATGTTTGTTACTCTTTCACGCCAAAACTACTGAACGGATTGAGATGAAACTTTGCAGTAATATAGCTTATATATCAGAATAATACATAGGCTATAAATTATAATGATATATTGCGTATGCGGGCGAAGCCTCGGGTAAAAACTAGTAATTACATATGCCTATTCATCATTATGAACAACTTTTACTACGGGATCAACCTTCAAAACGTGAAATAAGTTCAGCTGCCAAATAAATTTTGCCGAAACTCGACGAACTTTTTGTATGGCTGATTTTTACTAGGGATTTCGGGGTTGGTTTTATAATTAAGTAAAATGTGGTCATAATAATGGTACAATGATTACAAAAAGTTCGTCGTCTAGAAAGTTCCCGTATTCTATTTTACTATGGAAATTAACGTGGTTTTCACACATTTTATCTATTATATAAAAGGCTTCCCTGAGTGACTGACTGACAGACAGCCTACAGCCCAAACCGCTTAAGATATGAGCTTGAAATTTGGAATATAGGTACATTGAACGACGTAATGGAGCACTAAGGACGAAAATTTTGAACTTTCGACCTCTAAAGGGGTAAAACGGGCCCTTTTCGTTTGTATGTAACTTTTTATTGCCTGTACCGATTGACTTAAAACTTTGTATACATGCTTTTCAAACAAAATAAAAGTTACGTTTTTTCCTGTTTTTCCGAATTTTCCTCATCTAAGGGGTCAAATAAGGTCCCAAAGTTGGTGAAAAAAGCGTCAATTACATCGAACCAGCTGAACGGTTATGGTTGAAAATTGGTATGAAGGAAGCACGCAGCATGTTTTAATAGAGTAACTAATAAAATCCAGGAAAATCTATAAGGTTCCTTAGGGATACGCAAAATTAATAAGTTTAGGCTACAGCCCAAACCGCATGAAGATATGAGCTTGAAATTTGGGATATAGGTACATTGAACGATGTCATGAAGCACTAAGGACGAAAATTTTGAACTTTCGACCTCTAAGGGGGTAAAATGGGCCCTTTTCGTTTGTATGAAACTTTTTATTCCCTGTACCGATTGACTTGAAACTTTGTATACATGCTTTCCAAACAAAATAAAAGTCACGTTTTTTCCTGTTTTTCCGAATTTTCTTCATCTAAGAGGCCAAATAAGGTCCCAAAGTTGGTGAAAAAAGCGTCAATTACATCGAACCAGCTGAACGGTTATGATTGAAAATTGGTATGAAGGAAGCACTCAGCATGTTTTAATACAGAAACTAATAAAATCCAGGAAAATATATAAGGTTCCTTAGGGATACGCAAAATTAATAAGTTTAGGCTACAGCCCAAACCGCTGTAGATACGAGCTTAAAATTTGGAATATACGTACATCGTACGACATAATGAAGCACTAAGGATGAAAAACGTACCCAACTCTAACTTACCTACGGGGTAAAACGGACCATTTTTGTTTGCATGTAACTTCTTATTCCCTGTACCGATTGACATGAAACTTTGTATAGATGCTTTTGAGACTAAATAAAAAATATGGCTGTACCTGTTTTCTAAATTTTCCTTAAAAAAATCCGTAGGGGTCAGATACGTCCCAAAACTTCAATGCGCTTTTTTAAATAACGTATAGTATCTAGGATTATGATAATGATAGTTTATCTTTAAATGGGGCAAAATGGGTCCCCAAAAGTTTACGATTTTTTTTTATTTTGTGAGCCAATAGTCTTACTCGTAAGCTTAGCGTACATATGGATCAATATAGGTATTTTACTATGGGATCAACCCTGACAAGCGAAAATTACCTACATTTTCCATACATTGTGTCGTGGGTCGATGAACTTTTTGTGTTGAACAGCTGATTTTATGTGAATAAGCACGTGAGTGCTTTTGGGGTTGGTACCATTGTAAAAGTTAATCAAATTATGAGTATAATAGCATCCTAGAATATGCCTGACTAGAATTACGACTTGTGTGCCATTTTTTCATTTGCCTGGAAAATTAAATTTCTAATGACTTAATTAAACATGTCGAATACCTGTACCGGCCTTAATTAATAGTGCACTACTGAAAATAGGTACTACGGATAGCACTACGGATAATAGAAACAGGTGGGTCTTAAGATGAACATGGACAAGACGAAAGTCATGTGTAATTCCCATGTTTTACCTACCCCGATTTCTGTTGGAAAATCGGTTCTTGAAGTCGTTGACTCGTACGTCTACCTAGGACAAGTAGTCCAGTTAGGTAGGTCCGACTTCAACAAAGAGGCCAATCGACGAATTCAACTCGGCTGGGCAGCGTTCGGAAAAGTGCGTAGTGTCATCTCGTCCGACATACCTCAGTGCCTCAAGTCGAAAGTTTTCGACCAGTGTGTGTTGCCAGTGATGACTTATGGCACAGAAACGTGGTCTCTCACTATGGGCCTTATTAGTAAGCTCCAAGTAGCCCAACGAGCTATGGAGAGGGCTATGCTTGGAGTCTCTCTGCGAGATCGAATCATTAATGAGGAGATCCGTAGAAGAACCAAAGTTACCGACATAGCCCAACGGATTGGCAAGTTGAAATGGCACATAGCGCGGAGGGCTGATGACCGTTGGGGTCGAAAAGTTCTCGAGTGGAGACCATGTACCGGCAAGCGCAGCGTAGGACGTCCACCCACAAGGTAGACGGATGACCTCATTAAGACCGCAGGATCGCGCTGGATGCAAGCCGCTTCCAACCGGTCTTATTGGAGATCCATAGGGAAGGCCTATGTCCAGCAGTGGACGTCCTGCGGCTGATGGATGACTGAAAATAGGCCTATCCACGAAGGGTAATTGGGCCATATCCATCACGCCGGCCGAGCATGGGTTGCTGAATTCACATACGACATTGATTTTTTCTACGTACGTACAGGTTGCCTCAATGTTTTCCAGCAAAGAAAAGTGAAATTTCTTACATAGTTACTCATACAATTATTATTATTGGCTCCCTCGGTGGCTCAGTGGTTGACTTTGACTCCTGGGTCAAAGAGGCGTGGGTTTGATTCCCAGGGCAAATATTTATGTGATGTTCATATGTGTTTGCTCTGTGTCTGAGTGTTATTAATGTATTTTTATTTAATTATTTAACACTTTATTGCACACTATTTGTACAAAAGGAGGACTTAACGCTAAACAGCATTATCTGCCAGTCAACCTACATGTATAAATAAATAAATAAATATATCTTTATTGTACACAGAAACACAGTACAGAAACTATACAATATGCTGTACAATGGCGGCCTTATCGCCTTTGGCGATTTCTACCAGGCAATCTTTGGATGGACTGGAATTATTCTAAAAATAGGAGTATGGTCGGTGGTGTATACAATACAATACATACATTGAAATACATGTATATGTAGTATATCAATCTCTGCCAGCCAAATCACAAACTTTGCTTAGTTTGGGATCAGAGACCGTGTGTGAGATGTCCTCCAATATTTATTTTATATATTTATTTATTATTGAGTTAATTTCAGAAATTCGGCAATTTATCATCCAAAAATTCACGTATGTACTCTGTAATAAGCTTTAGATACAAGTAAATTAAATAACCAATTACTGAGACAATTCAGGCCAAACCGTAGGCATTATTTTGCAAGTAATACAATAATAGGCTCAGTTATGAAGACGCCATAGTAAATATAATAACAACATAAAAAGTGTTATCTCTATCGAATGCTTAAAGTGAAAATGAAACAGATATAATTATGATAATTAGCTATTTTAATTACGATGGCGCCTTTATAATCGATCGAGCCTAATGCGGGCTTAACCACGAGCTACTATTATTTTAAGTAAGTGCTAAGAAAACGCGGGCCTAACTGTGGGTTTTTATCATTTTAAGCAGTTACGAAAATAACGCGGGCCAGACCGTGGGCTATTATCATTACAAGCAATACAAAAACGCAGGCTAACGGCATGCTATTATAATTTTAAGGATTTATTAAGACAACACGGGCCAGACCGCGAACTATTAGATATTATTATAAGCAAATGCCAAGATAACGCGGGTTGAACCGCGAGCTGTTATTTTAATTAAGTAAGTATTAAAACAACGTGGGCCAAACTGTGGGTTATTATCTTTGTAAGTACCTAATTATTAACACAACGCGAGCTAAACCGCGGGCTTTTATCATTTTGAGCAAGTACTAAGACAATACGGGCCAGACCATGGGCTATTATGATTGTAAGTAATACGACAATGCAGGCCAAACGGCGAGCTTTTATAATTTTAAGCAAGTATTAAGACATCGCAGTCCATGCTGCGTGCTATAAATAACCATCTTAAGCAAGTACTAACAATACGCGGGCCAAACCGTGATCTATTTTCATTACAGGCAAATACTGTTACAATTTTGACCACACCGTGGTGGGCATTATCCTTGCAAGTAATTTTAAGCAAGTATTAAGACAACGCGGGCCAAATTGCGGACTATTAGATATTATTATAAGCATGTACAAAGACAACGTAGATCAAACCGCGGGCTCTTTTCATTTTAAGTAAGTACCTATGTACTAAGACAACGCGGGCGAAGCCGCGGGTTTTAAGCTAGTACTATATATAACGGGACTAAAGTCACGTGTACGGATAGTCGTAACGACTTATATGGAAACAAACCCGTAAAAACGAAAAAATTATGTTTCATTCTTTTATTCGAGAGTCAATAAATTTTTTACATGGAATTTAAGGAAATGATAACGTAGATGATAGACGTTTAGTCCCGTCATATATAGTATAAAAAAGTTCCCGTATTCTATTTCGAATTCGTGACGCTTTTGATCCCCCGTATTTAACTGTCCCAGATTTTTAGAGGCACAAAGTAACGCCTCTATTACTGTCACAATATTATAATCGTTATATCCCACACACAGAGACATTGTTGTGTAATTGTGTGTAGTCATCGAAGCTGTTTAACATACTTGATAACACAGAAGATTTTGAAAAATGAAGCCACGAAAATGACTCTAAAATAGAGTAGTTTCATTCAATTCATTCAATTGCGCACAGATTTAACCCGATTTCTTCCATGTTCGAAGCATACTTGTAGCCAACTAGATTTTGGATCCATATGTCTGTCACTATCTCGCCCATTAGAATTTTAATAAGAGAAGCTGAGATAGATATTCTACTTGAAAAGGCCCCCGAGGGCATTACCATTAAGGGTTATATCAATCGCTTTCATTCTCTCTCATTACAGTTTTAATGAGACAAATAGAGACCGAGATAAACTTGGATACTTCGAAACACGATTCCAGTTCGTCTCGATCACAGATCTCGTGAAATAAAACATGTCTTGATCTAACGGGGACCTCTTCTTACAACTAAAACTATGCGTAACGACAATAATTACTCAATTACTACTCACAGAGTACGACAAATCACTTCTTCATATGGGTCGTAAACATATTTGCTACATATACATGTCTCGCGCCCAGTTTTAAGAGAAGGCCTCTCTCCAGATTTCTGTGGTCCAGACTCTACTTTGTACCTAAGTTCCCGGTTCCTGTTACGATGCCATCGGGACTAGTTAGTAAGTTATTGCTCCTGAGATTTAGAGATGTTGCGACTTGTAAGCTATAAGGTTACATGGGATTTTACAATTTACAAGATGTTAGCGGTGTAAATAATTTTCTGCTTACAACAAGTCAGCATTCCATTGCATTGTTCGTGCCAATCAAAATGCCCTGATCACAGCGCTGCCGTGACTCGAATGACACGTCAAATAGGATAGAGGACTCATCATTATTCATAATTTCAGCCATAGGACGTCGACTGCTGGACATAGGCCTCCCCTAATGATTTCCAATAAAACCGGTTGATAGCGGTTGGCATCCAGCGCGATAAGGTCATCCGTCCACCTTGTGGGTGGACGTCCTACGCCGCGCTTGCCGGTACGTGGTCTCCACTCGAGAACTTTTGGACCCCATCGGTCATCAGTCCTCCGAGCTATGTGCCCTGCCCATTGCCACTTCAACTTGCTAATCCGCTGAGCTATATCGGTAATCTTGGTTCTTCTACGGATCTCCTCATTCCTGATTCGATCTCGCAGAGAAACTCCGACCATAGCCCCCTCCATGGCTCGTTGGGCTACTTGGAACTTACTAATAAGGCCCATTGTGAGAGACCACGTTTCTGTGCCATAAGTCATCACTGGTAACACACACTGGTCGAAAAATTTCGATAGAGGACCTAAAAAAAATTAATTATTAGTTTTTCAGAAAGATTAAATACAACTATTTATAAAGATATATCCCGTTAAAGTTGGCGTAACGTCACTTTTACGTGAAAAGTATAGCATTTATCTAGAAGGAAATATAGCACTTTTTCTCGTAGAAGTGACGGTACGAGCCCACTTCCAAACTACATGGCTTATCTTTGTCATCTATTGTTTGATTGACAAAAAAGAAAAAATACGTGTTTAATATGTTAGATATAATCTAACGGACTAATTATATTTTATTATAATGATTTTTTTACCCAATCATCACGCCTATTGTATTCCCCGGTTGTTGCCACCGTATAGCCATGTCGCCAGGTCACCGTCCGGTTCCTACCGGACTGTTGGGTTTTAGATAGAAGGAATGTTTGGGGTCAGGTTGCTAACTTCCGACCGGATACAATTTGTCCGGTCAGATTAAATTTTGATCGCGATGTTGCTAATTTTCATTTCATTTATTTCCATAATACACATATTATCTTTACAGGCTTTACCTAATACGATAGTGCAGCTAACAATTCGAATTATAGTAGTTACGAAGCTAAAAAACAACCAATATTTAAACTGTAGAACCTGGACCAGACCAGACGTAGGTCTACAAAACTGATAGTAGTATCAGTAGCACGGACCAATGGAGTCAAGAAACAAATCCAAAAACATAATTTTATGTGGGTTGAATTTAAAAAAAAAAGCACCCAAATCTAAGAATAGTACAGACATTTTGTTTTTATTTTGACCAAGTATGACCAGATTAAAGATATCCGGTTATGTTGAGTGGAAAAATTGGGAACCCTGCATGTCACAAGCCTTGCAGCTTAAGACTCAAACACCAGGGCTTGTCACCTGAACTGTACGGATTTACTTACATACTTAGTAATAAGATCATTTCACAACATCTATGAGCTTGGAATGTACATAATCTTGGCGTAGAGCCATTCGCGTGCCAGATTGAAACACGTAGGAAATAACTTATTCGGTAAGTACCGACTACCTACTGGCATTGAAGAAATCGCAATGACTTGCGAAATAACTTCGAGAAAAAGATTTTCCTCAAATGCATGTGGAAACTTGCACGTTGTTTAGTTGGTGGATGCAGCGGAAATCACGTCAGTTCGTGCATACTTTGCAGTAATGTATACGACTACATAGGTTATATTTAGAACGGTATCCTATTTATATGATATCCTGCACGGGTAGCATGGCGAAGGGAGAAAACCATTTTATCCATTTTTAATGACAGTTGTCATTGTCAATCCATACTTCATTTCCTCTTCCAGGGGATATAATGGTGAAATAGTAGATTGTTTCATATGGGAGCAAAATAATATTTTTACGGCAAGGGCCCTTTTCGGCGAGGGATTCTTTAGTAGAATCCTGAACGTAGCGAGGGATTCAAAGTACGTCGCCCGAGCCAAAAATATATTTTGCGCCTGAGTGGTACACTCTACTTTTCATCAACTCTATAAGAAAATAAAAGGCGCCTCATATTTTATTGTAATATTATTATTTAATAAAACATAGAGTAACAACTAAATTGAAATTAAATCCTACTAATATTATAAACGCGAAAGTTTGTGAGGATGGATGGATGGATGGATGGATGTATGGATGTTTGTTACTCTTTCACGCAAAAACCACTCAACGGATTAAGATGAAACTTTGTAATAATATCGCTTATACATCAGAATAACACATAGGCTACAATTTATAAAGATATTTTGTGAATTGTCCAAAATATAACGATAAATGTTAAGTAAGTAGGAAAATTCTGCCATCTGAGAGCTACTCTAGCGTGCGCTGCAAGAATGTCAAAATAAACAACTGTCGATCGAATATCTGTCAAATCAATCGATGAGCAGTCCTTGGATATCATCATACTGATAATATATTATCTTTACTTTAATATTATAAATGCGAAAGTAACTCTGTCTGTCTGTCTGTCTGACGCGCTTTCACGCCAAAACTAATGAACCGATATCAATGAAATTTGGTACACAGATAGTCTAGAGCCTGAGAAAGGACATAGGCTACATTTTATCCCTAAAATTGCATAATTCCCTTAGGATAGGACAAAATCTTGCGTTAGCGAAACTGTCACCTATCACAACGACGCTAAAAGGCCCTATTTTGAAGACACCATCGTAATTATAACAGTTAATTAGACTATTTCTGTTTCTTTTTCACTTTCGGCATTCGATAGAGAGAACACTTTTTACGTTGCTATTAAATTTACGATGGCGCGTTCATAATTGGGTTGATTGGGCTGAACATGGATTCACAAAACGTAATTAGATGACAGGTGACATACATTGACTGCAGACTTTTATAAATGTCTCGCTTAGGATAGCAAAGGGACAAATTGTCTTTCCACCATTATAGCTCCTCGAAGAGGAAATAAAGTATGAATTGACAATGACAACTGACATTAAAATTGGACAAAATAGTTTTCCCTTTCCCATGCTACATATTACAATGACGTTTAATACTGGGCCGTCATTTCGTCTGACATTAAATTTTTTTTAAATATACCACCATTAGAGGTTAAACATATTTCTTTATTGTACCTTTATGGTACAGAATCTATGCTAATATACGAAGAAACGGGTCGACTTGATTTTTAGAAGTAGTATGGCATGAGTATAAGTATCTTGGCTCTAAGGTTATTAACCTTGATTCTGAATTGTGACCTTGACACGGACATAAATTTCTGTTGGTTTGGTTAGGATTGAACAGTAATAAAAGTGCAGCCCGGCTCAGTTGCGGCACTCCTCATGAGGCACGCAACTTGCCGGCCAGCCTCTCAGCTGCTATAGTTAAAAACCCCAGAGAAGCGGCCCAACCTCGAGAGCAAACTTCTAAACTGCCTAGGGGGGAAAAAGAAGCGGGAGACCTCGAGCGCCGCCTTCTCAGCTGTCTCAGAAAAAACCCAGAGAAGCGGCTCTACCTGGGATTCCCGCGCCGCCCACAAGCCTTGGCTACTAAGTTCCCCCGCCACGACAAGGCGGGAAGCCATGGGCGGGTACACTCTAACTTAATCTTAATCAACAGAAGCATTTATAAGTATTTTGATGTCGGGTTAGGTTTGAACAGTACCCAACAAGGTGCAAGGTACTTGATTTTTTTTATGGAGCAAGTGCCTTTTTTACAAAGTAAAACTTCATAAACTACTACTACATAACAAGCAATTGGATCATCCACAGACCCTTGAAGGTCTAAAGATATTCTAAATGCTCAAGCTCACTGCCAGTTAGCAGCGTGCCCAACATGCTGGCAGCATTGCCAAACATCTTGGCAATGCTGTTTATACGTTGAGCCAAATAAACACCAGTATTTTGGTCACGCAGCGGGTATACGAGACGCTCAGAAAGACTTTTGAAAACAAGATGAGCTCCCGGCCAACACGCGCACAATGTCTCAATTTCAAACGGCTCAAATATAACCATTGCCGAGGTTAGCATATTTGCGCCGTTTGTGCTGCTCCGCTGACGGCGCCAAAGTACCGACGCAAGTTGCGTCCCATACTAAAGGCCGTCTACACTTCCATGGGACCAGCTTCATACCGTCAGGCCTTTTGCCATCACCACGCGCAAACCCATTCGGTTAGAGTACGGCTGCGATATTGGCGGTCGCAGAAGCCCTGCGTATGACATCGCTCACAATGGCGTGGCAACCAATTCGACCAGCGCTTCTTGACCAAGAACACCTCGCCTGGTGACCCAGCTGGTCAACTAGGGTACTTGAATAGGTGAGAGCGCTCAGCTCTATGTGCGGCGTGGCAACAAGATGGGTCGACTATCTCGACGATATCATTAATACCGCCGGTCGAGCCTGGTCACGACCGGCAAAGTGCCGAGGCAGATGGCACTGCAAGAGAGAGGCCTATACCCAACAGTGGGTCAAAGAAAGCTGCGGATGATGTTTTTTGGGTTTTAAATGATTATTTGCTACAATATTTGTGTACCGTTTCACATTGAATTGGGGCTAATATTTTATGGCGCACTTACTGTTTTAGTTACCATATTTTTTTGGCAAGATAAACATAAGTTAAATTATATCGCGGGCGAAGCCGCGGGTAAAAGCTAGTAAACAATAAACTAATAATAAAACAAATGAAAACTTATATTTACATTCTTCATTCATTTTCTTGGCGCTGAACATTAACATTACAAATACTTCCAAATTCAAAAAGTGCGCGGCAAAGATCATTCCGGCGCAGTTATTTGTTCCAAATTCAAAAAATGCGCGGCAAGGATAATTCCGGCGCACTTGTAAAGTTCCTTATAGAAAACACCACCTTTGGGCGCACTTAAAGGCGAACCAAGTAGTCTTTTTCGAATAGACGTAATGAAAAGACTATTTGTCTCTTTTATTTGCTATGCTACCCGTGCTGTAGCTATAGTTATATCCACATCTAAAGAAAGATCATCTGTCTACCTTCTGGTTTAAAGTCGTACCTTGTATTCTGCACGTGGTCTCCACTCGAGAACTATTCAACCTCACTGGTCATCAGTCCTGCGTTTTAATGCTTAGGGGCTCTATTATTGATCCTATATTCCACAATAAAGTAGGAGCGCAAGTTGAATATTAATGCTGGTGCCAAGGCAAAGCATACGATTATGAAAATCATTTTGTAACGTTCCAAAAATGGAGTAGCTTTATTTTTTAGATCTCTACCAAGGAGGCAATTAGAAATGAAGAAACAAACCTAGAAAGATTTCTTATTCAGGCTATAACTAAACGTTTATATAAGTAAGTAAACAAGCATAAAAGTGTAGGTAACCTTATTGCACCTGTTGAAATAATGACTCTCAGGTGGTAAATATAACCTGCTTGCGTGCCTTTGGCAATATTCAGCTGTGCAAAATCCTCTTTCTTATTGTTCGTTTTAGTAGTTCGTGTGTAAGCTGTAAATACGGATCTACAAAACAAAATCAACAAACGTATAATTAAAACAAAGCTGCTTTTCCCGGCTATGCCAGGCTTTAAATGAATTATTACTATAAACTTTCCGGGAAATTATACTAAAATTTGTAAAAAACAAATTGCAATTTGTGGCGTAGTTTAGAAGATCTAAGCGCTTACGCAGACAACACAAAAATGTTACTTTGCTTTATAGTTATTAAGTTCGTATTGGCCGTGTGGCTAGCCCCGGTGTCAGAGTTTTAAGCCGCCCAAAGGCCTCTAACATGGCTAAACGGTTAACACAACCGGGACCTACAATTTTACGCGTCATCCATAATTTGCCTTATGATATTGTAGTGATGATAAATGTTGATTGAAAATCTTTACTTACTATTTTAAATTATGTACTTTTTTCGATTCGGCTCTAAAGGTTTCCCGTAAGTCGTAGAAGGTTCCATTTGCAATCGCAAAATATCTTATGAGACCCTTCCACATCAGTTTTCAAACATCCCATGTATGACTAATGACAAGGATTTTGTATACTAACTACATCCATGGTTTCAAAATAACTCTTGAGTCGTAGAGTTACTACAATCAGAGAGATAGCGCTGTGGTCGTTTGAAGCCATTCTTAACTACAAAAAATTCCCTTCTATAATCTAAGACAAAAAAATGTGCATGGAAAAACTTTCAAGCTGTTGTCAAAACTGTCAAATAAGCATTGGGATTTGACGTTCCTTCTCTAAAAATCCGACAGCAACTACCGAATCGATATATTTGTCATGTCTCTTAAATGTCATATTAAACAATGCATCTCCTTTGGATTTTCTCGATCGACCACATTATCCCTCTGGTTGTAATAGCACTATGCCTAGAGTAAATTTTTGTAGGAATGGTTATGTCTTTGTATTTATTTCTGATAAGACTCTGATCTTAAGCGGCTTGCATTCGATTACGCAAATGGTCGTCAAATACTTCAACACGTCTATGTGGTCCTACGAGTATTTAAATAAAATCTGTTCAAGAAGTTTAGGTTCTACGGTGGGGTCACAAACTTGTAAAATAGTCACCTCGTACCGGCAAATGCACCGATAACTCCACAAGCTCCTAAATCGAAAAAAAGAAAGTCCTAAGCGCATATCGGTTCAACTTACGAATTCAAGGTTCGTGCGTCACTGTGACCCAATTCCGCGGTTTGTGCAAGCGTCGCGCTTCATTCGCTGCGCGTGCGCCGACCAGACTGGAGTTCCTTCGCCGACGGGAAATGTTGCACTCGATTGTTAATGCCAATAGCGTTTACGTTGTAATTATTTATATTACTGAGGTTGAATCGATAGCTACAATTTAACGATCGCATAATATATGAGCATGTACGAACTAAAAAAAATGTAATACTCGTGCATGCAGAAGCTATTTTTTAGATCTCCTTTCAGGTGGGGTTGATTGTGTCTCTGCGTAAAAGTGACTACGTCTGCCCGACAAACTGAGGAAGCCTATAAAAGAATGGATTTTTTAGACAAACAAAATTAAAAAAAATAGAGGAGATCAATGCCTGCAACCCCTCTATTTTGCAAAATTTATATTTCTATTTTCTATGGACCAATAAATTCATAAACAAAAAAAAAACAAGTGGCAACCTTATTGTTAAGAGCGATTTCTTACAAGAACCATAGAATATATATTATACATAGAATAGCATACTTAATGAATTTGCGGTTATTTTTGCCCGGATTATGGTCGAGCCTAAAAAAGACGTCACTATTGCTGTTATTATAGCAAAACTGTTAATAAACGCTAATAAATATAGCAGATACGTCGTTTCGTTACCGCATCTCTATCGCGGTTGCGCAACGCTAGTTACGTGGCGCGGATCGAACGTAAACGTAATGGTTCGCGTTTATGACGAGCAATTTACCAAGCGGTGCCATGGGCGACATGCGCGCACGCACACATAGCACGGCAAGTTTTAATCACGAGTACTTAGCAGGATAGGCTTTAAGCGACAAAAATATTATTTAAAATGAATAATTGTATACAATTAAGTAGATGGTCTAGATGGATGGTCTAGCGTTAGACAAACTGAGGCGTCATGTAGGTACATTCATATTGAACAATTTGGCACAAAAATTCCCGGTGCACATTTATTTAAACTTAAAAAATGTAGAATTTTTCGAACTTGCCAAAATTTGATCTCTTAACTACTGCCTTGATGGCTCAGTGGTTAGTGACCCTGCCTTCTGGATCAAAGAGGCGTGGGTTCGATCCCTACCTAGGGCAAATATTTATGTGATGAACATAGGTGTTTGCTCTGTGTCTGGGTGTTATTTAGGTAGTATGTATTTGAAATATGTATATGTAGTATATCAGTCTCTGGCAGCCATATCACAAGCTTTGCTTAGTTTGGGGTCAGAGACAGTGTGTAAGATGTCCCCTAATATTTATTTTAAAAAAATATTTATTTATTTAACTGTTCTTACTGGTTAGTCGTGTTGATAAGATAATATATTTTAATGTACTTTTAGTCTCTGATGTATCTTTCATCGTCACAAAACAAAATTTAGTACAAGTACCGTAGAAGTATCCCTCAGTTATGTGTAAAAGCGTAACGTAAACGTAATAAATTGCCCGTGATTTTGATCTTTTTGTATGAATCGCACAGCATTTTTTTCATAATTCCGGGATAAGTCGGTAAAAATAAAATTAAATAAGATAAAAATAACATAGTACTGAAAACGACAGAAAGAGAAGCATAGAAACAAATTTAACGGCATCTTTCACGTTACGGCTTATTTTCTCCAGCCACAAAGGTTCTGCACCACCACTTCATCTGCAGTTGAAATGTGAACCACTATCTTGATGGCCGAAGAAAACTCACATAAATGTTAGTTTCTCCATTCAGCCACTTCCACTAGTAACATGGTCGAACTAAACATAAAGTTATAAATAGCCATAGGGAGAATTAACACGGCTCTAACATGGTGTATTGTATGCGCACTAAATTATGAAGTCTGTTGGAGAAAGGTGTGAATGATCACGTCAGGACTGAGTGAGACGTAACTTGAGTGTGAAGACGATAACTAACACGCTGGAAATATAAAAATACGTCTTCAAACCTTCATAGACCGTTTCTTGGTTAGGTTTTTAGCAAAATTTAAAAAAAAATGGCTTTCAGTACGATATTTTTTTTTGTAAATACCCTTAAATAGTCATAAGTAGCCTTGTACAATTTCCGCGCTATAACAATAGCCGAAAATTATATACTTAAGCTACTATTACTCAAAAAGCAA
The DNA here is from genome assembly GCA_949316475.1 of Hypomecis punctinalis. NCBI lineage: Eukaryota > Metazoa > Arthropoda > Insecta > Lepidoptera > Geometridae > Hypomecis > Hypomecis punctinalis. The sequence goes on along the minus strand of OX438795.1, from coordinate 24,456,330 downwards.
TTAAATCATCCGAGAACCCTTGAAGTTCGAAAGGTATTTACCTTTCTGAACCCAAAAAAATCTCAAACCCACTGCATATCAATGCACTGTGTAGTGTGTAACTTAAAATTATAGTTTTATCTCTTTTATATCTGTCTAAGAATTTCTCGGAATGTCCCATAAGAATGTTTAAGTAATCACCAATAATGTTATAATGACGTTTTTACAACATTTATCATTTTTGATTGGGTTTAATGGTTAGATATATGTTTTCATACAGTGTAGAAGTATTTCCTATGAACCATGCCAATGTCAAGTTGCTCACGATTCTTAGTAACATATCTTGTCAGTCCTGACAATCTTATACTACTCGTACCTACATGATTATGTATTATTTCATAACTTTAAATGAGCAATTCATGCTTAAAATGATTCGCGTATCGCGGAAACAACTTGATTTCAGTCAAGTGAACACAGACATCATTTAGTGATAGAATTATAGTGGCCCAGATAATAACTACTAATTTTATGACTTAACTAACTCGTTGTTTATCTATCTTCCAGGTGGAGACAGGTCGCGAAGAATTGAAGAAGGAACGCGAGATAATGCAGCTGGTGGCAGGACTCCAACTGGGGCCAGACGAGGTGGACCGCAGGGAGGTGCCGCCGCATATGCACAGAGCGAGGCATGCGCCTAGGTATGCATATAACGCACTATAACTACTGGTAGCTGAAGAAACGCTAGTTAATGCAGCTGGTGGCAGAACTCCAACTAGGGCCGGACGAGGTAGACCGCAGGGAGGTGCCGCCGCAAATGCACAGCGAGGTATGCGCCTAGATATGCATAATTATAATTCATTATGACTACTTGTAGCTGAAAGTAGCTGAAGGAACACTAGATAATGCTGCTGGTGGCAGAACTTCAAATAAAGCTGGACGATGTGGATCGCAAAGAGGTACCGTCGCATATACAAAGAGCGAGGCATGCGCATAGGTATACATATAACGCATGATAATCTATTGGTAGCTGAAGAAATGCTAGATAATGTAGCTGGTGGCAGGTCTCCAACTAGGGCCGGACAAAGTGGATCGCAAGACGGTGCCGACTCATATGCACTGAGCGAGGCATGCTCCTACGTATGCATATGACGTATTATATCTACTGATAGCTGAAAGTAGCTAAAGGAACGCTAGTTAATATAGCTGGTGGTAGAACTTCTAACGAGGCTGGACGATGTAGACCGCAGGAAGGTGTTGCCGCATATGCACAGAGCGAGGCATGCGCCTAGGTATGCATATAACACATTATAACTACTGGTGGCTGAAGAAGGAAAGCGAGAAAATGCAGCTGTTGGCAGGATTTCAACTAGGACCGGACGAGGTGGGCCGCAGGAAGGTGCCGCCGCATTTGCACAGAGCGAAGTATGCGCCTAGGTATGTATATAACACATAAACACTAGAGCGTAAAACTTGCATGCATCTTAATGTTGAATTGGCTAACATACAGCTGGTAGTAGTTAAAAAAGAAACGCAAGAGCGTGCAATTGAAAGTAGGATTGTAGCTAGAGCCAGATGACGTGGACCACAGAAAGGTGTCGCTGTATATGCACAGAGCGAAGTTTACGTCTAGGTATGCATATTATAACTACTGGTAGCTGGAAGTAGCTGAAGAAGAAACGCGAGCTAATGCAGCTGGTGGCAGTTGTTCAAAAATGGTTAACTAGGTGGACTGTAGAATCGTGCCGCCACATTATATGCACATAGCGAAACATCCGCTTAGGTGTTAGGTGAATATTACTACTACTTTGCCTATTGTATGCATCTAAATATTGAATCGCCTAAACTTTTAGCTAAGGGAAGTGGAAAAATAAGAGATATCAATCATATGAGAAACCAAACATTTACTCGTAGACTCCGTGGACCCAACTATTCATACAAAAGACATCAACGCGCACCTATTCCTTTTTTAACATACTTTCTTCCTTTCAAATAGAATAGCGGAGGAGATACGTTTCAGGATTATTTATTGTACTGTTCCACCTTGATGTTTTTTTACCGTTTAAAATTAGTGTCAAATGTGCAGGAGGTGTGGGTCAATACGCAAGGGATTTGAACCCGTGATGGGTTCGCGATTACAATCCAATGTCTACCGATTAAGTCATGGCGGTTCAATAGATTTATACTTATGTCCTAGATTTCTTTATATTAACATTATTTTTATGTACGTTTCAGATAACAGCACGCCAAGTCATCCAGCGCCATCTCTCGGCTCAGCGTGGAGACACCGCTGCGCGGAACCAACCGGAAACGGCTCAGTACTTACCTCGATTCGAATTACGAATACAATTCAACGCATACCATGGATGTATAAGGATCAGCTGTAAAGTCGCTAGTCTTCGAAAAATCAGCTCCGTTTTCAAGACGTCCGCCATTTTGCAGAAACGACTACTGTGACACTTGAAGAGTAGTTCAATCGTCACTTGTGTCAAAATATGACAAAAGACTCCGCGTTACTACTGAAGTCTGACGGCAAATTTTGGTAACTAAGTATTAAGAAACTAAGCGATTAAGGTCCTCGTCTATAGGACTTCTATAGCGGCGCGGAATTTAATAGTTTCAATGAATTTTAAACGGGACCGGCGACGCCTCCTTCCTTAAAATATCTTTGTTGATGATTTTTTATTTTATAGTGACTCCACTCCTTTTTCACATCCATGGTAGAGACTCTAACAGTAAAGATTTTAAAAATATTTATAAACAGTTTCAGAGTCATGAAATAATATTATAATTATTGTTTTGTGCATGATAAATATGTAGTGGGGCACTATTGTAGAGTGAGAAATGTAGTACACTTACATATTTCATTGGATTATTTACAAATAGATGTGGTATGCAGGCGGTACTAATTGCTATCGATTTTACTACTTGTCGAAGAGCTGAGGTAAAAATATTTCTGAAGTTACCTTTCTATTGAGCTGATATGTTGAACTTTCATATAAACAACCAGTTATATATCTACTTATTACAAACTCGTACTCTTTATTACTTTTGGAAAATATCAGCCTATTTTTTCCCAACTAAATAAGGGACCAGTATTTTTTAATTGTGTGAACCCTTAAAAAGAGGTTGTATTGGATTGATAGTAATTGGTAATGTACATTTCATCACTCATTGTCGTACAAACCGAACAACGCTTTAAACTACAATATATTTTGTAATGTTGTTTGTCTGTATGAAACTTTTAAACCCTATTATATTGCGTTTATAAAGTAATAGTAAAATTATAAAAAGTCAATTTCACAATTTACTACTACTTTCTTCTCTAATTTTCTTTCCACTAGTAAACAATTTGTTATTTGTTTCGCTGGATTGTAATGTCTCTAAAATTGCATCAGTTACACTTACCTATTATATTTGTAAACACTTTCGTCATGTTCGTAGAAAAAACAAAAAAATGGAAAGTGAAATGATATGAGAATTTTATCTAATTCCACACTAAATCGATTTTAGTTTTAAATTTCTTAATTCGAATTTGTACGGAATTAGGTAAAAGGAAACGATTTCGAAATCGTGTGCTACTACATTATTATGTTGAGTCAATATTTTAAATGAATGTTGTACCTTTTCTATAATTTTTCTTCATAAAATCTTCTTTAGAGAGTCAAAGTTAATAGCGCAATTAGTTGAACAATCATGGATGTATTATAGAGCGGATTGGCTGTAAAGTCACTCCAGTTCGAAAAGCTATCTGCACCATGGATTCAATAGTATACAAAATCCTTGATATGCATAGGTATGCTGTCTTCGGCATTTGTATTACTCTTCAAATGTCCTATTTGTCTAATGTCGCTAATTGTTTTAGACAGAGGCCACGCCATTTTAAGCATAATCTTGGCTTCAAGTCACGAATCTTATGTCTGGATACAATTATTTTTCTTATATCCGTGCGACACACCGCTTAACTATAAAAAAATATTTATTTCCTTTGCTGTCGAGGTTACCGCGCTGTAAGGTGTCCGAGTCGCAATTAAGGCTCTATTTCACTAGGAAACTATAGTGGCAACACCTTGGTCGCGCTACCAACAAAATAAATCCAGTTGTATGGAATGTACCTTTGGTCCGCAGGGTGCGCATCCAAATTATTTTTATAGGTTGTGCCACCACGATATCTTAGTGAGATTGGTCTCTAAAACTTGTCTTTATGTAAACAGCAATGAATTTTGCTATGAAAGAGTTATGACATAAACCGAAAACTAGTTACGCCTAGTTTAATACGATATTTAGTCAACATGTACTAATGAAATTGTGCCTTATATTTATAAAATTCCAAGGAATCTAGGCACTTGTACAAAATATAGAAGCATGATAATAATTATTATAAATAGCTAAGTATAATATCGTTAATTTTACAAGAATTTTAGAAGTAGGAATAGAAATGGGGTAACTTTTGTTAATAACTCGTTGTTACAAAGCATTTGTTGATATAACACTTAACAACGAAATTTTAAGTTATTAGCACTTACAAATAAGTATAAATAAATTTTGTATTTTTTACCTAGGTATTTTAATGGGAAAAATTATAATTTTCATTAGGTTAAGCGTCATGGCATGTATTGAAATGTATAAGTGGTTAATTAAATATCAATGAAGTAAAAATATAATTTTAAATAAAGTATAATAATATGTATATAAAGTCAACAGCGTTTCAAATATGTACCTTTATTAAAAACATCGAATATTTAAGGCTATGAGTGCCATTAAGGGCAAAAGCTTACTTAGGCTACTATTGCAGTACTAGGAAATCCTGTAAGCTTAATGTATTAGAAAAAAGACGTGCTACTGATTTTCGAATATCAAAAGGCAAATGACAGATCCAATTTAGGCCAATGAATTTAGGCCAAACTACAACATGTTCAGAACAGAAGAATGCTTTTGAAAATTTGTAGTTAGAACACAAAGATAAATAAGGTTAGTTTGTTTTTGAAACCTATTTATTTTATAACATCATGTATTTTATACTAAAAGGATGTAAACAAAGGACAAAAAAAGGATGAAAGGCTATATTTTTCGTATTATTTTACTGAATAGTTAATTTATTTGTCCGAAATAACGGTGTTGCAATAGTTGCCTAAATGAGCGATTGTTTATGTCGTTGTTTCTGTTATTCCATTATTAAAACTAATCTAACAACATTGAACTTATTACTCTGCCAGTCATGTCGTGTGATGAATGTTTTTATAACTTATGATCACAATATACGGTATGAAAGAAACGAAAAAAGAAAAAAAGAGCGATTAAGTAACGGTTTTCAGGGTATAAACATATTATAAAGCTGAGAGATTATATTAAAATATAATAACATTAAAAATGGCAAACCAAATCACTGTAATCGATATAATTTGGACCAGACATAAGATCTGTCATACACCTGCTAGCCTAGCATACGCACTACGACATAATTTTTGTCGACGTGTGAGAAAGTAACAGATATACTTCCATAACTTTGTCTCGTTTTGCTATGCCGACAAAATTATGTCGCGATGATTATGCTGGCTCGTCTGAAACGGGGGCTGAGAATAAATATTTTTCAGTCGATGTACGAATACTCGTTTAGTTTTAAAAATGGATCACCAGAATCAACGACAATTTCAATGTTAACAAGAATATACAAGGCGTATTATTAAAAAAAAAAATGTAGATAATTTCAGTCAACGTAATTGTGTGAATGGTGTTAGTGAATTTCGAATGTACCTTACAATAAATATTTCAATAAAATATAGTCTGTAAAATATATGACGTTTGTAATTTTATTTTTCCTATCCTATGTAATAAACGTATACGTAGGAATGTATAAGGGGTGATTGGTAAACAATTAGCATCCTTTTAGGGGCTTATTCTGTACATCAAAACTCTTCTGTACATCAATACGTTGTATTTATTTATCATCAATACAATTTAAAAGCAAGACTCTTGTCGGTGGAGCAACTTCCATGTCTTGCGGTCTTCTACTAGTGTATTTACCTCCCTGTACGACATGACATCTATGTATTCTTTAATTTGGTCTTTAAATGCTCTGCGTGGCTTTCACCTTCCTCTCTTTTCTCTATATTTCTATGTATTTTTCTTTCTTTAGATTGGCATTTCGTTTATAGTGGCAACTTCTTTCCTCTTCTGTTCTCGATTACTGATAGAAGCGTTCTTTTTTTCCTTGACAATGTTTAGCACTTTTCGACTTCATTTCTTTTCAGTCCAACTGATTTATTCCATCTTTCTCAGTATTTATTTAGATAAAACCTTTAATCCATATTACTCCAGCAGTTCTCCGTACAGTAAACCTCGCGTCTGTTTAACTGAATCTTCATAAGCCTATTATATCCTAAATTGCTCTTGACTGGTTTTGTTCCCACTAAGCATGAAACTTGCAATAAGTTGTAGTAAGTTGTATATGGCACATTTGTAAATTTCAAACATCGTGTTGCAGGAACGTGTCAGTATCATAGATCTTATTGTTAGGTTGAAACTTATTAAAAGTTATTTAGTTATGTTACTGTTATATTTCGCATGAAAGTTTACATTTCAACTTTGCAGGGATATAGCCTCCCAAACCTACCTAAATTCATATAATTGACATTGTTGCAATAGTGTAATTAAAACGTTACAAATAAAAATTTGCAGTATTATTATTTTACTAACTTCACTGTCTGGCATTGCCTGTACTGTAACGTTGCGACAATACTCTTTCGTTATATTTTTTTATTAACTTTCCCACAACATTACGAATTGTTCTTGTTATTTACTTAACATATGTAATGTTGCTGGAACTTTATTTTGCGAAAGTTGCCAAATGTTACTGTAGAGTTACTTAGTACACATTGAAAAACTAGATGGCGTTATCATCTCACATTGAAATCCTGCATTGCGGTGGCGTTGTGTTTGCAGAAATTGGTATCCCCATTTGTAAATTTGATTAAAATACTGCTTGGTACAGATAATGAAAAAGACTCACCCGCCTCTATGACTTGCACATAGAAGTTCTAAGTGCAAGTCAAGAAAAAATAAAAAAAATGTTTTTTAGAAACTGAAAACCGACCAATGTAACTTTGCGACAACTAAAATAAAGCAAGCCACGTGCAAGTTTCATTTGTAACCTCTTGGCAAGATAGTTCAGACAAATTAATATTACCTTTCAAATTTAAAGTTGTGGAAATGTATAACGTCATACTTGCGGAAAGTTAACTTTACAACTTTCAGATATGTTTCATGTGTAATGTTCCTGCAACTTCACTTTTTCAAGTTATGAAAGGTTTCGGTGATCAGCTCTAGGCAAGTTACAGGGTTTATCTACAGCGCGGCCGTTAGGGCTTTGTTTCAAGCTCGCTGTAAGCTTGCACGAACGTTGCAACCTTAGATTTGTAAGTTACAAGCTTATTGACGTTACTTTCAGTAATGTTATTGCAACTTTTGCTTGCTTAGCGGGTTCATACGCGCTAATCTTGTTAATAGATACTAAATCAACCTTGCCAAATATTATCGAAATCGCTTTTTGAGTGGAAAGTCGTCTCAATCAAAAATCGTCGAAGACATAAAAATCCATTAATATCTACAAAGAACCTGTGTACCAAGGTTTGTCAAGATTCGTTGAAAAGTTGCGAGCCATACAGGAAAATCACCATGGGGATTTAGTGGTAATGACATCCGCTTTACAATCGTGAGATTGTGGGTTCAAAACCCGTACCAATGAATTTCTCGGAATTTATGTATGTATTACGGAATTTCACATTACTGGCTTTTTGGTGCAGGAAATCATCGTGAGGCAACCTTCACAAGTCCGTGGTAGAAATTCGATAACAGACAAAAGCAAAAACAACGACCTAAAACGGAGTCCTTCTCTCACTACGTTCGCTTGGTTAGTTAAATGTTTATACTTTTTCATATTTTGCCAGAAACTTATTTATTTTGACAAACGAAAAAAAAAATTATAAAGTACTCTGCCCAGCCGGGAATCAAAGTCAAAGTTATTTATTTACCAAATTGAAATACACGAATGAATACATAAATAACAGTTGAAGTAATACAATACATGAATAACAGTTGAGTCAAGATAATTAGATTCAGGATTCATAAGCGAAATATTATTTGGTCCCACACTAGGCTCGAAGCCCGTGTCGTGGGTACCATACAGAATGTTATCTAGTGGTGACATTCTGGGGTAGTCCTAAATTTTAAAGAAATGCTGATTTATCGAAAAAATCTGCCTAGAGATGTGTAATGATGGCTAGTAGTTTTATGGCAGGCGTTAAGGTTTAATCCATATTTTTCGAGTGCCTTTGGTGAGTGATTTACTGGCAGTAACTGTAACTGTATACAGCCCAAATCAAATCGAAATATAGAAACTGTATACCTACGTTAAATGGAATATAGGTTTTGTTTTCTCGTAATGGAGAGTAATGAAGTCTAGCGTTAGCTAGACTCAGCGCCACAACAGAAGTCTTACGGCAAATTTTGGAACTACTCTTATACTACGTATGTATTTGCGCATATTTATTGTGATAACTCGTATAGAATTATGATTCAAAAGCGATTGTGGTGATTTAATCAAAGCGCCGACTTCAATGGTAGCGTGGAGTCTATTTTGAAAATTCAATCTCTGGAGAGGTTTAAGTACTTCATCAGTCGTCGATTTTTCTGATCTTTCTTCTTTTTTTGTAATAAACGGTCTTTTTTGTTCGAATCAATGTTTTTAATTCCTATACCTACCAATTGACCCAAACGCCTTAGTTTATAGATGTATTACTCAGACAAATGTCTGGTCCAAAAAAAAAATATAGCTATTTAAAAATATACGAATAGAAAAGATACGATTTAAATTAAGTATTTATTTTTAAGATTTAGTTGAACTTTACAAACATTAATTAAATGTATATATTAGAACTCACATCGACACTCATCCATGCCTTCACTCTCTATGTTTTACATTACTGCAACGGCTATTTTCAAACTAACATCATCTCGTACTAAATCACTAGTACTAAAATGCAACGTAACCTCTTTACCGAGCTTCTTTGTCGCCTGCACTTACAGCCGTTAAATATAATTATTATGCTTCACTCGTCATAAAATTAAGATGCGCAGATTGTTCAGTTAGAGCGCATCTCGCGTGCGTCCATCTTTCACTCCAGCAGTTGACCACAGTCCGACGCGAGCGGAGCACGCACGGCATAACCGACCTGTATAACCGCCTTGGCACGCGACAATTAAAAAATAAAAACTACCAATTAAAAAGAAAAAGAAGTATCTATGCCCGCCGCGCGAATTACAAATTTCGAATTTTCGAACGCGAATCTTGTGATGTGCATTTTTCAGTGCTGAATGTTTTTGCAGTTTTGTATTTTAGTTTGTAACTTGGTTATTTAATTTGTGTTAAATTGACTGTTGCGTTACATGGACATTTGAATTTGGATTTTCATGGCGGTGTTAATAATGGTAAGTTTGTAACATACATTATAGAAATAGGTTTATAAAAACTAAACTAAACAACGTGTTTATTATTTGAACGAAGTCTGTGACAATGATTTTTAAAACATTCAGAAACTTTTTTCACTGCTCATTTCTAAACTTTATAACTTTATTTTGTTTTAATTAAATCCAAGATTGGTAAGTAACTGAATTATTTAGGTATTATAGTAAGTAGACATAATATTACAGTTTTAATATTTGTAACTCTACACAGAAAATTACACTCTACTTCATAGCTTATTTAAATTATCGGTTAGTGAAGTTTTATTGTCGTGTATGTATGAATGGAACATTAAACCACCACCACTGTTGCAGCAGCGTAAGTTGATTGTTTTACTAACAACTTTTCAATGTATTGTAAGTAAGTAGCTACGTAGGTAAACATTATAATGTACCGGGTTTCCCTGAAATTATATGAAAATTTCATTTACTATTTGAGTGGTTTTCTATTATTTCAAATGTTAGATACTTTTTATGAACGGTTTGAATTGGCGAAAACAGCGCAGACCACTAAAATATAAAGATCATCATTTGACTAAGCATTACTTCGAAAAAGTCCGCGCTTGACTATCAACTCGCCTGATGCGACGTCGTGGTCGAAGATGAAGCACGCAGACCAAAGAGAATGTAATAGACGCAGACTTAGCCGTCATCCATTGTATAGGCTGAATCATTAAAGTTGGCGAATGTGAAGTTAGCTGCAACCTGCGTAATATCCAATCCTAACTGAAGCTCACATAGAGCTGCGTGTTGATTGGGTTTTGCGCTGATTGTAACTAACTTCGCATCAGCCGACTTATTTGATATTTTGATTTTCTCGGCAACCATTTTGATGTCCACAAATAAACAGTTATAGCTCAATTCCAACAAACAAACATACCTAATAAAAATTCCAGTAGGTAAATGTACCTATGTTATGAGCACTCGTACCTTTAGGCATTCATGATGAATTGATGTACCAACTATAAAATTACTACAGACTTTAATGGTCCAGTTACATGGAAACTTTCATAATTCATATCAAATGTCATGGAAGCTTTCAAGGTGCATTTAGTCTATTAACTTTATTAGCCTGCGAAATCGGCCGCCTACAAAACGGACATTCGCAATATCTTCATTACATTTAGGTTATTATCAAGCCATTGAAAACTGCTTCAGTTCTAACACATAATCACTCAAGTTTGAACGCAATTACTATCTATTTAAGGTTGATTTTGAACTTAGCGGCTTTATTTGTGGTTTATACTGTTAAGGTTTAAAGATCGGTCGTTATTTTAAATAAAAATTGTTTTAAGATCATATCTCTGTTGAGAATTGAGCGGTTTTTCGGTTGTAGCGCAAATGTGAAGGCAAGTTTTAATAGCTGCATGGACAATTGAGATTAACGCAGAATACACAGTAGTCTCTTCTAAGGCTAAGCTTTCACTTGTATGTAACTTGTTACAAGATTATAGGTTCTTTGCATAGATCTCGAGAGATGGGACATGTCATAACGAAGCGGGGATCTACTCTAAAGACAATCTCTAAATAGGGTAATCTGCTTACCCTGTACTAAGAGAAAAAGAGGTGATTAAGACATTACGAACAACTTTTACTATGGGCCAACTCAATATTCTAGAAAATAAAATCCGCTGTTACATACAAAATTGCAACTTGGAATCGACAAAATGTATAAAACAGATTTTGTTTCGAATTTTGAGTTAGCTCCATAGTAAAAGTTGTTCGTAGTGATGCTCTTAATCATCCCCTTTCGGTTTAGTACACTAGTTCTGGATAACCCTGTATATGAATAGACAAACATCTCAATAACATCTCAATATAGTTTCTCATGAATGCCCTAACACTCTGCTAAAATCGCAATTATAAATAAATAAATAATAAAATAAATAAATATTAAGGGACATCTTGCGCACGGTCTCTGACCCCAAACTAAGCAAATCTTGTGATATGGCTGCCAGAGACTGATATAGGTACTACATATACTTATTTCAAATACATACTTATATAGATAGTAGGTACCTAAATGGCACCCAGACACAGAGCAAACACCTATGTTAATCACATAAATGATTGCCCTGGTTGGGGATCAAACCCACGCCTCGTTGATCCAGACATTAGGGCCACAAACCAATGAGCCGCCGCCGATTCAGTTCTTTACGGCTTAGCTGTCTGTCTGTCCCTTTGTATGCATATATCTTTAAAACTACGCTACGGATTTTGATGCAATTTGTCTTGTAATAGAGTTTTTGATACTGCTACAGTACTGGTACTATAAAAGTAACTTTGACGCATTATTAGTGCCAAATAGATACATAAAAGTGTCATTCAGGTTGTTTGTAGTATTAAATAGCACTATAATCGCATATTTTACAACCATTATAGAGCAACACTTTTAATTTTCTTTTGTATGGTCCTGTAGACGTTTTAAGAGCTAATTGACTTAAACGCTCTTTTATCTTATAGAACCAGGTTTGGTTCTATAAGATAAAAGAGCGTTCTGTTGAAAACCTTTATAGTACAAGGTGGCTTTATGGTTACCACTATGGGCCTACTATATTACTGTTTGGTGATAAAATGCCTTGGTTATAAAAGCTTATATTACTTGGGTGCGAATCTGTGCGAAACTGGGTCGCTAGTCAATAATATTACAGACCAATTTTATTCACAGAGCACAGCACTTATTCAATTGCTTAAACACTTAGATAATATTTATTCGATATAAAATACACAAAGATTAAACATATATATACAAGGCTTAGAGAGTAAAGTTTGTTAAAAATGAATAATAACAATAACAGAAAATAAAATATATATATATATATATATATATATATATATATATATATATATATATATATATATATAATAAATATATAAAAAATTAATCAAATAACCCGCCCCTCATCGTTCCTGGTGCAAAGGTGCCCATAACACTTGCTGCATTGCCGCGTTGGATGGCAATGGACATTCTTTGCACCAGAAACGAGGTAGAACGGGAGTCCCCTCCTCTTTCCAGAATCCTGCGCCCTATTTCACAAATTAACAATTTGGCCTCAGCGCCCCAGCTACCCATGGTCTCCACGGCAACGGGCACGAAATAATAGCTGGGCACCATTGCCGCGTACTTAAACCTCTTTTTATTGGCGGCGTCCTCAGCCGCTGCCGCTGGAGTACGAATGGTGCGACTCAGGTGCGTGGCCGCGACAGTGCTTACGCAAGTAGCATCCCAAACTAAGCACTTGCCGTTTTTCCACGGCACCAGAGTCAAACCATCCGGCCTCTTTCCGTCAAATCTACTAAGGTCTGGCGGCTCAAGGACACAGGGAACGTTAGCAGAAATTAAGGCTCTACGTATAATGTCGTTAAGAGCATGGTGCCTCGGGAACCTACCTGTGCAGCGACGGCAACTGAGTGCGTGATGGCCGTCGGCCTCCACCAAAGAACCGCAAATACACATGTGCGGTTCACAGACTTTGCCACCCAGGCAGAAGGCCACCGCCACACGCAAAGAGTCTTCGTCTAGTAAAGTGCCCAAGTGAGGAGATGGCAACGCATGCAACCATGCCCCAGACTCAGCTTGAGACACAGCCCTGAGCCTAGCTGCATCGGCTCCTGTGGCACTTTCTAGTAGCTGATCGAGGTTCCTTTTAGCGCCCACATCATCCCAAGCTCTTTGGACACTGTCGGCAGCCGGAATCGGTACACCTGAGTGTAAATTACACCAAGCCGACACCGCGTCGGACACGTAAGGTATGCAAACCTTGCCACCATTAGAAGTAAGAATATTAGTGACAAGATCTGCAACCCCATGAGCCGACGCCAAGAAGGCTGGCAAACCTACATCAAGTGCACGACGTACGCCAAGACCACCGTACCGAACTGGAAGAGCCGCCTGAGTCCACTGCGACTCATTCAGGGAAATATTTAAAATTGATTCGATTGAAACTTTTAGAGCGCTGTCAAAAGAAGTTACCTCCTCCGGACACAGCCAAGTAGGCGTGGTTCTCAGCAGGTACGTGATTTTAGGGACAGCGAAACACATACGTAACAGTGTAATCGCAACGTGCGACGAGAGATTTGCAAGACGTTCTTGAGCAGTAATAAGTAGCTGTGTACGGGACAAGATGGCCTCGGGAACAGCATCAAGAAAGATTGGAGAACCTAACAGGCTAAAGGTTTTACGCGTAAGTTCTTTAATTCCGGGAAGAAAAGCATCAAAGGGGTTCAAGTGACTCTGAACCTGGAAGCTACATGGAAAAATTTCACATTTAGAAGGGTTCACCTCCAAACCCAGTGACTTAAGATGAGGAATCAAGAGCTGCAAGTCATGGATAACAACAACACAATAACACTTAGATAATAATAACACTTAGATTGTGTATGTTTCAGAACTATACAATTTCAGTGTTAATGTATGATTTATGTTACATATACCTAAGTGTTTCGCGCGTCGGATTTAGTGAATACTACTTTATAAATATATCTATGATTCTCAATGATTGTGTGATGTTTGAAATGCTAACACGTCACAAGTTGACCGTTAGAACTGCACCACTTACACTTATTTATAATAACAGAGATAGAATTAGGTATTATACCATATGATTACAGGCGTAGAAACTAGGTTTGTCATAATAATCATGGTTAATGACGTCGATGGCTGTTAGTTGACTTTACGCGTGCTGATGATTGGAATGTTCTTCATTTTACTGCTTAATAATCTAAAGGGGCGTCTAAACGGGCCATATTTTACGACAATTTGTGGCTGCAATACTGTGGCCGGCAACATTGCTAGCAATACCAGCCACACTATGCAATATTTTAAGGATGGCCCGGCATTATAGCCACATATTTTTTGGTATGTCAAAATGTTTTTATGTGTAGCCGGCGTGTGGCCGAACGATCGCCTCGCAATCGAAAATACTGCAATATATCTGGGCCATCTATATTGTTGTTCTGTTTTACTGTATATGCGCGTCCCTTTCTCCCTGCGACGTGAAGTACTTTGCGTTTCACTTTCTGCGCGACGTGAAGTGTGCTGCGAGTGCTGCGACGTCCATCGTGTATAAATCTGTGGTATGGCGATATTCTGTGCTGTCAGCAGCTGTCATTCTTGTGTTGTTTTGAAAATAAATTAAAATGACTAATACTTGGTCTAATGAGAAGACTCTTGACTTTATTAATGAAGTGCAATTACATCCTGAAATATGGAATGTGGAAACGGGAATTTTTAAAGACAAAAATGCAAAAAAAGATGCATGGTCTATTGTTGCTACTAAGTTTGATATATCAAGTGATGACGCTTACAAGAAATTCCGAAGCCTGCGAACGTATGTGAAGAATGAAGAAAGAAAAAAGAATAAAAGTGGTAGTGCTGGTGGCAAACAAACAAAATGGTTTGCTTACGATGCGATGTCGTTTATTCTTAATCAAGATACTCCAAATACAGGACGGGATAGTGAAAATGCAACAGAAAATGTATGTACCTATATTTATTAATAGATTATGGATTTCCTAAATATTTGTCCTGCCATGCCACTCGTCCCCGCTCTGTCATAAAATAATGCATAAACTCATCTCTAATCGCTTTTGCTCTCATTGTTGAGTTCCTTCCCAATACTCTTAAATCTGTTAAACGCTCTCCATCAGCTTGCCATGATCCTGGGATCACCGTTCCAAGGTCAATATCTTCCCTATCAAAGGTCCCAGGTGGTGAATATAAAGCTTGTGCTCTTGTATTTCGTCGCAAAAAGTTATGTAAATATGCACAAGCCATAACTATATTTTGTACATGTTTCATCTCAACATTGATAGTAGTATGTAGTATACGAAAAATGGATGCCAAAATTCCAAATGAGTTTTCCACAATTCGGCGTGCTCTAGATATTCTGTAGTTACATACTCGCTTAGGAGATCCTATGTTCAAATCTAAAGTATAGGGCTTGCAAATATTTTCGGTTAAGGGAAATGCATCATCTGCCAAGAAAACATATGGTGTAGGTACTTCTCGACCCGGAAGGGGTTCACAATGTGGTATTTCAAGATTTTGGTTCAGGAGTGCTTGCCCAAAAGCCGTATGCCTAAAAACTCCCCCATCGGATATTCTTCCCTGAACTCCAGCATGTACATACAAAAAATTGTACCTTGCGTCTGTTACCGCGAATAGCACTATGCTAAAAAACTGCTTATAATTAAAATATTGAGTACCACTGTTGGGTGGACAAATAATTCTAATGTGCTTGCCATCCATTGCACCCAAACAATGAGGAAAATTCCAACGGTCTTCAAAATCCTTTGCGACTCGTTTCCATTCAGTTGCTTGTGATGGCATCTGTAAAATAAAGGTTCCTTTTTAATTATATTGAATGTTTCTTTCGTTTTCAGGGGACTGAAGCCCAAGAGACTAGTAGCATTGCTGACCAAGAGGTACTTTCAGAAATAACAGACTCTCTGCTTTCCTCTGTTCCCTCTCCAAAACCACGTACTTCTAAGAAGTCCAAGACTGCAGATCCCATTTTGGAAAAGGCTCAAAACATTATACTTGAAGCAGGTGAAAAAAGAAGAAATGAATTTGCAGGTTTCGCAGAGCATATAGCAAACAAGTTAAGTAAATATGATGACTATACCCGTGCTCAGGCAGAATTCAACATAATGAAAATTTTATTTGACTGTGACATGGGAAAATACAGAAATCCAGCTTCGTTTACACAGAGTCCTGCTGGCGATAGCGGAGAAAGAGCTAGCACTTCTCAATCCCAATATTCAGATATGTCCCGATACATATCACGACAAAATACTCGGCAGCCTATGACTCAAGAATATACCGCTCCTTATCAGTCTCCACCACAACAGTATGCTGATCTACACCACACCCAGTTAACTGGAAATACTGCTTATGAAGAACTTGTGACTCTAACTGTCAATAGTGATTCGCAAATTCATTGATTCTACGTCAAACAAAAATAAATGTGCACTTAATAAATACTTAAATATTTACTTGCCTTTATGTATTCCTTTAAGCCTTCTATTAAGGCTTCACAAACTTCTGGGACAATAGTTGAAACTGAATAAGCGGACACTCTGAAAAGGTACATTAAACTCTTGAAAGAATCTCCAGTCGCTAAATACCGTAGAGTTATTGCTAATCTTGTAGTCACAGGTATTGCATTCCTCATGTTTGTATCTCGCCTTTGTATGTTTGGTCCAATTCTGTTCACAAGAAATTCGAAGTCGCTCTTAGACATTCTTGTAAAATTTTTAAATAAGTATTTATCCAGCATTAATTCCTTGTCTACGGAATCCAAAGTGTCACGCCTACTTAGGTAGGGTCGAATCCACATTCGTGTCCTTTTTTTTCGTTTTTCTGCCAAAACAATGTAAGCGGCTGCGATGAGCGTCATTTCGTCGGCCATTGTTGCTGGATTGTGTGGCTCATTTAAGGGTTCTGAATCAAAGGCCATACTATTGCAGCCATATTGCAACATGTTGCCTGCAATTGATTGCTCAGCCATAAAATGCACTAAAATGTTTTTTTGATGGCTGGGCAATGTTTGCCAATAATTGCAGCCACAAATTGTCGTAAAATGTGGCCCGTTTAGACGCTTCTTAACACAACTATGTTTTGGCTCTACAATGTAGAGCCTACATCATCATCCTAATTGGAGTATGGTTTTTGATAGAAATATTTTAAATATTTTCGGAAGAGTTTCTGTAATATTACTCCTTTAAAAATATAGTGCATCATAGACAAGAGCTGACGTTCTATTTAATTATTTGAACTGATACTGAGAGAGTCATGAGACTGATTAAGATCTGGAGCCAGCATTGAAATTGAGCTCCAAAAGTTTGAAATTGTAACCGTATTTAACAATGAGAAGATAAAGAGTATATTTGGTTTCTGATCAAATGTACTATGGAACAGTTGATTTTTATTTCGCGATTTGATACCGAGCTAAGTAGGTCTACCATTCAATCAATAAGAAACATGTATTCGAGAAATGTAATTTTTTAAATGACTGCTCCAAATTAGTTTAAATAGTTTTAGCTATTTTTGAGAATTCGGTTCGAAAATGTCAAGCAAAACACTATAATAAAACTTAGGACGGGGTCAAGACTAGATATGCTAATTACTAGGAAAGATCGAGACCGCGCGATGTCAAGTCGCAGTGTTTTGACATATCTGTGTCAACGACTCTACAATGCAAAAACTATGAGTGGGTAAGAAAGAGTTGCTATTTCCTAATTTCTACTAGTTTTTATGTAACCAAGCTGAGGTAAACTATAATAGAAATAATTGTAAAACCGTACTTATAAACTAAATAGGCAGGCTTAAATCAGAGGTTCTGTTTTTGAACCGATAGACAGCTACATCCAGTCATATGATCACAAGACCAATTAAGTGCAGGACCGAGGATAGAAAAACCTATAATAACGCGAATGGGTAAGCATAGCAAGCTATTATTAACGTCATTCTTTAACTTTTCACAAATTGAACTACTTATCAAAGAAAAATCATGTGCAGAAACCGGTAAGTGTGGATATTAATTATTATACAAGAACGAATAAATAAAAAAACGACGGTACAAAAATATTAATGATTTAAAAAAAATGACATTTCATAAACTAAACGTTATGTGAAAAACTACAAAATAAATTACTACTATAATTATATACAAACAAAAACATAGGTATTAATTAAACACTTAAACTAAAAATGAATATAATAATATATAGGTGATGATGAAAGTCCTAATCCAAAAGCCCACTGCCAGCGGGCACAGTTCCCAAAATGCTGGCCCCATTGCCACGTTGGATGGCAATGCTAATCCTCTGGGCAAAGTAGAGGCCAGCATTTTGGTCACGCGTGGCGTCGACCAGTCGTAATGATAGGTTTTTGTACATTTTTTCAATGATTTTAGTAACGGAGTTTTTATGCTACTATAAAGTTTGGATAATAGAAAATAAATAAACTCCGCACACGCTTAGCTTTCTGATCTTAAAATGTAATTTAGCATTACTTTGCGTACTATAAATGCTCTAAAAGCTTAAAAGAAAAGCTAAAAACAACTTCTTAGCACAATCGTAAAATTTCAATTAATTCTATTGGAGTGTATCACCGTTACATGAAAATAATAGTACGTAAATTATGATATATTATGACATCAAGCTCATTCAGCAAAATGATATCTAAAATGACTAGCAATATCCAATCATTATAACTTAGGTATGACTGTCATTGAAACCTCCTAAAATGCAGAAATCTCTTGGAAGACGGCGCAAAGATTGGAAAGCGGTGATAGTATATTGTGAAGCCAGTAGGTAGGTATCTAATTAATATTGGTGTTTGTCTGGAGCAACGATTGCAGCTATACAGTGTGATAAATCTGTTAGTATTCTGGTTTAATACGATTGAGTGAGTTTTTCTTTATGCTGATTCATTTCGACTTGCATGCAAAATCCGCATTATTTATATGCATATTGACTGATAAATTATTTAACAATAATTGTAGTGTATAACTTTTATTTTTATTTAATTGTATGGGTATCTTATTGTGTAGGGGTTGTTTGTGTTCGGTAAATTCCATAAAATACTTATCCCAAGATATCATCATTATTTATTTACATAACTTATACAACATTCAATGATTATTCTAAACTACCTAATATATGTATACATGGACAGAATATAGAACCTACTTATATACAAAATAAAAATAGCGTCTAAAAATCGAAACAGTCTGTGTCAGTGTGAAAATAAATAAAATACTTAATACTAATTGTATAATAGGTGTCGTTGACCTATTACTGGAAACGGTAAAAAAACTTACAGATAAGCTAAAGAAAAACTAAGAAATTTATGGCATACAAAATATACTTAGGTATATGTTTCCGCATATGAACACAATCATAATATATAAGTACAGTGCTCGAGACGTAGTCAGGTGTTGTGCCAAACAAACATTTTCCTCTGTTTAAGAACCTCAATGTCTTTAAGTTGGGTATGCAATAAACACGAGTTAACAGACTTAACAGTAACGCATATCTGTGAATCACGCCCTAGTTTAAACTTACAAGACACACTTTCATGTATGCCTTGCTTAACAACGCCATTACGAAAAATGAACTCTCACTGTCAAATTAAAATAATAACTTATTATTTTCCTTTTGTGTAGAGTTAGCAAGAAAAGCAAATCAGAAATGAGGAGATCCGCATATGAACCAATGTTACGGATTGAAAAGTTCTCGAATGGAGACCACGTACCGGTAAACACAGCATAAGACGTCCTCTCACGAGGTAAATCAATCAAAGGTCTCATAAAGACATCTGTCTTTATTATGACCGTAGGATCGCGCTGAGTGAAAACCGCCATCCAGTTTTATCGCAAGGTACAGACTAATATAGACTGGATGGCAGTTTTGGGGGCCTATGATCAACAAAGGACGTGCTATTGCTGAAATGATGATGATTATCAAGAACATTTTGCGAATGCTTGGTTTAAACTTGAAGACGAAAACAATAGTTTTAATTGCAACTATTAAATTAATTGGGCCACTTCCACTGTTCCTAATTATATTTTTTTGCTCTTTTGTTGTTGTTGATGTTAAAACAGCATAAAAATGAACCGATTGCTCAATAAGAGAGCGTTATATTTCTCAGGCAATTGTAAATATACAACTACAAAATAGATTACGGAAAAGTTCACAATAAACTTAAAGTAATTAGAATGATAATGAATATTATAACGAATAGCTATATTTTTTATATATAACTAGCTGCCCGTCCCGGCTTGCCCGGGTACTTGTAATAAATGAGTCATAGTTAGAAGAAATATTCTAATAATACAGAGTGTTTTTTCTTTTCAGTGCACATACTTTGCATACGGAAAATATAATAAACAAACAATTAAACCTCTACATTGGTTTCACTCACTTTAGTACAAAATAACTATATTGAAATAACTACAAGAGAAAGTATACAGATAAACGGAGTAATCAATGTCACCCTACGTCTGAGTACCTACGTGGCCGCGTCGTACCTACGTCTGAGAAGTTTTATGTAGGTACTCGTAGTTATTGTCTGGAGTGTAGGGTGCATGCAATATAATTTGTCTTTGGAATAGTTTGACAAAAATTGATGAAAATGAAGTGGACCTTTTTGTGAGCGAAATATGTTCTATTAATGATATCTATTGCGCGATAAAAATTTGTGCACTGAATAAAAGGTCATGCTGTATATTTATTTTTTGCAAAAAATCGCTACACCGGGTTCCACCGTGTACATAATTCGAATAGTTTGCACAAATCGATCTGACGTCCATGTACATCTGTGATAATTGATATTGCAGAGCTGTTTTCGATAAATAAAAACAGCTCTGCCGATTACATTTAAATGAAAACATCCCGGAATTATACGTTTTTGAAAAAAAAAGTATATATACTTACAAACGAACATAGTACCTCCTCCTTTGTGGAAGTCGGTAAAAAATAGTCAATACTACTTTACAATCCGATACGTGTAATAGATATATGTGTATAAATACAAACTCGCATAAAAGTGACTTTTGTTTTATAGAATGTAGGGAAATACTTCAGGTTTTAAAAAGCTGCCTGTTTAATAAAAATCAATCCTCTTAGTTAGACTTTTCAGATCCGTGATCCGTTAGGTACAATTTGAAGAAGTACCTAACAAACAGCGATGGACGGATTTCTGATTTCTTACATTAGTGTGATATCTCCATGTAAATATTATGCTTGTAAAGAGGCCTTTTTAAATTTCTGTGATTTCTGAGTATATCGGTGATTGATTTATAGATTGCATTCTAAAATAGATCAGGATTCCACACTTAGTAAACATATTTCAATACAATTTTAGGCCTTCAGGCGGCCTAAAAACTCTGACACCAGGGCTAGCAACCCGGCCTATACGAACTTACTTACTTAATACAATATTTGTCGGTACCGTAAACATTATTAACTTTAAAGCCGTGCAATTTAAAAACTGTGGTTTTTTATCTATTTCTGGCCAGGTTCTGGCTAGCTAGCCGTTAAGATTGTTTTCCTGGATTAAAAGATGCATTGCAAAAATAAAATAAGCTTAGGCTAGTATTATATTTTCTTTGCTAGAGCAATCAGTTTGTACTGTATCTGAATTTTTGATGCATCGCAATCGCAGCATGCTGGGCACGCTGCCAACTGGCAGCTTAAGAATTTGGATTATCTTTAGACCTTCAAGAGTTGTGAATGATCCAATTGCGTTTTTAGTTTTTTTTTTTTTTTTTTTTTTTTTTTTTTAATATAATGACAATACTACATTACTACTACATAGAAAGCAATTGGATCATCCACAGACCCTTGAAGGTCTAAAGATAATCCAAGTGCTCAAGCCCACTAACTAACAAACAGTTACTTTAGTTATAAAATATTTTTACGTTTTTAGTAGTAGTGTATGTAGTTTCAGCTAATAACGTATTATATTTTGTTGTAGTTAATAAAGGCACCTCTGGATTAAAAAAAATGTTAAAAAATATCATCTTTATAATCAATATCATCTTTTTAGTCAACATTTGCGAAAGGGATCTCTATCTTTCCCATTAGTTTAATAACTGCAATTAAACACTTTACAAAAATACTCGGTCGACTCGTGTCGCAAAAACAGAACTTCCGCCAAAGATAAACCAAATTAATTAATAGGGTTATGAGAACGATTATATAACTTTACTGACACATAGGAGCACGAGCTAAGGCTCTTCGGAACATGCGTAGGAAGCCGGTAGTAAATTTTTGAATGAATTTTTGTGCAGATATCCCTCGCACAGAAATTCAAGAGTTTGAAATATTTTTTTCTTTTTCTGTGTTTTTTTATTGACTCATTAAAAGTTTTCTTTTCATGAAATTGAAGCAAAAGCTATGGTGACGCTCGGAGTCTATCTGCGAGATTTAAACAGAGATCAAGGTGAAGTTACCGACATAGCCCAGCGGATCAGCAAGTTGAGATGGCATTGGACAGGCCACATCCATGGGAGACTGATGACTGATGGAAATCGATCGGAGATCACGTACTGAGCAAGTGCATCGTTACACGTCCACAAGGTGGACTGGCGACCTAATTTAGAATATATTTATTATAATTATTTTTCGAAAAAAATGGCAATACTGACTTCCATCTCGTAAAAGATTCGAATAGTTCGCTCGAATGGCTGTATACAATTTATCCATTATAGTTGATTTTTCAGAAACGGCTCAGCCGATTTCGTTAAAATTTAAATAAGAACACCTCGGGATGGTTTCATTTAAATTTTATCGAGTCAATGCAGCCAGCATGCTGGGCACGCTTCCAACCGGCAGCTTGAATATTTGGATTATCTTTCCTTTCTTCCTTTCCTCCTTCCTTCCCTTTCGAACTAAAAAATATTTTTTTGTTACCGGTTCACAATTGACGAAAATATCGATGAACATACACAAAAAATACATACAGACGAACACAGAACCGTCTCTAATAATATAAAGGTCAGATTCAAACTAATTTAAATTACAACGACATAAAATATAATAAATTCAAAGAAAACATTCTACCGTAGATTATCCTTTTCAAGCAAAAATGTAAGATCTCATTGCTGACAATTTTCTTTGGAATTCGCCGTGAAAATATGTGATTCCGATCATAAGTTAGGATCTTGTCAGCTCGGGTATTGCAATCCGCATGACCGCGAAATAACATAGCGGTGCTAGAAGCTCTCATTGAGACCACGTCATGTAAACTGTTTGAAGGATGCGGTAAAAGCAAGATGGAAGATGAAACTGGGTTGAATAGTTTGAATACCTTTAGTTATAAGTGCTTATAGTGCTGCTAACTCAGTGTCTTTCATTTACATGCAATAAGGCGCCAATCATCGAATTATTAATTATGTCAACAGTGCATCAAAATTTTAGCCTTTAGCCTTCGTTTAACCAAAGTAAATTGGTACCTATCTACTTATTATTTTTCCCAAAAAATAGTAACAATCCAGCAATAAACAACCGACTTCAATCATTGAAATCTGCGTACAGAATTGGAATAGTTCATTGGGATCCAAGTGTGATGTGACATTTTTAGATTCCTGTTGATTTTACAAAAGCCAATTTCAAGGTATATCTATTTTTGACAATAAAAAAAGTATTATGAAAATCAAACAACTTTGTAAAAAGTTATGTTAAAAATATATACTCGTCGACTTGAGAACCTCATCTATTTTCGTCAGTTAAAAATACAATAAGTAACAAAATACCGTAAAACTTTTGGATATAAAAAAAACGGAAATTTCAGGAACTGTTTGATAAGACTGATTTTATATTGTAGGATCAAGTTTAATACAACTTTAAGGTCCAGATTCCACCAAAATACAAAGAACCACTTCACTCACTCACTCATTTCCCTGCTTTGTTGGAAACGTGACCTAACTCAATGAGTGCAAGTTGATTGTGAAAGATAAATGGACAAATAGGTACAGGCCGAATCAACGTTTATGTCGGCTGTGAAGTTAGCTACGAGCCTCGCGAAACCCAATCCTTACGCAGCTGTTGTTGTGGCTTCTATTAGCTTCAGACAGGATTGGGTTTTGCGCAGCTTGTAGTTAACATGACAGCCGCCAAGAAGTTTGATTCGGTCTCTACCGGAATGGTTCTTTTTTCTTCTTCTTTCTGCTTCCTTTTACGGAATCTTAAAAGGGGCAACGAAAAGTATGTTGGACTGGTATAATATTTCCTTTCTCTCTATTACCTATTATAATTTGTATATATCAGAATAGGGGGCAGTGTGCCACACCTACGCTCTATCTCAGCTCTTCTGTATAAACCACTCCTTAGTTACGTATCCTTGTATAATTCTATGATATTTTTTCTATGGCATTGTATAATTCTTATAAATTAACATATAACTTCTTTCGTTGACTCGCCTCGAGTAAAAGCGGCGGTACATGCCCAATCATTGTCGTACTCGTAAGTACGCAGCACACTTTCAGAGTGACTTGACGTTCTTAGAAAAGCATTTTTTCGAGTTATGATTGACTGAGTGCCGGGCTATCATCGTCACACGAGATTATCTTAGTTATACTTACAGTACTTTTTTTGTAAAGGATAGCTAGATTTTACCACAAACGACATTTTACCACATCCTGCCTGAAGATATGTGGTCTACGGTAGCACAATTATCTAGAAGATACCTTTTTACTTGGGATTTGAAGACACCTACGATGTAGGTAGGTACTTTAGTGGAAAGACAGACTTAGATAAAGCGTCCCACATGAAAAGTTGACGCTTTGGTCGTGATTTTACTCTACCTGCCTTTTAATAGCCTACTACTAAGCATAGGCCATCCCACAAAAGGCGACGTTGCTAGCTGCAGTATGTCAGCGGTGTTACCAACGGATCACTTGGTAGTATGACAGCACGCAACAAAATTTTAATGCATCGCTCTCTTTGTGTAATATACATCGCAATGACAAAAATCAACAAGTATGTAATAGTTGTTGATTGAATACATAATAGTAGTAGTAAGTAAGTAGTAGTATAACATACAGCCTTGGCCAAAAGTATTAGGCACCCTGTATTTTCACTCTATCTTCTAAACTAATTTCACTCATTTTTGGCATTTTTAACAAAATTAGGTGTCAATTTAATCACATCAACAGAAATGAAGGATTGTTAATTGTTAGAGTCCAGAACACAAGTGACCAAACATTGACTGATAAGACCGAAAGAAAACAGAATCCTTTGTTTTCGGTCACCAGGTGTTTTATGACCTTAACATAGAGCAGCTTGATATTCTAAGAAGTTATTTATGACCCCGGCAAGTCATTTAAGATAAGCACTCAGTTATTGATTGAGTAGTAAACATGCATTTTGATTTTTTAAAGGTGCCCAATACTTTTGGCCAAGGCTGTATGTAGTCAAACGCGAACCTATTCGAAATAAAAGTTACCCTAACCTTTTTAGTAATTTTAGATTGTTTTTTGTTGTTCCACTTGTACTTTCCCCGACATAAGTCGGAGACATTGTCAAGCTGAACATTTGCTTACGCGGTTTTCTGTTTTATTAATAATAGGCCAATTAGATTGCCTCATGCAAATGTTATTTTCAAACTTTCGCGATTTGAGCACATTACATTTTATTGCGCGAGAAGACCCTTATTAATATAGTAGTATAATGCCTCATGCAAATTTTATAATGTGTGAGCATAAATGTGACATATTATAACATATAGTATAAAATATAATATAGTAGTAATATAATATATTATGTTGCAAAGATAAAAGGAAACGTACATTGAATTAATTCTAATTTAAATTATAAAACACCAGTGCCAAAGCCAGAAACTAATTCCTCTTACTACTGATTAAACTTAATTTAATATACATTTGTATAAAAATATTTTTTTTTCCAATTTCTGTTCTTTTTTTTCGCTTGTTTATTATTTTTGTACTTTTTTCGCTTATTTAAAAAAAAAATTGAGATAGTCCCAAGATAGGAAACAATGACACATAAGAGAGGAGGCCTATACCCAGCAGTAAGTTGACGCAGGCTGATGATTATGATGTTGATGATGATGACCTGCTGAGTTTGTTTGTTCTTGAATTCTCTCTCCTTCAGAATGGCACCCATTCAGCTTGCATATTATTATCGCCGTACATATTCTGAGCTACTCTACCTCCAGTTATTTAATACATCTTCATCTAAAGAACAACACAACACACTATTCTATCGTTATGAAAGTTAATCCGATGTACGACTATATCACATACCTAGTCAACCATCACTCATACGCTACAAAAACATCAACACGTTAATGATTTCAATATGCTTCGTCGCTCACAACCTCTATATTAAAACGGAGCCACTATCGCATAAAATTGATTGCATGCTGTGAAACATTTTAGTTCGTCAAAGATCCAACTGTAGAGATGAATGGTTAGGTAGAAATAACTTTTCTTGGTACAGTCAGCATAACGGTGGTATTATGTGGTCACTGGTTGTTTCATATAGCTACATATACCTAGTTAGCGTCCATGTCTATTACAAGTTTCCATTAATTTTAGAGGTTGTCTAGAAGAAATCGCTTTTAGAGATAAGACCGCCTTGTGTACCTTTCTTCTGTGATTTTTAGGGTTCCGTACCTCAAACGGAAAAAACGGAACCCTTATAGGATCACTTTGTTCTCCGTCTGTCCGTCTGTGTGTATGTCAAGACTCTTTATCTCGGTAACGCGTAACGATATAGAGTTGAAATTTAAACTGTATACGTAGATTTATGGTTTCTTGCAGTTATGTAGAAGAAAAACTTCTCAGTTGTCGTTTAAAAAAGTTAGAGCTGTTTATGTCGTAAAAAACCGCATATTTCGACATTTACAAAAATCAAAACCTACAGAGTACTTCCCGTTGACATAGAACTATGAAATTTGGCGAAAAGCATTGTGTCGGAGTACACATATAGGAATAAACCTGAAAACTGTCCATTTTTATTTAAATCACAAAAAAATAGGGCTTCAAAATTCACAAAATATGGGTTAAAAATTCAAAGTGAGTAATTCATATCATGTAATGTATCATATAAAAGAATTCATTTGCTAAAACAGGATTTTAACAATGTGTAATTTTCGATGTCTGAAGAGAAAACTGAAAAAAATAAATAAATTGACGATGGTATAGTATAGAGATTTTAACATCTTCTGGATTTGTACGGAACCCTCGATGTGCGAGCCAGCACTTGTCCGGTTTTTCTTTATCTGTTATGTTTTTATTTTATGTGGTGCCAGTAAAGTGTTCTTGTATTGTTATTCATACCATTTTCGTAGAGCAACATAACACATTTGTTCCTACTATTATATGATCTCTCTTGTTCTATTATTCGATGTACGAGTGCAAGCCTATCACTATCACTGCCTCTCTAACCATCACTCATACGTGACAAAAACAGCATGTCAATGATTTCAATATGCTTCATCGATCAACAACTCTTGTCCACACAAAACGGAGCCACTATCACACTGTTCTAAAAAAATGATTGCGTGCTATGAAACATTTTAGTTCGTCAAATATCCAACTGTAGAGATGAATAGTTGTGCAGAATAAGTTTTCTCGGTACAGACAGCATAACGGTGGTGCCATGTGGTCAGTGATCGTTACAGTATTGACCCCAGTTATGTTACATTAACTTCGCGGATAGCACGCGATGTATGACCTAGATTTTTGACTGACGATGTTGAAACGGAAAAAGGAAATTTTAAAAAGTAATGCAAATATAATTTTGATTTATAGAGAAGCTGAAAAAGGAGAAAAAGATGGAAATAGGTGAGCAGATTGTGACAATTACTTCTTCTGTTTAATTAGATTATTATAACATTGAAATTCAGACAGCGAAATATTTCTAAGAACTCGTGTTATTCTTATTACTATTAAATAGCAGATAAAAAGGTACCTAGTTAAATTGCTTTTAAATTTGGGGTAATTTGGAACATTAACGAGCAATTTTTGTTACGGGCTATCCCGTAGCAATACCTTGACTAGGCATTTTATTACCTTATTGTTAAAAGCACTTTTCTTCCAGTAGCAAAAGGCTTTTCAAAATGAAGGGTTAAACCTTATAGCTAAATGACACCATATTTCAGCTTTTCATACCCTTTCTGAATAGTTGTAGACAATATTTACTTCTAAACTTTGTTGTGTAATGCGTTTACTAAGTATAGAATGCAAGTTTTCTCCGCCATTTGATTAGAGTACATTTAAACCGATTAGTATACAATCAGAAATTATTTTGGATGATTCGGCATTGTAAAGACTGCGAAACTTTTTCTTGCATATCTTTGTGATAATATTCACTATTTTATTCTAAAGTTCCTCTTATACGTCTGCAAATCCTGAGAAAATTAGGTATCTCTTTGGTAAGCGTGTTACTCTCTAGACCGAGTCTCTGCTGAATATCAGACAGGATGTGGTCAAATGTTTGCTAATTGTGTCTTAATCTTTCATCGTACTCGTATGTTGAAGACGATGCGCCGTTTGAAGCTAGCGGTAAAAAATAAAAATCAAAACGCACGTAACTTCGGTATGAAACCTTAGTAAAGGATCGCCGTTCCCAACATAATGATTTCATTCTGCATTTAAGTGAAGCTGCAGTGTTGATGCTTGTTATTTATCTGAGGCCACCGTGCATCAAAATATTATACAAGGAGCGACATAACCCCACGTGAATGCGACTTTCATCATACAAAATGTCTTAAATAATATTTTTCATCATATCTATTCGAAAAGGACTACTTGGTTTGCCTTTAAGTGTGCCCAAAGGAGGTGTTTTCTATAAGGAACTTTATAAGTGCACCGGAATTATTTACGCCGCGCTCTTTTTGAATTTGGAACAAATACTCGTAAGTGCGACGGAATGATCTTTGCCGCGCACTTTGGTATTTGTAATGTTAGTGTTCAGCGCCAAGAAAATGAATGAAAAGAATGTAAATATAAGTTTTCATTTGTTTTTTTATTAGATATCATTTAATTTCAATTTATTTGTTACTCTATGTTTTATTAAATAATAATAAATATGAGGCGCCTTTTATTTTCTCATAGAGGTGATAAAAAGTAGAGTGTACCACTCGCAAAATATATCTTTGGCTCGGGCGACGTACTTTGGATCCCTCGCTACGTTCAGGATTCTACTCTAAAGAATCCCACATCGGGCGCTCTGGATTCAAAAAAGCGCCCTCGCCGTAAAAATATTATTTTGCTCCCTTATCTACTATTTGATGCTTCGTGTAGCGTCTTGCAATACCGTGCAGCGCCACTCAAATGCGCTCAAATCTACTGTAGCTTTATATACTTTAGAACACTACAACTTCTCAGCCACTCTTTACTATCAATTTCTAATGAGACAGTGACGGGTAATATCGAGCATCTAAAAAGGGAGTTAATGATCCGAAAAAGGAAACGATGGCTTTTTACTTCGGTATCATCTGATTTAACAAGGCACGGTCAAGTCCGTCGCGAGTTTGGCGGCCAAGGATCCCATTCTTCAAGTTCACCATGACTTGCTACTTGCTATTGTCATTTTTTGAAGCCAGGGAAAGTGAGGTTAGAGGTGAGACGTGTTGAAAATCTAGTCATTCGGTTCGGTAGACAAAAGAACGTACGGATTCGCTTTTGCTTTCGTTCTTTTATTTGGTAAGCTGCTGTTTTTAGTTTGATCTTTGCACCAAAAGTTTTCAGAATGATTTCAGTACACGGGTGAGAGATTTCAAGTCTCTTACTTTACGAAAACAATTATAACTATATCTAGTTCTGTGGTTAATGTGTCTACATTCACACTTATAATTCTTAGGTAGGTGCGTGATATTTTGAGAAAGTAATTTTGTCTTACTGGTTTATTACTAATAAAATTAGGTATAAAATACTCTGTGTGCTACCAGTGAGGATTAATTATATTTAACCAGATATAATGATATTTTATAAAGTTTGTAATGCAAAACAGGCAGAGTTCGGTCTCATTGAGAAACTTAAACTGTTTCTCAATGAGACTAACAATAACGAACTAAATAATATTAATATTTATTTATTCTTCATCAATTTAACTATTGATAATAAACATTAACCTACTTGTACCTACGTCTTTTGTTGCATTACCGACTTTCATTTCAGTTTGTATCAAACGAACGCACGGTCCGTACGCTGTTTCTACTATAAATCAAGTTACGTTATCTACACTGCTACAGTACACATCGTTATCTCCTCAAGCAGTATGAGAACTGTAGTAATGTTGATCATTTTTGCAATAAGTATTCAAATGTAACTAGTTGAAGAATAGTAAATTCAAACACGATCTACTTCTGCATATCTGTTATTTATAGTTCGATGCACCCAGTACCATGCTGCAGTTTTAATAGGGTGCTCATGCAACCTTCTGAAATGTCCTGTGTTCGTTTTCCAGTAGGTATGTGGTTTCCAGTGTTTCCATACTAACAACTTTTCAATCCTGTCGGTCAACAGTCCTCCGTACAATATGCTCTGGCCACTGTCATATCACTGCCATTACCAGGTTACAGGCATACCGTTATTTTACTTCCTTTTACGCGTACAGAACGCTGCCCTAGAATGCGTATTGAGCATGTAAGTATCGAAATGCGTGACAACAACAGATGCGTGAGTTTATCTTCTGCCTGTACCGTCGGCGCCCGCGCCGTCCAGCTTTCTAGAGCATCGGGAAATTAATACTTTCCGCTAGATCTCCTCGCCGGAATACCTCTACGTGCTGAGATCGGTTTCTAGCATCATAATCTATACAACAGATATATACAAGATGCATTACA
The DNA here is from genome assembly GCA_949316475.1 of Hypomecis punctinalis. Lineage (NCBI taxonomy): Eukaryota > Metazoa > Arthropoda > Insecta > Lepidoptera > Geometridae > Hypomecis > Hypomecis punctinalis. The sequence continues at coordinate 24,425,510 of OX438795.1, read as the reverse complement.
AAATGCTGGAACTTTCAGAAGCATATTGATAACTTATCATTAAGAACAACTTTATCTGTGGCACCAAGCCCAAAATTGTGGATAAATACCTGTATGTAGGTTTTGTCGCAGGTTATTAAAAAATTTACCTTACTACCATTTTAGTTTGGGGCTCACTGAATTATCTCAAAATGACTATTGCGGCTTGCTATAATTTACTGACACGTATATAATGCCTATCTATTGTTGTAAGTCTTTTAAATATCTGTAAATTAAATTTTCTTTCTTTTTATTTTTCATGGAACAGCTGATTATATTTTCTCGTTTTCAGGATTGAAGAGAGGTTTCAGTATTATTTATCAGTTAGCTAATATCACCGAAAGATATCAATTTTTTGTGCGCTGCTGGACTAAAATTGGCTAAAGTCAGTTAAATTTATCGCTCGTACCACAGAAGAGTCTGCTGTTCTGGGGCTCGTACCGTAGCTTGACTTTATAGGTATTTCTTACTAAGCTGATCACATGAGTGAAATAACCGTCAGCAGGGCCAGTCTTTGGATGGACGATTACGGGTGAAATTGATAACTAAATGGGATGATGCCCATGATTATAAATCTTTAGTTTAGGTTCTTCAAGTGGCTTAAAAGCAATGACCCTAGGTACAGCCAGCTGGCTTATGAGAACCTACTTGCGTGCGTTAATGTGACTTGTATTAGAAACTTGTACCATTTGTAGAGCCAAGCTTCAGACACGCCTGTACATCATAAGATTACGTGCAGTCGGCGCAATGAGAGTGTAATGCTAGGAAATCGCTCGATAAGCGCGTAACAGCACATTCTAATGATATCTTCGATGTCAACGATGACTATTCATGGTGATTCCAAATCATCATTATTATATCTTTACAAAAAAATTAAATCAAATTGTTGGTGATTCATCAAAATAGGAGTTGGAAATTATTATTCGTGTTGAGGAAAGCTCAAAGAAACTGACTCTTTTGGCCTTATCTATATTTACCAAATTCATTGCTGAGAACAGAACTCTTCTTAAGAGAAATTATAAGATAGAGTACATATCTGTAGACTAACATAGTTTGTTTATTGTGATCATTATTTTAGCAAAAACAAAAATCAGAAATCATCACTCTATAGAGTACATGCAGCAATACCTCTCGTTATTACCCACTTTTAATTATGCGGGATTTACTAAAACTGAACTTAACTGAAGTAAACGATGAAGTGATACAAATGATTAGAGCAAATTCCTCTGTAAGATGGAATTTTACAAAACGAATGAATCAAGCTAATATGGCATTTATGCGGTGGCTTCACGTATACATATACAAATTAAATCATGCTCTGCCAATTTTCTTTCCGCTCCGTAAGTATAGGTGGAATATGAACCTTTCGGTTGTTATCAGGAACCTACCCTGGCTCTAATCTAATCAAAATGCTTTTCTTTCTAAATTGCGAAAATCAAAATTAACCTTTCAAAACAATGGCTTAATTTTGAACAATGGCGCCACACTCAGCTCTTCCGCATTATTTTCCTATCAGAGAACAATACATCGGATGTTATGATAATAAGCATTTAATATCATACTAAACTGAATGTTCTTTAGATGTAGGTCAATGTTTGTGGACTGAATGACCATTGAGATAAAATTGTCGATTAAGAGGAAATAAAAATGGGGAACGACTGAAGTTATGGTCAGATGATGTCACTGTAAGTTGAAAGGTCTTAATGCAGGAGATTTGTGTACGTTTGCACTAAATAAGGCTTTAATGCTAGTATTTGGGTGTTTCAACTTATTTATAAGCATAGCCATTCATATGGTAACCCGGCCAACATGCTGGGCCCCTGACAATGCGCATGATCATTTAAGTATTAGACCTCAGTGGTCTGTGGATAAAAAAATCACTTCTTGTGTATCTAATTACATGAATTTTATTTAGTTGTGGAAAAATAATGTTCATGTTTTAATTTTCAGCTCCGTTAATCATTCTTAAAGCGTCGTTTTTTGAAACTTAAGCTTTGTAATATCGAAATATAATCTCCGTTCAAATTTTGGTAACTTTCGCAATATTATAAAATAAAAGATGGGTTTATCAGCATATATTAAATTAGAGATTTATCTAGAATTCTCGTGTTAGTTACACAACACTATACCGTCGTTCTGTTGAACAGAATACACTAAAATCTATTAATGAGTCATACGTATTCACTATTCATATAAGATTCAATAGTGCTTTATGGCAGAAATCGTAAAAAGTCGTATCGTAACGTTCTTTTAAATGCAGCTGCAAAACGGATTAACTTCTTCATTTTCATGCAAATGCTAGATTTCTAATTTAGTTTAAAAATCAATTAAATACTAAAGATAACATCTTAATATTTCGCTTTCAGCACTTATGATTTGTGTTAGTTTCTAAATAGTTAATTAACAATTAAAATTCAAATTTTTTGGTAATTGTGGACGTGAGGTATTTAAGTCGTCTGCATACATTTTGAGTAAAATATTATTACCTACTTACCTGGATGATATTTTTTTTCAACAATAAGTGATTTAACATTAACAAAACGTGTCACAAACTTACGTTATCATAAGTTCAAATACTTAACTTTCCTTCAAGAGTATGATTATACGTTTTGGAAACCCCCGACAACAGATTTCATTAAAATATCACCTTGATTGCGTCATTTTTCAAATGAATAAAGCGCATCGAAATCGGACTGTTAATTTCAAATAAATAAAGCGCATCGAAACCGGAAAATAATGTAATATATGTGCGAGCCTGTTGTCATAAAATTTTGAAAACCTAATAGCCGCCATTTGATAAACACTGCATCATTGCTACATCTAAAAATGTGATAAATGAGCTCAGATAATACTACTTCAAATTTTCCACATTTTTAGTTAACAAGTTTCTATAGACCTACGTCATATTGTAGCACCTCTTTTTTGGGGTCGGATTAAAACGCTTACCAAATGTAATCAATCATCTGTCCCTACAACCGGAACCATGACAGTTGGCTTCATTTTGTTAATAGAGATTGATAGCCAATTAACTAATAGGCTCGATTGTCTATAAATTACTCAAACGTTTGGCAGGGCTAATTGATATTTAACTCTGGGTAATTGGTGCCGTACCGGTGTTGTACGAGCTCTTGTGGTCTGTTGGTGTAATCAGTGTAATTACCTTAAATTGGCTGTTATGTCACTTTCTTTTAATTAGCACGTACCTATTTGACTTAGCTTCACGGATCACGGCAGATAGTCATCTAAGTCGTCTAGCACTGAGCGCGGAACAAATGAGTGTTATTCGCCGTGTGGTCTGCAGGATTTGTGTTGGGGTCCTTAATCCAAAAAGAATATTGATATTTAACTCTTGGTAATTGGTACTGTACCGGTATCGTACGAGCACTTGTAGATCGTTGGTGTAATCAGTGGTATAATTGCTGTAGTTTGGGTGTTAAGTCATTTTCTTTTAACTAAGTAGGTAGTAGATATAGTTAACATTTAAGGCCTCTATACACACTAGCTGATTTCCACTTAATAGAAATAAAAAAACCGGACAAGTGCGAGTCAGGCTTGCACATCGAGGGTTCCGTACAAACATATTGTTAAAATAATTAAAACCTGTTTTAACATGTGCTGATGAAGTTTTTTTTTAAATGATACCTTAAATGATACGAGTGTACTCTGTGACAATGCTTCTTGCAAATTTCACAGTTCTATGTCAACGGGAAGTACCCTGTAGGTTTTGATTTTTGAGAGTGTCGAAATATGCGGTTTTTTACGACATAAACGGCTCTAACTTTTTGAAACGATAACTGAGAAGTTTTTCTTGTACACAACAGCAAGAGTTTATCGATATACGTATACAGTTTAAATTTCAACTCGATATCTTTACGCGTTCCCGAGATAAAGAGTCTTGACATACACACAGACGGACAGACGGACAGACGGACAACAAAGTGATCCTATAAGGGTTCCGTTTTTTCCTTTTGAGGTATGGAACCCTAAAAAGAAGAATTTGTTCTATTTTTTTCTTATATTTTATTTTGTTCCACTTTGATGGTCCGTGGATCATGATTATGATAAAAAAGATGTGTGTAAAGTGAATATCAGAGTACTATATAGGTATCCTTTGCAAGATGTATTGAAATCTCATTTAATATTAAACACATTTATTTACGATATTAAGGATCGCTTCCAACCGGCCTTATTGGAAATCCATGGGGGTGCCTATGTCCAGCAGTGGACGAATTACGGCGGATGGATGGATGGATGCACATTTGTTTACGCTATGAATAAGAAAAACCGTCACGAAGCTTATCAGTGTTTCTTTAGTCTTTTTGTAATTTTTTTTCTCATTTTAGTAATCTGAGATGATGCTGTACATTATTATTGTTATACACGTTAAACGAACTTTACAGCCTATACTACATTAGGGTAACATCGATCTGCAAAACATGCGTACAACACAATAACTTGAAATATGGAACGTATACTTTTCAAAAGTTCTCAAACTGCATATTGACGTGTACTCCAGTACTTTGTGCTACCGATTGGAATGCCAAGCAATTCCAATAGAGGTCGATTACTATACGATAGTTGATCCCTTTTAGCGAGAGCAGAGTCAAGCGGCGTAACATTGGCCCCAATGATGCTTACGGTTACTGTGTAAGCTATGGACTCCACCAAAACGGCGCGGAAATGTACAAAGCTAAGGAGAGCTTTGTTGTGGTCCATAAGTCCGTTGTTTAAAGGTACATTGCTGTAGCCGACTGCACGCTACAGTCTATACTATAATGTCGTTCGGCGACACGTATAGAAGCGCTACTGCAGATTAATAGTTGCTGACTATGGAATGTATTTCATACTACGATGAAGTAATATTCTATTCGTAGATTTAAATAAAATGGCCGTGTTGCAGTGAATGCCTAATGCTGTAGCGTGCGCTCGGTTACAGAATTCGTTTTAGAAAAACAAAATGCAATGCAAGCAAAGCAGAGTTTGACTTTTATCTTAACAAAGCAAATACTTTGGCACATAAGTGCCCATTCGAGTTAGTCCGTTAGCCCATTGCATACCTAAGTAATGGGCAAACGGACAACGACGCTACACTAAAGCTTAATAATGAGTATTTCTGCTCTATATACATCAGAAATACACTAAAAATAGTTTTGAAGATAGACTTTCGTTAAGTAATCCTTAATAATTTAATACCTTGTATAGTGTAGATAGTTATTAGAAATTAATAAACTATCATCGACACGGTCCATCTTCGTAATCCATATCGCAGCTCCGATCCGCTTTTGTGGAGTCTGGGCCTTAATGCGAGACGGTGCAAGCTAACCTTTGCTTATTACTTGGTAAATGTTAATCAAGTACTAAATGTAACGATGTTATCGCATTAAGTTGAGGATGCTGATGTCACTGTAGGAAATTAAAGCGGATTTCTTAAACTTAGCAACAAGAATAAAGCAATTAATGTTTTAAATGTTGTCGCAGTTGTTGTGGCTGCGATTAAACGCAATTGTATCATATAGAATTTCAACTCAATGAAACTGATGTTATCATATTGCGCTTTGCATGTCTTGAATATCGTTAATATTAACGAATGTATTTTAAAAAAGCCGTGGTGGTCAAGAAGTAGTGACGCCCGCCTTAGAATCGTGAGGTCGTGGGTTCGAATCCCCGGTCCTGTGCCAATGAGTTCTTTGGAATTTATGTACGGAATTTTACACCACAGGCTTTTCGGTGAAGGAAAACATCGTGAGGCAACCTACATACGTCCGTAGAAGGAATTCGATGGCGTATGTGAATCCACCAACCCGCACTGGGCCCGCGTGGTGGATATGGCCTAATCACCCTTCGTGGGTAGGCCTACGTCCTGCAGTGGACTACTAAAAAGGCTGGTACAGTACAGTACAGTATTTAAAAGACAGACATGCGAAGTTAAGTTACTAAATCTACTTCGATTTACTCTTTCAAGTGACTTCAGATCTTCATTATATATAGTATGTTCATTGTACACACTTCATTATATATAGTATAGTATTATAGATATGTATTATAGTCATATTGTTAACGTACTGCAAAAAGCAGCAACTATTAGTTCTCGTCCATGTGAACAGAAACGTCACATAAAAGTAGTTGGTTGGAATTACCACGTCAGGGACAGCCATGATATAGCTAGACTTTATTATAAATGCTGGGTGGTTGCCGGTAGGCCTTCTAGTGGCGTTGAATTTGACAACATGCGGAATAGTCGATCTGTTTTCAAAAATAAAATTAAATGGTGCCAAAACAATGAAGACAGTATTAAAATGAATATTTTGGCTCTGCACAGAAAGAATAAAAATTTTATAAAATTTTGGAATGCAACTAAAAAACTAAATTTTAAACAGAGCTTACCTGTATCCGTGGGAGGGATACAGGAACCAAAGGACATAGCTGAATTGTTTGCTCAACAATTCAAGATAGATCCTCTTCCCGCGAAGTGTGTGCTCGATGCTGAGTTGCCCCAGAATAATGACGTCATTGAATTTACGCGTAGAGACATCTCTGAGATCATAATGAGTATGAAACGTGGTAAATCGCCCGGTCACGATGGCCTCAGTATTGAGCACATACTTTGGGCTAGTAACAAAATTAATGAACATCTGTGCAGCCTATTTAATTTGTGCTTGAAATACGGATACTTGCCGGCAGATATGATGCATACGTCAGTTGTTCCTATAGTAAAGAACAAAACCGGTGATCTCAGTGCGGCCTCCAACTATCGCCCTATATCGTTAGGTACCATTATTGGTAAGATATTGGAGCGTCGGCTGCAACCCGAGTTGCTCAAATACATCAAGATTGACGATGCGCAGTTTGGTTTTCGTCCCAATCTCTCCACAGATGCCGCTATCGTCAGTTTAAAAAGCGCTATTACTTACTACACTACTCGTAATACATCTGTGTATGCATGCTTTCTGGATCTTAGTCGCGCATTTGACCTCGTAAATTACGAGCTATTATGGGCTAAATTACGAGCGTCAAAAGTGCCTATTCAGATAGTAAACTTGCTGGGATTTTGGTACGGAAATCAAACGAACTGTGTTAGATGGGGCGATGCGACTTCTAGCAGATACAGGCTAGAATGCGGAGTTCGTCAAGGGGGGGTGACCTCACCGGACCTCTTTAATCTGTACGTTAACGGCCTGATTGAGGAGCTGAGGAGCATCAACGTCGGTTGTCACCTAGGCAACGTATGCGTAAATAATCTAAGCTATGCGGACGACATGGTGCTCCTTAGCCCCTCAATCAAAGGATTAAGAAAGCTTCTTTCAATCTGTGAGCATTATGCTAATGCTCATGGATTGAAATATAATGTATCCAAAACGGAGATGATGGTGTTTGCGTCGGGTCGGGGTCCGGAGAGAGTACCGGAGGTTTATCTGAATGGCGCGACCGTAAAAGTCGTAAAGCAATTTAAATATTTAGGGCACCTGTTGTCGGAGCGACTGCAGGATGATGCAGACATTGAACGAGAGCGGAGAGCCCTCGCAGTCAGAAGCAACATGCTCGCCCGCCGATTCGCTAAGTGCAGTACAGACGTAAAGACCACTCTTTTCAAAGCTTATTGCTTATGCATGTATACGTGCCAGTTGTGGATAAAGTTCACGCGGAAAGCAATAAACACGATAAGAGTTCAGTATAATGACGCATACCGAACTCTTATGAAGCTACCGCGGTGCTGCAGCGCGTCGAGCATGTTTGCTGAGGCGGGGGTTCCCGACTTCTTTGCAGTAATAAGATCTAGGGTGGCCTCGTTTTGGCAGCGTCTGCGTCATTCCGACAACGAAATTCTTGTGGCTGTCTCTGACGACTTCCGCAGCCCTTTGTTTGAGCATTGGGTTTCTGTCCACATGGACGCGAACAAAAAATGAGTACCTACTATCTTTATCGACTCGGCACTATTGTGCGGTAGAATTATTTATAAGACTGGACGTTACACCCCTTATACAGGTGTAACAATTTATTTTATATTATTTTCGCTAAATTTATGTAACTCTGGGTCTCCGTGCCTGCAATAAATGGTTTTTTTTTTTTTTTTTTTTTTTTTTTTTTTTCATTGAGACGCTTTAAGACACATGTGTTGCAGAGCTACAACCAAAAACTGCGCTTCAGCATCTTTCACTCTCGACATTTTTTCTTACATCTATTGCAGGTCGACAGTATTTGGAATTTTCTCGTTGCATTTCGTTTTCGTTCTTCTTATTCATTCATGTTATTTGAATCAAAATTTAAATGGCAGATATTGCTCACTCTTGATAAATAGAAGTTTTAAAAGTTGAATTAGCTCTTTCTATCATTCTTTTATTTCTAGGTATATATGAATTCGACCACAAAGCCTCTGCCTTGCGCGATCTTTCTGCGATCTAAATTGTGGTCGGATATATGCTACATGCTATTCTTATCAATTTTCCAAAATGTTGAATAGATGTCATCAATCTTATATTTATAGATATTTTTTGATTCAGTCTTAATTATAGTACAGAATAATTCACAAAATAACTGTTATGAATGCATTTACAATTTGTTGTACTTAAAATATCAAGATGATATAAAACCAAGGGGTCAATCGCAGCTTATTGCGTGACATCGCGTACCTAACTTTTACTCCAAAGAGACGAGAAAATTCATACAACGCAAGACAACATCGATGCATTCGATATTCGATGCATTTCACAAAGCTATTCGAATAAGTCACGACGCCGCATGCTCGAGTGCAAATCCAGTGTGAAAGTGCGATTATAATCCGAGGCGATGTCCATCCATTGAGGTGTCACCTAAGGACTTTATTGACTCAGATCTCTCGGGACACGTTGGCTCCATTCGCTTTCCTTTATGGACTATTAATTTCACGTATAACTCTCCTGGGATTATCTTTGGCTTTGACTTTGGCTTTCTCCTCTTTCATGAATGAATTTCTTGTAGGTATAAATTGTGAGCATGGACTTATTTATGCAATACTTAAAAATAATTCACAAAATGTTCATTCCGTTCTTTGGATAGCTGACAATCGTTTAGGGATCATCCATTAATCATGTTGAGGTGAAAGGGGGATGAGGTTCTGAAAAAAATATAGGATTTTGAATGCACGATCTTTTAAGTATCGAACGTGCCGTTTTGTAGGTAGTCGGTTGAAACTGAAATGTATAGAATGACGCCGCTAAGTTTATGTATCAAACCTACCAAAAGCTGAATAAATGAGTGAAATGAAAAATGAAATAATTAAATGGAATGGTAGCCCCCTTAGTCCCATTTCAAGCGTCTACCTGTTGCCGTTATTAATTTCAAGCATGAAACGGCAATAGAAATACATCATTGTGAAAACTTCAGCTGTCTAGCTATCACGGTTTATGAGATACAGCATGGTGACAGACAGACAGACGGACGTCTGTCCGTCTGACAACGGACGGACAACGGAGTCTTAGTAATTTGGTCCCGTTTTTACCCAGTAGGTACGGAACACTAAAATTCAGCTTACCCTACCAAAAAAATCTTTTGTACATTTGATTAAATGTGTGTGTATCCTATCCTACTAATATTATAACCGTAAAAGTTTGTGAGGATGGATGGATGGATGTTTGTTACTCTTTCACGCAAAAACTACAGAACGGATTGAGATGAAACTTTGCAGTAATATAGTTTATATATCAGAATAACACATAGACTATAAATTATAATGATATTGCGTAAATTATAGTAAGATCTGAGAACTCTGAGAAGCTCTTCTAGAGTGCGCTTCAAAAAAGATCAAAAAAAAAAAACAACTGTTGAATCGAACAACCGTCAAATCGTTTTTTGTTTTATTTTTAGGATTTTCCACTTCCTTTATTAAGAGTGGTAAGGTAGGGCATCGGGTTTAAAAGACGGAACGTGACATAGTCTAATTTTTATCCCAGATAAATAAAGGGTTAATAAAAACTAGTCTTAATATATTGTAATAATCATACAATATAATTTGAACAGGTATTTTGATCTGCTTTCGTAATTTAAGAATTGGTCCAAGTTCAAACTGACAAAGTCGTATATTTTAGAATTTTTATTCAGATTACAATAAAACCTGCTTTCTAGTCCCATAACCGTACAGCACGTTATGAGGTATTTTTCTGCATAAAAATAAAGTTATAAAACTTCAATCAACGTAATGGTATTGATCACTTTCTCCATAAATATTACAAATTATTCAACAAAATGGTGAAATATTATAAACACTATAATTCTTTATAGCGAAAAACATTATTAGTATGTATATTTTGTGATATAACAATTTTATGTCAGTTCGTATAATGCTTTGACCGGTTTTCTAATAACCGTACTGCGATGGGTTATGCCTATTAATAAATTAGAAGCTACCCATCTTTCGGCACACTCTGTGGTCTTTTCGATTTACGATGAAGAGTTATAGGAGAAAATGGGTGTAATTATTATTTGTGTTGGGTCTACCTACAAGATTCTGTGCTACAAGTAGCTTTAATTATTTCTCTGGCTCGGTTAAGTAGCTTATTGTATTATGATTATTTTTTATAACTTCGACTTGACTTTGATACCCTCAAGACTGGATGAATGGATTAATCCTTAGTAAAAGTAGTTCCTAACCATTGATCATATCTAACTCTTCAAATCCGGTAAGAAAAGAAACCATTTGGGAACGCATTTCGTATTAAATAAAATGTCAGATTTAACTTTCAGGTACTGTATTGTACCAGCCGTTTTTATAGTCCATTGCAGGACGTAGGCCTAATCACGAAAGGTGATTCACCACGAAGTTTCAGGTGCTTAAGTTTTTACTATGTTGTATAGAAACACAAAAAATGATAAAGTTAGGTATTTTTACGTAGATAGGTTTACGTTGTCTGTCGTTGAACATAGACTCTGGTTTTAAAAGCCACTGATCTTTATCCTGTGCCAAGTAGAGCATTTTCTACGCCTACCCCAAAAAATGACAATTGGAAGACAAATTTGTAGTTGCAGTTTTGCCTTCTAAGAGCTAATTTTGTACATTTTTTGGTTTAACTCCACAGATTTAGAGCTAATATTTGTTTTTTAGACAGGTTCAAAAAATAGCATATTTATTATTTACCATAACCTTATGTCACAAGTTTCACTTTCTTTTTCCGGTTTTAGAATTTATTCAATGACCTTAGTCGAGTTCAAACACTGTATTTTGTATTCTAATCAGTATGAGATTTATAAACAACATAGAATAAATAAACAGTTCAATTTTAAGTCATAAGCATATTCGTAATGTACGTAAATTAATTGTTTTGTTGTTAACTTTAGTTTCACTCGTGATATAATAAGGACGTCTCTAATTTTATACTATAAAGGTAAATCCAAGCAAAAAATCAAGTTTGTCTACTCGTTTCTCCGCTCCTACGTACTTGTACGTACGCGCCGTACTTAACTAAAAAAAATAACCTATTGTATTTTTAATATTAGTAAGAATTACATAAACATGTTCAAAATTAGGCCACTGCATTTCTGCGATCTTAGCGTACCGACCATAAAATAATACTATCGACGTGTGAAAACGTGACAGACTTATGATAAAGCATATATCTGTCACCTTTGCACACGTTGGTAAACTCTTGTCGTGGTCTTGTATGCTAAGCTAGCAGTTCTAGGTACATTAGATACGAGTAGAATACGATATATCGAGTGTTTTATTAAGTCTAAATATGCTGAACAACATATCTATTAATTTTAAATAAAAATGTGTTACTAAAAACTTCTTTCGCAAGGCAATATCTAATGTTTAGGCTATCTATGATTTTACAGCTACTATTATTTTAGACTATCTACTTCAAGTAGGTACATGAAAATCTAACGGGGTATCGTATGTAGGCTTTGCAAACAAATTGAGTTTAGTCACAATTGGTATTGATGTTATTTGATCACTACTTGACAAATTAATCGAAGATTGAGAAATGATGATAGTATTTTTGTCGAATCAAATACATTTCGACAATTTTTACATATTTCGACTTTAATAAAATATGGTAAAACATACTATAGACATAAACTATAAAAAGCAATACATACTAATTACATCCGTTTTAAATGCCATAATTTTGCGCTTATTTTGAACCACGGTACATAGTTTGGGTCTACGGAAAAATATCTAGATATCTGAAAAATACACGTTTTGAAAATCGATAACTATGAAAGTCACTAAGATATCTGTGATAAAAGTCAATAAGAAAGGCTAGTTTAGTTACACATGTCATTTTGTTGCACAGCTTCATACCATAAAGCAATATAATTTATTAAAAGCTACAACAGTAAAATTACCATTAATAGGATATATCAAGATTGTAGAAAGGTTTATATCATAATTTATGATCACCCAATAGATCTTCAATTCAGGCATTAATATTAAGTAACAAAATTCTTTAGTTTTCTCCGGAAATCCTTTAAAATTGCAATCGCATTCATAATACCAATTAATTTTCTTACTTTTGGTTTCTAAAACTGTTGCAAGCATAAATTAACTTGAACTTTTTACTTAGAAACTAAGCAACTTATCTTGATACTATAGCCAAATGAAATACATGTAATTTGCATTGAATGGACAATCTACAGAACGACCAAGACCGATTTGGTATCAAATTAAGCCTTTCTCACACGACGGCAACAGCAACGTGGCCTAAACTGGTACCTACCTGTTAATTTAGTCAAATCTCCGAGAAGAAAACCTAAATAAAAACCCTTTTTCATGCCGACCCAATTGTTTTAGGTAAGGTAAGGTAAGTAAGTTCGTATAGGCCGGGTGGCTAGCCCTGGTGTCAGAGTTTTAAAAATGTACATTATGAGATTATTTTTAAAATGAATCTACACAAATATAATTTTAAGAATATTTTTGGTAAACATTTCGAAAATTTGTAACGACTAGAGGAACCTGCATGTTAATGCAACACAGAAGGTATGAGTTTCCGTTTTGTCGCTTTTCTAATCATGACATGACGCTCTTATTAGTTGAAGTGTCTATTTTTTAATCAACTTCAAAAAACAAGGTTCGTATTTGTTTCTTTTTGTAGTATGTTTCGCGATTACTCCGCCAATTATGAACCGATTTTGATGATTCTTTGTTTGTTTGGTAGATTATATTTCAGTTATTGTATTTAAATTTAAAGAAATCAATTAGGTAGTTTTTGAAAACGAATTTCGTGTACCTACAATTGAAGTCGGTTGTGCCATGTTTTGCAAAAAATACTTGCAATACTAAAATAATTATTTGTAGTGAAGTAGTTATAAATTAGTTGAATCGTGCGAGCTCACGACTATTGTCACGAAGGTATAAGTTGCAAACTGGTTTAGGTGGCATTGCCGTTGCGTCGTGTAAGAACGGCCTCAGTGAGCGTCTTGAGAATATCCGTTTCTTGACATTCAGCACAATCACGATCACAACGGGACAACATTCGTTAATTTGAAAGTCAAAATCAATCAAATTACCACTTCGTTCAAATCTTGTGAAAGCTCTTTACGAAAGTGTGAAATATGGCCTTTGTGCAACGTGCATATAAAGTTCACTAGTTCAGAAGCTTGAATATACATTTTAAAGTTACGGCAAGGTCATTAAAATCATTGTAAATATCTTTCAGACGTCTCATTAGGTTCCGCGGCGTTTATCGAGAATATTTACTGTTTTAGATAGTTTTAGTCTTTGAATTTTAGTGCTCGTAAAACTGACTATCCTAAGCGGCGAACAGTCTAATAAATATCTAATATTATGACTGAGCTTTATAATCGTAATATATTCAAGGAGAGATGACGAGTTTAGTTCCTTGAACAATTTATGTGTTCGTTGAAAAGGAGTTTTATTATTGTCTACTAGTTTTTACCCGCGGCTTCGCCCGCATACGCAATATATCATTATAATTTATAGCCTATGTGTTATTCTGATATATAAGCTATATTATCGCAAAGTTTCATCTCAATCCGTTCAGTAGTTTTTGCGTGAAAGAGTAACAAACATCCATACAACCATCCATCCATCCATCCATCCATCCATCCTCACAAACTTTCGCGTTTATAATATTAGCAGGATCTACGGCCAGTATTGCATTTTTTATTTATTTTAATAGTAAGTAGTCTAACACAGCTTGGCCATGAACTTGTACTAGTAGACTAAGTACTACTGATTAAGATTCATTAAGGAAATCTCACCATGCCTACATTTTTGTCTGCCATACCTATAGGTAAAAATAAGTTCAGTTAATTAATTATTACATTTCAATATCGAAATACTTTTCTGCTTATTTGTCATTTATTGTATTTATACGTATGTTATGTGTAATGTAATGTCGAACAAATTTCATTTCATTTACTTCCGACTAAAGAGATTATTAACAACATATTATTTTTGGAACAAATTGCCTCTAGATATTAAGCGTGCACGCTTGCTGGAAGCATTCAAACATGTCGTAAAAAGTCAATAAGCCCGATTACAGAAGCGCCAGCGTAAATTTAATAGCAACGTAAAAAGCGTTCTCTCTATCGAATGCCTAAAGTGAAAAAGAAACAGAACTATGCTATTTAGCTAATATAATTACGATGGCGCCTCTGTAATTGGGCTTATTATCTCTGTAAATAATTTGGTACTGTATCATTTATTTCTTTCTGTTATCACATATGTGCTTTATTATATTTTATGTATGTCTATCTATATATTGTCTATTTATGTAGTAGTATTACTATGTGATAGATATTGTATGTAGTATTAGTATTTAGGTCTATAGTGTATTCTTAGTATATATTGTACTCCCCGTCAAATATTTTAGCACATTCCTTTCCGTGCAAGGGTGCCTGGAAGAGATCGCTTCCAGCGATAAGGCCGCCTAGTGTTGCACTATCTTTAGAATTTTACTAATGAATTTATTAATTTTGTGTGTACAGTAAAGAGTTATTTGTTTGTTATTTTTACAGAAAGCTTAGAATACATTTTCTAATTTTCTTTCTCTCCGAATTCTACCAACTTACTCTAATATCTTGTCGATACTCATTTATCTCTTTCATTTACTCGTACTCATTTGATTAGAATTTATCGCCGTGTCAGACAATCTCTACCACACTTTGCATCCTGCACTCAAAGCGTGCCACAACCAGAACAAAACGTATTAAAAACAAGATTATCAAAAGAGCAATAAAGAAATAAGGCGCGTGGTCAAAGTGGCCGCATGGCAGTGAAAGCGTACAACGTCACGAATCGCAGTATTAAAGTTGAGAAAACTCGTAAAATATAACTTATGCGGGTTACAATATGTGTTCGACATGATGCGCTCAACGGTCTGCTAGTTCAGGCGCTTTGTTTACGTAATGTATTTGTGAGATTATGTGAGATTATAACAACAAGCGATTTACGGAAGACACCGGTGTAGGTGTGATCATTGCTGGTGTTGGCATCGTTATACCGTTGTAGGGCTGTTCGTATCAAAATTTAATAATTACAACATTTAATATTTGTATGCAGTTTTTATCTATGCTCTGTATACATACATAATTTAAATTACATATAAATTATACAATGAATATTACTGTACCCTCTAGGTATATCTTAGCTCAAACAAAGTATTTTGCATGTTCATTTTCACATATGTACCTATATAGGTACCTATGTCAGTTTTATTGTTTGTATTGGAAATGTTTATTTACCTATTATGTTTTCTAAATGTTAATAAAATTAGCGTTTGGTTTTTTAGTCGCTTAAGTTTTCAGCTAGCTTCATAGCTTTTCATTGAAAACTTGGTCAGAAATTAAATGTCAATTGCTGACTACTAATAGAATCGCTAATTACCTACTATGTATATGGTATATACCTACGTAGTGACTGCTAATTTCTGATTTACACTTGGCTATCGTGGTAGAGATGACTTAATATCTCTTGTGGGTAGGAATATTTTCCGCAGTAGGCTATTAAAAAACCATGCCAGTACAATATAAAAACAAGCCATTTACGAGACCGGGGTAGGTTTGACCATTGCTGGTGTTGGCATCGTTTTATTGACATCATTACATCATTAGGGCTGTATGGATGTCACTAGTTTGATCTCCAATCAGTGGTGACCGGGTCATCATAAGATTGCATTCTCATTAGGCAAGTGGTCAGCGGTTCACTGTTTGCCTAATGAAGATGCAGCTTGATAGACACTAGCTGCTAAATATATACTATTAAATTATATTCACTAGATGAAGAAGGGAAGCTATCATCAAATATTAATTGTATTTAAAATTTTGAATGAAAATTATAACCAAATATAAGTTTAATCAACTTTGAAGGACCAGCAGACCAGCTAAGTTTCTATTAATATCCTCAGACAATCTATAAATATTTTATTCCTTTTTTGATTTTGATAAATGTTTTGTTCTTCAACCACCTCTTACCAATATTATACGATAATATACTAGTTCCGTAGTAAAACTAGGAACCCTTATAACTTCGTTGTGTCCGTCTGTCCGTCCTGATGTTACAAACCCTTATGATTTCCACATTTATAAACCAATATGCATGAAATTTGGCATTATAATATAGGGTTTCTAAAATAAATGTAAGGTTTCTTTAACTATTTTTTGTCACGTGTACCATTTGTGAGTTATAGGTCGCCAAAGTTGAAAATAAATTGTCCGCCCTTAATTTCTAAAGTATGCAAGATAGAATGTTCAAACTTTCTGAGTTTATTGACCATATTAAAAACTTAACCTAAAAACTATTGTGAGCACTGTGGGGTCATACTTTTTGATTTTTAAACTTGCACATAGTTCAGAGGTCATAGATCTTACGAACATATTTGTTAGATAATTATGTTTTTCTAGCACTCAACCATCTAAAGACATCATAGAAATTGGTTTTCATCACCATCATAGTCATCGTCACGCCTATCAATAAATAATCTATCATAAGCGTGTCTCGACACGCACTTGATAACTTATTTATCTTCTTCAATTAGAGTGAAAAAAAAATTGAACGCTATTAAAGATTTGTCGGGGAGATTAAAACAAAGCACACGTGACCAGAATGCTGTATTTTGGGCAGAAAGTCAGCCTCGTAATTCAGCGAAGCAATACGGCCAGCATTTTGGGCACGTTGCCTGAGATTAGAGACTGTTTAAACCTTTTGTAGGTTTAAACAGTATCTCACATTGTCTAATTTTTAACTAGTTTACTTTAGATAGGGTTTTTTTGTTTAGATAGGATAATAATTTATTTAAGTTTTGATGTTTTATAAGTTTTTTGTGTAAATAAAAATGGAGATAGATATACTTTACTTTAAATCTGGTATAACATTATGTCATTACTTATGGGTAAATCTGTTGTAGAACGAGACTGTATTCGTAGATGACAACGCACGCATAAAGGCGGTTACATAATGTTCGTTCATCTAAAAAGTTTTAGTTCTAGAAACGCGTGAAATTTCACTTTTTCCATCGCGAGCCGACCACATCGTTTGACCAAGACGCACGACTTCATACTCATATGTGCTATACAGTGTACGTTTTACACCTACTCATGGTTAATTTAAACCGTCTCTAAAAATAATATTGGGAATATTGGGATATTACAGATCCTGTTTCATTCGTACTTTATGCGTATGTATTACCTACATTAGGGAAAGCAACACACAAACTGCTCGGCTACCACACGCACCACGGCATAATCAATTAAACCTGAAATTGTGGCAGATATAGTAATACCTCACCATAAATTGACTCGTTGATAAAATTATGTCATCATGCGTATGCTAGGAAGGCAGTTCCATAATAACAAATAAAACCATTTTTGACGTCGAAGAGTTACTACGTTATTTTGTAAGAGGGAAGCAGTCATACAGTTCGTTTACTTGCGTTCATATTTGAATCAATACGTATTGACTAAACATGGACTTGGCATTCATGAATAATCCAATAATTAGTCTTAATTTCATTTATTGAACGTTCATCGCCTTCAATCAACACGCAAGAATCCGTATTGCAGATTCCAAAACGCATGATTGATTGATTTTATTTACGAGTGTTAGTTAAGTATCATTAAATTATGATTTAGGCGAGTCTGTTATTATGGCCTTCACTCGCTTATAATTTCTTCACGTAGTTTTTGCCCATTAATTCATATAATAAACATTTTCCTTGAGGGCTATCAAATATTAAAGAAAGCATTGAAGATGATGAAAAATATTCTGATAGTGTCGAAATTATTGTGCTACCAGTGTTCGAGGATTTTTTTCTGCTTGTTTTGTGAACAATCACCGTCTTACCACAAAAGTTTTACGCACGCTTTAGCCAATGTTTGATAGTACAAATTGTATGGTTATACAGTGTTTAAAGCGTGTTTAAATCTTTTGTTAGCGGAAAAAATTAAATAGGTATGTCGGTCGTGGTTAAAACAAATCTACAAGGTGATTGTGATCCACTTCTCACATTAGGAATAATCTAAAATGTAGTTAGTATAGTATAGGACCAAACCTAAAATATCATAAGAAACTGGTAATCTATACAAAGAGGAACTTCGACAAAATGTGGTATGGGTCAGCTGACTTTTCCTCAGAAAATAATTAGAAGCGATATTACGTTTCTATTTCAGAAACGTTAAGATTGCGGACTTATCTACTCTAGTGTCTCTTCTTAGTCGTATTCCTCATTACTGAAGGTCGTGTCTAATTTGGAGCGGTTTGATCCTGAATCACTTTTTGGACAATGTTCTTCCACTTGGATCTGTCTGCTGCGGATCTCATGGCGTCAGGGATGGGCATGCCAGTCAAACATTTTATTTGATCCGTCCATCTCGTAGGTTATCGACCCCATCAAGCGGGCCCGAAAAGGATGGCAGCGTTTGTGGCAACGCTGTCGTACAGGACCGTACATGCCTGGTTCTACTACCAGGCAAGTAGACACACAAAGTGCTGGGAGCACCGGTGCGCTCTTTTTGGAGATCCCGGAGCTCCCAAGAAGGCACAAAGGTCGGCGACCGAGGGGGTTTTAGTGGGTACAATCCCACATAACCCGACTGCACCCCAACTTTCACACGGCATCTTTGGAAGATTTCCACCTCGTAAAAAAAGAATGATCGGCCGCATGATCTTTTCCCGTCGAACGTTCGTACTACCATTGACTTCTTCAGGTTATTTGGGTATTTGCGAGCGATGTGACCAAAGTAGTTAACAATGCGTCGGAAGCAAGTCATCGACAATCGTCTTTTTATACGGAGCTCCCTAAGAATGGACACGTTAGTAAGTTGGACTGCGCCCAAGGAATACGAAGAATCGCCTCCAACGAACGCCACATTTCAAATGCGTCTATTTTGGATCTTTCTTCCTTCTGTAACGTCCAGGCTGTAACTTCTACACCGTAAAGGAATTCCTAGTATCTACATGTACTGTACTACTGTACCAGCCTTTTTTAATAGTCCACTGCAGGACGTAGGCCTACCCATGAAGGGCCATATCCACCACACACAATACACACATACGCCATCGAATTTCTTCTACGGACATATGCAGGTTTCCTCACGATGTTTTCCTTCACCGAAAAGCCAGTAGTGTGAAAATCCGTACCCACGACCTCGCGATTTTATGGCGGGTGTCATTACCACTAGACCACCACGGTTACAGTGTCTACCTACTTACCTAATTTTGTTATTCTTTATTGCTATTATAATATTTTATTGTGATAAAGCATTAAGATAAATTTTGAATACTTCACCTATGTGCTTGATTACACAACTATGGTAGGGCATCGACCACAAAATTCTAATCCGCTCATAAAATAGGGTAAGTCCCGGATAGATGCCGCACTGGGATAGACGCCACGTTTTCAAAAACTCCAATATGCGTAAATACCTATCACTTCTAATGCAAGTCATAACCTTGCTCTTACCCCGCCCCCCACCGGTCAGGCGCTTGGCAACGTGTGTGACGACCGTGTGCAACTCTGTGGGACACGAAAAAATTTCACGCGCGAAAATATCCTTCATAATTATAAAGACGTGTTTTCAAAAGGTGGATATTTTTTTTCTGATCAATATTTTGTTATATTTTTTTATAAATCATCAAGTAAAACTATTATATTGGCTTTTAATGTGTATTTTATACTTTTTTTCTGTTTATTTTTGAAGTATTTTTAAAAGGCATCTATCCATCACTAATCGGATAGATGCCTCGTTTTTAGTTGGGATAGATGCCTTTAGAGGCGTATAACCTTCTACCAAGGCATCTATCCTTTACTTGTAAATAGTAAGTACTGCCTTGAGAATTAATTTATTGTGGTGTATAAATGCCTAGAAAATATATACAAAAACATGGATGCAAGCAGCGAGCAGAAAAATGGAATGAAAATGATTTGGAAGCTGCCTTAGCAGATTTTTATTTGGATTTTTTTAAGAATTTCCTGAGGGTAAATATAACTTATTAATCAAAATATTAAGCAGTTTAATTAAAGTACCTACTCGTAATCATAAAAATATGTTTTACTGTCGCTATCTCATTCATTTTTAGATCATATGTAAAGGGCATCTATCCTTTGGTTTTAAAACATAATATGGTTTTCCAACAAACAACATAAAGGATAGATGCCCCAACACAAACGTTTAAATATACTTAAATTGTAATAAAAAACTTAAGTAAAGGCGTTGAGAACAAAAGTATTTAGCTATGTTTTTGCTAGACATTAGTATTTACAACCAATATTAGGTAGAATGTGTTTTTTCGTTGGAGCGACTATCCCCAACCTTGATACATAGTAAATGCTCCTTTCATCATTTATCTTTGTACTTTAGGTGTATCATAAATCCATTATAGATCATATTTACGCATAATGAGCTTTTATTATAAATATATTTCTCAAAGTGGCATCTATCCTCCGGTCTAATTTATCAGGCGGGGCGACTATCCGGGGTGGGGCATGTATCCGTGAAATTTTAGAGGTCTACAAAATTAATTTTAGTTCCTATTATTCATGGCATTGACTGCTGACTTCATACACTAAACTGTAGTCTAAAGACCGTACTTTACGAACGCATAACCAGTTTTTAAAATTTGTGATTATTTATGAAGCTGTGAGACATTTTCAAAAAGTGCGGCATCTATCCGGGACTTACCCTACTAATAAAATTGCAGCACCGATGAAATCACAAATGTCTCCACATTAAATTTAACTTTGAGACTACCCGTTTAGTATGTAAATGCAGACGTTGTGTAGGATTACAAAACTACGGATTCAAACAAAAGTAAAAGTGTATTTTGAATAATCTTCATGCTAATTTTATTTCCTTCGGGCTACGACACCGTAATCTAAACGTTAATTGATAAGAAATGTTCGATTATATTGATTTAACGATTTTCGATGAGAGCTTCATAGTTTTGCGAAAGTATTAATAGCTATGGTATTCAAATATCGTATATTTTTGTATAGAAGAATTCGGACATTCATTTCGACATTAAGATAACATTAATTTCAATATAAGATAATGTACTTGAATACTCAGTTATTTAAAAAGGCTGTATTACCAAGCTAAAAGGACATAATTGAGACCATCATTATTAATAATTTTTAATATGGCGCCAACCTGGAATTTAAGAAAAAGAAAAAAATAACTGTTCCATACAAAATTGTAACTTCGAAGTGATGAAATGTGTGAAATTATTACGCAAATTTTCGTGAGAGGTTATGTTATTGCGGAAATTGTAAGTAGACGTCTGTTGTTTTTGCAACTTTCTGGAAAAACAAGTTGTAGTTATGTGCAGAAAAAGCCTTTTGCTAGTGTTTCATTACGAGTTTGTAAATTTTATAGCGTCATTCTTTCCTTGCGAAAACTGTTCAGTACATTTCGCAATCACCCACTTTATTACCTTTTGGTTCAGGAAAAGAAAAAAATGATTTATGTATTCGTTTACTCGCTCGAAGAGATACTAACCGCGCGAGCGAGTCGCCCCACTTCAATTTTACCTATTTTTTGTGTCGTCAAGTCGGAAGACTTATAGTAAAGTACAGAAAGTATTTAGACAAAAAAAAATGACTACGTTTGCAAATTAAGTTGGTAGTTACGTACTATTTACGTATTAAGCCGTGGTGGTCTAGTGGTAGTAACACCCGACCTGCAATCGTGAGATCGTGGGTTCAAATCCTGATCCCGTACCAATGAGTTTCTTTGGAACTTATGTACGGAATTTCACATCATTGGCTTTTCGGTGAAGGAAAACATCGTGAGGCAACCTGCATACGTCCGTAGAAGAAATTCGATGGCGTATGTGAATCCACCATCCCGCACTGGGCCAGCGTGGTGGATATGGCCCAATCACCCTTCGTGGGTAGGCCTACGTCCTGCAGTGGACTATTAAAAAGGCTGGTACAGTACAGTACAGTACGTACTATTTATTTTGATATCGATTTAGAAATGTAGAACAAATCTAAATTTTTGAATCCTGTAATGTTGACCTTACCTTGTGCGTGGACGACCAAAACTATAAAGTTAGTTAGAGGTTCGCTTGTAATGTCACTTTCTGAAAAAAAGTTCCGTACATACATCAACGGTTCGAGACTAGAGAGTTCTCTACATACGTCTATGTAGTCCAATTACACCTAATGCCCAAAATCTCGCATGCGTCAATGCCCAATTGCCTGCTAGACTCGTTAATCTATATCATCATCTATATATCGTCGATGAATCCATTGGGTACCCATTGGATACTACATCGCATTATAACGGGCCGGGCACCGCTAGCTGGCTGGCCACCCTGTTTCTGACATCAACAGTTACCCTACTTCCCTGGATTGTGGATTCGTATAAAATGTATTTTATGGGCTCGTAATTTTGTGGTAGCTGGGTAAATAAGGTTACCTTGATTGGTCATATTTTTTTACAATGTTTACTTTGTAAAGTTTGTCAGAAAAGGTGACTATCATTAAGGCTGATGTTAGGTTGCCAAAAGCTGTTAGGTTGTTAATGTTTGTGAGCAAGTATGAAAGTATGTCTCAGTCCAAGTAGGTTGAAAGGCTATTGCTTTAAAAAGCGCAAGGATTTTCAGTAGTAGGTATATGTTTGCTACTCATCATTACGAACAACTATTTCTATGGCACCAACTCCACTATCGCGAAAAAACATCAGCTGCTTACTGCTCTATCACAATCAAGAGTGATGAAATGTAGGTATGGAACCAATAGTTACTCATGATAATGGTGAATATTTGTAATAATAAATAAATAATGCCATTTTGAACCCATTAACGTTGGCTACCCCCGTTATTGTAATGTAACCGATATATTTAGTCATTTTAATTGCATAAAATTGTCTAGATACTTTGTTTGAGACAAATATATTACAACTTATATTTACTTACTATATGTCGGCCAGAATCTGTTAAGTAGTAATTTACCTTTCGTGTGCTGTCAACAAAGTATGCCAGGCTCGCGTGACGATGTTGGCCGCAGATGTTTGCGGTGCGTTGCCGTCAGTCCAATAATGTTCTGCTCTTGGCTACAATCTTGGTACATTGATATTGCCTTATATTCATAGAAATCTACCGAGAGAGGAGACCTTCTCGTTATCCGTCGCACAAGATGGGAGCTTTCGGTGTGAGGGCGATAAGTCCTGCACTGACGTCCCGCATAGGGCATTTCATGTTTATGAATTAATAAAATGCAGATCGCAATTTGTACGAATAATTTTTCGACATTCTTTGCTTTTCCCGTAGAGTCGTTGTGCTCTGTGAATAATAAATGAATAATTGGCTTTATGCATAGACTTAAGCTCAATTTTGTGAGTGGGTTTAATTTTGCAAGCCTTATTCGACAGGTCTGAACTTACTAAATATAAAATATGCTAACTGTTTTTTTCATTCATATCTAATAGAGCAGATCAATGCTTTATGTCTAATGATGTGAAAGAGCTTTCACATTAGAGCCCGAATTCGTTTGAAACAAGATCTCCGCTAAATTTGAAAAGCAAACCTATTTGATAAAAAAGATTCAGATGACATATCCCATGTATCCATAGATTTGTGCCTATATGAATGAAAAATTGCCTTAGGCTTAAATAATGATGCTGTGAGTGCACGCAATGTTGCTGATTACGTACAAATTTGGACGAGTTTATTATCATCAATTAAAAAAGATAATTGAATGACGCAAGTTGATTGAAACATCGGGGTATCGTCCAAAGTATTTTACAGATATCTGTGGTCCAAAGATAAAATAAAGCAGTTGACACTCATACAGAAAAATTGCCAATGATATAATTTTCGCCATCCAGGCTAGTAAATCCAAATAGTTTAATGTTTATTCTTTACAATTTAAGGTCAAGTTTTCGAGCCAATTTGTCGTGTTTGCCTATTTAGCTCTTAGGTAATTAAAATACTCATGTTTTAGAAATCATACTTACTTTTGGAAAGTCGTTAAGTGTACCTACATTAAGTTTAAGCAGAGAAAAATAAACTAACGTGTTTTATTTTTTTTGATTGTGTGATCAATAATGACTGATAACAATCACATACCATATATTAATCATTAATTTTAATCGCATTTTAACTTATTTTAAATTTAGAACAATAGATAGCTGTCTTTGTCATTGCGATCTATTGGAGAATGAGAGGGAACGCTTTAGACGAGGTTGACTCAATTGCGAAGAGCAGCATAAATACAATATTATAGAAATGACAAAATTCATGTTATTAATTCGCATTCTCGAGACCAGGAAGCGGTGTTAAATGACCTGAATTTACATAATGGTTCTTCGGTGACGCACAATCTCATGTTTTATTGACAAGGATGCATTATAAATTATCATAATCTATGGCTAATGAGGCTTGACCTAAATATAAAACTAGATTTGCGTATAATAAAAACAAAAAGGTCATCCAGATATTTTATCAGATTATTAAGTTTCAATAATGCTACCTAGATTTGAATAAGACATAATTGAACTACTTTAATATTATATGTCTAATTAAACGAAATTCCTTCTCCCGCTCCGGCTTGTACTTGACGCAAAGGTTAGCCATCGCCATCCAGCGAGGTAATGCGGCCAGCATTTTGGGCTCTTTTGCGCCGAGTACGGTCGGAGATGGGTTGTTTGTTTAGATTTTAAGGTTGACTATGTGTAAGTGTAATTCAATTCAATTCAATAATGTATTTAACGAATGTTTGATTGTATTTTATTTATCACGCAACTAGACGCAAGCCATAGATCAACAAATTTGAAATCAATTTAAAGATGCTAAAACACGAAAAATTAACAAAATATTTTATTGATTCGGTATAGTTTGTAAGGTACCAAACCAAACCTATTAATCTCTGTAAATTAGAAAAGCTTAGATTACATTTAAGGGATTTAATTACTTTATTTTTTTTATAATCATAATGCCGCAGTATAATTTTTATGCATAATTTTGACCTTTGCATTTGCAACACAGTAACTGTCTTGTTGTTATAACTTCATCTTAATATATATAAATCTCGTGTCACAATGTTTGTCCTCAATGGACTCCTAAACCACTTAACCGATTATAATAAAATTCGCACACCATGTGCAGTTCGATCCAACTTGAGAGTTAGGATAGTTTAAATCTCAAATTATAGTCGCAATTTTAATTTATTTAGCCACAGCAACGCGTGGCCGGGTTAGCTAGTTAAATTATAATTGTTTTTCTCAAAAGATAACAAAACCGACTTACATTGTGTACAAAATTCGAATGGTTCGCTCGAACTGATGTATAACATTATTACATTATTGTTGATGTTTTAGAAGTGGCTCCTCTGAATACGATAAAATTTAAATGGATGGTTCCTCAGGAGTATAGCCTTTTGAACTAAAAAATAATTAATTGATTCGGTTCACAATTGGCGTAAATATCGATAAACATTCACAAAAAAATACATACAGACGAATATATAACCTTCTCCTTTTTGGGAGTCTGTTTAAAATTAACATACATTCACTCACTACTTACCTTATTGATTAGTAAACGCAGTTCGTAGTTGTGTCTTTTTCTTTCTTTGACGGTTAAAACCGTTAAATTAAAAATCACATGTAAAAGATAAAAAACGGACTAACTTCACCAAAATAATTCTGCGTTTATCAATAATACAGTCAAGAATGGAGAACAACACTGCATTATAGACACGACACAAGCAATATATCTCTTATTCTGTAAGGTTTAACGCTATTTGTCTCTAGAATAACGGCATTCCGTATTCTGGCATAAAATTTGTTCCATATTCTGGCAAAGCAAACCTCCGCTAGCTTCTTTGTTTTACGAGCCATAGTAGTTTGACGGGCAGCTCTTATTGACATAATGGAAGCTAAGTACAGTTTGGCAAACGAGCTGCATACTAACGACAAGGGCTAGACTCTATCAAAAGCAGAGCAGAGATATACCTACGGACAGCGTAGTAGAGAGAGTGTAGTAGTGGAGAGCGTAGGCAGAACGAAATGTTCAAAAGCAGAAATGTTATATATAACAAAGACACAGCTCGGTCAGGTTTGAATTTTGTTGTTCCTGGACAAGCAAATATGGCTTTTCCGCAATAGTGTCAAAAACTGTAATCTTGCCTTCCAATGTGAGTGGAACGGACCTATTACGGACTTGGGACTTTTTTTTTTTATTTCAAATAGGTTTGCCTTTGACTACACACTGCCTGATGTAAAGCAGATATGCGGTCTAGGATGTAGCACGCTTACCTAGAAGATACCTAAATTGTTTAACAACAAACAAAACTGAAAGAGTGCTTCCACGGAAAAAGACTTGACTTGTATGAATTTTGACTTTGAAAGTTCGACGATCTGAATGGGTCCGTTTTGCTTGCAGTGGAATGGAAGGTGGACATTGTATATATGGATATGTCACGATTTTCGTTACATTTAATAGGTACCTATGTCATATTCAAAAAAGTGTAAAAATATAAACCCGTGATACGAGTATCAAGTATTATTTAGCAATTAGTTTATTTACTCATCACGTCTGTTAAACAGCTGCCTCAATAACAGCAACGTTACAATTTTTTTTTTTCAATAATATTTATTTAGGTTTCACGTTGACAAATGCATTAACACTAACAATATTTAATTTTAATAATATGATTAAGCTAAGTTATGCGTCACCTTTTGAAGCAAATTATTGCAATGCATCTCAAGGAGTGTATGCATCAATACGAGTAATCTGATTTATTTTGTTAAATCGTAAATAATTCTTGGTTTAAACAATTCAACATGTAGCGAACTCTTGGAATACCTAGAATAGGAGAAAATTGAGTTTTACAATACATATTATGCCAAGCAAACATTTGCGGCGTGCGGAGTTTTAGAAAAGCTATGAGTTTGGAACAATGGAAACTTGTTACTGTATTTTGTATTTGTGGTATGGAGTGCACTGTGGGTACAAATGGAAATTCAAACGACAAGGGTCGTGGGCTATGCTTATTGCATAGAGTTTCGAGTACCCAAATACTTAATTGTTGAAATTATCGGATTTCATTATTTTTATAGTATATTAGAGATATAAAGTAAATATTTATCCATTAGAATGGAATGTGGTGTGGTGTGGTGAACTATGGTCGATCTCACTGGTCTCTTCACAGTATACAGTGTTATGAGGGCTTACTATAGAAGGTTATCTGAAGTTATTTTATGGTGTACTTATGCTTATTGTAGAGAAACTAACCTTTTTGTTAGCTTCTCTACATTCAAACTTTTTTAACGATATTACTGCCAATTAACAATTATTCTATGTACGAAAATTTTAAATTGCTTTTGACAGGATCAGCGATCCTTGTTTTAAAATTCAGGTCAGTCTTGAGAGGGAAGTCATCAAGTAGACACGAAAGATGGTGCATGTCTTGTGGTATTTTTATGAAAGTATATGTGGTGTTAGTTCATGTTAACGTGTGATCTTTGAACGTGGTGACGGGTCCTGCAGAGAAGACAGCATGAGCGTCTGGTAATTTTTCTTCGCGAGGCTTCGGTCTCTTTGACCTTGTTACAGGAGGACCTCATCTTTTGGGGCCACTGACCTTGCCACTTACCTTGGAGTACCGAGCTAGCGCTACAGGCGCCTCCACCTCAAGCGCCAGAACAACACCACGGGCGTCTTCACGCTAGTGCCCAGCTAGCGCACAAGCGCCTCCACCTCAAGCGCCACAACATCACGGGCGTATACACGCTAACGCACAGCTGGCGCTACAGGCGCTTTTATCTCCAGCGCCCTGCTGGCGCTACGTCTATCGGCGGGTCCAGCTTGTCTACGCTCCAACCTCGGCCGGCCTCCAGTGTGTTTTCTTTGCGTGCTACCCCTCCCCTGTTAGGCTAACATTCCACGGACTTTTCAAAATTCTCTCTCTATTCGCTTCAAGAAAAACATATAGACTATAAGTGCAGTGTTATTTATATGGTGAAATGATTAAATGTGTAAACAGTATGGTTAGTTTTCTATATCAATCTCCTTTCTTCGAACCGTTAGGAATCCTAACCACTAGGCAGGACTCTTGGGGTAGGTTCTCTGAAGTCTCGTAACTTGTGGTGTTGCAACCGGCTCCCCCGCTTGCAACGCTGCAAAGATACTCTTACCCTGTGGTGCAGCAACCGGCTCCCCCTCTTGCCGCATTACAGGTTTCTCTCTCTAATCCTCTCTTTACCTGTGGTGCTGCAATCGGCTCCCCCGCTTGCCGCATTACAGGTTCCTCTCTAATCCTCTCTTAACTTGTGGTGCTGCAAACAGCTCCCCCGTTTGTAACATTACAGTTTATCCTGATACTCTTAACTTGTGGTGCTGCAAACGGCTCCCCCGCTTGCAACGCTACAGTTTGGCGCCCAATCTTTTAACTTATCCACCCCTGACTCTATTTTCTTAATTTACTACATTTTGTTTCTTTTTTTTCTAAATTCTAAACCGATACTTTCACAAGTATCCACCCATCGCTTACACCTTAGTTATTTTTGGATTCTCTTTTGGTTATCATACTCCAATTCTCCATACATTACTCTATACTTGACTTTACAGTACACAGGTTACATAAATACCGCACCCCTACATACAGTCACTTACTACCTGGTTACCTCTGTAACCTACACCCATTCTTGGCTTGGCGGTGTTAAAACCTAACGGTCACCTTCAAGTTGGGGTTTGGGAGACTAAACGGCGAGCTGGAGGAGAGTATCCTCTCAGTGTACGTCACATACAGTTTGTAAGTTACCTAACTTACAGCTGAATACGCATTATACTTTTGTAGTACATAGTAGTACATACTTCGCGTTCCTAGGAAATCAAGTATCTTCGGCTTTTTCGGCCTTATTACTCTCCAAATCGATACTCCCTTCTGATGACTAAAACCTTTTTTAATGGTTTACTCCATCTTTGGTTTTTATTTACAATCATTTGATACCTACTTGACATTGTCACTTTTTGATATTTCTCTTTATTATTTTTACTTCGGACTATTTTTTTTATATTTTGTCTCGGTATTACTGTACATTCTAAATTTTTTTGTGTAAATTATCATTTATTGGGTATATATTTCTAAATGTATTTTGCTTATACAGTGTTATCGGTTTCCTACTGGTTCGATGGTAAGGTCAACCTGTGTCTTGTATATACCATTTTTGTATTTTGTACTCTCTGTTTTTATAATACAAACTTTGTGTGAATACCCCACAAGGAACTATAACCTATTCGGCTTATTTTTGTAAGACCATGTCTATTGTACATACTAATTTTCTTATTTACTTGTGCACAAGCTCAGTGTGCTTTTATTCTCACATATTTCAAATTGCACACGTTGCAATTGAGATATGAATCTTTGAATAGAAAAGTTGTTTTTCTCTTCATATCTTTGAAACTACTAAAGCCTTAATTATTAACTTGTAATATTGTATATTTTTTTTTTATCTTTATCGGGTTTTCGAAAAGGTGCGGGTTACGACACCTAAATCTAAAAAAATAAGCCTACGTTACGACCGAACGAACAATTCCTTGTGGAGTATGGTCATCATTGAATGTGAACCATAGCCCCAACTTGTGTTAGTGCGTGCGTGTTTGCAGATCGAGTGAGCGTGTTGTGATTGAGCGTGCGTGTTAGGAAGTGTGGAAGATGTGTGTGATTCTGTCTGAATGGTCAAGGTACTTGTACTCAACCTGCAAAATTTTCAATGAGTGAAAATTTTTCTGGGGTTTTGGGGGAAATGTAGAGAAACTAACCTTTTTGTTAGCTTCTCTACATTCAAACTTTTTTGACGATAACACTGCCAACTAACAATTCTAATTATGAAATTTGTTAAATTGCTTTTGACAGGATCAGCGATCCTTGTTTTAAAATTCGGGCAGTCTTGGAAGAGAAGTCATCAAGGAGACACGAAAGATGGTGCATGTCTTGTGGTATTTTTATGAAAGTATATGTGGTGTTAGTTCATGTTAACGTGTGATCTTTGAACGTGGTGACGGGTCCTGCAGAGAAGACAGCATGAGCGTCTGGTAATTTTTCTTCGCGAGGCTTCGGTCTCTTTGACCTTGTTACAGGAGGACCTCATCTTTTGGGGCCACTGACCTTGCCACTTACCTTGGAGTACCGAGCTAGCGCTACAGGCGCCTCCACCTCAAGCGCCAGAACAACACCACGGGCGTCTTCACGCTAGTGCTCAGCTAGCGCACAAGCGCCTCCACCTCAAGCGCCACAACATCACGGGCGTATACACGCTAACGCACAGCTGGCGCTACAGGCGCTACTATCTCCAGCGCCCTACTGGCGCTACGTCTATCGGCGGGTCCAGCTTGTCTACGCTCCAACCTCGGCCGGCCTCCAGTGTGTTTTCTTTGTGTGCTACCCCTCCCCTGTTAGGCTAACATTCCACGGACTCTTCAAAATTCTCTCTATTCGCTTCAAGAAAAACATATAGACTATAAGTGCAGTGTTATTTATATGGTGAAATGATTAAATGTGTAAACAGTATGGTTAGTTTTCTATATTAATCTCCTTTCTTCGAACCGTTAGGAATCCTAACCACTAGGCAGGACTCTTGGGGTAGGTTCTCTGAAGTCTCGTAACTTGTGGTGTTGCAACCGGCTCCCCCGCTTGCAACGCTACAGTTTGATACTCTTTACCTGTAGTGCTGCAACCGGCTCCCCCGCTTGCCACATTACAGGTTCCTCTCTAATCCTCTCGTAACTTGTGGTGTTGCAACCGGCTCCCCCGCTTGCAACATTACCGGTACTTACTCTGATACTCTTTACCTGTGGTGCTGCAATCGGCTCCCCCGCTTGCTGCATTACAGGTTCCTCTCTAATCCTCTCTTAACTTGTGGTGCTACAAACGGCTCCCCCGTTTGTAACATTACAGTTTATCCTGATACTCTTAACCTGTGGTGCTGCAATCGGCTCCCCCGCTTGCCGCATTACAGGTTTCTCTCTCTAATCCTCTCTTTACCTGTGGTGCTGCAATCGGCTCCCCCGCTTGCCGCATTACAGGTTCCTCTCTAATCCTCTCTTAACTTGTGGTGCTGCAAACAGCTCCCCCGTTTGTAACATTACAGTTTATCCTGATACTCTTAACTTGTGGTGCTGCAAACGGCTCCCCCGCTTGCAACGCTACAGTTTGGCGCCCAACCTTTTAACTTATCCACCCCTGACTCTATTTTCTTAATTTACTACATTTTGTTTTTTTTTTTCTAAATTCTAAACCGATACTTCCACAAGTATCCACCCATTGCTTACACCTTAGGTATTTTTGGATTCTCTTTTGGTTATCATACTCCAATTATCCATACATTACTCTATACTTGACTTTACAGTACACAGGCTACATAAATACCACACCCCTACATACAGTCACTTACTACCTGGTTACCTCTGTAACCTACACCCATTCTTCGCTTGGCGGTGTTAAAACCTAACGGTCACCTTCAAGTTGGGGTTTGGGAGACTAAACGGCGAGCTGGAGGAGAGTATCCTCTCAGTGTACGTCACATACAGTTTGTAAGTTACCTAACTTACAGCTGAACACGCATTATACTTTTGTAGTACATAGTAGTACATACTTCGCGTTCCTAGGAAATCAAGCTTCTTCGGCTTTTTTCGGCCTTATTACTCTCCAAATCGATACTCCCTTCTCGATGACTAAAACCTTTTTAATGGTTTACTCCATCTTTTTACTTTTTATTTACAATCATTTGATACCTACTCAACATTGTCACTTTTTGATATTTCTCTTTATTATTTTTACTTCGGACTATTTTTTTTTCATATTTTGTCTCGGTATTACTATACATTCTAAATTTATGTAAATTGTCACTTATTGGGATTTCTAAATGTATTTTGCCTATACAGTGTTATCGGTTTCCTACTGGTTCGATGGTAAGGTCAACCTGTGTCTTGTATATACCATTTTTGTATTTTGTACTCTCTGTTTTTATAATGCTAACTTTGTGTGAATACCCCACAAGGAACTATAACCTATTCGGCTTATTTTTGTATTACCATGTCTATTGTACATACTAATTTTCTTATTTACTTGTGCACAAGCTCAGTGTGCTTTTATTCTCACATATTTCAAATTGCACACGTTGCAATTGAGATATGAATCTTTGAATAGAAAAGTTGTTTTTCTCTTCATATCTTTGAAACTACTAAAGCCTTAATTATTAACTTGTAAATATTATTTATCTTGACTTTTATCGGGTTTTCGAAAAGGTGCGGGTTACGACACCTAATTCTAAAAAAATAAGCCTTCGTTATAATCAAATGATAATTCCTTGTGGAGTATGGTCATCATGGATTGTGAACCATAACCCCAACTTATGATTGAGTGTGCGTGCGAGGGAGTATGGAAGATGTGTGTGAATCTGTCTGGATGGTCAAGGTCTTGTTCTCAACCTGCAAAATTTTCAATGAGTGAAAATTTTTCTGGGGTTTTGGGGGAAATGTAGAGAAACTAACCTTTTTGTTAGCTTCTCTACATTCAAACTTTTTTAACGATATTACTGCCAATTAACAATTATTCTATGTACGAAAATTTTAAATTGCTTTTGACAGGATCAGCGATCCTTGTTTTAAAATTCAGGTCAGTCTTGAGAGGGAAGTCATCAAGTAGACACGAAAGATGGTGCATGTCTTGTGGTATTTTTATGAAAGTATATGTGGTGTTAGTTCATGTTAACGTGTGATCTTTGAACGTGGTGACGGGTCCTGCAGAGAAGACAGCATGAGCGTCTGGTAATTTTTCTTCGCGAGGCTTCGGTCTCTTTGACCTTGTTACAGGAGGACCTCATCTTTTGGGGCCACTGACCTTGCCACTTACCTTGGAGTACCGAGCTAGCGCTACAGGCGCCTCCACCTCAAGCGCCAGAACAACACCACGGGCGTCTTCACGCTAGTGCCCAGCTAGCGCACAAGCGCCTCCACCTCAAGCGCCACAACATCACGGGCGTATACACGCTAACGCACAGCTGGCGCTACAGGCGCTTTTATCTCCAGCGCCCTGCTGGCGCTACGTCTATCGGCGGGTCCAGCTTGTCTACGCTCCAACCTCGGCCGGCCTCCAGTGTGTTTTCTTTGCGTGCTACCCCTCCCCTGTTAGGCTAACATTCCACGGACTTTTCAAAATTCTCTCTCTATTCGCTTCAAGAAAAACATATAGACTATAAGTGCAGTGTTATTTATATGGTGAAATGATTAAATGTGTAAACAGTATGGTTAGTTTTCTATATCAATCTCCTTTCTTCGAACCGTTAGGAATCCTAACCACTAGGCAGGACTCTTGGGGTAGGTTCTCTGAAGTCTCGTAACTTGTGGTGTTGCAACCGGCTCCCCCGCTTGCAACGCTGCAAAGATACTCTTACCCTGTGGTGCAGCAACCGGCTCCCCCTCTTGCCGCATTACAGGTTTCTCTCTCTAATCCTCTCTTTACCTGTGGTGCTGCAAACGGCTACCCCGTTTGTAACGCTACAGTTTACTCTGATACTCTTAACCTGTGGCACAGCAACCGGCTCCCCCGCTTGCCGCATTACAGGTTTCTCTCTCTAATCCTCTCTTAACTTGTGGTGCTGCAAACGGCTCCCCCGTTTGTAACATTACATGATGCAACATAGATCTAATATGGATCTAATGTTACTTCTGTAGGTAATATGATGTTTCCGGCAAAAATATACAGTTTTGATCATTTCATAATTCTTTTTAGGTACGCACTTATGCAGCCTCTAATATATTTCAATACGTTAATCTATTTTAAGACTTCTGAAGATATTTATTTTAAGGCATATCGAATTTTAAAATAGAATCCAAGATTTTGGTACCAACTAGATATATTTTAAATCATGTTTGTTTTCAAAAGTTAATCTCTAATACATATTGCAATTAAAATGGATGAAGTAACTTATAAATACTTAGAATAATTTAGGAATAAAATTTACAATAATATAGCCATAACTAAGGTCGGGCGGTTACTATTTATCAATGGATCTGAATAAGGTTGCCTATTTTTAATCTAAAATACCAACTAAATGGAGACAGATTTATAAATTTATAGCTAGTCTAGAAATCTTCACGGCCTTGACATAATAAACTTATCCATTCTAATCTATACAGTTGAGCATCCTTGATTTAAGCGTGACATTTAGATAACCAATTCAACAGATATTAATTAAAAATTAATTAAGTCTAATTTCATGGATTTCTCAGATTATTTAGATATAGGTAATTCGTATTCAAGCGTGATTTTAGCAGGATTTTTATCTGTCGTCTATGTTTCAGTTTCGCATAATGCCGTTTTGTTTGTAACTAATTTAGTGTTTCTTAGTGATCATCGAAGTGAAGTGACGGTCATTTCGGCGAGTCTTTGGATTGATGACCGCGGGTGACATTTACGACTACGGGCTACAATCGCTCAGATTACACGTAATTGTATTCGCTGATAAATTTTCTACATACAAATAGACACCACATTTGGCTACCAACTTGCCCGATGGAAAGAGATGTTGTAGCCGAAGATGGGGTATGTAGACCTAGAAGATACTTGTTTGGGATTTCAGGCACAGGTGCTTAAAATACTCGGGGCCCGATTCAGTCAATCATTTATTTCCCAATCACCAATTTATTATTATTCTATTTTTAGCATCATCGATTTCAGAATTACGGCAATCAGTTTCATTATACATAATACGAGTATTTTCCGATTTCTGCGCTCATTCATATTATTTTATTATATTTTCTAACGGTGACCTAATTTCTGAAATATTGACATTTGGATACTTAAATAGGCATCATTAATATTTAGCTAATTGGTTGCATAAGTATATCAAGTTATATTTTATAGATTTAATTTTTAGGTATTTAATTCGCATTTATTTGTATTTGTTGTGTTTGGTTTCTATTAATTAATTTAAATAACATTCTTGATCCATTATGCTTTTCTACAATTAATTAATTTAATTTTTACCCTATTTTTATGTTGCCAGCATCCTGGCCACGTTACCCTTTGCCCCGGGTCTTTTAGATTAGTTTTATTTTAGTAATATAAGTTTTATTATTTAGTATTAGTTTTTATTTTATGCAGGTTAATTTTAATAGTTATAGTTTTTAGAATTAAGTTTTGATGTTTTATAAGTTTTGTTGTAATAATAAAAATCTAACCCTATTAAAATTAATTTATGCACACATAATTCTTAGTACAAATAGGATACTCATACATACCTACCTACTCAATATATAATAATTACCTATTGGCATGAAACATTATGTAAAACGTGTTACTAGACATAATAACCGTTAGTTTTTGTAGGAGTCATGGCATTTTTATTCTGCATGTTTCTTCTTATTTGCATTTAATATTTATCTTAAATATATGTTAATTGAGAATAGTTGAATCCCGGAAACAATCACATATTTATTTTTACAGCTCTATCTAGCTGTTTTGTACCTAGTTTTAAACCTTTCTGAGATAAATTATTTTGCAGATCGAAAACTAAAACGCACGTAAGTAGGTACTACCAAGGAAATAAGATCCACGTTTGTCATATTACCAACATAATACAGAACCCCAAAAATATTTACTCAAGCTATCCAAATATTGATATAACATGAACTAAATCAATGGCTAACCCTCTTGGCTCGTCGGCTGCGACAACCGTCCCGGAGCCCGTCTGTCAGGGAGAGGAGCCACTGCTACGTTTTACAGCAAAGCAAGTTAGAGAGGCCATTAAAGGCATGACCAGTGGCAAATCTCCCGGGCATGACGGTCTTAGTATTGAACACCTAAGGTACGCGGGTGTCCATCTGCCGAGGGTCTTGTCGATGTTCTTTTCTATGTGCTTAAGTCATTTATATCTTACAGCTGACTTCATGAAAACTATTGTTGTGGCCATAGTTAAGAACAAGACGGGGAACATATCAGATAAAGGGAACTATCGGCCTATCTCCCTTGCTACTACCATTGAAAAGATGCTGGACAGTTTGATTGACTCCTGTTTCGAAAGATATTTGGACCTACATGACGCACAGTTCATGTTTCGGCCCGGACTATCGACTGAGAGCGCAATTTTGAGTCTAAATCATACTATCCAGTACTACAGGGGCGTAGGGCGGTGGCACCGCAACACTATCTTAAAAGCGATATCCGAGGATCTTGATGTTCCCATACTGCGGCATTTTGTGCGGATTATGTCGGTCGAGCCGACGGACCGAGTCCGTCCCGCACCATATTGGCAGCAATAAAAACATCTTAAAATTATTTTGTGTGAACTATTTTAGTATAGGTACTAACATAGTGTTGTAAGTTAATTATTTATTTTACTAACCATGGATCGATGTTGTCTTAAATAAATATTTTTTGATTTTGATTTTGAAAGCTTTGTCATGAAGTAGTTGAGGATTAGCCAAAACATAAAAAGCACTTCCTAGATAGTTGAGTAAAAAAAAAAAAACTTCTTAGATAGGCACACCTACGTTGACACCAGACTCCCCACTTATAATATTATGAATCCGAAAGTATGTTTGTTGGTTTTTTACTCTTTCACGTAGCATAGGAGCAACATATCGACATGTTTTTTTTTGCATGGATATAGTAAGTAAGTAACCCAAAGAATACTTACATAGACTTTTTATCCCGGAAAAATAAAACGTTCCGACAGGATAACACAAAAATCAAAATATCACTCGAGCGGAATTGCGGGCAAAAGCTAGTAGTGTTTAGTAAAAAAAATCTATTAATACCAAAGATTAAAACGCTCTAGATTTCAATACTATTAGTTAGATAATTTTATCTATGTGAAATATATCTATGTATCTATGGCCGGAAAAATTCAAATTTGAAAATGTACTAGTTTTCTTCATCATTCATCCCTTGAAAAGTACAAACAGTCGAAAATTGAAGTAAAGTTTGAAACTATATGGGTCAGTTTTGATGTATAGTCCAGTTGTAGGTTACAGAATGCATCATCAGAACATTTTGCGGCTGAGATGTCGTTGTTGAAATTCTAGAAATATGTATTAAATAAAATTCGGCAAAACGCATTTCATAAGATTTACAACTTTTAACTCAATTTACATAGTTTATATGAATAGACTCTCGCTTTCGCTCTTTATGGGCACATTTACATTATAAGACGCTTTATCTGCCTAATAACAGAGTAGTGGTAAACATTCTAAAGAAAACTTCCGATCTATTTTTGGTAGATACCTAAGTTTCGTTTTTCATCTTCCGTAGAAAATACACGATTAATATCGTCCAAGTCATGTATAATCGTAATTTTATATCATACCTATAAAATAATAAAAATACCTATAAACTAACATTTACCTTTTTTACCGAGATGGATTTTTATCACTCATTTCGTTTCATAGGGCAGGCCTATGTCTAGCAGTCCTAAAGCTAATGGACGGATGAATGATGGTATTTTAACGACTTACAAAAAGGCGGAGGTGCTATGTTCGTTCTGTATGTATTTTTTTTCATTTTTTTTATTCATCGATATTTTCCTTGTATGTTGCTAATTAGGAACCGATTTAAAATATTATTTTTTAGTTCGAAATCGTATACTTTTGAGGTGGTTTAATTTGAATTTTATTGAAATCGGCTGAGCCATTTTTAATAAATCAACAATTTTTGACAAATCACACTTTTTACGAAAAATTATTTTGTGTTTTCGTCTCAGGATATTTTGGCACAGTTTCAAATAGAGCGGATTCTTTTACGTTTCAGTAGGCTCCTCGGAGATGATGATGAGAGAGCAAGGCAACACCTGTTTTTCATGTAATACACGTACGAGTATGACAAACATCATGTATCTAGATAGAATCTGCCTATTGCCTTGAGTAGTCAGTTTATGCTATTGCGAACTGCACGATCCTATGCGTTTTTATAATAATTTGCTACTGTTTTGTACAAAATTACAAAATAATGCACCACAAAACTATTAGTCCTGATTCCTCGTGCTTTGTGGCTTCCCTCGGAAATGGTGTAATCTCCATAATAACAAGTAAAACATCCTGTAATAAAGATATTGGATAGCATTCTCATTGCTATAATGTGTGCGGTTGTATGAAGAAGAATGCCTTTTTATCAATTATGTATGAAAGCTTAAAACGAAATAGAAAAACATTTCAATAACTTAAAATTTACAATTTTTGAATGAAAACCTGCTAAATTAACAGCTTGTAAAAATAAACAAAAAAATTCAATGTTCTATCGATTTTAAAGAGCACGTTGTAGAGTGACTTGGTATTTTGATAAAGCATGTGTTTTAACAAATAAATTAAACCAATTTCCCTATATTAACATAAATAGTAATACACACAAGAAGACGTAACTTATTGATTTCTGATTTGTTGTTAGATTTGTTTATACTGTGTGTTAATAGAATCACATAAACAAATACCCTTTTACAACTTAAAGAAGCTTAAGGTTTCAGACCTTCCAATTATTGGAAACACATACCAATTAAACCTATAAGTTATGTTTTACATACTTTTTTCACTCAATTATCAGAAATGTGAATAAATAAATCAAAATATTTTGGAAGTGAAAATTTCTTTAGCGGCGTTGTGCACTTTTTGGGATGGGCGTCAGAAGCGTGACGTCGCTAGTCAAGCATGCGACCACGAAAATAACTCATTCCGACGTGTGAAAAAGTGACAGATATGTGCTTTGCCATAACGCTGTCTCGTTCTGACACTACGAAAGAAATATTTCGTGGCGGCATACTAGCCCGGCTTATCGATAATTCGTAAATCGTCGCAGGGCGCTTGCGCGAGTGTTCGTGTGTGTATTTTACCACATAAATGATACTTTATATGTTTAAGTTATCACTTCTGCCGTCACTCGCGGAGTGCAACCCGTCATTTTTTTTACATTGAGATACAATTTGTTTTGTTACAGATTTTCCGGGTAGTGACAAGCAGCGTGCCAGGATGCAAATAAATATTGGGCCTGGGGCCCACCGTCTACTGAAGTGAGTATAAATATATGAATACGCCTGTCATTTCTACATTTAAAAATAATAAGAAAAATTTCAAAAAAAGGTTATTCAACAAAATAGGAAAAAAATCCAGATTTTAGTAAGTATTACCAGTAGGTAGTAACGAAGAATGAAACTGGTTTATTCGAACTAACTTTTTGTTAAATAAATTTAAAATGTGATTAATCAAATGCGAAAAAAATACGATTTGAATAATTCCAGAAGAAAACCTTCTTTGATTGTGGTCTGGTAGTAGTGAATTTATGAAAATAAATAAATACTAGAGGACATTCTACACACGGTGTCTGAGCTCAAATTAAGCAAAGCTTTGATATGGCAGACACGGACAGCTATACTATGTAATCTTCAAATACACATTTTTAAATATGTAACAACATCCAGACACAAAGCAAACACCTATGTTTATCACATCAAAGGAAGTCCTGGGTGGGAATCGAACCCACGCCTCTACGGCCCAGGAGTCAGGGTCACTATCACTAACTACTGGACCTCTGAGGCAGCCAATTTTATATATATTGTTATTATTCTTTAAATATCTTGTTGTAGATATGTTATGTTTACTTTAAATATAGCAGAAATATCAAATATTTAAATTTAGTAGAGCTAAAGCTGGAATATATACACCAGAGTAGAAGCCTTTAAAAATAATAAGGAGTGAAAAATAATAATAGTAGGATGAAACCCATTAGAAAAGGAGGGGAATATTATAAAAATAAAAGAAAAAATAATTTACGGGCGATCTGAGGTCGGGAAGGGGATGGGGGGGTCAAAATTAATTCGGTTTCGATATTAATTCAAAATAAGGTGAAAAAAATTAATATTTTTAATCAAATAAATTACAGCGTATTTGGGACATAAAAAGGTAA
The DNA here is from genome assembly GCA_949316475.1 of Hypomecis punctinalis. NCBI lineage: Eukaryota > Metazoa > Arthropoda > Insecta > Lepidoptera > Geometridae > Hypomecis > Hypomecis punctinalis. The sequence goes on along the minus strand of OX438795.1, from coordinate 24,385,167 downwards.
GTTTTCACCAAATTTCGTTAAGAAAAATATTTTTGTAAAAGATAAAAATAAAAAACCAAAAACTTGGTTTTTTGGATTTTTCACATAAATTTTGAGGTTATGTGAAAAAAGTGTCAAAACAAAAGTTTAAGATCTTTTTATTACCTACAACTTTGCCGTTTGACTTTTTTCGATAGGACTTTTAGTTTTGCCGGAAAACGAGAAAAACCGTTTTTTACCCTTAACCCCCCCCCATCCCCTTCCCGACCTCAGATCGCCCGTAAATTATTTTTCCTTTTATTTTTATAATATTCCCCTCCTTTTCTACTATTATTTTTTTTGGTTGTATAAATTATCGACCCTGGTGTAATATTACTTTACTAGAAAGTAAAAGTCCGATGTTAATAAATTCGCAAATTAATTTCACCTAGATTTGTCAAAATCTTCCTTACACAAAAGATTTAAACAATAACGCTGTTTTTGCTGAGATAAATGTACTAGGAAAAACATTTATTATTTTAATGTGAATGACAATTTTAGCAAGATTGCGCCACAATACACGAGTCTCGGCCACAGATTCTCAAATTAATTTTATTATTAACAAAATGTAATATCGAGCTTTAAATTTTTTAATATACTTTGTAGTGTCTATTGTACTCGTAACGTTTTGTTTCAGTTCTCGTTCTAACATCCGTTGTCTATTAATAATTTTACTCCATGAACTCTAATTTCAATGTCGTAAAAATGTAGTTCTTTATATGTTTACGATTTATAAAAAACATACTGGCTGTTCAAGTTATTTGTTTCAGTTATTAACCTAACATTCACGACCTATTAGTTTGCTATATACTGTTTGTTATTATTGAATGATTTTTTGAGTACAATTTAGTTATGCCTAGACCTATCATTTACCTACTCGGAGGTAAGTATGTTGGGCAGTAAAATAATAATATGACATACTATATAATAATAGTCTATCTATATTTGTATATATTTGTCTTGAATGTAAAAATTGTCATTGTCAGTTGACAGAGATTGCTGGCTTTTCTAGTGAATGTAAAGTAAATGATTTTGATCTGAGAAGATTGGTTTCCCTTCAGCTATTCTTCTCCGTGTAATATTCTCGCTATAGCTTCTCCATATGCGTCCACAAATAAGTATTCTCGCCCAGTTTGAGAAAGACTGTACTAGACAATAGATTTGTCGAGTAAGATGACAAGAGTGTGCATAATTTGCAGTTTTCGATGCACATTTGCATCGAAATAGTAACTCCGAGGCCAACAGGATCGTTTTCAATAATTTAAAAACATTATAATAAACTATCTGGTTACAAAAATGCAGATAACGAACAGTAAAAAAATGTTTTTACGACTGTAAATCTATAATTGTAGTGTATTCTTAAGAGGATTGTGAATCGACCAGTGTTTTCGCGTTTTCTATAGAACATCGAGAAAATGTTCGGTACATTTTTGATAAAATTTACGTTCCGGGAGAAAACTCTTTTCACCCCTTAAATTGGAAATTCAATTTTGGTGGAAATATCGTAACGCTTGTGCGTGTACATTTTTCAGAAAAGTTTTTATTTCACGCATAACTACTTTTTCAGCCATTTTTTGTGTAAAAATGTGACTATTTGGAGGCTTATAACTTTAAAGTCATTTATAAACTATAAAAATTAAGACGTATAAACCTATATAGCGATTGAAGTGCTGATCACATGAAAAAAAATCTACCAACTCAGATAATATTTAGAAGTAGATAACAGCTTGCTATTTTTGTATGGTAAAGTAGCGCCTCACGATTACCTTAATGAAGTAATATCTAATGTTTTAATTTATTCTTATATCAAGGATGTAGGTGTGTGCTTCCGGGGTTCAAAATAAATTATCATTGTATGATACTTCTTCTCATTACTACTTTTAAATGGTTAGGCCAAAATTCATAACGCTTCTCAAATGGAGGATGTAGATTTTTTACGATGTTTTCCTCCACGTCTTGGATCGTTAAATGATAAATAGCGTAATTTTTATTTTCGATATGCTAGTTTTGGTGCATAAAGGTCTCTGGTGTGACTAAACTTAAAATCACTGGTGCCTTCAATTTAATATATCATCCGAGACACGGTAGCTATGTTGTTAATACCAGCTGCGGTCACCAATTCGACAACTGTCCGTATGAACGTTCGGTCATTAACGTTGCTTATCTTCAGTGATCTTAAAAAAAATATCTAGCTACGTTTTGAGCGCTACTAGTAATGCTAAAGTCAAAATATGATTGAAATATTAAAAAAATCAGAAACCTACCTAAGGTATCAGAGAGTTCACAATTTTTTTTTTCTTCACTTCTCACGAGGCTCAGTAATTTCTTAAACTGCATAATCATTGAGCTCTACATTGGATTAAGATTGCTTCATTTGACTATGTTAAATCTCTCGTACCATTAAAGTCAACCACCTGAGACTAGATGTTATTGCGACACACATCTACCTACATCCCTTCATTATTGCGTTACTTCTTGCAGTATTTAATTGACTTAATTGTTATTAAGTAACGATTGAACAACATCAGCACATAATAGGTAAAATAATCTTATCATAACGAACTAATTGGATCTGTAATATTATATTATCTTCTGTCGATTTCCTGTAATTGGTTGTGATTTATTGTCATACTTAGTGCATATTAAAAATTAAAGAGTTTTAGTTTAGTAGTTCAGAGAAATTTTTCGTCTGATATCCTTATCGTAATTCAACTGTATTTTTTGTGTTCTTCGCAATAGTCCGTTATACTTACATCTCAGGGGTGCATAAAAAAGTTGGTGCGTCACAGCTTGTTATAGCTCGTCATTCAAAGTAAACGTATAAAAGCAAAATAAATGGCAGGTCGATCTCTTGGGGAAACTTAATTGGCTGATAAATAATTCTGATCCTATAATTATCTGCTGACCTATACAAACACATACATATATAAGAAAGAGAGATACCTAAATAAAAGCTTGTAACTAAGCATTTCTAATTTATTGCTTCATTTACCTCATATGCTTATGCTTAACCGAGCATGAAAGTAACTGTTCAATACCTTCACGGCAAGGAACTAACTGCATATTTTACACAACTTTGTTTCATCAGTCTCTAGTAGAATTTAACTGATTTGGCCAATCGACTGGTAATGACGATAGTCACCTTTTTAGAACTAAATTCCTTCTGGTTTTTATATGACGAAATACGTTGCCAATCAGAGATAGAGCATGTCGAATATGTTAGTTTCGAAACTCTGAGTCGATTGATGCATTTACAGCAGTGATTTACAGGGTCTATAATTATATCTTAATGTCAAAAGTTTATCGTATGTTGGTTGTGTACACTCTACAACATCCCTAGCAATGTTACAGAACATATCATGAATTGTCTTACTGCAAAGGATCATCTTCTTTTTAGAAGATTAAAATTTTACTAAATAAATTAAGTTAAGAAAGTCAAGTTATTGGGTCAAAAACTAAATTTTTCACACTAGCCAAGCTGTTATGTAATAGTAGATTATGTACCAAGAGAACCAAGTGGTGTCTTATGTCACGCGGGCTAGCGAGGAACTCTATAGTTAACTCCCGAGCGCAGCGAGTGTCTCTGAAGTTAATCCCCGAGCAAACCGAGGGAATTATTTACGCGTCTTGAGTGAAGCGAGGGGTTCAAGTCGCCCGAAATGAAGATAGACTTGGTTCTAGTGGTACATACTCTACTTTTCCTGCATCCTGCGCGAAAATAAAACCCCAAGAAAATGAGTAATACTGACGTCATAAACTCACTAAGTGTAGGTAGGTTACTCACTAGGCAACTCAAAACAAATAAGGATGTACCTACCTACGAATTTTCATAGAACAGCACACACACACTTAATAAAACAAAATGTAAATACTACGTGAAAAATTTAAGACCATGGCCAGATCAATTATCAGGCAGTGCAAAGAGGTTTTTTTATTGTATAAAGTTGATACGGGCACCAAAGAGGTTATATTCTATAAAATGGAATAAACACTCCTTACAATGCCCGTTGCCGTCTAATGCAAAGAGGTTTAATTCGGTTATACAAAATAAAACCTCTTTACGATCTTATTATTGTTCTAAGTTAAGGCCGATTCACACATACGGCGGGCGCGGTGTACCTGTTTCAATGGACGACCACACACAGAACGCGCCCGCCCCGCGCCCGCCCCGCGCCCGACCCGCGCACGCGTTCTGTGTGTTGTCGTCCATTGAAACAGGTACAAATAGACACGCCGTACTCCCGACCCGCACCGCGCCCGACCCGCGCCCGCCGTATGTGTGTTTTGGCCTTTAAGAAATTTTCATACAAATTATACTTTCCAAATTTAAATCACTTTACTCCCTAGGGAGTTTCATACAACATTATTGACCTGCCATAGTCCTCTAGATTGTGTTAAGATAATAATGACTTATTTTATGTTGAGATTGTACGATATATAATGAGTCATTTTCGAGCATGTGGTATGAAAAAATATATTTTTCAAAACGTTTCAGGAGTCTTTACATGCTGGTTGTTCACATAGTGCAACACAGCAACCTGCCTTCTTTTCTTTGAACGTTGTTGGTAGTTGGTACTAGGTAACTGGAAAATCAGCTGCAATGCTAGAACACTATTAGGCTAATAAATAAGCTCTAAAACAGGAAAAATCGAAATCCCACTCTCTTGGTTTTTGTGTCCCTGGGATTTTCCGGTTCATATGGTGACCGGGTGTGTTTGGGTTTTGGGGTTGTGTTATATTTTATGACAGAGTATAATCCCAATGAAAAGGACAAATTCGCGTGGTTATTCATCAAAAGAAATTAAAAGTACAAAAGGTTTAACTCCTGTACAATTTTATTATAACTGTTGAGCAGCTGGTTAAATAAATAGTTCGTCAGTACAATTAATTTGGCATGCCGCATGATGAATACTCACGCGAGTTCAATAAAGTGAGAGTATAGTCAGTTCGGTTTGTGTTCCCCAGATGGTGACGTGCGACAACGGCAGCGCTTCACCGGGCGGGTTCCACTTGGGCCCGCGCGAGGATGAAGCCCGCCGGCCGCGCGCGCCCTCTGTCTCCTCCCTCTCTTACAAGCAGAAAATAGACGCTCTCTTCGACGACACCCGCTCCGTGGCCAGCCTGCCGCAGTTCCCCTCGCTCTCGCACCACCTAGAGAGGCGAGAGAGTAAGGTGAGGTGATCTGTGGGAATGAATCAATTTAGACACATACACTCAATATCTGAAATTATTAAGACTCATTTTAAGCTACGTATATAATAATCATTCCTTAGGAAAATGGGGTAACAATGTCAAAATGTTTAAAAATTCCAAAAACTTATCCTTCTATAAAAGTCAGGTATCTATAGGAAAAAAAAACTAAACTCCAATTAGCTAAATTTTAAAAAGTATATCTTATTGATTTCAGGTCAGCTCAACAGGAGACAACAAGCTGACAATATTCGAAGATGACGACCACTACTGTCAGAAGAAAATCAGCAAAGCTAGCAACACGGTGCAGGATCGAATAGAACGGATGTTTGCCGACATGGCGGGAGAATCGAGACCCCCCGCAGAGAGTATAGGTGTCCACGTATTTAGTGTTCACTACCTAGGATCGACGCCTCTTCAAAGCAAAGTCACTAGTCTATCTGGCCTTCAAACCCCACTAAAAGACCTCTATTTCAACTACCGCAGAAATTACCGCCATAAAAGTGCTTTAAATGGCCGATTAGAGATATCGAAAAGTGGGCTCAAAGTCAGATACAAAGGAGAAAAAGGTGATCTCGAACAGTTAAACCCCTTCCCAACAATAGCAGTGTGGTCTGCAGTCAAATTTGTCGTCCAGCCTTCAGAAGAAAACGAACAAGACTTGTGCTATGCGTTTCTACCCTTAATCACAGATCCTGATAACATAGACCGCCAAGCTTTATTCAAAACATTAGAATCACCCGATAAGAAATATATTCTCACTCACAACGAACACTCGCATTCTCCTCTCTTTGCTGTCGTGATGAGGAAGATCGGTATCGCGAAACAATTGGAGTGTCACGGGTTTGTTTGTCAGACGACGGAAGATGCTATCGTGATCGCAGCCACGCTCTACAAGTCTCTCATGTCTCACATGAGTCGGCAAGGTCACAACGATAAGAAACAGTTCAAGAACCGCAATGGAGTTAGCTGTATGAGTGTGGCCAGCAGTCAGAATCAACCCGATGCTCCGATGAGACCTCCTCGCAAAAAACGAAGTACATCATCTATGAGCGGAGACAGCGACAGAGCTGACGGATTTTCAGCCAGTGAATCCTTTTCAGAAAAACCACCTTTAGAAAGAACTAAGAAACATTCGATAGAGAGCTCTTCTCATACACCCCCACCACCATCCATCCCACCTTTCGAAGCCAAACGAATCACAGTCGAAGAAGTCAAAGCTAAACTTGACTCTATTAAAAACAACGAGAGTGGCAGCGAGACACAGGACTCGAAAAAGTCATCAAAGCCTCCTCTAAATCCTCACATAAACAAACTCCAAAAACTCGAAACAAATAGTGGCAGCGAGTCATCGGTTCGAAGTAAGGTATCTGAAAAAATCGAACTTTTCAGAGAGTTGGAAAGACGAAAAAATATTCAGAGACCACCGACTTTACCCCCGCCTATTCCGTCCAAACCGACATCAGATTCTAATTCGGAAGCTCCGAAGGAACCTTTGAGAAGAAGTCAAAGCGGAAGAAAATCTATCAGCGAGTCAGGAGATATACTGACTAAAGTGGCAATACCTCGGTCGGGCAGCTTTCTCAACGCCGGCGGGCTGACGAGGTACAAGTCCATCGGACACAGGTATGCGCATTTCTTTCCGTTCCGTAATGCTATCCATAAATCAGGCATGTCACACTTCTCTGTAATTTCAATTCAACGCATGAGCGATATTATTTCCTTTCCACCGATGCGACAATGCACGCGGCTAATATCTCAATCGATTCGTTTTTCGAACAACCGGCTTCATTGATCGAATCATCTCAGGAGCTGTGGAATAAAATGTGTTTATTGGAGTGTTGCGGGACCTCGCATGCAACTAATTGTGCCAACGCAACCGCGTCGGCTGCATTCTTCTGATTCAATATAACACCTGTGTTATTTTTAGCAATCATAATTATAGCATCCTTACTTAGAAAGCTTACAGTCTCGGTTTGTTAGCGCTAATGATGTGATTTTACATTCCAGAAACAACGGTAAGAAGGGAGGCGGCTCACCTTTAGGGTTCAATGAACTTTTTAACGAATTCAAAGTTCAGGAGAACTTACACTCGATGGACGAGATTCTTAGCGCCATAATAGACGCAGAAGGGATGTCCTTCAATGACCTCAAACCGATATACAAAGAGTTCCTACTGAAATTAGCAGTTACATTAACAAAAGACGAGCTCTTCCAGCACAGCAAAGCGATTATGAAGAAGCAGAAGAAGAAGATTCTCAGACGAAACAGTACATTTCAGAACAAAAGACGGAAAATATTTAAAGGAGCGAGCGGTCTCCGAATGGTGTTTCGGCTGCCGTTCGGAAAAGACTTGCGGAAGAAAGAGGTTCCACAGATCACGTCGTTAGACTTTCAAGTGGTGACTAAACCGAAGGAGCCTGTTTCAGAGAGTTCTGTGTCGACGTCCAGTTACGATATCCGACAGTTCCGCCCGAAAGAGCCGATGTTGCCGCCGCCGAAGCGAGCGGTCACGCGACAGCGGCACTCCAAGCGATCAGACAGAATGGTGCATGTATCCAAACGAAACGGAAAAGTATCTAGACCTGGAGAAAGAACGTCTGCCTCGGAAGATTCAGACTTTTTGACTCTTAGCAACCGTTTGGGATGTCAGAACCGGAATAGTTCTAGTGGTTACGTGTCTTGTTCTGAATGTGAATCGGAGAGTTGTGCGGACCGCTGCTATTGCTCCGTGAAGGAAGACTGCCGGTCTAAATGTTATTGTTCCGCAGCTGATAAGAAGGGCTCTGCTAAGAGTAGGCTTTTGAGCAAGAGCAAAAGTTGCAAGGATTGCTCGAAGTAAGTTTCAACAATTTTTTTTTTTAATTTATATTAGGTAGGTATTTTAAGTTCTATTCAAGTAGATTCTGTTTTAGGCTTGTCGTAACCATCTAAATAATCAAAGAAGATGAGATCAGTATTATTCTTTGTTAGGTACGTAACATCAGATCAGATGAGATGTGGTCAATGCATAAAAAGGGTACCTTTTTATGCGTTGATATGCGTCATATGATTATTGTCACATTGAAGAATGAATATTTTTACGATTATTGAATACTTCATTGAGAGACTTTAAACGCATGTCACAAAACATAATTATGATCTCATTCATCTTTCTTTTACCCGACCAAGTTTCTTGTACTACTTAAATAAGGAAATCTATTGGCAACTAGCAATTGTTAACAAGACGTGCCAAAATAAAATTTAATAACAAAACTTAATTTAATCCTTAAACTAAATTATATTTATCGACTCATATCAAGTGCATTGAATTAGAAAATGCTGCAAGATGCGAGAGTTTACAACCGAAAATTTCTCCACTTTCCTCCTTCGTTTAACATTTCATCTATCTCCAATAGGAGAGCATCATGAAGTGAGTGTGTTTTAATTACATTTGCGGAATCGTCGCGTTCGTGCAAAGAAATTCCTGCCTTATTTTTTATAATTTATGGTTCATTATTAATAACGCGTTCGTCATAGAAATGAAATGTGTGAGGGATTATCAGAGCGTAGCGCGTCCGCGGCTCGCGACGGCTCGTGATTAACTGAACCAAATTAAAATTATTTACAGTTGAATATGAGTGTAATTTCACCGGGAGCAACTTTGCCTAGGTCGGGAATTTCAGCCTGAATAGCTATTTCATACTGTCAAGTTTCATCATCGGTAATCACATAAATTGTTACTGAATGTAATAATCCTATATTTTTGTCTTGACATCACTATAGCTCGACATACAGTTGGTCTGGTTTGATACTACCAATTAACAAAATTAATTAATGAGTGAGCCGGTTAATTTTTAGAAAGATGGTCGCATATGTACTGTACTGTACTGTATCAGCCTTTTTTTTTAATAGTCCACTGCAGGACGTAGGCCTACCCGCGAAGGGTGATTGGGCCATATCCACCACGCTGGCCCGGTGCGGGTTGGTGGATTCACATACGCCATCGAATTTCTTCTACGGAGATATGCAGGTTGCCTCACGATGTTTTCCTTCACCGAAAAGCCAGTGGTGTGAAATTCCGTACATTAATTCCAAAGAACTCACTCACCTCACGATTGTAAGGCGGGTGTCACTGCCACTAAGCCACCACGGATTCGCATATGTAGTTGGAACAAAATATTAAATATCATAATGATTCTTGTCACCCGTAGATGTGACGCCCACTGTTAAATATAGGTCTCCACGTCCTCCACATTGATTTATCTCAGTTCTAAGCATAGATTTCCGTTTCCACCTTTTCTCGTCAGCAATTTGATCAGCCAATTTATTTGGCTTCTATGTTGTTTGCACGATAGTATGCCCCGGAAAATACAGCGGCATAGCCTCAGAGATCGTGTTGGGTATAGGTGTTAGGTACATACTCGTAGTAAACAGTAGAAAATCAAACGACTAACCCTTGAAGTAAATTTTGATCGGCTAGAGTTTTTGTAAAGTTGACAATACCTACTCAATGGTGATCAGAGGAGGATTAAATGGGGTGAGCGCTCTTGGCAAGTAACTATAACAGGGTTAATTTTAATAGGGCATAATTTTTACTAACTTTAAAAGAACTGTTTCAGTTCTTACCAGGTTTATTGATGATTATACTATAGACCAAATCATACAAGTCAGCGGATGTGAAGTTAGCTACACTGCCTACACTACAAGCTGCGCGAAACTCAATCAACAGCAGCTTTATGAAAGCTTTAATCAGGATTGGATATCTCAAAAAGTTATCTTTGTGATAAGCATTTCAAAAATCTGAAGCGAACGCAGGATTTGAACCTTGCCCCTTCGGATCACTAGCCCGACGCTCTAACCAACTGAGCTAGCTCGCCTCCTACGCAAGCTTCAAATTTCTGAAGTGCTTACATTTCCCAACTTATAGCGTTGGTGGCGCCACGTGTGATACCCGTATTAGACAGGTTATCACTCAACTAGAAGTTATTAGAACTTCTAAAGATTGACGAGAGATGACGCACTGCTAAATCAATGTTATGATGTTTATTTTAAGTGCTTTCCACACTAGTAGGATTGGATATTGCGCAGCTTGTCACACCCGCTGATTTGTATGTTACGGCCTAAACTATGTGTAGGGATAATAATATAATATAAATAATAGAATCCAACTCTACATGATCGTGTGCGCCTTATGTAGCCTCGCGCTCTTAGGCACGTGTACTTAGTCTTAGGGATAATTCGCCTCTAATGATGATATTACTGAACATTGTATTTTATTTGACTGCCTCGGTGGCTCAGTGGTTAGTGAACCTAACTTCTGGATCACAGAGGCGTGGGTTCGATCCCCACCCAGGTCAAGCATTTATGTGATGAACATAGGTGTTTGCTCTGTGTCTGGGTGATATTTAGGTATTATCTAAATAAGTATGTAATTGAAATATGTATTTGTAGTATATCAGTCTCTGGCAGCCATATCACAAGCTTTACTTAGTTTGGGGTCAGAGACCGTGTGTAAGATGTCCCTCAATATTTATTTATTTATTATTAATTCAAGATTTCAAAGATAAAAATACAGAATCGACGTACTTATTCTACCTACTTAAGCTGTTTATTCTACTGACCACCATATACATATTTGTATCGAAATCTGCTTAATTAATGCACACCAGTGATTTCTTCAATAAACCTAGGTATGCTAACTGGTAGTTGTTTTGTATAACAGCAATATAATTTTAATAGCGCGGCAGGAATTTTTCAAGTCTAGTTTCTGCATAACAATTTTAAATAATAAACTAGTTTCGTATAAAAATGTGATAGAAATTATTAATAAAATACTGTCATGGTTCAGGCTTGGTACTGATTGTAATTGCAAACGAAAACGGGCAGTGAATTAACAATATACCGATTATTTCTATGACACATCCTTAGATATCATTGTAATTACTCAGTATTATGACTAACTTTCACTATGAGACCAACCCTAAAATAGCTATCGAAATTTCAGTCGAAAATTAATATAGTTGCCAAAAAAAAATCCATAATTATTTAAATCACGTTAAAACCTGAGTCGGAAGTCAATTAAGTCAATTTGTTTGTGTTTGTTAATACAGCTTCTTCATCATTTTTCGTTACGTCTTTGTAGATCCTATGGCATAAATCGAAAATGAGGACCAGTTGTAATACAAATTGGCTAATTGTAATGTAAATATGTGTGAAACTATAAAAAATCAACTGGAAGATACAACAATATCTTACAATGTGTTCAAATAAACGACTTGTATAATCTTGATTTCTATCATATATATTTGCTATTAATTTAAGGTGATTGATGGACAGTAGTCATAAAATATTGATATAACTAGTTACGTGAAGAGTGATTAATTACCGGCTGTGAAGTGTCTGCAGATGATTTGTAGATCTAGGAGCAATGACCAGATGTCTCACTACTGTATTAATAGTGATATGCTTCGGGTTTGCTTTCGAGATGGGATCAGATTTAAAAAATGCTGACAGCAAACGGCTGATTTTTATTAGAGCTATGATAAATGTTGTAGAAGAACAATTGTTTGTTTTAATTAAGTACATTAAAACAAACATATACCTACACTTAAAATAATGCTGACTGATTTACGCCAATGATCTAGGGCAGAAGTGCCAATTGCTATAAGATATAGCACCTAGAAGTATAGCAATTAAACGAATATTTTAGTTTGATCGTAATAATGCTGTTGTAATGAGACAACAGCAAATGCTGACGTAAAATAAAAGTTTATTTAAGTGAACAATTTATTAAATAATAGATTTAATTTTCAACAAATTAAATTAAAAACTGGACATGACGTCAATAGATTTGACAATAATACTTATTACATAAGAAATGACACTGAAAAGTCTGTTCGCTGATCAAGGAAACGCATCAATGCTTGTGACAGACTGAGAAATATTGATATGAAAAACTTTTAGCAGAATATTTCACGCTGATTGCAATCGAACGTGTCACTGTGGCGAACCACGCTTTTAGCCTGAAAAGAAAGTAACATTTCAAAATTGTGATTCCAGAGAGTATTACGAAGGCGACTTCAGTTACTGCTCTTGCGATTCCGAGAGCTGTGCTGACAGTAACAAGTGCTACTGCGCCGGGCCCGCGTCCAGGAAGAGCGCCATCCAGAGTTCACAGAGCCTTGAATATCTCAGGAGTCCATCGCAGAGGACTTATTCCGATCGCATGAGGAGGGCATTTGATGACTTCGATGGAAAAGGAACTAGGAATAGGTAAGACTACTAATAGATCTGGTAGAGCTGTGCTGACAGTAACAAGTGCAACTGCACCGGGCTCGCATCTAGGAAGAGCACCATTCAGAGCTCGCATAGTCTCGAGTACCTTAGAAGTCCATCGCAGAGGACTTATTCCGATCTTATGGGAAAATCGTTTGATGATTTCCACGGAAAAGGAGCTAGGGATAGGTTAAGACTACTCACAGGTCTGTTAGAGCTGTGCTGACAGTAACAAGTGCTACTGCGCCGGCCCCGCGGCCAGAAAGAGCGCCATCCAGAATTTACAGAGCCTTGAATATCTCAGGAATCTGTCGCAGAGAACTTATTCCGATCGTATTAGGAGGGCGTTTGATGACTTCGATGGAAAAGGAACTAGGAATAGGTAAGAATACTCACAGGTCTAGTAGAGCTGTGCCGACAGTAACAAGTGCTACTGCGCCGGGCCCGCGTCCAGGAAGAGAGTCATCCAGAGCTCGCAAAGCCCCAAGTAACTCAGGAATTCATCGCAGAGTAGATATTCCGATCGTATGAGCCCTCTTCGTGTGACAAATTTGATGGAAAAGGGACTAGAGACATGTAAAAAAGTCTCCAATGTCTAAAATGTTTACTGTCAGTAACAAGTGCAATGCGCCGGCCCCGCGCTTGTAAAGCGTCCAATTTACCGCCTGAAGAGTCTCGACTTCCTCAGGAATCCGTCGCAGTGGACTTATTCTGACTCTATGAGGTGCATAAAAGAAGCGAGCACAGTTCTGTGTTGCGCAGTTTTTCATACCTGCCATGGGGCACGCGTAACGCTTGATACCAAGCGTGCATATAGCTCACTTTATCAGACGATTGCGTAAAATAAGAAAAAAAATGGTTCTCTGTAAAGTCGTTTTACAGACGATAGTTTTACGTGATAATGGCCGAACGTTTAGGGCGATCGTGCTTCTCTATCGCTAGCTCTGTGCTCTCGCTTGTACGCCCGGCTCAGGCGAAACTTAACAAGGAATAATGCTTTTTCGTGCGTGCAGTCGGTATTTATCGGTTTATAAGACACATCAAAAAAACGTAAGGTTTAACGTTGGTTGTTTTATATTTTCCAGAAGCAGCAACAGTCGGCGGCGCGAGGAGCGCGGCGGGCGGCGCGCGCGCAGCTCGGACAGCCTGGCGCTCGACTACGAGCTGTTGTTGCAGAACGAGCACCGCAACACCAACACTCATCGCCTCACCGGTCAGTGCCACACCACTAGTTGACTGATCAGTGAACACTCCATACCTACTCTAACCGTAGGTAGCCGTGTACTGACTTGGGAGTATGCGCGGGGTGAGAGGTTGTCAGCGTGTCAGATTGTGCTCCTCGACCAAGGATTGACTGGTATCGCTATAATTATTTAAGCGAGTTAATTCCTCTCATCCCGTATATCGCTATCAGCTAGCAGTCACATTATTATGAGATACTTCCTCATTATAACATAAAATTACAAGGTGGCGTATGTACAACAGTTGTAAGAGTCAGCCGAATTTTCCAAAGTATGTCAATTAGTTATTTTGCCATTTAGGGCAGAAGCAAATCCAACCAATCTAGTAAATAATATACCAGGTATTTGACTCATAAGACGACTTCATTTTAATAACAGATGTTTCTGATAGTGTGTCATTTTTTTAATGACTTCGACACGAACTAAATTTTATGTGCTAATCACCTCTAATGTATCTCATTCCAGTCCGGAGCACGGGCGCGGGGTCACACGACGCGCTCAGCGTGAAGAAGTCCGCCGAGATGGCCGCGATATTTGCGGACGTGCGCCTTTCGCAGCGCACCGACGTGCGCTCGCTGGCCGCAGGCCGCAGGCCGCGCCCACCGCCCCTGCCCCCCGCCCCGCCACGCGTCACCCCCCTCGCCCGGGTGTTCGACCACCGACCTCTGAGCAGGGGAGCTAGCCTGGAGGATACCTTGGGATACCTACCATAATAAGTCAGGTACCTTTTAGTACCACAGAGGAAAAATAACCGTTTTAATGTCTTAAGTATAGTATTCGATCACCGGCTGCTGAATACTAGCCTCTAAAACACGATGGGATATCTAGAGATACTTTTCAGTATCTCAGTAGAAAAAACAAAGGACACGTTTTATACAGAAAACTATCACCGGCCACTGAGCAGGGGCGCCAGCCTCGAAAACACCTTGGGATTACCATAATACGAGTATGTGTGGTACCAGTAGTACCATAAAGTACCACAGTAAAAAAAATACAGTTTAAATTAACTCAATATGTGCGATCGTCGGCCGCTGAGCAGGGTAACGAGCCTCGAGAATACCCTGGGATATCTACCATAATTTAAGAGGTAACCTTTAGTATCTCAGTTAAAAGAACAGAGATGAGCCGAAGCGCTAGTTTCGCAGACCTTGGGATATCTACCATAGAACGAGAGATAATTTTCAGTATCACAATAGAAATAACAGAGGACACATTTCAAATACAGATTTCTATCACCGCCCAGTCAGTAGTTGTGTTAGCCTCAATGATACGTTGGGATATCTACCGTAAAACGTGAGGTACCTTATAGTATCTCAGTTAAAAGAACAGAGACCGTTTTATACATAGTGTTTAAGCACTGTTGACAACTAAGCATGTAGGCACTAGCCTTAAAAATATCTTGAAATATTTTTGAATGTTATATGTGAGATACTTTTCAGTACACAATTTAAACAACAGACGTGTTTTTAATAAATATCTCCATCATCGACAACTCCTTAGGAACGCTAGCCTCGAAGATACCTTGGGATATTCATAACAGTATAAAAAGTACTTTAAGTACCACAGTTGAAAAAAAACCGTCTTAATGTTTTATCAAAGTGCTCAATCATTAAACGATTAGCAGAGGTGCCAGTCTCGAAAATACATTAGGATATCGACTAAAATACGTGAGTTACTTTTCCGTACCACGTTAGACACGAAATAAAACAACCGAAATGTAGTGGAAGCCAGTTTAAAAGTGGAACCGAAGTTTTTGTTTGGTGACCGTTGCGCCAGCTTGCACAATACTTTGGAATATTTTAAGGAGATATCATACCGGCCACATAACACCCAACATGGACTATCATGTGAACGTAGCTGACAACAAATTATCTTGAAAACTTGATTTCATAATATCTGAGCTCTGAAATCTTAAGCTTTTGACCACAGTCCGTTTAAGATACCTCGTGAAAGACTTTTTAGTGTCTCAGTGAAACAAAATAACAGGAAAACCGTCATCTACCGCTGACCATGGTTACTAACCTCGGATATACTTTGGGATATTATCTACCAAAAAGAGTGAGATGCTTTTCAGCACCAGAGAGGAAAGATCGGTCTTTATTATTATTGGAAGTTTTCGTTCGCAGACTGCAGAGTATGAGTAAGAGAAATGCCAGCTTTGATACCTTGAAATATATGCCATAATGTGCGAGATACTTTTTAGTACCATTTAAAAAAAATACACAGAAAGTATCTTCTATGTAATGTTTTCGATCTAATATGACAGCTAAGATATAACGCAGATACTTTGTACCACACTGCCAAAACAGATCAACAGTTCTTTTGAGTTAGAGTGTCATTCTGGATTACAGAAAACCAACTTAAGCCAAGAATCTGATAAAACAACGGATTCACGCTGTTTACGGGATTGTGCACTATTGTCTAAGACATAATGTTGTTTTCTGCATTAGTTTCAAGTAATTTTGAGCTGAATCAGGCTGAATGCCATCCATATTTTAATGCTGTATAGTGTTAATATTTTGGACCATTGAACAAATGCACCATAGAATGATCCTTAAACTCACTTTGGACATAATTTACTATGTAATGTCTAATACTTTGAGCTACCACAGATATAAACGCAGTGGTGGTCAAATGGAAGAACGTACTCCTAACTTTCGTACAGTTGTGTTCTAAATCCACCTAGGTGCAAATAAGCAACGTTCAAAATACGAAAAATTACTACTACTTGAGTTAATTTTATTTAACCATAGCCGTCGCAACATCCGGTCTGGTTCAACAATATATTTCATCCCATCTCTTTCGTCGACGAAATTTTATTACTTCTCCTGTAGAATGCGCTTCATAACATAATGTTTGCCGCAACAGAATTTCCGCATAGAACGGCAATAATCTTATGGTTTCATTAATGTAAACTGAAATAAGCACCGAATTAGTCTTAACGCATCTCATTTAACGTATACCACCTTATTCATTAAATAAGGATATTAAGTATATCGATGTATATTAAGTACGTACCTATGTAGTTATTTATTACTTAAAATAACCTCTTTCACATAGTGTGCAATAATTTTAACATGTATATTTATATTCTCAATTAATGTGTGTGTATTGAGTCTATATAAGTATTACATTTTAAGGTTTTTTTTACCCGTATACTTGGTTATTTCGATTGTTGTAAGTATATCTCAAATAAGTTTAAGTACATGCAATATAACTTAACTTCCACAATGCATTTTTATTATGAGATTGTATAAAATGTATTTACTTTACTATAATTCGTAAAACATTATTTGGTTTTGTTTACATAAGTATTAGACTAAAATTATTAAATTGTAATGTAAAACAAATTTTTAGAATAATCTGGAAATAAACCATGGATGTTTTATAGTTTCCAAAATGTATACTTTTTAAACTTAGATAACATAACTATTATGATCTTTTATGTAAACATGTGCAATCTTGGTGCAATATATAGAATGTAATTCGTTCGAATGTAAGTGCAAGCAATTCTCTTGTGCAATATCAGCTGTAAATAAAATTAAATGATATTATTATACTTTATCTTGCTTGTTTTTTATTTACATTTATATTTGATAAACAGTCGTTTCTATAGGATATAAATAAAGTCCCTGCACTTTAATAAATACATATTGGGGGACATCTTACACACGGTCTCTGACCCCAAACAAAGCAAAGCTTGTGATGCTTGTGTGATATGGCTACCAAAGACTGATATACTACAAATACATATTTTTAAATACATAGTACTTATAATTTAGAGAGTCCCTTATTTTTCGAAGTTCATGTTTTTTAACGCATACTCTCTAATTTTGTTCCCTTGGCATAAAACACATAATTTTTTTTGGCACATTTGGACTACTGCAGCCCGTGCCGACAGACAGGATTGTCTAGCAGATCAGGAATAAATTAGAGTTCTATTCGCATGCAACATAGTTCTATAGTTCCTAATACGTTTTAGAAATAGTTCTGGGGTTATTCCTGAAAAAAAGTTAGTTGAAAAAATGATCTGCTAACTTCCGGGAGCAGATAATTTTTCAGATTTTTAAAAACAAATAAATGTTCTAGTCGCTTCCAAGTGTGTTCTACAGTTCCTAATACTATTCAGGAATAGGTCAGGAGTTTTTCCTGAAAAAATGTCACTTGAAAAATATATGATCTGCCAAATATACCAGCAGATCAATTTGCATCACTACAGGAATAAATGCAAGTTATAATAGCATGCAAGCAAGTTTGACATTTCCTGATACTTTTCAGGCGTAGTTCTGGCAATTTCAGCTGAAAAATCAATGTCAGATGACGATGAATATTTTAAATATAAAAACCAAATAAAATGAACAATATTAATATTTTTTCTGACTCCTAAAATTGTAGGTTTGTTCCCAGTGTTACTACCATTCTTACTTACTAGGGGGCCAGAACTCCTTGGTTTTGTAAAGGAACTGATTTGGTCTTGACTAATAAGTAACAATTTGGGTATATAAGTCACGCGACAATATCAGGGGTGAAAGTCTGAAAAATTAAAAATGCTAATAATTTTTTTTGGTATGCTGAAATTGTATAAGAAGGCTGGAACTCCTTGGTTTTGTATAGAAATTGATCAAGTCTTGACTAACATCAACAATTTGGGTATATAAGTTTCGCGACAATATCAGCAGATCAGGGGTCAAAGTCTGAAAAATGAGAAATGCTAACAAGCAAAGTCTGAAAAATACTAACAGTTTTTTTTGGTTTGCTGAAATTGTACAAGGAGGCTGGAACTCCTTGGGTTTGTATAGGTGCTGATTTGGTCTTGACTAACAACAACAATTTGGGTATATAAGTCACGCGACAATATCAGCAGATCAGGGGTGAAAGTCTGAAAAATTAAAAATGCTAATAATTTTTTTTGGTATGCTGAAATTGTATAAGAAGGCTGGAACTTCTTGGTTTTGTATAGAAACTGATCAAGTCTTGACTAACATCAACAATTTGGGTATATAAGTCACGCGACAATATCAGCAGATCAGGGGTCAAAGTCTGAAAAATGAGAAACGCTAATATTTTATTTAGTATGCTGAAATTGTACAAGGAGGCTAGAACTCCTTAGTTATGTATAGAAACAGACCTAATCCTAACTACCAATAACAATTTGGGTACATAACTCACGCGACAATATCAGCAGATCAGGGGTCAAAGTAGGAAAAATGAGAAATGCTAATATGTTTTTTTGGTACGTTGAAATTGTACAAGGATGCTGGATCTCCTTGGTTTTGTATAGAAACTGATCTAATCTTGACAAACAACAACAATTTGGGTATATAAGTCAGGCGAAAATATCAGCAGATCAGGGGTCAAAGTCTGAAAAATGAGAAATGCTAATAATTATTTTTGGTATGCTGAAATTGTACAAGGAGGCTGGAACTCCTTGGTATTGTATAGAAACAGACCTAATTCTAACTACCTAATGATATATAATGTAAATTATAATAGTATATAATAATAGCTAAAGTAGTCTCGAATCACATAAAACAGTTAAAAAGTTGACTTGATAATTTTATATGAATTTGTATAGTTAACGTTTCACGATACTAAGACGCGCTCCCTCAACCCTCGCCGACTCACTTTGTTCGCGGAGCGCGTTTACGCACGATAAGCTCTTAGTAGAACATAGCATTTTTGCTTCGCACGCGTTGAATTCATTTCTATGGAGCTGAGTATGGAGCATTATAATAGTGGTAATGAGACATCAACGCACTATTTCAAGCAGCTTTATTTTCTAAATTCAAAATGTGAACAATACATTTTCTAAGTTTCTAGGTATTATCTATCTAAATATTTAGCAACTAATGTTCACTTTATCCTATGTACAATAAAATTGTACAGTGTAGCAAATAAAATTGAGAGATACTTTCAAAAAGGTAGGTTTCTCCAACGGTTTGTGGCTGTTGTTGTGTTTCTGAACTTTGCAAAATGATTCGTCATTAAATTAATTTGCTTTTTCAGTCATGTTGAAGCATTTCCAGAAAATACGAAAATTGTAGCGCCTGCAGAAATCGAATATCAAAGTTTCCAACAGCTTTTTGTTTCTGTGTCACAACAACTCAGAAACAATTTGTAAAAATATCCGTTATTGATACACATCATTGACGGATTACTTATTTGGCAGCATTATATTAACTTTTATAAGGGAAATAGGCTGATTTGGGGTGTTTCCCACAGGCCAGATTGATGGTCAGACTAGTCTAGCCAATGGGAATATTTTTCCCGTTGTTCAGATCAACTCGTAATTTAGTAAAGTACCTACTGTTGATTAATTTTTAAATAGGTTTTACATGTGACTCTATGGAGTTTTTTGGCACTTATTAAACTTTATGCAATTTGTTTTATAGTTGTTTATAACAGAACTATCCTGTTTGTAAATAAATGTTAATCACATTACTAATGTGCTTTGGTAGCTTATGTTTAAAGAAATAAATATCATTGTAATATATAACAATTTTAATAAATGTATTTCATTTTTATAATCAGGAAGGGTGGGATTGTCTTATTAAATAATGGATATCAATATCACAAAAATAAAAATTACACAAATGGCAACGACGTTCACGTTTGTAATATAATAAATAGCACAACCATTTTTACTTTCATTGTACTTTTTTCTGTGTCTTTTGTAGCTGTAAAATAAATCTTACCATCGGGAAAAAATATTCCCGTTGGCTAGACTAGTCCGATCATCAATCTGACCAGTGGTTACACCTGAATTTTGTAGGTGGCATCGTAATTTTAATAGCAATTTAGAATGTTCACTATATGTATTTTAAGAGAGAACAATTTTATTAATTGTAAATATAGTAAATAATAACGATGGCGCTTTTAAATGCGCCTAATGTTTGAGTTTAAGCATTATAGTGATTTTAACTAAAATTCATGATACTCTCGTATTTAGACATATCGGTAATATATTTAGTTTTGAAATAATATCTGATCGATTCATATTAAAAAAAAAACCTTACATTGTCGCAGTTCTACTGGGTTGGATACCTAGTGTTGAGCACATGTTTTTTCTCGGTGGGGATGAACAAAAACACAACTCATTCGCCTGCTGTTGGAGTTTCTGTAAAACCGTTGTCATCAAATGAGGTGAAATTGTTTTGCGTACGCTTTCCAGGAACTTCAAAGGTAACACATACATACGTTAGTTTAGTTTAGTGACACATTTAATAGTCCACTCCATACTTAAGTCTACCCTGGAATAGCGAATGGTCGTTAAATTCACGGAAGCCACGTACGCAAGCAGATTTCTTAGAAGTAGGTAAAATAACATATAGGTAGTCATAATAAAATGATACTAAAACACACTTCAATATTTTATACAACTTGAAACTTTATTTCCATTCTAAATGTTATAAAACTAACCGAATAAAATACTTTTAATAGAAATCAACAGAGTTTTTCAATGAATAGCAACAATTATATTATTTGTGTAGGTAGGTACCTCTATATTGTAGCCTATATATTAACGATTAAGGTACTCATATTATCATCTATTTTACTATTTACAAAATAATATGTGACGTGTTACTGTTCTTAACTGAGTATTATATAAATATCTACTCCTACCGCTCAGGCACTTACAGTTAATAATAAAGTTAACTCTACGAAATCATACATATCTTTAAAAATTTAGAACATTTCAAGAAGTGAAAAACTATCATAACGACATTTTATTTTGTATAGGAAAGAAAGTTTATTTCAAATCGTTTTACACATGTACTTATAAAAAGTGTAGTACTAGCATTTCTATTATTTCATTATGAACAAACTTTTAAAAGGAAAGTTTCCCAAAAATAGTGAAAAAACATCAGCTGTTTTATACATCATTTGACTACGGACTTACGTTAATTTATTACTTTAATACATTTGAAGTATCCTTTTTTAGAGTAGGTTCCACAGTAACAGTTGTCCATAATGATATAATGATGTATGTGGAATTTTAGTATTATCTTATTTACTATTTATCTTTCCTAAACATGACAAAATGTAGGTGTTTTGTGAAAGTGTGTTTGTTTCGATATTTTTTCAATCTTTGTAAATGTAAAAAATATATTTAATGGCAATTATTTCAAGGAAACACATAATCAACAAGTATTATCGGATATTATGCTATCAAAAATTAAGGTTATATCCGTTTATGAATACAAATTTAATGTAAGTAATATTTTTTAAGTTTTACGTAAAAATAATACAAAATGCAGAGCGTTGGTGAAAAAAAAGATGGCAAATATATTAATTGTTTATCATCTTATAAATTTAAGATGTAATAAAAAACTTTTGAATTATTCATGCAAGTGCGGAAAAAGAAATATATAATTTCATAGAATTTCTCGAAGATATAAATGACTAAGATCTAAAAAATACACTTACACGTGTATTATTCGATGTCATTGCGCCACTATAACTATATTATTTAAATCAGGTATTAACAAATACATTTTCTCGATTATATAACTGGCCTTAAAGGTTAAAACCTAGCAAGCCCATAAAACATTCATATTTTATCTCATAGAAATTTGACACAAATATAATTATGTAACTATGTTCTTTTAAAACACCGTCTATAATTTTGAAGGTTTAAAACACCCAGACTTCTACATGTCATATGATTTATAATAATGTTGCGATGATATTTGAGTTTTTCAACTTGAATACGAATTTTAGTACATAAGTTGTATTTATAAGCAGGTTTATCTACGTAATCGTCAAAATTTTGTTCGGGTCTTTAATGGGATATACAAATCAATATTACACATACAATATCTTTCTTCTCCAAAACATAAACTCCGTTGTTATTTTGGTATCTACAATACATCATCAAGACAATACATCAAGATTACTACATACCATAACCTCATCATTTATGATTTTCTCAAGTATGGCTCGCGTGACTTCAGTTTAAACTTCTTTTAAACATGGTTATAATTATTTCTTTCTAACTAGTTACTAGAAAATAATTTGATACACCAATTTGTGACTACGTTGTCATTTGAGTCATTTCCAATCATCGACAATCGTCAATTAGAGCTCTAAATATCTATTATGGCATTTCAATATGGTCGGACAGTGCCGAGGCGGCCGCGCGGGAGCGGCTCGGCGTAGCTGTGGCGGAACTTGGCGGGCTGCCGGTCCGTCAGGTCGCGGTAGTCGCGGTATTCCCGGTCATAGTACCGCTCTCGGTCACCGTCGGCGAACGACTGGCGCTGGTCTTCTAATAGCCTCGAGCGGCTGAACGCCCGCTGCCTGTCCCCCCACTCCCTCCTCCTGTCTTCTATCACCGGCTCGATGATTTCGTCCTCGTCGATACGACGATCCAGCTCTCTCCTCTCCCGATATCGCACGTCGAACTCCTCTCTGTGGGGCTTCGGCTCGATTCTATTCAAGTAATCCTCTGCACCGTACTCGAAACGCTTCCCCTCGTCTCGTTTCCTTCCAACCCTCGGCAGCCTCTCTATCTCTCTATGAGCGATCTCGTCTCGCCTGTCGTCTCGGATCCTCTCAGGCTCTTTACGTCTCTCCGGCTCCCTGTGAGAACGCTCCAAATCCCGATGAGAACGTTCCGGTTCTCGTCGAGAGCTCAGTTCTCGGTGCCGCTCCTGACGCTCGTCCCGCCTTTCTTCCTCGGGGGAAGAAGTCGAGCGACTATTCCTTTCGAGCATGCTCCGTCTAATCGCCATGTGCTGCTCCAGCTCGCGGTTGAACCTTTCTCGCTCCAAGTTCATGAACTTCTCCTTAGCGACATTGAACCTGTCTTTCGGGGAGGTGTCGGCGACTTTCAAGCTGCCCTCGCTGAGTCCTCGCGTGAGTTTTCCAAATCGACGGTCTTCCACTCTGTCTATGCTGCGGTTGGAGGGTTTAGTGTCCGCGACGTATCGTCGTCTGTAGTTGATGGTTTCGTCCGTGAATTTGTCCGGTTTGGTGTGTTCTTTGCGTTCTAGGGATTCGTTTCTGAAGCGTCTCTCGAAGGTGGAGTCTCTGAAGGGGGCAAGTTGGTCGCGGTACTGGTCGGGGTAGTCGTCGGGGAAGGCGCGCTCGTACCCGCGTGGGGAGAGCGCGCGCCGCGCCGCCGGCGGCGACCGCTGAGGAGACCCGCCGCGCCGCGGAGACGCGTCGAACGCTTCATGCATCATATATGCCGTACTTTCCGCCCAATCTTCCTCTGAAATCAACCAAAATCATTCAAAATTATTTTCACGCATAAAATGAACTAATGGCAGTAGACTCATGCTGGACGCAGTCCAATTGCAAATTTATTGGGGATGCCTACGGTCAGGAGTAAACCATCTACGCCTAAAATAATGGCGATGATGATAAAGGTTAATTTATTCTATGAATGTGTTAAACGGTGATATAACCGACATTGCCATTGACATTATCAAATTCCTCGTAAAACACGTAACCCTGTTGCTATTAGCTTAATGTATTCCCAAGTTGAGCAAAGAATAAACCATTGCGTTAGGTTTCAAAAACTTGCAACGGCGCTGTCCCCCAAATGCATAATAAAATCGTCTGTTGCAACATTGATATTAGTTTTATAGTCAATTGATACATTTAACGATATTTCTAAACTATCTAGATGTGAACTTTCTGCACCATTAGCCTCGTTAAGTCGTGTAATTTCGTGCCTGTGAGCGGCCGCCGCGGCTTGACCTGTTGTCGCTAATAAGTTAACACATCGCCTAACGGGACTACATCATCTCTGAAACACAGGTTTTTAACAAACTTGTTTCTAAATTCAAATTGACATAGAAAACGGGCTCCCACGTGGGGCCATCTTAACTTTATCGGTAGCCATCTTGAATGCTAAACTAAAAGCGCGCTTTTAATTGTATGAGATTGGGGTGACGCTGAGTTTCATTATTGTTGTTCTATGTTGTGCTAGTTCCTATGCGATTGAAATAACAATGACTATGGTTTTGAGGATTTTGTTTTGCGAGTAAAAGTTTGTATGGAAAAGCGAAAGTTAATTTCTCTCTGAGACTTGTTTTGCCGACCTCGTTGGTATGACTTAACGCGTAAGATTTTTGCTAATAGCATTTGGCAAGTGAGCGGCTTGAAGCGTAGCAATTAATAATTATTTTAGTGACGGTAAATTGCTCAATTACTGTGCAAATATTTTAAACACATTAATTCATTGAAGTGCAAAAAACAACATTTTTCACATGAATACAACGTTCGTTGAAAAACTGTAGACCGCCATTAAAATCAAATTAAGTCCCCATTAACCCACTTTGCTTAAGGTTTTTATGATTAAATATTTTATTCGCAGTATTTTAAAAACTTGTCTGTCTTAGTCTTGATACGTCTTCAAATTGATGTACCAATGTGTTATCTCAGTAACTGTAGCAAACAAGCGTAGCTCGTAAGCAAACTGCATTTTTTAATTAAATAAGGAAATCCATGATGGTGATCTTTTTCAAAAACATACAGATCTTGGGCTCTAAAGTTAAAGAACATAAAGTTTTTCTCATTTGACCATTTGTTTGTAATTTTACTTTTGTGTAAATCCCTATCAATAATCTATTTTATCTGTGCTACACGGCTACACTACGAGTAAGTAGGTACGTCAGGATCGCGCTTTAGATATATCCACAGATCTCTGCAAATTTTGTGGATATATCGTACATGATTTTGACGCAAAAGTTCAATCGATTTTTTCATGTCTTAAATTATAGCATTGTCTAAAAAGCCCTAAAATATCTTAATATATATAAATCTCGTGTCACAATGTTTGTCCTCAATGGACTCCTAAACCACTTAACCGATTATAATAAAATTCGCACACCATGTGCAGTTCGATCCAACTTGAGAGATAGGATAGTTTAAATCTCAAATTATAGTCGCAATTTTAATTTATTTAGCCACAGCAACGCGTGGCCGGGTCAGCTAGTACACCTATATGTACCTACAGTAGAATGAAAAATAAATGAGCTATCTGTTCAAAGTTAAAGGCTAAAAGCGCATGAGCAGTGAGCTCCTCGCATATCAAATAAATTCCAAGTATTCTACAAAGTTGTACAAAGAGTTACTGTATAGTACTGTAGTTCCTATACAAGTCTATGTATAAGATAAAATTTACTCAGAAATGTTATTAGCTTCATACTACGAAACGAAGGACATGCATTGAAAAATGTTTCCATACTGTACGTAGTTTTTCCTTCTCGAGAAAACAAAGCATCTTGTTAATTTAAGAAAATGCTATTGTCTTTACGCGTATTGTTTTTTAGTAGATGCGTGAGAAGGAACCTAGACCTATCAAATTGTGAAGGGAGTTCTATCATGTGAAAATTTTAAGCTCATAGATTTGTTCTATCATAATGGATTATTTCTACTCGTATGTACTTAACATTACCACCAATGATGAACGCACAGAACAGCTTTCCTTCTCTCTCTTCTGTGGATCAATGTATAATAGCAATTATAGTCATCATTAGTTAAAGTTCAAGGCGAGAAAAATATTCTATATCAAAATTTTAATTTTTCAGGATTTATTTAAATAACTTAAAAAACAAAGAAATTCAATTCTTAACTACCTTATCTTAATATATATAAATCTCGTGTCACAATGTTTGTCCTCAATGGACTCCTAAACCACTTAACCGATTATAATAAAATTCGCACACCATGTGCAGTTCGATCCAACTTGAGAGATAGGATAGTTTAAATCTCAAATTATAGTCGCAATTTTAATTTATTTAGCCACAGCAACGCGTGGCCGGGTCAGCTAGTACCTATATAAATATATCCTAAATATAAATATATCTTTCAGGTATTAAATTTTTTATACGTTTTCAGGGTTTTGTTAACCATCGCGTGGCCATCATTATCAGAGAGCTAATCCACCTACAAGGTGGCCTAATGGCTAATGTTCCTGACTCTAAGCCAGAGGAGCGTGAGTTTGATTCTCACCAAGAGCAAGCAATATGTGGTTATAGGAGGTTGTCTGTCTGTATCTGGATGTTACTTACCTATTATCTGTATAAGTATGTATTTAAAAATATGTATGTGTATTACATCACTTTTTGGCAGCCATATTAAAAGCTTTGCTTTGTTTGGGGTCAGATACCGTGTCTAAGATGTCCCCTAATATTTACTATTGTATCAATTACTATCACCACATCTAGTCAAATACTAGCTTACTTATCAGCAAAGCCCATTTCATTAACTCAATTCAAAATCATAAGGATTGTAGTGGATGAACAGGTCGTTCATCCAAGGGCACGATATTCCAATCTAATTATACCGAGTCTAATTCACACCCCATTATAAATGTATAAGGTAAATAAATAACTCTATTCAGTGGGTCATTAGCGTCATTTCGCAATGGCTGTTAGCATCAGGGATTCAATGGGCTTCGGTTCACACCATGAAGCTGGCGGTCTTGAACTATATGAATGAAAAGTATACAGGGAAACAGTAGTTGAGATTCGAGTCAGCTACTGAAATAAACAAAAGTAGTGAATTATTCATTATTTTTCATAGTCATTATATAGTACGACTATAGTTTCGATCGCATTAGGCGATCTTTCTCAAGTCGAGTGCTAGCACGCGGAGCAAAGCAAATCTCACAATGTAATTATTTATTAGTAGTGTCGCGCAGATTTAACATTTTGTTTTTTTAACTACCACTAAATACAAGACCTACATAATCAAAAACTACATAAGCTACTACTACATAACAAGCAATTAGATTATCCACAGACCCTAGAAGGTCTAAAGATAATTCAATTGGTGCCCAGTATGCTGGCAGCATTGCCACGCTGAATGGCAATGTTTTTACGTGGAGCCAAATTTGATTTTTTTTTAGAACATTATTAACATTTTGACAAGATACGAAAATTAAAATTCTATTCGTTTAGTTCGAATTGTGGTATGATGATGTTTTGGTCCAAAATTAGCAGGCTTTACAATATGACACTATGGTACCTACATGGCACATAAATATACAACGTAAAAATTTTAATTTAAATTATTTTACTTTCGAAGTATAACTTTAATCAATAGATTAATAATTTTCTTTGAGAAATAAAACCACCGCTTACAAGCGGTGGCACTATAGTACCTACTGCGAATGTAATGTAATTTAATGTACCGTTCTGGTTGTTAGTGTACACAAGAAAATATGACCTACAGAAATCATGAAATGTTGTGTGTGTATCTAAATATATTTGAATTATTCCTTTTGCATTTTATAAAAACATACAAGGAATAAACTCCAACTATGCTATTTCCAGAAAAAGTTATTATTTTGTATGAAGTTGATGTACTCTCAACCTCACAATAGTGCTACTATTGAGTTGATAGAGAGCCTGGTGGTATAAAAACAGTTATGCATTGTCTGACGAAGGTCTTGTCGATACCTTCATACGAGATAAGACCATTTACCCACTTTGCCGCAAGTTTGTGGTAGCTTGAGACCAAAGATCTCGCGAGATAGGATTTGTCGTCGCAGTCTAGCTAGCGAGACTCTAATCCACACGAAACTCTACTTAAAATCACATCTATGTGTAACGCAATCAATGACAAAAATATCATTACTGGCAGAGCACAAAAAATTATTTCAAAGAGTTATTTTTGTGATAAACATTTCAAAAATTCGTCGCGTATGCAGGACTCGAATCTGTCTCTCTCGGAGCACTAGTCACAAAAATAACTCTTTGAGATAAACCTAGTGTGGGAAGCACTATAAAATTAAAATCATTTAACAAATTATTTATTTATATGCGCTCATACAACCCTGCATTTCCTAATGTATTTCGTAAACATGCAATTACTGTGGATATATGCGTATAAAGCTCGAAACATACTATCGGACGCGGCTGACGGACGCGACTGACAGCCGCGAACTAGACTATGAAAGTACACTGAGCCATGCACACTATCGGACATAAGTCGCGGACGTCCGCGAGCGTTCGGACGTCCGAGAGCGATCTGGCACACCGGATGTCTTAAGACTGTGCACATTGCTAAGTCGCGGCTGTCAGTCGCGTCCGTAAGCCGCGTCCGATAGTACATATGTTTCCAGCTTTAGCTATACAAGGTCATAGGTAAGAGCGGGTCTAGTACATCTAGACAAACAAGTTTTGTAGTACGAGTTTTGAAAATTCGCAAAAAAAATCGCTTTTCCATACATTTAGCCGCGCGTTAACGAACTTTATGTATGAAAAAGCAGATTTTTTTTCGTGATTTTTCAAAAGTCCCGCCCTTAAAAGGTTTTGCGTTTAATACATATGACCCTGTATAAGCGTTTCGCTCGCTGCGCCGTGAAATAAAACCTCTCTAGATTTCTATGCTAGAGACTCATTAGTGAATACTTGACAACATTTGAATATGAATGCACTTTATGACTTGAGGAAATATTTTGATAAGCGTAAAGAATTTGGGGAGCGGTTTATGATGGTAATTTGAGTTCCTATGTCAACTAATGATTTGACTTCCCATTGGCCTTTTGAGTAGTTTCATTGTTTATGGTTTAATCTTGGTTTAGTATTATCATGTAATAAAATAATATGACTGATGGACAGGTATCTACAAATTAATACGCCATTACCGATAGAGTAGTAAAATTTATGAATTTCCTAAAATGGATGGAAGATGCAATTTGGTTCTTTTAGATAGAGGGTCTATTCCCTAGAGTAGGTCTATACAATTTGGGCGTCTTGCGGCTGAGACTGGTTCTTGAAATCCTCTAAAACCTTGTATAGGAGTTTTTTGACCAGAAATCGCATCGACATTACACGCACAACTACACTGAAGTAACTCTGCGTTTATTAATAAACGATTACCGTCTTACCACAAAAGTTTTACGCACGGTTTAGGCAATGTTTATCGGTACAAATTGCACAGTTAAACACTGTTTAAAGCGTGTTAATATCTTTTGTGGTTAGGCGGTTAAAGTTTAAGTGATTTTCTAAAATAAGTCTAAAATAATGTTCTATGACAGCTTTTTCTTTATACAGGATTATTTCTAATCAATTAGCATCCTTCTAGAGGCCTATTCTGTAGTCAAAACTAACAACTTTTGTACTACGACTTTCGTCAAAACTAAAAAAAAAAAAATCAGCCTTTCTATACATTTTGTCGCGGGTGAACGATATTTTTCTATGGAACAACAAACATTTTTTTTTTTGTTTTGACGAATGTCGTAGAACAAAAGTTGTTAGTTTTGATGTACAGAATAGGCCCCTAGAAGGATGCTAATTGATTAGAAATAACCCTGTATATAGGAAATGTGTTATCTCCTCTAATAATCCACATAGCCTATTTCACAGCACTAAGTATCCATTCCAAACAAAAAGTAAACGTCTCCTCATTCTTCTTACACTAAAAGGGAAGGATAGCGTATCATGCTCTACAATTTACACTTTAATTGTTACTTGTCATGCTTCTACTTCCCTTTTACCCATAAGAAGTAGATCTCATCATTCAAGTGGAGTGTAGCTTAATAACAAAGTGATAGGATGCTCGGTGTATAATTAGAACGTTTTGATACGTTTTTAATGAGTGATTGTTGGTACGCTTTACTTTCTACGTCGTTTTGACGAGCGTTTAGCTGTTCGACTACTTGATGGGTTGTCTGTTTGAAGATAGATTTGCATTTCACTGCTTTGTTTGTATTAGACAGGTTGAGGAAAATGTTGCGTATATATTACTGAGAGTATATAAAATGACTAGTAAGTGCGGAATAGTAATCTATATCTATAATTACCAGAACAAGAATTTGCTTGCCTCGGTGGCTCAGTGGTTAGTGACCCTAACTTCTGGATCACAGAGGCGTGGGTTCGATCCCCACCCAGGCTAAATATTTGTGTGATGAACATAAGTATTTGCTCTGTGTCGGGGTGTTATTTAGTTACTATCTATATAAGTATGTATTTAAAAAATAAGTACATATATGTAGTTTATCAGTCTCTGGCAGCCATATCACAAGCTTTGCTTAGTTTGGGGTCAGAGGCCGTGTGTAAGATGTCCCTAAATATTTATTTATTATTATTATTAATAATAACGACAAAAACACGACAAATTTAATCCCGTACTTAATCATGCAATCGTTAATTTCTACAGAAGTACAATTTTAATAATCTTAATTTAAATTTTACGACATTTCTTAAATGCACATAAACTTAAACGAAAATAATAAAATATTTTTATTGTTATTCCTCCTGTGTTGTTTTTAAGCCCAGGAAAGTTTTTTTAATGCTTAGAACTCTTCAAAAAGTAGGTATGCCTTAACAAAACGATATCATAATATTTGTAACTGGCTATGACCATCGTATAATAAAAATACTATTGTGACATAAATATGCCACTTATAGGTAGATTTGAGCAACATTCTAGAGTGTTTGAACTCATAGATCAGTCATTGCTCTACATATTAGGCAAGATATAGTGCAAGACTTATTATTTATCACCGCTATTATAAAACCAGATTTTCGAAGTTCACCTGATAGTTTTGGCCCGTTAGTATTAAGTTTTTTATTCAATGGTGATTACAGACTTGCGTTTGACCGCTACCTCGCCAGGGGCAGTCTGCGATGGGTCATGCATGCCTAAAAAGTACCGGTTTGGTAGCTTCAAAACACTCAGTCTAGAGTACAAATAGTTAAGAAATATAACAGTAAAGAGTAGCATGAATAGCAAAGTAGTAAAGGTGTGAATGTCATGGTGTCATGGATAGAAGGGAAAACTATATATTAAGTCTTGTCTAGTCTGAAGAAAAATTCAAAAAGTACCTATAACTTCTTATTTGTGTTTTTAGGGTTCCGTACCTCAAAAGGTAAAAACGGAACCCTTATAGGATCACTTTGTTGTCCGTATGTCCGTCTGTCCGTCTGTGTGTATGTCAAGACTCTTTATCTCGGGAACGCGTAAAGATAACGAGTTGAAATTTAAACTATATACGTAAACCTATGATTTTTTGTAAAAGAATAGCTTCTCACTTACCGTATAAAAAACCGGGGATTTCCCGTTGACATAGAAACTATGAAATTTGGGGAAGAGTATTGTCTCAGAGTATATATATAGGAATAAATGTGAAAACTGTACATTTTCATTTAAATCACATAAGACTAGGGCCTCAAAATTTACAAAATATGGGTTCAAAATTCAAAGTGAGTAAATCCTATCATGTAAGGTATCATATAAAATAACTTTATTAGCACATGCTAAAGCAGGTTTTTAATTATTTTAACAATATGTTTGTACGGAACCCTCGATGTGCGAGCCTGACTCGCACTTGTCCGGTTTTTTTTCCAGTAGAGATTCAATTGCGAGTTTGTGAATTAAAAATACACTATCCATTTTTTTTTGTCTTAACATGGTACCCATATTTCTTCGGGATATTTATTTTAAAAATAAAATCGTTTGAAGATGTGGGTGGTCAAACGCAAATTCACACAATAAAAAAAAATGTAAATACACAAATCCTATGACCTAGAGTCCTGGACGATTATCTTGCGTCCACAACTACCATCTTACATACGTATGAAAAACAATAAACACCTAGCAAAATTAACAGCGAAGCTCATCGTAGAGTACCTATAGTCGTTGAAACTTTTTGCAACTACACAATTACCATATGCAAACCTATAGCATTTGCTACATTTGTAAGTACTTATATTTCCGAGGGAAACATCGTGAGCTATCAATTTATCTCGTTTTAAGGGCACCCTCGGCACGCTTCATGTCCAGTTTAGAACTGAATACCATTTATAAACATCTCTAAAGGTCGGATAGAGTATTTTTTTCTTATAACAGCTAGGACTCGCTGTTTGAATCTAATAAGTCATGATTATCACCGCAAATACATTACATATTCTCAAGTACTAGGTACTGTGGGTCTACAATTACTTAAGCTCTCTAGATAAGAGTTACAGTACATTCATGCAAGCTAGCAATTATTTTGTACTAAATTTGGAAAACCAAAAGAACGACTAAGACCCCCATGTGACTCATAACGTTTATATAGTACGTATACGATTTGTTGGTAATAATGTCACCGTAAACTATATAGGCTTTCAAGAGCTCTTTAGATGTTTGCAAAGGATCTCTCTAGTGTATGTAAAGCTAATTTTAAAGCATGACCGACCTAGAATAGAATTCACATTATTCACACAAAGCTGTGATGTAAACAGCTGAGTGGAGGTAGGTACGACCAATACCCAGCAACGGGTCACGATTCCTGACGCCATCGAAAGGTGATTTAAGGTGGTTTTTTTGTCACCCGAAAAAAGTCTTTGATCTTTTTGAACGGTCAGAAAATGTTACATGGACTCTTATGTAACTGTTTTACAGCTTGTTGCTATGGGGGAAAGGCTTCACTTTTCTTTAAATCGATGGAATAGTAGACTGGAACTACTTACCTTAAACGATTATATTGATAAATGCTTTTCTTACTTTTGCTCATAAAAATATTATTCTCGTTACATTTTTTCTGGCGTTTTTTAAGATTTGTTATCAAGTGACACAGCTTTGTAAATTCTAAAACGGATTTTTTTATAGATGGAGTTTGGATTGCATTGGAACGTGCAAAGACTTAGAAAAAGAATTTTT
The DNA here is from genome assembly GCA_949316475.1 of Hypomecis punctinalis. NCBI lineage: Eukaryota > Metazoa > Arthropoda > Insecta > Lepidoptera > Geometridae > Hypomecis > Hypomecis punctinalis. The sequence goes on along the minus strand of OX438795.1, from coordinate 24,351,853 downwards.
CGTAATAATAGAATTTTACGGAATATACGACAAAAATAAGCTTCTATAGACTCTTGTGTCAGTATTTGTAGGATACCCCAAAACCCTCTGACGTACCTAAACTGTCAAACAACTAGTACCGGAAATCCGAGACGCGGTTGTTCTTAGGTTCTCACTTGTAAATACCACCCGCGGTCACCCATCCAAAGGCTGACCATGACGCCCGTTGCTATTCTTTACTGATTGCTTTAAAAACTCATAAGACCGAAAATTAATCAACCAATAGGAGTAACCATGAAAGGCATCTATTAAACTTTTTGCAATCCGGAAACATGACTTTTTTATTTGTAAAATCAGCTTTGTAATCGGTCACGATGAAGATACCAAGAAAAAATATGATTACATAGTTATTTATGTTTTTGATATCATCGAGTAAAAAACGTTACCTATCTTACCTAATAGTTGTGTAATTTTTTGTGGTTCCTACATAAAAATCTGTTTGGAAATAACAACATCTTGCTCTTGGCCAAGTTTTGTAATTATACATAATTATTATTTATGTTATATTGGCTATAACGTTAACGACGAATAAATATGTTAAGGAACTATTACAATAAACTAATTCATTAATATATGTTTTTTTTAGTAAATAGGTAGGTTTCATATTTTTTGTGCACATATACCTATATATAAGGTAGTTAAGAATTATATTTCAATGTTTTTTAGGTTATAAAAATAAATATAGTAAATAATTGTATTAATAAAAAAACATTATCGCGCCCCTAAGCACTTTAAAAAGTAGGTACGTATTCATAAGATAGGTATTTTATTTCTATAAGTTAGCAGGTAGCATATGGTTGGTGATTAGCTTGACAACATTATTTGACACATTCATTTTATTTAATAACTGATGCTCTGTCATAATAATAACATAGTAAACTTAGTGATGGTGATCATACAAATGGGCTCAATTTGTTAAGACAGCGGAAATTTCATGTAACATACTCGTACTAGTATACTACACACAAAAAAAAACATTGTAAAACTATTGCATTTTGAAGAAAATGGAAAAGTATATCTACGTACCGCTAGTGCTATGGTTGTCATGCTGCCTCGGGTACTCGTTCCTTTCAGGGGAAGGTGCCAGGTCGCTGCCGATCCCGGAGCTCCCTCCCGACGACTCCAGCTTGCGCCTCGCGTTCACTCCCACGATGTTCTGGTTGAGACACCTCCTCGTATCTATATTGTTTAGGTTTCCCTTCTGGCGGTGCACTGTGTCATAGTCACGGGGAGGCAGGAGAATCGGACTTTTCCCTGGAAATTTATCATTTTCTTGTTCATAATAGGTTATAGCTTAGAAAGTATAATTGAGCTTGTAAGCGTATGCTTGCTACGTGTTTGAATTAGATTTAATGGTGTGTTGTTATGTACGAGTACGTACCAGGTTTTTACTGGTATTTCAAAGCGTTTAAACATAAATACGAACGATAGATATAATAATATTGTGACACATAAAGCGTTCTAGCACATACATAAATGTAATTTTAAAGTCATACTTAAAATTTAAAATGCATAAAATATATATGATTTGTTTAGTTGTTTATGTATTGTACTTCTTATTTTTGTTGTAAATAAATTTCTGTATTTCTATACATACAAATCTCTAGGTTTAAAGAACGATCAGAATAAGCAGTTTTTTTGTTATTGGCTACATCGTCTCTTACTGGCAAATGCAATGTAGCACATGCACGCTGGATGTAAGCCGTTTTCAACTGGTATTATTTAAAGTGGCATATGTCAAGCGGTAACAAGACATGATGTCGTAGGGCTAATAATTATGATGATGATGACATACATCATCAACTAACCCCATATTAATAAAGTTGTGATCAAACATTTCCTTTTCGTTATAAAACTAGCATTACAAAATCTACACCTAGACAAAGTCATAAAATGTCTAGTTTTTTGAAACATTATGAATGAATTTATTTGGCAATTTTACCCATAAACTTTAACGAGTCAATCGGTTTCCTTTTAAAATGTCATAATCATTATGCTGGACTTACATAACTAAGTTTATAATTTTTGAATTAAGATCAAGGACTATTTCTAAAAATGATATAAATTCAATCTAGTGAAACGTCAGATCCATCCGGATGCAATCGCAGATAAATAATAAGCATAAATGCTAACACGAATACTGCACATATAAATGATATAACAATGGTTTATTTAATTCACTACTGCAATTTAGAATGAAGGGTAAATTCACACTATTGCCTATTAGTTGCTTGGAAAGGTCTCATCAGGTGTAAGGAACTAGGATGAAAAAGTATTTTGAATTAGTTTTATTATTGTTGACTCTGTCAGCAAATTAAAATAAAATAGTGTGTATTGCCCCTTATATACATATACATACCCAAAGCACTAGTGCATGGCGTCAAAGCACTACCTACAAGAAATAAAAAAATCAACTGACCTAATCCCTTTTTACCTGTTGACAACTTTTGCTTCAACTCTGCAGCCAGACTGTCGTACAAATTGGCGACGCATCTCTCTTCATTGCTTCCAGAGTCTGATTCTCTGGAAACTTCGCTCCCTAGGGAGGAATCTGGGGGTTTCTTGGACGTTGGGAGCGCCCCCCTCATTTGGAGTTTGCGCTCGATGTCAGCGAATTTCTTCTGGTTCTCCGGCCGGTCGATCAGGGCTTGCAGGTGCGCGAAGAGCATTTCTGCTGTGTGATCCGAGTCACATCTGTGGACAATATATAGTTTTTTGAATTAGTTTTATTATTAGATGCTGTTATTATTAATAGTTTTTTGGATTAGATCAATTTATACTTTTGTTTTACAAAAGTAAAAAAGTCGGGAAGAGAACCGTTGCGTTTAACATCTGAGAGATTATTTTGTAAATTAATACCTATGCGATATATATTATAAACATTGCTAAAAATAGAGCTGCATATACTGGGAGTATAGGTTAGGAGGTTATGTTATGAGGGAAGAATTCAATTATTTTGCATCTAACGTGGGTTTACAGTTTATTAAGGTTTTAGGTATGTACTTGTACATTGTAGGTATCAAAGTCAAGCTTATGTACATTCGTGAATAATTCAAAATTCGTGTTTGAACAGCTCATTTGTACGAGATGTACCCAACTCTTCACCTACTGACCTTTTCAACCGAGCAACGATCAACCCATGCCACTCAATGTCACCTAGCGGCAGACTATCGCGTATTCTTGGTGTTCTCCCAAATATCGCCTAGAAGATATTATAGTACGGGAGCCCAAGAGAAGATTGTTGTACTGAAATCTTCAGTGCAACAATCTTCTCTTGTTTTAGTGTGTTGTGCTGCGTAGATTTTCATAGCAGGAATTCCTTGCATCTAGGAGATGCTTGCATAGCTCCTCTACCGTATACATCGAGTCGCGCATTACACCATTATACAAAACATACACCCCTCTAGATATTCGACAGATTAAGGGCCACGTCAGGGATATCAAATTAGAGTTATTAGTCAAGTTGCAAAAAGTATGGCTACTTTACATTTTCAAAAATTTGCTACCGAGTCGCGTAATTTTGAATGTCATCGTTAGTTTTTTTTTAAACGATGACACGCGTCGTTTTTAAGATGTCCTTAATATTTATTTATTTATTTGAATAGGTGCATTTTAAGGCTTACTTAATAATACCCTTTTAATGTCTGACGCAGCATTTGTTTTATCAGTAGGGCGATAAAATAACTACCCTACTGATAAAACAAATGCTGTAAGCAAGTCTTATAATTTTCCTAAGCATCATCACTACTCCTTTGTCAGGGAATAAGCGCGCCCTCGTGGACGGGCGGAGGGTATAGTACGAGGCGTTCGAATAAATTACCATTTAGCTCCACGGGCTCCTCTACTAGAAGATATTACCAAATATCGGCTGCAAGATATTTAACGAGGCCCGCTCCGTGACTGATCACGTAACAGATACCATGGCGGGCATTGTGTGGTGCGTGTGAATGTCAAACGAATTCAATTGGCAAGGCCTGAGCCGTGGAAAGGCTAAGTCGAGTGCTGAAGTAGGTTTATTTATAGTAAAAAAGCAACCTTCGGTCAGGTACTCATTTTTCTTGAATAACGATTTTAGAAGTTTTTAATTATGTGAAAGAGTAGGTGAGAGTAGTAAATTTATTACGGTTGGTAGATAGATTGCTCGATTGTATATTGAGTATCAAAAAGAGAATTTATTACGTTACGATAAAATAGTAAAGCAGTTAGTGAGTTCTTCACTAACTACACTTTACACGATGATCAACATACAAGTAAAAATACTACTTACTAAATAAATAAAATTTGGCTTTTAATACCTACCTACTTTGATAAGATAACTTTATTGATATTAATAGAACCTAATATTATAAAAAAAATATTGATTCATTACCGTGTTCGTCCGGGTAAATATTTTTTCACATTTTTACTAATGATGATACTAGACACATCTAAAATTTTTAAAATGTAAAATCTAATAATTACAAATACAAATTGCAGGCTGTAAAGAGGCTTACAATTCGAAATATTTTTTTTTCGCGGACGCATGGATTAATATCTAAAACCGATACCATAATATTATACGTATTTTTGTTTTTGACTAAAACTCTTATTATATAGGTAGGTATAATAAGAAACCTAGAAATCTCCCTGATGATTTTATACAAAAAAAAAATAACGAATATAAAAAAAACAGATTTTTATGTGCGATTTCATAATAATTAACATGTAATATTCAGGTGGAGATTGTGGGAGGCCTACTGTGAAAGTCGCCGTCAATAAATATAATGGTGTTTATATATTTTAACTTACATTCGGAAACATTGACCAACTTGTATCACAATATCGTCCGTTTAACTGTTCGTAATATTTGCTTTATTTTTACCGGTTTGAAAGGTTCCGCTCTCTATAGAATATGTAATAACAATTTGGATCAGTGCAGTTATATTTGTATCTATAATAACTGCTGTATTATTTTTGTAACCTACCTACTTAGATCAGTAAATCAAACATCATCTTCATTTTCACGAACTATTTAACTCTACAAAGTGGACACGTGGAAATTTGCAAAGACTTCGAGAAAATACATGTGTTTTATTTACTATGTGATTCTGTGCGATTTGGGGGGCATCCCAAAATTGCTAACAAAATCACCTGTTCTATGCAGAAAGTTCAGTTCTCGACAAAATCTATGAAACAACTGATTGAAACAGTAGCAGATTTTTATGCGAATTTGGGGTTGAATCCATAGCAAATTGTCATTCATAACAATAAGAAAATATTATACTACTGAAAGCTTCTTTACAAAGAAAACACTTTGCAAGACAACAGTCTACAGATTTTGAAATCTAAGTTTCGCGGGCCCAATCTAGATAAGATTAGCCCGGGACGGACAAAAGTGGTCTACTAGAAGAGAAGTATATGTTCAGCAGTGGGTAATTATGATCTAAAAATGATGATTTGCCTCCAAATCTCAAAACAAGTAGTGACGGATATGTCGCAAGCCAAAGCACGTTAAGGACCGGTACCCACGGGCGGGCCCTCTGTATTACCATGCAATGCCATTGGGTAATACAACTAATATATTATAATGCCATGCCGACTGTGTTATGGCTATTAAATACGGTCGCGTTCTAGTTTTATTTGTTTTGTAATAGTATGTATTCATATACATATTGCATTAGCCATTGTTGACAAATTGACATTTAATTTACGGGGTCAGTGAAATGTGTATTTAAATACGAGTCACGCAAAAGTACTTTGCACAAACCACATTGACTTAGTGGTTTTTTACCATCGGTAAAAGGAGAATGGCTGACGTTGACCCAAGCATTCACCACAGCACGGATAGCATGGCAAAGGGAGAAATTGTCATTCCACTATTACTTCCCCTCGAAGAGGAAATAAAATATGGATTGACTGACATTAAAAATGTATAAAATGGTTATCTCCCTTTGCCGTGCTACCCGTGCTGGCAAACTTTATGTAAATCGGTAGTTCTCTAAGTGCTGAACTACTTTTGATATTACGACAAAAATGTACTAAAAACGTTAATGACTGTCTTGTCAACACGAAACACATCCTAAATATAATCAAAGCATAATGTAGTAAAAAAAAGATATATTACAATAAAAATACTTTATAACAATCACAAAATTTTGATTTCTTTTTCAGATACCGGAAAATAATACCTTACCAATCTTGCTACGAGTATGTGATAGCAAATTGGACCGAGCTTTACACATTTCTTATCATTGTCTTTTACAATTACTTACTGAACCTGAGTAACACCACTAAGTAATAGAAATATAAACAATTTTACAGGTGTAAAATACACCTGTAAAATTGTGATGAATGAAAAACCAAACGACAAAATGAACATTGCCAAAATACGAAAATTAGTTTTTTAAGTCCTTAATGTTGTTATAATTACTTGAAGTATTTCGAGTATTTGCCTACTCTACTTACCCAAAAGTCCTCTTTTATACACGTTACCTAATTCAATACACATTACCTACAAACATGTTATTAGCATTAACACGGTAAGTGTTTTTATAACATACAAATGGGAAGACATGTGTTAAATTCCACACAAACAATTTGATTTACACAGGCTGTATATCAATTTAATGCTTTTGCAATCCGATTTCGACACTTACTCGTAACTATTTGGAGGCCTAGTCTAGCACGCAATGTAACGTAAATAAATTTAACAAAAGAGTTAAATAATTTGGTTCATTTTTAGAAATCGATACTCATGGGTGTTTAAGGGTGCAATGGTCGCTGAATACAGATATTAATATGTACCTTAACATATTTTTTCGCGACTTCAGAATTGGTTTTATGAAAAACACATAATCATGCGATTATTATTAATAATAGTAAATCAAATGTAGTGTTTTGCTAAAAACTTAAATATCGTAAACATCATTGGTAATGGACTGTACAGTGGAATGTACATCGGAAAAACTAGATTTACAAGAATCGACGAACAACAACGCAAAACAACAGTCAACTGTTTGTTTACATCTTAAGTTATACTTTTTAATTTCTTTGAATGAGATATATTTTAATCAATCTATTCATTATCAGGATTTAGTTTTAAATACTACGTGTAAACAAAACCAAACTGTTCAACAATATAGGAACAACAGCACAACTTCTAGAGTTTGCTTGAATCTCAAACTCTTTCTTTTGTTCCATGTGTTTGAATTGAATTGATTCTTCCCATATCATTGACTAAATCTAGACATGATCAGGGCTAAGTTTTAAACACTAGGTATAAGCAAAAACAAGCTTTACGACAATAGAGGATCCTCATCTCGTATTATAATCGTGAAACTGACTCCGCCGCGGAATGCTGACATTTTAATGCCAAGGCCGAAGTGTCGATGATTCGAGAGTACCTACTCGAAACACTATGTACTTGCCTAGATAATTGTAAATGCCTTAGTGCTGATAAGTGAAATTGATGAGATAAAGCTTTGAAGAGAATTAGACGAAGCCAAAATTAAATGATTGTTATTTAGAGTGCTTTCCATACTAGATTTTATCTCAAAATTTTGGCGCTTGCGTAGGAGGCGGGTTCAGTTGGTAGAGCGTTGGGCTAGTGATCCGAAGGGGCAGGTTCAAATAATAATGTAAAATATGACTATAGGCCCTATAACTAATTTGTATGTATTATGTCTCTTGTATAATTATATTTTTATTTATTTTAATTTGTTTTGTTTTACTTTTAAAGTGTCCTCTAAATTAGCACACCTCGTCGTATTTTCTTTTGTACCTATATCTCTCCATCCTAAGGTGGCTGGAAGAAATCACTTTCTGTGATAAGGCCGCCGGTTGCTTCACATGTTTTAGCATCTATTTTTCTCTATTTTCTGTTTTATGTGTGTGTGAAAGAATCAATAAAGAGTTTATCTATCTATAATTAGTTTCACCTACAGAGACTAAGTCAACAGGACAACACGCTAGGACAGGCAATAAAATAAATCGTAGCAAATCATGACAAAAAGATGACTTGTAGCTCAATTTCTGAAATGATAGAAATTAAATTCAGAACGGTATACCTACTACACTATTCCGTTTGCACAAACTTAGATTTTCAATTATCGATCCTGTTCTAATAGCCATTGCTGCTTTTCAAGACCAGCTACAGTGTACTATCAAAATAATTTGTCAAAATAAATTAAAGAAAATACATCGTTTTTGCTTCAGAAACGTTCATTTGATAAAGACGATCTTGCAAAGTGGGACCAGACTATACAGTAGCTCATAAAATCTATTAATAGGTATACAGGGTTATTTCTAATCAATTAGCATCCTTCTAGGGGCTTTCTGTATATCAAAACTAACAAATGTGTTCTACGACTTTCGTCAAAAATCAAAAAAAATTTTTGTTAATCCATAGAAAAATATAGTTCACCCACGACAAAATGTATGGAACAGTTGATTTTTTTTTTAGTTTTGACGAAAGTTGTTAGTTTTGATGTACAGAACAAGCCCCTAGAAGGATGCTACTTGATTAGAAATAACCCTGTATAGTAATAATTAGATTAAAACAACCGCATTGAATGCTTAATTTGAATGGAATTTCATATTTTCCAATTAAATTTTAGTTTAAGGCCGCCATACATAACCAGCAATGTCAAAAGATAATAAGATCCGAAAATATAAAATTCCATTATATGAAGATGAAAGAAAATAATAGGAAAATCATTTTCCAAAACAAATAAAGCAAATAATTTAATACTGTACCAGGTAAAGGCTAAAGTATCCTGTTTGTATCTTCAGTGTCGCGCTAGAGTGATATCGAGCTTCAGTGTGTCGACTCAGCGTGCGAGCGAACTATGGTGTGTCGCAGTTCAGTTTTGTCGAACTAGCGTTATTCGCACTAGCGAATGTCGATGTCAAATAGTGCACTCGTAATGTCCTAAGCTCGGTATATTTTTGCATTATCTCTTTTTTAGTAATATTTGTTAATTAAACTCTTTGCTTAGTGACAAAGTTTAAGTCCGCATCAAATATTCAACAACTTAATTATCTGTTCAAGAAATATCGATGTCAGTCTTGTTTAAAAATTTAATTATGTAGGTATTTGGCTCCGACCTCAGGTGAGACCTCTGACTCACATTTGACCTATCTCAAGTGAATGTCAGGGACCAGCTAATAACTCATTAAAGTATTCAAAAGAGAAAAATGTAAAATTTAGGTTTCTATATTTTAATCAATAATAATCTTTATGATATTGTTTTATTGAACCAAAAATGCGGTTTTGTAGTGCGCTGGCACTGGTTTTAAAGCGTCATAACTCACATTTTATGAAATTTTTAAATGTAAATTTATGTCATAAAATAATAATATTAAATATTTGGGGACAACTTACACACGGTCACAGACCCCAAAATAAGCAAAGCTTGTAATATGGCTGCCAGATACTGATACACTTCCTACATATACATATTTTTAAATACATACTTAGATAAATAATTATCAGTAACAGCCAATCACCTATGTTCATCACATAAATATTTTCCATGGGTGGGAATCGAATCCACGCCTCTTTAATCCAATAGTCAGGGTCACTAACCACTGAGCTATTAAGGTATAATTACCATTTTAGCCATAAAACGTACCTACGTAGCCTACTCCTGGGCATAGGCCTCCCTTATAGATCTCTAATAAGGCCGATTGGAAACGTTTTGCATTTTGGGCAATCCTGCAATCCTTAGGTCGTCTGTTTACTTTGTGGTAGACGTCCTACGCTAATGTTGCTAAAACATGGTCTTCACTCGAAAACTGTGTACCACGATGATATCCCGCGTTTTGAATTAAATAAATAATTTAAGAGTTAATTTTTTTTAATGCTTTATATATATATATATATATCAATTTTGAAATGATTTAGGTGACCTTGGGTCACCATGTTTTTTTAATCCAGGTAAATACCACTGAAATAATGTGCTGGTTTCCTAACTATAAAATTATAATATTGAAAGTCAATAAAAACATTCGTATAAAGATATCCAAAAGTTCTATTCAATCCGCATATAAAAGCGACTCTATCAAAACTTTTCCTTTGTCATTTATACAAATGGGAAAAAACTTGTCCGCACAATCGCTACCAAACTGAGAATTTTTAATTTCCACTTCACGCTTTATTAACAAACCATTCAATTGGTTTTTTCGCCCAAACGTGTTCCATTGTTGACGACTGTTTTTTTATTTGCACTGGCCGACGACAAAATATTGGTGAAAGTTAGGCAACTTTTTCGTCTATACGTCAGGTATATTTATACAACTGTCAAAATGCCTCGAACTGTCAAACTGAGTGAAAAACGATTTGTACGTGCCTCATTGCTGGTAGTGAAAGGATGTGGCAAAAACAGTCGAGTATATGACGTTCGATGAATGCGTGGTTTTGCAATAGCTTGTTTATAAGTTATTGGGTTTGTGTGCCTGAGTCGGGTCACGATAGTCACCTCTGCGCTAGATAATGTGAAGATGCCTGTTTCTTTTCATTTCATTAGAAAGCACGCGCTCTAGACAACGGTAAAGTCTTCTTTCTCGAATCAGTATGGAAATGTATTGATTGCTTGGTCAAACTCTTTCTTGACCTTAGGATTGATTGTTTTTTTCTGTTCAAAGGAGATAATAGGCATCCATCAGCTGTCATTATCTATTTTCAATAATAGTTGATTTTAGGCACTAATTTTCTAAAAAGAAGATATAAAATGACTAATTACTAAAAAAAACAAAAACCTTTTTCCAAACGTTTAAATAACAATGCTTCTATTTTGAAATTTTCAAAAATCTCATTTTGTAGTGTATTATGACCAAAAGTATTTATTGTCGTTCTTTATAAGTTTCAAAAATAACAAACTTTAGTTCCGTCTGCGTAACGAAGATATAATTATGCTTTCGGAATATATTTTCAATGTTAGAAATCGTTTTACTAATGTACATTAAAATGTTTTCGATTCTAAATTCTGGCTTACTTATTTAATTTTTTTAACAGATGTCTAATAAAATAATTTAATATGAATTTTGCGTGTTTTCCTGCTTACTAACTGCAGCTAAATTGCTATAAATCTATTTATTTCACCCAGCCAACTTACTCGAAGCTACTACACGAAAAGCAACCAGCAGCAATCTAAAGATAATCCAAATACTCAAGCTCACTAGTCGGCAGCGTACCCAGCATGCTGCCATAATAACGCGCTGAATATTTGCTTAAACCTACGAGTATATAAAAATAAAAAAATAAAAATGTTTCCAACACAGGTACGACTTAGACTGTATACGGGCGTTTTCCCGGTTCAAAATTCAGATACGGAAACCTAAATATTTCCACATTTTTCCCGAACGGAAGAAAGACCGTACGTTGAACGTTTGATACGTAAGCATTAATTCAGAATCTAAATCCCGAAGCAGAAATTGCACATGCGGCTAGCTCGTGTAGGCCAGGATAGCTAGTTTGGATCACAGATTTATGTTTTCTTTTTATGATCACTACCGTAATTCAAACGTTAGTAAAGTATAACTTAGCATACAGTTATCTTTTTTCAGTCAATAAAAAAAAATATGATCCAAGTTTCATAGTAGGCATATTGTTTTCTACATGTGTAGAAAGTTAAAAGCATGCAGGGAGCAATTTTCAACTTTTATGAACTACGTAAGTCTGGTAGTCACAGGCTCTTGGGCTATTATTCGTTGAGCTAGATAATCAGTTATCTATTCCAGATTCATAGCTTTTGAATTAAAATCTAGCTTAGTCTGTAATTCCTGGATCATAAAATAATATTTTCTCTGTACCGCGCCTAGTCATTAAGACAGGTTTAAGTTTTGCCAACTAGTTTACGAGATAGAATATCTAGATTGAATTTGCAAAATAATTGATCATTAAATGTGTATGCTATTATGACATGCTATTATGTGAAAGTACGTAATGTGCGGGCTTCTGAGAATTCGAATTATCAGACTGCTGTACATACAAAATAACGCTGTAGTGTTATTTTGAAAAGTGCAAAGGTGCAAATGACACCTCTGAAAGCAGAGGTGTCCACGCTTATCCATATAAACAACAAACAATTGAAAAATAGGCATCATGACTGGGTAAAAAAAAACATTAATATAGTGAGTTAGGTTATTAAAAAATATTAGACACGTATTATCAATCAAACAACACATTTAATGTCAAAAATAAACCTTGTCAAAGCCGTGACGTCACCTCTCTTACAGAAGTCTATACCACATTTGTATCGCACTTATGACGTCACGAGGAACTTTAACGGGCAATATCTTCATAAATTTTAGTTTAATTGACAAAAGAAAAAATACGTGTCTCATATTTTTTATCTATCTGACGGACTAATTATATTTTATTAGTTATCGTGCCGGTATAACTTTTATTTATATTAGAAACACAGATTTTAAACTATGTATATAACATTGAGTACTAGTCGTGTCTAACCAATGGCTGACATATTTCTAAAGCGACCTCAGAGGGCCGGGCATTCCTAGACAGGTGATGCCTTAAAAGGCATGAGGCCGCCTTAAGGTTTTTGCAAGACCTAGCCAGAACACCTAAATACATATGTAATTTAATAATGGACTTCTAGACCAGACTTTAAGTCTAGGATAGCTAGTTTTGTAATAATATGAAGGAAACTAAAGCTAAGATTTTTTTATGTTATTCTTACATACAGGACATAATATTCTAGGTCTCGAATAAGATTTGATCGTATTTATCATTATATTATAAGCTACTTTTGTTGAAAAACTATGATACTAACTCTGATAAATAATTAATTTTTTTGGATATCAATGAACTTTTGTGCGGATCAACAGTACTGAGCGCTACCGCGGCTCAGATGATACGTTAAATTAAACAGATTTTTTAACTGTTTAACCACTCCTTCAGGTGCCTCAAAAACTGAAACCAAAGCTTTATATACTTTTTATGGATGTAGTTATTTATTATTTGCGATTTTTAGTTGGAAGCCACAGGCCACATGTTAAATTGGTTACGAACAAAAGAATAAGTAAAATATCATTCTGGAATACATCCGTCGTATAGAGGAGCACCCAGTGTAATTAAAAAAAAAATTGGGACTTCTTACACACGGCCTCTGACCCCAAACTAAGCAAAGCTTGTGATATGGCTGCCAGAGACTGATATACTACATATACTTATTTTTAAATACATACTTATATAGATAGTAACTAAATAACACCCAGACACAGAGCAAATATTTATGTTCATCACATAAATATTTGCTCTGGGTGGGGATCGAAACCACGCCTCTTGTTCCAGAAGTTAGGGTCACTAACCATTGAGCCACCGAGGCAGTAATTAAGAGAGCAATATATAATGTAACATAGGATAGACATTTAGCACTAAACTTTACTAACTTGACTTGACTAAACTTGATGGACTAATAAATAATTAAATTAAAAAACATATCTTTATTAAATAAAATACAACTCTTTGTCCACATAATAATTGCTTAGAACAAATTCGTGGCAATAGAACCGAGGTGTGTCAACCGTAAAAAATAGTTTATTATATAGTAAAACAGCTTATTTTTACGATACAATTTGTAGTCATTTACCATCGGTAATTCCCTAATATTCATTGTGTATTGTGTTGTAAAGTCTCGGTAGGCATCTATTGCTAAACATGGTAGCAATAACACTTAGTTTAAATGCCAGATGAAGAAGCCTCGGCCCTTTGTTAGTCTTGTCTCCCTTATAATCCTAACGCTTACTTGTATGATAATAGTCACAGTTGTAATACAGGTAATGAGTGTGAGTATTTTTATTTATTTACTCGGGATTTGACACCTTCGTTGAGGCAATCGTGAGGTGCGAACTTAGCCGTACAAAAACAATAAGTTGTTATCTACATACCTCTATGTAAACATCAACTGATTTGAGTGTTTTCTTTTTCATGTAATCAGCACTTCAATTGCAAGGAAAGCCTCAAAAATCATATTGTAAAATGTACCGAAAATTTTCTAGATGATCTACAGAAAACGCGAAAACACTGGTCGATTCACGATTCTCCAGATTCAGACAAAACGTTATATATTTTGGCTGGTCGTCTAAAGAATGCGGATTTGAAACGTTTGAATCTAGCATGAAAAAAGTTCACTATAAAAGGGTAGGTAGTGTTTTGGTAGTAATTGCAGTTGCCGTCCGATAGCAGAAAGGGACGGATGGGACAAATAATTTATTTTACACGTCTTTTTTTTGGCACTTTAAACAGGGCACTTGTCAAAAAAACGTACCTAAGTAAGAGAGAGCTATCAGGTGTCCCAAATCTCCTCCCCGTGTTTGGCATTATTCCATCACACAAAAATAAAGTAGGTACCTCAAGTAAAAAATCTCAAAAAGCGCCAACAATTCACGTCTACTATTTTACTAACCTCACTGACAGTTTAAGATGGCATTTGTCCGCTTACAAAGGTCATCGAATCCAAAATGCCAGATGTCAAGTGTCTAGCTATATTTTTCTAGCACTTCAGTGTTAAGCATTCAAGACACTCCTATGTTTGCTGAATTAGCATGCACGACACATCTTAGATATCCGTAATTACTGCATATTGGCAGAGTCTACTTTTGGGGGTTTAACTAGCGTAACTTACTGTCTTAAAAACACGTTTTAAGTATTTTTGTTTTATGTACCAAATTAGTTCCCGTTTGACCCCCATGTCGCGATACAGTATGGTACAAGTACAATGTGTGGTCTTAAATGAAAAACGCAGGCTTGAAATACATAAGATTAAACCATTAGACATGAAAAAAGTACCCTAATTATATTTTGCAAAAAATAGCATGACCGACTTCAACAGTGTAAGTCGCTTTCCGCTGTCTGTCCCCATGTATGCTTATATCTTTAAAACTACGCAACGGATTTTTATGCAGTTTGTTTTAATAGATAGAGAAATTCAAGAGAAATGTTTATATGTATAATATACCTGTGCGAAGCCGGGGCGCATCGCTAGAACGCAAATATTATGCACGGATCGATGTAACATTTTTCGCATTATTGTTGATTTATCAAAAATGGCTCAGCCAATATCGATAAAATTTAAATGGGACCAATTTCGAAGTACACTCTTTCCAATAAATAAAGAATTATTGAAATCGGACTACTATGAAAAAAGTTATGCGTACATATATATAAAACATAGGCTATACATAAAAATATATATGCGCGTCGAATTGTATACCTCCTCCGGTGGTTCGTCGGTCAAAAAGACAGAAAAAAGCACAATGAATTTTGTTGGCGATTGAGCTTTGTTCCAACCGAGTTCACTCGGTGCTTAAACTAAAAACAAAGTTCGATTTCCTCGGAAACTGTGTAAGCAGGCTAACTTGTAAAGAATTTATTTCTGTGAATTCTAAATGTCATATTTCTCATTCATCACGTAAAAATTAATTATAATGATATCTTAAAATCTGTCCGTCTTTTAGAAAATCCTCCTGTATAAAGTAAATCTGCTTGATAAATTGTACATTATGCTTTATTAGGTATTCAGCTCGAGTAAATATTAAAGCACACTCTCAAGTAGCCGGTGAATAAATTTACAGTAATTTGTGTTTGTGATTTAGAGGTCACTTTGTTTGGAATTTTAGAAGTTTGGAGTAGGTATTGCTTGTGAATAGCTGATGAGAACTGTATGAAAAAGAAAACTGTTAATAATAAATTAAACAAGTAGCCTTACAGCTGAGGGTTTACTTGAATTCAAATAGGGATAAGATACTTTTAAGAATTATTTTAAGTAGGTACGGATTTTGAATGCACAAAAATTAAAATCTGACCGGATTAAAGTTTGATAACACCGAATATTAACCTACTCAATAACGTAATTAACGGATAACTCATTACAAACAAAAAATCTTTATGAGTCACACAATTATGTAAATTAAATAACTAATATAATTTTAGTTACACGCTAGCATTTGTGGTTACACTATTTGCAAATTAAGATCAGCTATAAACTTGCGACTGATTTCTATGATTTTTGATTTGTTAGTCAGCTAGCAAATAATCCAATAATAGTTCTTGAAGTGATCTATTTTAGTCTGGTAAGGAATTAAGTTTGTATAGGCCGGGGGGTTAGCCTATGGTCTGCTGATTTCACAATAATAACATCATTGGTACCAACCTGTACGCGTGCACGTGGACTGGACAGCCTGTGAGAGGATTGTAGAGGAGCAGCACGCAGGCGACTACATCTCCTTGTACCACTGCGCTGGTGATGCTGCCGTGCGGGATGAAGTGTTTGATGGTCTGCTGCTTGCCCTTCGCCGTCACATTCTGCACGATCTTCAGGCCTTTGTGGGACACCTGGAGAACGTAGAAATTATCAGAAATAGCTTGGCTTGTAAACAGTATTATACGTAAGATGATGGTAGAGTAAGAAGTGGTTGGCCACGAAAAAAATAGTTAGCAAATAGATCTATAAAATAATTAGTGCTGCTTCATTATCACAAAAAAAAAATCAAAAGACCAATTGGCGGAGTTATATTAAAGTGTGCGTTTTCCAGTTGAACTTTGAAGGGCGCTACGAGGACTTTATGTGTCGGCAACTTCGACCAAATATCTACAGAGCTACAGTCTCTAAGTGAAAGTAGTGAAAAAATGTCCGAGCGTCGTCATATATACCGATTAAGATACTTACATTAAATAATTCACAATTACCCGTTTTATTGAATCTCGACGCCATGTCACCTAATTAGTGCTTGTAAGCGAGCATTTTGGCAACGCACGGCGTTGTAGTCGGCCTGCAATCGCCTTTGACTACTAAAAAGCCTGCCCACTACGTAGCTTGGGCAGAGTTTTGGCTCAGACACAAGTTTTGCACAATTGTGACTCTATAGATATTTGCCCGAAGGTAGGCAAGAAATTTTTCATATCAATGGCGCCAGCATAAGTTGTAGTCATCAGAAAAAAATCCAACTCTCTGGTTGTAGGTCTTAGAGTGACGCTACGGCTACAGCACTATAATATTTGCGCCGGTGTATGCCACACAATATGCTTGTTGTTTAGTTGTAAAAGTATCTAAAGTTTATTTTTTTTTATCAAAAGAATTATATGCTCGTAAATTACATAATAACTCAGTATCAATCGAAAAAATCTTATTAGTATTTTTTTTTATTCTTTGGGAAAACACATCAAACCTAGTATCACTCAGATGTCACGAGCTACTATAATATCAACGACTTCCCATCACAGATATTTGATAACGTCTATTCAATTTGACCCTTAGATAATTCAGAGCTAACATATCTGGCAATCTCATTACATAACGCCATCAATTGGTTATTACACGGTAATGGTATAGAATCGTAAATCAATTAGAACATCTTGCACTTTCTAGAGCCGTCCTTATGTCCGTATAAGCTGTGGAGCGTATAAAACTGTTATTAACAAAGCTTTAGGCTGTAGGTATTACACAACTTTTCCCGGTACTTCACATCCCATGGTTAAGCTTGTCGATAAACAAAACCAACATAGAAACGTAAAAAATAAACAGTTATAAAATAGTCCAATTTTAATTATTCAGTTAATTAGGTAGCTCTTTTGACTCTAGTCTCTCTTGTCTAGGATTGTTTGATCGTTGGTTACAATTACTTTTAGCTATATTTTTATTGTTAATACTATACTAAATCAGCCCTTAATAGCCCGCTGTTGAATATTGGCTTATGGTTCATATTCGTTGCGCAGCAGTTGCGGCAAAAAAACACCGACGCAGTGTTTTTTTTTAAATATCACCCAAAGTATTCACATTACACATAGCATATTACATTTCTCTCATATCTAAGTAATAAAACACCAAAACACGACTTTTCACGGCGGTTTTAGTTTGCGACAAGTTATTCATAACGATCGTAATAATCGATTTAATGATAATATCAAGCTTTTAAGCAGCTCAAGGGGTTTTCGTGGGTCTTTAACTGGTCATTGACTTATGACCCCTCTAAGCATATCCCAAGTTATTATGATCTTATCTAACATATTTCAATATTTTTGTACACCTCTGTTATTAGGTACGTTAAACGTAAATAAAATATTGTTAAGTATTCTTAAAATCAACTTACGTGAAACATAGATAAGCTTCTTTTCAGCCATGGACGAAATTAGGACGTCCACTGCTGGATATAGGCCTCTCCTAACGATCTCCAATAAGACCGGTTGGTAGCGGCTTGCATTTAGCGCAATCCTGAGGTCTTGATGAGGTCATCCGTCCACTTTGTGGGTGGACGCCCTACGCTGCGCTTGCCGATACGTGGTCTCCACTCAAGAACTTTACGACCCCATCGGTCATCAGTCCTCCGTGCTATGTGCCCTGCCTATTGCCATTTTAATTTGCCAATCCGCTGGGCTATGTCAGTAACTTTGGTTAGTCTACTTATTTCGATCTCGCAGAGAGACTTCATAAAATTACTCAATAAAATAAACTCAAACTCAATAAAAAAAATAATGGTTCGAGTAAAAGCAAAATGATAGCTGCAACCCATACTACCAACTTTAACGTTTAAGCTTATCTTAAACTAGTTGTGGAAAGATGACTGTATACATTATATTTTTTTTATTAAAAACAAGAAAAACATTTTTTTTATACATTATACAGTCATCTTTCCACAACTAGTTATATAAAAGTAAGATTTATTTCGATACCCTTGGGCAATGCCAATTGCTTGGTCGCAGAAATAGGGCGCAGACTGAGAGAAAATTAGTGACTGGATCGTACCTGGTACAAAGGCCATCCAGCGCGGCAATGCTTTAAACTTGTAAGTACTGTACTTGTACTAGGTACAATTTTATAATTAGTCGCAGAATATTATGTTTGCGCGATTCAGACATCGATATATGTACATGATTGGCGCCAATGCTTTATTCCATGGCGGCCTTCGAACAAATATCTACAGAGCCACAGTCCCTAAATAAAAGTAGTAAAAAAATGTCCGAGCGCCGTCGTATGACTTTTACTTTTTTTTATCTAAGTAGGTGTGTATACAGACCTACTTAGATAAATACATTAAACAATTCAC
This sequence comes from Hypomecis punctinalis, assembly GCA_949316475.1. Classification (NCBI taxonomy): domain Eukaryota; kingdom Metazoa; phylum Arthropoda; class Insecta; order Lepidoptera; family Geometridae; genus Hypomecis; species Hypomecis punctinalis. The sequence continues at coordinate 24,332,773 of OX438795.1, read as the reverse complement.
AATGACCCATTTTCTCGAACCTCGACGATATGTCAGCTAATTAGTGCTTGTAACCGAGCACTTTGGCATCGCGCGGCGTTGTAGTCGGCTTGCAATCGCCTTACGACTAACTAAAAAGCCTGCCTACTACGTAGTTTGGCCAGGGTTTTGGCTCGGACACTTTTTTGCACGATCGTGATTCTATAGATACTTGCTCGATGATGGCAGAATAGATGAGTACTGTATGTTGCATAGCTGATATCGTTAGTAGAAGTGCTACATAAAGGTAATGTGTTACTAACCTGTAGGGTAACTTTGAAAGGTTCCAAGTCCCTGGCTCTCTCCTCGAGTATCTGTATGGCCGGTAGCGCGAACTCCTCGCCCCGCAGCCCCCGCGACTCTTGCGCGCCCAGGAACCACACGTAGTAGGAAGCTTTCTTGATGTCTTTCTTTAGTCGTAGCGCCATGTTGGGGGCGTTATGTCATGTTTGGATGTCTGGAACAAGAGACATACTTTGTTAGGACAATTTGTCTTTAGGCACTCGAAACAATGGGAATAAATGCCTGGATGGAACCTAACCTTACGTCCTTTTGCTGAACCAAGGCCTTTTCTTATCATAACAGAGGTAAGACATGTCATAGTCCACCGGTTAGGTAAGTGGTGCAATATTAAATGGATCGAATTAGATTTGCTAGAACGTTATTTTGCTATGTCAAGAGATCACTGGAAACAACTAGGAGAAAAACAGGACGTTTCACTTAATTAAAATATAATAATATCACAATCTTTAGTTACTCGTAAACATTTTTATTTTTCTTAAACATGCTTGGATTGGTTGCCACATTGGTTGTTTCTGACTAAAAATTGTTTGTTTCTTAAGTCAGAAACATGGCAACCAAGGAGGACAATTCAAAAAAAATATTTAAATTTATAGCTGATTTGCAGATAAGACGCTGTTTATTATAAAAAAAAAACAGATACATACCGTAGCACGTTAAAAAATGACTGTTATTCGTCTTTGATTTTGAAAATTATTTTAGTAACTATTTTCCGCTTTTTTGAGAAAAATATAGCCTAGGTCACAACTACGAGTAGAATGATTATGATCCATTTATGACTTTCGTATGTGTGCATCAGTTTTGCCTCGGCCCACATTACCCACGTACGTCCATTAATGCATCTGTTGCTGGCCGCTCCAGTAATGTACTATTACGTCTATTACTGGAATATGTTCGCAGTATCAAAATTAAAAATTATGAATCCTTACGCGCTCATACTTGTGTCAGAATTTTTTGAACACAAAAACGATTCTTATTTATCACCATAAATATTTCGAACCGTTCCGCGGCCAACCTACGACACAACCGACAACATTTTACAGCTTTATTATGCGCTCACTGTAGGCGTGAAACGGAAACTTTTGTAAAATTGACAAAAATACGTAAACAAAGCTCCCACACGGGCGAAATTTGAATAAACTTGTATGGGTAAGAACATCCACCAGTGCCATATAGAGTAAGAAGATCGGAAACCTGACTTTTTGGCGACACCAGAGCTAAAATAGTGTATGATTCATATTTTGAGATCGGGAAGGTCACAGACCTCATGACGCCATTTCATAGGCTTCCTAGACCGTGAACTTTTGGTTACAAGCTGTTTTTATTGAATTATTTGTTCAAATGTGTTACAGGTCTTATTTATAAAAGTAATAAGTCACATATGAATATGTGATAATGTAGTTTCGGACATTTGAAGGTTCAAAATATATGTAGTTTTGGCCTTTTTGATCAATTTCTATGAAGCCACTCCCTCCGGGATCATTATAGTCAAATATTTGGAGAAAACTATCTTAAATAGTAATTTATTGTCAACTCAACAAAGAAAAAGAAGAATAGAAACTATGAAATGTTGCAATGACATGCATGTTTTCTAAAGTCGGTAATATCGTTTTAAAACTTTGATCTATCAGTGTCGTTACAAACAAAATACTTAAGAGAGTAAAAATAGCAAAACACCAACACAATTTTGTCGTTCGTTGTTTAAGTTATAGGGCGTCAACGGCTGGACTTATAGGCATCAATACAGATCTTAAACAAGTACTATACTAATTACAACTTAAAACAATTCAAATGCAGAATCAAACTGAACAACATCAAGTGGTATTTGGCAACAATTCATGTTCAATAACATTATTATTCAATCCCTGTTGCCCAACATTCCTCCCAAGCCTCCTCGGACCAAGATTCACAATAATCACATCATTTCACAGTTAGCTACTACTTCGGCCCGTACTCCACTAAAACGGTGCTGAGATGGGTAGCATTTGCATGGTGATCACGGGCTTTGGCTCAAAATACACGTTACATTGTGGGTTCTGGTTGCCTTAGCTATTTAACTATATTATATTAGGAAGGCGCAATTTTTATGTAAAATAGTGTGCTCTCTATCAAATGCATATAGTGAAAAGAAATATAGTTACTCTAAATGACTACTATAATTACGATGGCCTCTAAAATTGGGCCATCAGGAGGCTTAAAAAATCTGACACTAAGGTTAGGCACCTGGCTTATACGAATTTACTTAATACACTACAGTTTTGAACCGAACAAGACTTTTTTATTCTTCGCTATACTGCTTGGCGTTTTTGCAATTGACTTACGAATCTTTCGATGTACAAAAGTCAAATTCTTTATTTACGTGACAACTGCTTTGGTTTAGCTCTACCTATTTCCTCCTTCCGCTAAAAAACTCAAATTCCAAAATTTTTACACGCGTGATAATGGGTTTGTTCTCCGGTCCACTTTGCTAGACTGAACTTTATACAATACTTTTTATTCGATACGTGCCATCGTCGGAATTCCAAGCCAAAGCAGCGGTTGACAAACACATCACGATGTACTCGTAACTTATTACAAAATAAGGGCATTGATCAGTACCTACTAAGCGGATTCAAACCCACTAGGATTTTGATATTATACATTTAAAATAAGATACAACATACACCACATCAATTTTGAGTATAAGTTGGTAGGCCCCGCTTGTGTGTGTAGCAACTCTAAGATGTTCATTAATAAAGAAAACTGTTATTCGGGCTACTTAATCATCCATTGCATTCATGAAAAAATGCCTAGTCGACGATTGCTATACATAATATAGCGCTAGCATAATAATAATAACACACATTGCTCTACTGGGACCGCTCTATCATCATGGACATGACTATTGTCACCAATAGGCCTGATATCATGGTGGTCGACCGGTCCCAGCGCCGGACAGTGCTTGTCGACTTCACCATCCCACATGACGAGAACCTCGTGAAGGCTGAGAAGTACAAGCTCAGCAAGTACCTTGACTTGGCTCACGAGGTTACCGCCATGTGGGATGTTGACTCGACGATCATTGTCCCGATAGTCGTGTCGGTCAACGGGTTAATAGCAAAGAGCCTTGACCAACACCTCAAGAGGCTCTCGCTAGATGGCTGGGTCAAGGGCCAGATTCAGAAGGCAGTGATCCTGGACACTACGCGTATAGTCAGGAGGTTCCTCAGCCTGTACCCCCAACCGCCGATAGCTTGGGCCCCGCCTCGCTGCCGCTGCCAGCGGCACTCTAGGTTAAGGAATTTTTAAAGTATTTTTTTTAAATAAATATTGTAAAAAAACTTAGATTTAGGTAATTAAATATATATGTGATAACACATAATATAATTTACCTGTTACTTGTCGATCACTTATTGTGTAAAATTTAAAGAAGCTGAGATTTTGTTATTGTAATTTGTTTTTAGCATGGGACTAACTACTAAAAAAACTGTGCGGCTATAACTAAAGATGAAGATACATAAACTACGTATTACTAACAAAAAAGCTTTACATTTTACCCTGCAACCTAAATTTTTAAGAATTTTCACACTTGTGGCAGTATCTTCTATCACTAAATTGCAATAAAGATCTTACCTCATCAGTAGGCAAATAAATTCGGCGATTTTGTAACACATAACCACGTAGAACAGTGGACATCAGCCCTAATACATCTATTTATATTCAAAAAGATCTCTCACGCACCCATTACTTAATCAACTAACCTTGAGTCATATTTTAATTGCCAAAATACAATTAAAGCCAAGAGCATGTTGATAGACACTTCTGAATTCATTGAGCAAGCTTCATTATGTTTTTAGCGTTTAATTTGTATGCTAATATTATTCTAGAGGTTGGTAAGATGGTTTATCGCAGTGGGTGGTATAGTTTTAACACTTTCGACTTAATCTTGGACGGTTAAACTTCACCTAGTGCCACTTTTAGACCATGTCAAGTTTAGATTGACTTATGTATGAAATGATAAATTTCCATAATAAGTTGGTATGATAATTTTATTTATAAAACAAATACTTCTTTAGGGCAATAGTGAATTAATTAATTATTTAAAATTACTAATAATGATATAATAATTAGATATTTATAATATTAGGATAGATCCATTGGGAATAAAGAATCTATTAATTCGAAAAGCTAACAAATTACATAGCGAACGCGTTGATGTCTTTTGTAGGAGATTAATTGGTGATAAGGAACGTTTTCTACCCGGCAGCGCAAAGTTATTTTAGTTTAACTATTATTTATTTACGTTTTTTAAATTTCCTTTATTTTTTGTTTTTATTTTTGGTATTTTTAGGGTACCTCAAAAAGAAAAAAACGGAACCCTTAAAGGATCCGTTTGTTGGCCGTCTGTGTGTATGTCAAGACTCTTTATCTCGGTAACGCGTAAAGATATCGAGTTGAAATTTAAACTGTATACCTACGTATATCTATAGATTCTTGCAGTTGTGTAAAAGAAAAACTTCTCAGTTATCGTATAAAAAAGTTAGAGTCGTTTATGTCGTAAAAAACTGCATATTTCGACTCTCAAAAATCAAAACCTACAGTCCTACAGGGTACTTCCAGTTGACATAGTTAACTTAACTATAAAATTTGGCAAGAAGCATTGTCTTAGAGTACACATATAGGAATAAATCTGAAAACTGCACATTTTTACTTGTTATTTCCGATGTATGTGAGATAAGAGAAAAAAAAAATTGTTAATGATTATGGTAGGTATAGAGATTTTTACAACTTTCCCAATTTTGTGAAAATTTCTGGATTTGTACGGAACCCTCGGTGTGCGAGCCTGGCTCGCACTTGTGCGGTTTTTTTTATTTAACCTGGATTTTTTTTTATTCCCTCTGCTGGGCGAAACTCTCCCTCAATTCCTTCCATTTTTGGTAATTATTTCTAGTAATTGGATCTCGCGTTTAAAGAGGTAGAATCAGATTGTTAAGTTACGTGCGATATGATTAAGTATATTTCAGAGCAATTCGAAATCCAGCAGTCAAAAACTTTACACATAACAAACTAATCATGTGAAAATTACCTAGATATTTAATCATTGAGATTTTTACTATTTTACCTAGCAAACATTAATTTAGTAAACACAAATAAATAACGCCAATTTTGTATCGTGATTCATGACTCATAGATTTAGATTGAAAAATTTTACTATCCATATAGATTCAACCCACATTTCTTCTCATATCATATCAAACACCTGTTCCTATAAAACATCTTTAAAACCCATAAATCATTACATCGATGAAATATTTGATAAACGTTCATATGCAAATTGGAATAGATATCATCTCGATTAAATATTAGACTCCACCAATGCAGACCGAAGCGGAAATGTGTAAACCTAAGCAACACATTATAGTTTGAGACTCCACTGCATAAATAACATAGTTATTGAAACCATACACAAACGCGAACGCGCATATTCGCTAGCTGGCTTTTTGGTGAAGGAGAACATTGTGAGGCAACCTGCATACGTCCGTAGAAGAAAATTCGATGGCGTATGTGAATCCACCAACCTGCACTGGGCCAGCGTGGAGGATATGGCCCAATCACTTATTATGGGTAAGCCTATGCCCTACAGTGGACTATTAAAAAGGCTAGTACATTACAGTACATCATATATGGCTAAGCTATATGGCATTTCTGCAATGAACTTACTGGCTACTTATTTACGGTCACGATTGTGTTTTATTACTTACTAAGCAAATGTGGCATTAATGTCGAGAACTTACGGACTATAATACTCTGCTCATCTCCGCAGATCGCTGCACCGCTTTAGTAGAGTTTGGGCCTTAGTCAAGATTGAATTTTCTATGACATGTGTCGGAATCAGGTTTTTGTATCTCAGAAGCTTCGTTGGCCTGAATACCACACAATTGACAAGTTCACGAGATGGCGAACTGTTAGGTATAGATTTAAGGTTGCGCAGGCGCAGATAATACAGCACTGTACAAGTATTTGTGTGTTAAATGTGGTAGAGGTATGATTATTCGACACAAAGCGAGTGTTAGTGTATTATATTGGTGTGTTCATCTGTTTGTGACAAGAAAACAGTGATTACTTATGAAAAAAGTTTTGTAAATTATTTTCATATAAAAAATTGATTGAGTACTTGATCCAGTTAGGCTGTAAAAGGTATCATAAAAACGTAATATATCACTTGTGTATTTACTTTTATATAGCCAAATGTGTAAGTAATAAGTTGTAAATTTACCAAATGAGAGGCTCTAGATCCAAAAAAATCTTAGTGCGGAAAGTAGAGTTTCTACAATATAAATTAGTAAATAAACTTTGTAATATGATTTTTAGATATTTTTAAATACTAGGTATTCTATAAAACTAGACTATTCCTAGTATAATAATTATTACCTCACTATGTTTCGATACCGCGAATCAGACAAAGTAAATTAGATCCTAACCGTAATCGATAACTGTTCCTATTATTATTACCTTAGTGTTTAAGTCAATTGCAATACCCTAAAACAGGGTCCATAAATATGTAACTCTAAGTTTATAAATTAGACTAAGAGATGTATGTGTTTTCGGTGCAATAAATGATTGAATATTGAATATGTCTAGATTGTCTAGGGTCACTAGGGTCGACGATATCGTCAAAATCGCGGGTCGAACCTGGACTTGATTGGCAAAGGACCAAGGTAGATAGATGGCACTATAATAGAGAGGCCTATACCCGCCAGTGGGATAAAGAATGATGATGATGTTGAATCACTATTGCACTTTCATGCATAAGTTAATTGAAACTACTCTGGAGTAAGAATGCTAAAAGGCAATCAAAGTTTTTTATAATAGCGTTATCTTATAACTACCGAAAACTTGTTTATTGCTGCGAAACAACGCAAAACCTCGATTCATATTACAGTAACGTTCTATTACACTTTTGTAAGCGATGTAATTTGGTAAATTACACGTATTAGTGCCGTGATGTTGGCAACTACTGTTCTCGTGGTTATGTATTACCCACGGGAGTAGTAAACATTATCATAAAGATGATAGTGTTTAACCATGACTCAATCGGAGACTTAGAGATCGTTTTAAGAACGTAATTTGAGTGTAAACATATTAGTGTGTGTAATTAACCCTTAAGTACATAGCATACGTCTCACAGACTCAGTCGTATTAAGAATCGCCAATATTGCTGTGCTCGACTCTGCTATGAATTTGTCCGATCCTGTAGGTATTCTATTTCTGTTCCCCACGTCCCACTTACAGGGTAACCACTCAGTGACACTTGAAATACACGCGGTTGTCACATATGAGTAAAAACCATCGTTGTAGGTCTATCTTAGTTAAGTAATTTTTTTACTGTGTATATTGCAAAATTATGCAAAAATTAGCTATTAGATATGACCAAAATACAATACCATAATACAGATCAAAACTATTCTTAGTGATTACTAATCACTAAGCCGTGGTGGTCTAGAGGTAGTGACACCCGCCTTACTATCGTGAGGTCGTGGTTTCAAATCCCCGGTCCCGTACCAATTTGTTCTTTGGAATTTATGTACCGAATTTCACATCACTGGCTTTTCGGTGAAAGAAAACATCGTGAGGCAACCTACATACGTCCGTAGAAGAAATTCGATGGCGTATGTGAATCCACCAACCCGCACAGAGCCAGCGTGGTGGATATGGCCAAACACCCTTCGTGGGCAGGCCTACGTCCTGCAGTGGACTATTAAAAAAGGCTGGTACAGTACAGTACAGTACTAATCACTAAGGACGGAGTATTTTGCAAGCGGTATGGTCTCGAATAAGGATCACGTAACGTGAAGTGCACCGTAAGACAACCGAATTAAGGCCATAACAACGCGCTGGACACAAGTCGCTTTCAATCGAGAACATGGACGTCTTACGCCTGTTAGGACTTCAAGTGTACAGTAGCAGAAGTACACGGTGCCTATATACCTACCATCCATCCATCAGCCATTGCCGGTAGGAAGCGGCTTGCATCCAGAGCGATCCCGCGGTCTTAATGAGGTCATCCGTCTACCTTACACCTACGTAAGATAGTTTTTGTTTGAATGGTGCTGTTAGTAATATACGAGTATCTTGACTTTCCACCATATGAGCAAGAGGACCGACTTAAATGCTTGACCGCGCATTTTCAACAACTGATCTGAACAAAAGGTTAAAATTTCAAAAATTTAGCTAAGCCTTAATTGATCTGCAGTACAGAAAATTTATTTTAATGCCTAATCATAAAATTACAATAATATTGAACAAATAAATAGAATATCAAGTGGAACCCATTATTTACCTATTTACAAAGAATTTGTAAACATTGGATTTAAATTCAATAGATGAAAAGTTTTGTAGACTCTTCAGTCATCTACTTTCACAAATATTAATTTAGTGCATTTACGTAACCACTTGAACCATTTGTTCTAATTTAGTACCTTAATGATTACGCATTACAACTGTATAACTTCCATATGCAAGTCGTTTCTGCAACATCCTGCTTTAGAGAGATCATTAATTAAATTTTGACAGCTTAATCTTACAAAAATGGCTATTAAATAGCAAATTAAATAAATTACTCTCTAACACACATTCGAATAATAATTATTTCTAATACTAAGTTATTTATGGGCAATTAGGTTATGTACTCATCTGTATTTAAGTCATATACACTTAACAATTGTTATAGAGATATTTATAATTACGCATTCAATTATCAGTTAGACCGCTACGCCGTAGATATGGGTACCGAAACCGAGTAAGTGTAAAAGCAACTATGGAAAATCTATGTTATTGCGAACGAGATATCACAGAATACGATTAAAAATCCTCTTTCTAAAATTTCTAAAAGCTCCTAAGCCTAAATTGAGCTGTTCTATACAGTACTGAATATTTGTTTTGAAGTCTAAAGCCGGAAACATACTATCGGACGCGGCTGACGGACGCGACTGACAGCCGCGTCTTAGCAATGTGCACAGTTTAAACATCCGGTGTGCCAGATTGCTCTCGGACGTCCGAACGCTCAAGGTCGTCCGAAGGTGATGTCCGCGACTTATGTCCGATAGTGTGCTCGGCTCAGTTGACTTTAATAGTGTAGGTCGCGGCTGTCAGTCGCGTCCATAAACCGCGTCCGATAGTATGTTTCGAGCTTAACTATAAGTTCACAAAAACATCGAACAAATAAATAGAAAAACAATTACTAACGGGTACGTACTCGTATAAGTCTTTGCCATGCAATTAATAATAACTCCATTGCTGCATGAATATTGTAAGTATATAATTCTTCAGCGCTAGAATACTCAGGTCGGGACGAGCAAGTGACGACTATTTATATCACTAGAAATGTAACTAGAGTAACGTCACTACTCGCCGCCATAATCTTGACCTCAGCATGACAAAGAGCCCCATGAAACCAGCTTTTCTTTATGATATTATGAAAAGAGCACGTCAGTTGACCGCAGCGTATTGTCGCGTAACAAATTATAAGTTATATGGACATTACGGGACATGTCACGTAATGTTACCGAAGAAAGGCTTTCTACTTTCGCTTTCTTTCACAACTTCATAAATATACACGAAAGTGTCGTTCAAATTAGATCCCAGCTGAAATTAGCTTAATTTTAAAAATTATACTGAACTTTGACATCAGTTTCTACGACAAAATCTGTTTTGTGTTTCATTAGTTCAAATGCTCGTAAGTAAAAAAACAAAATGGTAGAAGTCGTCGTTGCAAATTTAAAACACCCCACATGCCATTTTTCTTATAAATTAAATTTTCAAATTTTTTGCAAGCTTTTTTTATGAGCTATCGTTTACAAAAACTCTTATGTGAATAATTTTGTTATTTCACTGAGTACGGTGCATTTATAAATTGCATTATGTCACAGCCTGCTAAGAACAGCTGATCAGTTTTTTTTTGATTTACTCAAAATATTATTTTATGCACATAACAGATTTTAAATTTGCAACGACGATATTTGAGATAAAGAAGGCCGTGAGTGGATGAAAACGTTTTTATGATGACTAAGTAACTAATTATTATTTTAAAGCCAACGAACTGTTTCTCTTTTTCATTCCAATAAAAGCATAATAACCAGTCAGATGCGAGTCTAGTTTTCGTATAAAACGACCCTATGTGCAAAGAAACAGCAGTTTTTTTATATTTTGTCGATGGGAATAGATTTAATTTTTAATTATGTATAAGTATAATCCAAGGTCGAGGGTGAATGACACTTTTCCATATATTGTTGATTTTTTTCATGATACCAAATGATGTAACCATAGTGATGATGATAACATAATAATTTGTATGCATAAATAGGCCACTAAAGCAGTGAAAGTTTTTTTAAAAAATTTGAAACAAAAACATCGGAACGAAACGGTTTATCACTTAACACAATTCCGTTGCTTCATGACATGCATCTCAAATAAACAGATAACCTATTATTAATAGCAATAAGTAGTTATTTCTTATGTTCTCAAATTGCGACCGCGGGCCAGAGACTGATGAGTTAGAACGTCTCGAGACACCGTTAGGCTCTACCGTAGATAAAGGTAGAGATAAGCCATTATCTTTGCGCTAAGCGTGACTAAACGCACCTCATACTAATAAATACTAGAGTCTATCGGCTCCTGAAGTACAGCTCTAAATTAGTTTAAGAGCCGTTCAGTTGGTTGTTATTAAAACTTAAATTACTATTGTTAATTTGTATACATACAATAAAAATGGATTTTATATAATAAATCTCACCAAGTGTCGAGTTTACACCGTGTATTCAAATCGAACATGAATCGAATCATCAATAACAAGAACTTTTTAGCAACAATGTAGATAATCAGTACAGAGCAGAAAATTTAGTCAAATGTTAAATTAGTATTTAGGTTCATGCCTATTGGCGATGCTAAATTGAGATTTGCCGTAACTTCTTTAAAATGTGGTGATTTAGTGTAGGTACTCGCTAGGCGATATCTTCGCGCAAGATCACAAAAAAGCTAAGAGTATATAAAAATAATTGTATTCCCTATTAATATTGATTTTTTTACACACAATGTTACCTATATATATGGTTCGGTATCCCTTTTTGCATAAAAATATTTATTTGATCATCAGCAAATTTTTAAATGTTTGTTCTGATTGAAGCAGCGTTCAGAATGTCGGCAGATGCCGTCTCTCCGCCTTTTGCTCTATGGACTCTCCTCAACATTCGAACCACGAAAACACCCGTTAGTTAATAATTTACAAAAAGACTGAAGCGCCAACCTGAATAGTTGAAATATCATTATGTAAATTGCTCTACGTATAAGTTGGTTACAAAGTTCAGTGAAACAAGGTGTTCTACTTTATTACAGTATTTTTTGTATGTAATTTTAATTTTTGAGATTGTACAACACTTTTATTGAATAGCAGTTTTTTTTTTCATTTTTTAAGTTTGATCACATAGTAAAGTTTTCATAGTTGTGAGTATTTATACCTCTTTGCTAATTAATACTCGGTATGCCTACGTATTACTAGTTCGTGCCTACTACCTACCAATTAGCATCTAGAACTAGACAGCCATTATTATTCAAAGACAATAATTATGCATTATGCATAAGTTTATATTATACTGCATTACGTCATTTTTATGCTTCTGTACAATTTCAATTTAAGTTTGATGTAAAAGGACAAGAAATACTTTGGTAACAGCTATTAGTAAGTTTAGTACCAGCTCGTATAGAATTCAAATAAGTACAAGTAAGGCTAATAGCCTGAACTCCACGCAAAGGATCAATATAGAACAATAAAAAATACAATGATGAGCGCAGGAATGTGCAAAAATAGCATCGACTTGGCATTTTTCTTGTTTTTAGGCAAAACGTAGTCTGAGAGTCCACTAAATAACATCCATGTTTGTTTTCGAAGAAACAAAAGTCCGCTGGGCTCACGCACGGTAGTGTATTGTTTCTTGATAAGCAAATATGGCACTAGTATTGAGGCGACGCTTTGCTCATCGCACATCACTGCTCAGCTTTAGTGGAGTGTGGGTCTAAGCTTTATTAATAATATATATTTAGATTCCACTTTATCTAATCTTTATACAATTTCACTGATTTGCAAATTTACTAACATAAAATATACTGACATTTTTTACCCATCGCGGTTAGCATAGGTGTGCACCACGATATAACAAAATTGTGAGATATACATATAATTACATTACATTGTGTGTCTATTTGCGAACCGTTCTGATCTACGTTGGTCGTGGAAACTTTGATTCGCCAATCTCTTCATTTCTGATACCTCTTACTAGGTAAATGTTAAGAAATAATAACCACTATTACCAACAATAGTCGAAATGAGCGGCACAGTGTCGCCATCGTATTTAACAATTACGTACCATTCCTACAACCGCATAGATTCCCATGATGACACTAGATAACAAATTTCATAACATGTGAGTATTATGAAGGTGTTACACCGACTTATATAACTTAGTGTATTTATTTTGGAAGCACGGTAGAATGGATAGAACCGACCCAAAGAAGAATGGTTAAATGTATGTTAGTTTGGTGTGCTTAAAATAAATGTCACCTATGGATATTAACATGAGTAAATAATATGCCAGTGTTCTGGTAAGTAGAGTTAGTGCAAAAAAAGTTTTGTCGTGCCGTTACGGTGAATTAACAATAAGATTTTAACCAGCAGCCAAGGTACCGACTACTTGGTAGACGCGAGTGTACTGATGAAAGCCGAATTGGTGTCTACCAAGTATCAAACACTTCAGTTGTACTAGCAATTACAGAGCAGTGTTGTCAACGTAACAAAATTAGTAAAATGGCACACGGGCGACCTTAACTACGATGCTTCTCTTTTGGCACAAACTCTATTAGTAGTCAGTAATGACAAAATAGTGTTACGTTGTGAATAGAGGTAATTCTATTGATTTTTTATTTTAAGCATTATACAGGCTTATTTCTAATGACTTAGCATCTTTCTAGGGGCTTATTATGTACATCAAAACTAACAATGTTTGTTCTGCGACATTAGTCGAAACTTTTATAAAAAAAATCAGCTGTTTCATACATTTTGTCGAGTTGTGAACGATATTTTTCTATGTAACCACCACATTTTTTTTTGAGAACTGACAAAAGTCGTTGAGCAAAAGTTGTTACTTTTAATGTACAGAATAAGCCCCTAAAAGGATGCTAATTGATTAGAGATAACCCTGTATACCTACGTAGAAAATAAAAATTGAAAAATAGAAAAAACATCTGGTATCTGACACGTACATCTGTACTGTACTGTACTGTACCAGCCTTTTTAATAGTCCACTGCAGGACGTAGGCCTACCCACGAAGGGTGATTGGTCCATATCCACCACGCTGGCCCAGTGCGGGTTGGTGGATTCACATACGCCATCGAATTTCTTCTACGGACGTATGTAGGTTGCCTCACGATGTTTTCCTTCACCGAAAAGCCAATGATGTGAAATTCCGTACATAAATTCCAAAGAAACTCATTGGTACGGGATCGGGATTTGAACCCACGACCTCACGATTGCAGGTCAAGTGTTACTACCACTAGACCACCACGGCCACACACGGACACGTACATCACGATGAACAATTAATAACATATAGTTACTATGAAATCAATGCTAAAATCTCTAAAAATGATAAATTGTTTGATACATTTTGTCAATAGTCCATGATTTTTTTTTATGAGAGCGGATCACATCAGCATTCAATTTGAAACATACTGATTGATTTGAAATCGATTCTTTCGTTCGAAAGATACGACGCGTGTAGCACAGACAGTCGTTTAAATACTCAAAAACACATATGACAGATAGATACGCAAAACTTCAGACCCAGCTATTACCCCTGATCAAACACCATCTTTTTAGTCAGGGGTTAAAAACAAGGTGGGATTACTACTTGTCTACGAGCAACAGCAAAAAGAACTTATATAATGAGCCCTAGAGTGACGTTGTGCAATTAACTGACAATCGCCAAAGCATTCGACTTTCACCGCTTCGTAACAAAACGATAAATAATACTTAAACGACGGCTAAGACATTTTCACTTACGCTATGGGCTTAACTAAGCTTATCATGACGTAGAACTTTTAGATTACATGCAGAGATTGACTTAATACGTGCCCAATAACTATGTAATACTCAGCTATACAGTGGAACAGTGTTGCCAATGAAATTTTTAGGCAACCATGTATGTAAGTTAAGTATCACAATATTTGGTGGTCCCCCCCAAGTGGAGCGTTGTAACATTAATTTACACAAATTTTACTACTTGGGCCTAGGGCCGCAGAAAATTACAAAAAGCCGTAGACATTGCTACGGTTCTAGCGTTACCGCCGTAGGTCGCATATATTTGAAAGCCGTAGAATACGGTAATTGTCGTAACATTGAAAACACTGCAGTAGTATAAACTGCCGCCGTCGTTATTTCTCCACGAACATTATGTATTTTTAGTACTTTCAGAGTGAGTGGGTATCTTCTAAGTCTGCGCACTTTTTCTTCAACCACGGGGTCGTTTACCATTAGGCGCGATAGTGATTAAATACAGACACGGATTTATAAAACCCCAGAATGAAATCCAATAAAACAATGACTAATAAACAAACACGACAACACACTAGAACAAAACATAACATAATTATGTAATGTTGTCGTTGTTCGAGTTAAATAAAATACATATTGGCAAATTGGCAATTACAGTAAAAGTACCTGCCTACTTCAAAAAGATGGTGAAACGGACTATATTAAATAAACTAATGACACGTACCTATACTTTTGCTCACTTTATTGAATTGATAATAACCGTGAAATTAATTGAACAAAAGAATTGGCTGAATCTAAATGGTTCCACTCAAGTATTTCCGGCGTGCTTCGGCGGAAACAAAGTGCTACCATTCTTTTAGCCCAAATTCCACCAAAACGGAGCTGGGCAAAGCATCGTAGTCCGAAAGTCCGCTAGAAAAAGACTATATTACATTTGCTTGGCTAGAACAAAATACAGTTTTGAACCTAGCCGAGCTGTTTTCTGTTCTTTTATGAACATACTCTTCTTCTATTCTAGCCTAAGCTAGAGGGATTGCAAATATGACACTGCTGCTGAGCATGAGTTCACGGACTATAATGTGCTGCTCCACTGCGGTTTGGAAGAGTCTGGGTGTCTAACTGCTTCAGTGACCCCACCACTGGTCTTTCTCGCTTTGTTGCCCACAAATCGTATAATTGATGTTTACAATTGGATAATCGAACGACGTCAATCGGTAAATCAAAATTTATTCGCGACAATGAGAATTGGATTCGTTTTAACACATTTAGTTTCTTGCCGTTAAGATAGAAAACATTAGCACGTGCTGATTTTTTTTTTTGTATTTTTAAGTTATCGGTAAATTAAAGGCCCTTTTTTTTTGTATTTTTAAGTTATCGGTAAATTAAAGGCCCTTTATTTCTAAGTACTACATAGTACTTCTTTATAGGGCTATCTCTGACCAAGTGAAATAATTAGAGAGAAAAATTACTCATAGATAATAATTTATCAGTCTAGATGACATTTTCCAAAAAGTTTCTCAACACTTTGTAACAAGTAATAGTATTTTTCCTATAATCTAGAACCCCTTTAATGTTATTGTCGTTTATATCGTATTGTGAGACTATAACAAGAGACTCGTTTAATTTCAGTGGCTTGATCCCTTGATTGCCATTCTACCGTACTGTACCTTACACTATCTGTTCCATATGTGGCCATATCATCACGCATAATTAAGCGCCTCGCTAGCTTAGCTTAGCCTCGGGCCATGTACCAAAAGCATTGCAAAAAACGGGCCTAGAAAAATAATCAGCTGTTCCTTATAAAGTGTAAGTTAACCTTGAATAAAATGTTGACTAAAGATGCTCACCACTCCGGACACAATATGACACATTGGTCTGTACACAATTGTCGTTCATAGCGCTTTGTTAGACTATAACAACTTACGGTGGCTCGTTGATTGGCACTTACGTTACCTTACTGTACCTGACAGCACCCGTCCTATATGTGTCCATATCATCACGCATAATTACTCCTTAGCATAACCACGGGGCATGTCCCAAGAGCATTGTTCAGCTGACCCGCGCATGTCGGCTAACGGTCTTAGCGGTTGCACACTCGTTAGGACCCTGTTTACTTAGGTGCAAGTGTTTGGAGAACCATTTTGAATGGACGTTTGAGAAATCTATTCAAGTTCCGGGATGCAGATGAATTCTAGTACAACGTTCACTTTTGCTACATTTAATAATAAGTATATTTGTTATTCTTAAAATTTCGCATTTTCCGCACATCATTTTTATATTACGGGACTAATAAAGCACAGAAAAAAAAAACAATATAAATGTCTCGCTGTTCCGAAGTAACGACCGAGTTGCATTGGTCGTGGTCATGGGCAGACCTTCCAGTCTATTAAATAAATAGAACAATAAATATATACAACTAATGACAAAAAGACTCATAAAGGCCTAGTTCTATTTATAGTGCAATTTATGTAAATCTTCAAGTCTCAAATCATCAGTTTTAAAAAGTGTTCAGTTCTTCAGTTTTCAGAGTGTACAGTAAAAAGTTTATCTATAATATCTTAGTAATAAACTGTTTTGAATTAATATTGAATATACCTATATTTGCAAGCTCTGCAAAACAGTTATTGAATCGTCTTACAGTACCTATTACAATTTGAAACTGTAATTCTTTGTCATGCAAAATTTCAGTATTTTTGAAACCATTTTGTTGTATAAGTCCGAGAACGTCTGTTGTAAATTTTTAAACCACAGTTTTCCTTACATTCTTAGATAATAAGTAAATAATGACGAACCGTGTCTTGCGAAATACATTTAACATTTTATTTGAGGTCACATTAGTATTTGTTAATAACTTAAAAAGCTTTATGCCATTTACAGCTAACTTAGTAATTTTAACGCTTTAATTTGGCAAGCAATGGTCTCGAATAACGGGGTATTTAAAATTATGCAATGGTGACGCTTTTTGTTCGTAATAGCTGTTATTTTAACATAGGGTGACAAATTGGTCAAAATAGTCAATAAACAAAACCGACAAGCGCAGTGTAGGATGTCCACGGCTAAGATGAGCCGTCGATCTAATTAAGACTATAGACACATGTTCATTTGTTCAAGCCGCTTCCAACCAATCTTACTGGAGAAATGGTAGGCCTATGCGGAGTATAGAACTAGACGTTTTACAGGTTTTATGGCAATCAAGCGAAAAAGTCGTGGTGGTCTAGAGGTAGTGACAAAAAAAACGGTATTGGTCAAGAGGTAGTGACACCCGCCTTAAAATCGTGAGGTCGTGGATTCAAATCTCCGGTCCCGTACCAATGAGTTCTTTGGAATTTATGTACGGAATTTCACACCACTGGCTTTTCGGTGAAGGAAAACATCGTGAAGCAACCTGCATACGTCCGTAGAAGAAATTTGATGGCGTATGTGAATCCACCAACCCGCACTGGGCCAGCGAGGTGGATATGGCCCAACCACCCTTCGTGTGTAGGCATACGTCCTGCAGTGGACTATTAAAAAGGCTGGTACAGTACAGTATGGTGATAAAAAGTCAAAAAACAAAGTCTACTCGTAGTCACAGTGCACTGGTAGGGCATTCTGTGGAACGATCTATACACACTTCTATCTTGACAAAACTTAATTTTCATAAATTTATTCCCTTCGAAGATAAAACTAGGTCATTTAGTATGTATGTATTTTTAAACAGATTTAGGTAACCAAATTTCTATGTATCTTCTAAAGTTTAGAATGTAAACGGATAGGAGCCATCCAAATTTAGCGTCGCACGAGCGGCGCAGTCACCGTTACGGGTGCTACCGTTATCAGCGGCACCGTTACGCTGCGAGGCGTCATCCTGCTATCGACGCGACCTTGGATTGGAGTTTTAGATAAGTACTAGCTTTTGCCCGCCGTTTTTCCCACAAGTTTAGTTCAGTTTTCAGTTTTCGTGTCCACTGGACCCTTTAATTTCTCCGAGATAACAACCAGTTCATAACAGTATCTGTACTGTACTGTACCAGCCTTTTTAATAGTCCACTGCAGGACGTAGGCCTACCCACAAAGGGTGATTGGACCATATCCACCACGCTGGCCCAGTGTGGATTGGTGGATTCACATACGCCTTCGAATTTGTTCTACGAACTTATGCAGGTTGCCTCACGATGTTTTGTGGTGTGAACAAAAGAGTCCCTTTAAACTATATCTTCGTAACTTCTTGAAATGATAATGAAGTTTTGATGTGAAAAAAATGATGGTAAGCACCATTATTTTTTTGGATCATCGCCCTTCATTGGCGATCTATCATCTAAGCCAGCAGGTAAAATTATTTAATCCAAGGATAAAATTTAGCTACTCCCGTGGAAGCGACCCCCGCTCCACTGTGTTTCTGGTTCAAAGAGTCCATCGCCATCCAGTACGGCTATGGGCACCTTTGCTCCAGGAAAAATATAGGGCGGATTATTCGATTAAAATTCGGTTACGAGTGCTACCGTCATCAGCAGCATAGGGTAAGCCCTACGAAGTGTCATTTAATTTTTTGTCTGCTATCGACGTGACCTTTGATTTTAGTTTTGACAAGACCCGCTTACTAGCTTTTTCCCACGGCTTTTGCGAGCGTGATTTTTTGATATTGGTGCTATCTCATAGGAACTTTTTTTTTCCGGGATAGCAAGTAGTCTATGAAAATTTGTAACCGTTAAACATTTCTTCGTAAATTATTTGAAGCGATCGTGAATTACAATATAATACAACAACACTTTATTGACACCACAAAAACAAAATTAATATAGAAACAATGACAGAAGAAAGGTTTTATCGCTAAATCCGATCTGATTTGGATTTAAAATAATAATGATACTTATTGGCGTCTATATAAGCCGGTAGGCATAGTTAGTTCATCTTAAATATACCTACACGTTTAATCAACTAAAAACATAAGACATTATACATACAATCCTATCTAAAGTATAAGGAAATGGCCCCAAATTCCAAAGACGATTATACCGCACCTAAGCCTGATCCAAACCAAAAAAAACAACAACAACTAAACAATATAACATCACACTATTGTGGCATGCATTTTATTGCAGATATTTTAGAGTACTATTACGTTATTTTTGAAATGTAACTGCTATTGTGTTTTTTAGTTGTTTTAAACTGTTATTTTTGACGATGCTATTGCAGATATTTCTAATACTGTATTTCTGACATTTTAATTTTTTATTTTTTTGTTTTTGTAATATTGTATTTTTATGTAATGTACTGAATTTTAATTAATTTATTGTAGTATTTATGGCTAATAATTCAATTCAATTGTTATTTTGACGATTCGTAGGGTGTTGCTCTTTGTATATTTTTGTATACGAATGTATGTAATGATCCCTATTGAAAATAAATGATTATCTATCTATCTATCTATCTATCTATCTATCTATCTATCTATCTATCTATATCTATCTATCTATCTATCATGTCCAAGCGCTCTTGATTTGATGAAAGATCGAGTGGATATAGCATATTTTTGACCGACGAAATGGAGGAGGTACTCAATTCGACGAGAATATTTACGCGTTTTTTTTAAACTTTCGCGATTTGAACACTTTATTATTATATACTACGGGACTAATCGCGCACTAAAATTACGAGATAAATAAATACCTCCTCATCCCGACGTTTCAGCCGAGTTGCATCGACTTGAGTCTACCCGTGACCACGGTAACTATGCGGTAACTAAAAAGCGGTAACTATGCATTTAATTTCTATCGAGCGAAGTTTTTGAATTGTGTTTTGAGTTATTGAATCCCCTTCCGTATAGTTTTGAGAATATCGTGTATTTTACTTTTATTCGACAACTTCAAGGTTTGATGGAGAAAAGTCAGTTTAACTAGGGCTCTATAAAGGTATTTTGAGATTGTATGGCGGCTTATAGTCTATTGTTGAATATTGGCCTACTCTTAAAGGGCAATTAGGCCATTAGGTATCCATCTCGCTAACCTAGTTAAAGCTTGAACTTTACTGAGATACTTTAACAAAGACTAAGATACAGTACAGTAGTTAGTTAATTGCTGTTTTCTAACACCAAACATAAACACTAATTTGGAGATAATTTGTATATTAAATAAAGTAATCTATGTGTTAAAGTTCAATTACGTAACTGAACTCAAAGTGCAATACAACGCTTTTGGTAGAGTTTTAAATGGTACACGCTTGGACCAAAGTTGCTATATCTGCTGCTCGTTGTATCAAAGGATTCGGGCGTAATAGCGCATTGTTCGTGTGGCCACGCCTTTAGCTTGTGAGGATCGTGTGAATGAACCACCTAGCACGATCAGTTCGTGGTATGAAAGTCAAAAAGATTTGTGTGAATAATTAGGGTAGCAAGAAAAAATAATAATATTTATTAGACTTATATGAATACCCTTTTGCCCGCGGCTTCACCCGCGCGATATTTTGGTTTTTGTGCTATCTCATAGCAACATTGTTTTATTTTAATTTTTATAATAAGTGGTTTATAACGAGCTCCTTGGAAAATATGAGCTGTTCTTTACATTTTTCCGTTCCGTATCTCAAAAGGAAAAAACGGAACCCTTATAGAATCACTTTGTTGTCCGTCTGTCCCTCTGTCCGTGTGTGTGTATGTCAAGACTCTTTATCACAGGAACGCGTAAAGATATTGAGTTGAAATTTAAACTGTATACGTATATCTATAGATTCTTGCAGTTGTGTAAAAGAAAAACTTCTCAGTTATCGTATATAAAAGGTAGAGCCGTTTATGTCGTAAAAAACCGCATATTTCGACACTCACAAAAACCAAAACCTACAGGGTACTTCCTGTTGACATATAACTGTGAAATTTGGCCAGAAGCATTGTCTCAGAGTACACATATAGGAATAAATCTGAAAACAGAACATATTCAATTGTATCACAAAAAAATAGGGCCTATATTCACACAATATGGGTTCAAAATTCAAAGTGAGTAAATCGTATCATGTAAGGTATCATATAAAAGAGCTTTATTAGTACATGCTAAAACAGATTTTTAATTATTTTGACAGTGTGTAATTTTCGATTTTAGAGATTTTAACAAATTACTTCCTAATTTTGTGACATTTTCTGGATTTGTACGGAACCCTCGGTGTGCGAGCCTGACTCGCACTTATCCGGTTTTTTTTATAATAGTCAATAATTTGCCATTGTGGTATGTATAATTGTACTTATTTTTATACTGTTAAAGTGAAAGTGTTTAAAGGGTCTGCATAAATCATCTATAAAATTTACTATGAACTTTAAATGCTAAAGATTTCTAGAAATATATTTCTTCAATCCACAACTTAATCATTGGTTGTTACATCACTCACTACTTAATTATATAATTTGGTGCTTGACTAACTGGCAAAGGTTATATTTTTTTCTTACTCAGCCTGTAAAGCAAAATTTTACCACGTTGGTCGAACAAATCATCTATAAGTAGTATGTAAGCTCTTCTGCTCAAAAACATATAATTATCTACTTACCTACTGACCATTTTTTTCTCTCGAAGATAACAATAACACACGTAGAACCTGTACCAAAAATGTTTTTAAGTTTTTACTGCTACATATTTTATTACTTGTTTGCAAACCCTGACTAACATAGGTAGGTATCTATTAATACAATGGTACTAATTAATCAAAAAACATTGAGTCAGTCACGTTTTTGCAATAACGAATTGAAAACGATACAGATTAATTTCATATTCTGCGATCGAAATAAAAACCCAAGAATGTTGATTGATTGCTCACAAATTACTGAAGAATAATACACATTATATTGGCAAATAAAACAGCGCAGAATTCAATGACGCGTTTAACGATCATATACAGTAGCATACAGTACTAAAACTCGGCATATTTTTGTATTTTCTTTTGGCATTTAACCAACTTCAAAAATTCGACTCAACGGAATGTTCATTCAACTATTATGTTCATTCAACGATTATTTTCATACTCGTTGACATTTTTAAACTGATAATGGCATTGTCATTTTTCATGATACTGGTACAATTTTATTTTTGATTTGTGTTCTAATTTTTTTTTTTGTGTACCTAATGATACTGATTTGGTAAAATTTAAAAAGTGTGCTTATTTATGTATAAGTAGTAAAAATTTAATTAAGTTGAACTTTTAAATATTGTAACTAGACGATTCCAAGAAGTGCCTGTATTGTGTCTACGGAATTAAGAAATTTTGACTTTGACTTAACTGTATTTTTACGTGTGTCGCGCTTTATTTTTTCGTGTCTATGGTGGCCAGTTGTATTTCCGAATAAATTATGTTTATAATACCCACATCTGTTCTAATAATCACTTTACATATAACATTTATAGTCCTGTTCATTCATCGCGATTGAATCTCTCTCGAGTCTTGTTTTACGTTGATATTGTGTGATGTGTAATTGGTTGTTGACCAACATGTGGTATCAAAATCAAATGTATTATTAACTTTAGCTTGGCTAAAGTACAACATATAGAAATATACTTTACCTAAGATCACTGCATTTTTTGATACAATACAAAGTTACGGCAGATTTTCGTATTACGCTCAGTCACTGAATCACACTGCATCGTTTATGTCGAACTTTTTACTGAAACGAAAGTCGGAAATTGCTCGGAAAATGCAATAACTACTCACAGCATGTGATTCGCTATTTACATAGTAATTACTAGTTTTTACGGGCCTTTGTTTACGTGCTGGAGTAAACACTAGCGGAGATGTAGCATGCAAACATCGATCATGGGTTTCCAAAGGAAAACATTATATGTGATCAAAATTATTTCGATCAATATTATATGAGGTCGCTTTACGTGGAGATTAGAGTGATAAATATATCTAATTCTTAAAAAATATTTAGTTAAAAAACATAATTTCCAAGAATTGTTAAAACCGCTGGAACATGAAAATTAAATTTTAATACTCTCAATTCAATTCAATCATATTTATTTCAATTAGGTACAAATATATACTTTTGAAACGTCATTAGCTATTAATCATGTAACGTCAATTACATACCTAATAATCACAAAAACAACAACAATAATAATTCGAAATAAATAAAAAATTAAAGAGATAAACAAATCAATTACAAAACAGCCACCAGTGAAAATAAATAATTTGACAATATTCACAACACAATGTTGCCAGAATGAGTTTAGGAGATCTACCAGTCGATTTGATTGGTGGTTTACATAACTCATAAATTATAAAAGTAAATAAAATAGAACGAAATGAAATCGAATAATGTCAAGATTAACAAAATAAAATGTCACATATAAAATAAAATGTCAAAAATGTCAAAATACAAAAAAATATCTAAAAATAATGAAATATTAATGTCAATAATTAAAAAAATATATACAAAAATAAGGTATCATTACTCTAAGGTAGAGCTGAAGCTCGTCACCCATTTAAAACTATCTAATATATATTTTAATGATCGTTGCTTCACGTAAATACTACGTTCTTTATAAAAAGTTATCTACCAAGTTAATACGGTTTACCTGGAATCGTACTTAGGTATCTAGGCGATAGGTATCTAAGTGTTTTTTTGCTTATCTGTAAATTTTTTTTAAAGTGAAAATTTATTTAGCGGCTTTGTGCACTTTTTGTGACGGGTAAAAAATGTTTAAACTCGCGTCAGGACATGACGTAACCTGATCGAAAATTCGTAAGACGGAGGGAACAAGTTTTCACTTCTGCCGGCACTCCCAGAGTGCAACCCGTTGTTTTTTAGGGTTCCGTACCTCAAAAGGAAAAAACGGAACCCTTATAGGATCACTTTGTTGTCCGTCTGTCCGTCTGTCCGTCTGTGTGTATGTCAAGACTCTTTATCTCGGGAACGCGTAAAGATTTCGAGTTAAACTTAAACTGTATACGTATATCAATGAACTCTTGCAGTTGTGTAAAAGAAAAACTTCTCAGTTATCGTTTAAAAAAGTTAGAGCCGTTTATGTCGTAAAAAACCGCATATTTCGCACTCACAAAAATCAAAACCTACAAGGTACTTCCCGTTGACATAGAACTATGAAATTTGGCGACAAGCATCGTCTCAGAGTACACATATAGGAATAAATCTGAAAACTGTACATTTTTATTTAAATCACAAAAAAATAGGGCCTCAATATTCACAAAATAGGTTCAATATTCAAAGTGAGTAAATCGTATTATGTAAGGTATCATATAAAAGAACTTCATTAGCACATGCTAAAACAGGTTTTTAATTATTTTAACATTTTCAGTAATTTTCGATGTATGACGAGTAAAGTGAAAAAAAAACTTTTTTGTCGATGGTTATAGTATAGAGATTTTAACAACTTACTTCTCAATTTTGTGAAATTTTCTGGATATGTACGGAACCCTCGGTGTGCGAGACTGACTCGCACTTGTCCGGTTTTTTTCGGAATAGCATGTATCGTTTGTAAGCTTGCATCAAAATTGACGGCTAATTTTGATGTTATACTTCATTTGCTTATAGTTGTTCCATTTCTTTCTTTTTTTCTTTCATTTAATAACTAAAAATACGAGAACAAATATTTCTATTTCGATCCGTCTAGCTTGGTCCAGTAAGTGGTAAACAAAAAAGTGAAAATTACCACAATGATGTCATCAATTACCTAAAAACTGGCACTCCCAGAACTTACGCAAAACTCACTTAGCTTACAGACGCAGGTGGTACCGCCTTGCGGGCCAACTGCATTCTCTACCAGCTATGTCATGTTTATTATGATAACTAAATTTAATATTAACATTTGCATACAATCATTCAAATCAATTTGAATAGCAGTTTCTATGAGTTATTTGCTCATAACATGTTTATGAGTATCAACTATGAAGTAATATACAAACATGGTGTCCATGCAAACATTGCTTTCGGAATGGAGACATTGTTTAGAATTTAGATTAATTGTTTGACTAGTAGTAGCTAAGTAGATTTGTTGTTGTTAGAAAAAAAATTGAAATTTCCAAGACTCCTACTAAAGTTTTTAGAATTGCATAACGTGTGTATCTTATCTATAGTCAATATTTACCATTGATGGATTAAAACTAAAAATTACGGATATCTGAATGGGTAAAGTTAAACTAAACTTTCAAATTCAGTAAAAATCGATGTTCAGTTTTTATGTTTATGTTTTTTTTTTATGCTTCTAGGCTAAAGTTACAAATAGGCTGAAACAGCATATGACGCCAAATATCCCTACAAAGAATTCGCAATTCATATTGACAATTTTCATTTCTGTCTTAGGTATTTCAAAAACTAGGTCCGACGTTTAATGAGACTTTCGATAGTTGGCGGAAATGGAATCAACTTAAAATTAAATGTACAAAATAGATAGCAACATTACGAACTAATAAAAACTTCTACAATAATATTTATAATACCTAACAATCTGCAAAATAGTTCTGCAAATTAGACAATTTATCTCATCGAAAATCGTGACAAAATACGTGATTTTCACCCACCTATCTAACAAGCGAGTAACACGACATTATTTCTATATTTACCCATCTTCAAACGTGACATAATACCTAACATAATAGACCACGTTACCGACAAATGAAATGATCTAACTTCCGCCGACGGAAGAACTGTTATGACGCCATATCCGTTTACTGCGCCTTTGACTTTGCGTGGCGATGGTTAACTAGAGTTTGAATGTATTTGCATTTTTGAAATCAGTAAGGTCTTGACGATTGTTAGTATATTGAATTTTTAACCGACCTAAAAAAATGACAACTTTATCATTTCGACTGTAAGTTTTTGTAAGTATGTTACGCGAACATTCCACCAATTACGAAACGATTTTAATGATTATTTTTGGTTTGATAGATCATCAGAAGTGGTTTTATTTAAATATTACAGAAACTGTTTTTTTGAAAAATCGACAATAGTTTAAAAATGTAATACCTAAATCGATTCTAACGAACTATTCGGCTTGTAGATTGCAATGTTTAAAGTCGGTTGTGCAATTTTTGGCGACAAATTATTATTAAACTAAGGTCTTTACGACTTTTTTACCGTGAGAGATAGTTTAAGAATTTAAGGTTTCTACAACATTTCTGAAATTATACATTTATTACACTTTAGTAGTCTTAATACTGGCGGAGGATGACCACCCACAGAGTGAACAGAAACCGCAGGCTAGACGCAAGCTGCGTCAAACCACTTTTAATAAAGATTTATAGGAGGAACATAGTCATATTGACTGCCTCGGTGGCTCAGTGGTTAGTGACCCTGACTTCTGGATCAAAGAGGCGTGGGTTCGATCCCCACCAGGGCAAATATTTGTGTGATGAACATAAGTGTTTGCTCTGTGTCTAGGTGTTATTTAGTTACTATCTATATAAGTATGTATTTAAAAATAAGTATATGTAGTATATCAGTCTCTGGCAGCCATATCACAAGCTTTGCTTAGTTTGGGGTCAGTGGCCGTGTGTAAAATGTCCCAAAATATTTATTTATTTTATTTATTTATATCCTTCTATCAATATCTGACTAAGTTTGATAATATTGGTTAGCATTTTTAACGGGCCAAATAAATAATTCTAAAAAAAGTTAACTTTGAATAAATTTACCTAGAACGTGCTACTCTGGTGTGGTCCAATCTGTAACAAAAAATAACACATCTTAGATATTGTTAACACTCTACTGAGCAATTTGTAGTTATAAGGAGATAAGTACAGATACATAAACAGTTCTAAAATGATATGTAAAGTTCTTAATAAGATTAATAAAAGTTAAGCAAAATTCCAGCAAGTGACATTTCACACGCACATACACATATTTGGAATATTCCGGTTTCATTTCTTTTTCTATTTTGTTTGTAATACGCGATGAAACAATTTTTTTTCTTTATGTATCATTCTTTATGTTTTAACAATTTTTGGAATATCCAGCGTTCAGAATATTCGTGCACTTACTACAGTCTACGTTTTAAGACTTTCAACATCCAATACCAGTTAGTTATGTCTCAAACATTTTCAATAGAGGTAGTTGGAAAGGCTTACTTACATTCAGGAAATCTTATTAAACTTAGTTTTCTCCGCGTATTCTAATAAACATAATTTCTTACAAACTTGAATCAACCACTTAGATATTCCAAACTAAAGGACCTACTAACAGCATGTTTCAATCTAGCATCTCTCCATAATATTTAATTGAGCCACATTCCGAGCTATCCTGCCCTAGGTATAGCTAGATTCTAAGCTACTATAGCTTATAGCTAAGCTATCTATATAGGGTTGCTTCTTATTTTATAATTTTTCTAGTTCGTTGTAATTTTTAAGCTCACTAAATTGTAGAGCAAAGTCAATAAATCGAATTGTCTAAAAACAAAAATTAATATTATTATTTACAAAAAAAAAACTAAAATCAACTTCACGTCAAGCAAAAAACTCAACTGCTAAAACAAAAACATAATAAATCGAATAGGAAATAAAATCGTTCATCTTTCAAAAAAAACAAACTATTTCTTTATTTAAAAAGCGCACGCGGTCTAGAGGTCGCGTCGCACGCGACAAGGAAGCCGGTAGCCTAGACGGGCGCGAAGGTTCGCCATAATTGACTGTTCTTCTGTTAGGAATCTGTGTAAACTCGTGACATCCACTTCTGGACTTATTAAAGATACACTATAATTTCTATGGATATTGCATTTTATATGAAATAAGTAGGTATGTAATAATTTTAATCTTATTTATAATATATAATTGTCTATGTAAGTACTTATATATTTTTGGGTAGTTTTAAGTTCAAAGTAGGTATATTATAAAATGTATAAACAACTTCTTTTTTGGGAAATTCCGCACTTCGCCATACAAACAGTCTGGCTTAATGCAGCAAAGTAGAGCCTGGGTGTTTACCTATTACTTTTTTGCCCATAATAAGCTCCGTGACATATATAATGTATTGTATATCTAACTATAGGTAGCTTATTTTAGCATATTAACGTAGACTACTAACGTACGTAGTTATATAGAAGTAGATAGATATTGGACGGCGTACTGTTAGCTATTGTGGATGGATCCATAAAACCTAACTAAAACTGTAAATGTGTTAAACTAGCTAAAACCGTACTCTTCATAAAATTATTTAATAATAGTTCACGAGCAAGTTTAGGTACTTTAAAAATGGTTTTTTGAACATTAGCCAATCTATTATACGAATACGTTATCTCCACAATACTAGGTCACTAGCCAGCCCTACAAGTATTAAACAAGTACAAGTACGAGCTTATCTCAGTCCATTGACCCCAGATAAGTGTACAACGATGTAAACACACTTCCAGTGGAAAAGCTACTCTACAGGATTAAATCACACTAGGGGTCAATGACCCGGAATGAGGCGTGGAGTGCCGTTTAGATCCTAGATTC
Organism: Hypomecis punctinalis; assembly: GCA_949316475.1. Lineage (NCBI taxonomy): Eukaryota > Metazoa > Arthropoda > Insecta > Lepidoptera > Geometridae > Hypomecis > Hypomecis punctinalis. The sequence continues at coordinate 24,303,980 of OX438795.1, read as the reverse complement.
TTGAGCACCGTTTTTCTCAACGGTAAAGGTAGAGGGTAGTTATTGAGGCCGTATTTTGAATATAGGGTTAATTAATGAAGAAACTTAGTTTGAAACCTCGAGATATTTCTGTAATTTGATTTGTATGGTATCATAGAGCGAATCGTTTATCATTTAGAACTACTTATAGTAATGATGGCTTTGGTATTTTAATAAGTTGACTAAGGCTCATAAAGTAATTAATAGGTATTTTCTAGGCAAACGTGCTAAACCCTAGACTGCATATCTGCTTAACCTCAGGTAAAATGTACTCAAACGCAAACTAAATAAAAACAAATGTACCTACCGATCAAAATTAAATACCTAAGTCAAATTCTTTGCTAACAAAGAAATAATTAAGAATTTCTCAAAAGCAAAAAAAAAATCGAAGAAAAGTGCAAGCTGTTGTTTTAATCCTGCCCTAAAACCCTAATCTATCCTTAACGTAGATACCTACTTACTAAACTATTGACCTGTATGCTTACAGTATACATCTCTTAACCTTGTGACTTGCGGCAACGACCAACGAGACCGCCGCATATGACCAATCACAGTGCTATGTTCAAAACGTTAGCGACGATGATTGGTCATTAGTTGACAGTCTCCTGCAGCGTCATTGGTCCTGGGGCACTGCTTCAAGCTGCGTTTGCCATATGCATCAAGGAATAAAAAATATATCTACAGAATTCAGTAAGTAGGCAAAATGTTGTTTTTTGATATTTTAAATATAAACTTTTGAATTCTTTTTACAAAATGTCCGAATAAAAGCTTGCTGAAAATGTGTCAGTCAGTAAGACAAAGCAACTCATAGTTCACCACTGCACGCGTTGGCTCAGCGCGTTCTTGTAATAGAAGGCAATAAAGAAATAGATTGTAAGTTATACTATACGATATTTTTATTACACGTCTACGGCACTCGTAGTGATTAGAGTGATATTGTGAAATTCACACCGCACGGTTCATGCTATGATGTAGTAACGTTAGAATATTAACCTCAGGTCTCAGAGGTATACAATATTAACTCTCGTTTTTCATTAAGGGGAATAAAACTCTAACTGAAATTAAATAAAAACAATCGTATTAAGTCCATTTGGCGTAAACTGGTTACTATTATTTTGTGTTAATATATCCTAACATAGCAATATATCTAATACTTTCTCTAATAATAGAGAAAATAACGCTTAAGAGGCTCTCGCTAGACGGTTGGGTCAACGTCACGACGCACATTGTCAGGAGGTTCCTCCCTTCCTCTCCGTAGACACAAGCTCAAAGCTTAGTTCGGCAATCCATAGCTCACGAATATAGTAGCTAATAAATAAGTTCATTTAAGTTATTAATTATGTTAAATTCTATGTTTATAAGCAAATTGTCATTTATTGTGTCAATTTTATTCATTTTCATTCAACCACCGGAAGCTTGGGCCCCGCCTCGTTGCCGGCGGCACTCTAGGTTTAGGTTATTTCATATTTTTTATATGGGTAAATATTGTAAATTTTTATTATTAATGACAATACTACACTACTACTACATAGAAAGCAAATGGATCATCCTCAGACCCTTGAAGGTCTAAAGATAATCAGTAAATATTGTTGTTTTTAAACTTTCGCGATTTGAACACATTATTATTATGTACTACGGAACTAATCGCGCACTTAATTTACTTATATTTATTATAATAAATAAATACCTCATCATCCTGACGTTTTGACCGAGTTGCATCGATATTAGTTTAAGTAATTTTACAATATCGTGGTCTCGGGTAGACACAACTACCCGTCTACCCGTGACCACGATATTGTAAAATAACTTAAATTTAAGACAATAAATGAATATGAAAGGAAAATAATAGTAAAAATCAATTTTTCAAAACGAATAAAGCAGATTGCTGAATACTGTACAAAGTAATGGCCTAAGCTAGATGATTGTTTGCATTATCTCTTTTACGTTTGCTTTTTTTTGCTGACCATACAACAGACAAATTATTTTGCCTCAAAGACATACGCAGAGCAGTAAAAATCGGGTACAAGGTTCGCGTACGCACAATTTGTTTGAAATATGTCGACCAGTGTCATAATATCAGTAATTATGAAAAAAAATGTAAATCATACGCTGACGAGTGGTATCAGGCAGTTCGTACATGAAGTGATTTAATTTACGAAATTCAACGCCGTCGGCTATCGCAGTTCTTGGCATACGCTGAAAAATTATCGAAAGTAACATTTACTGAATACTGTAAAGTTACTTTGTAAGTATCGAATTTAGTCGCATACCTTTTTACTTTTATTGTATTGGTTTTTGTTCATAATACGAGTCAGTGGACAAGCTTGTGTAAGAACTGCATCATATTTACAAATATCCACACGCTGTCCACTGTACAATACCTATTTATAAAATGAAAATTTTTGCTTTTTGTCCTACAATGTTCAGTTGATTTACACAAAACACTTAACAACCATTAGATACATTTTTATAAAATTACCTTCATTGTTTTATATATTGGTGTTATTTCAATGTCGTAAATACAACAAAAACTGATAAACTTCTGAGACACCGTCTGAAACGAAAAAATAAAACTCTAGGCATCTCATTACTAAAGTACAATACTAAAACTACAAAATAATAAGATAAACCATACTATTAAAACTGCTCGTCACGCTATTCAAGTGGTCGCGGCTGTTTCTTGTAACATACCAAAAATAACTCGAAACAAGGAAATTACGAACAAATTCTAACCCTCATTGTAAACCGCTTTATCACTGCACGTACGTTGGTACTAAAACTAGCTCGAAGAGTTATAATAAGCTGTAGTTGAGTTCTCGAGTGGAGACCACGAACCGGCATTCTAAGCGTAGACAGTCCACCCATAAGGTGAACGGTTAACCTTATTAAGACCGCAGGGTCAGCTGGATGCAAGCCACTTCCAACCTATCAAGGGACCGACCGACCGACCAACAATGAAGGGCGATTGGGCCACAACCACGGTCACTCAATGAGAGTTGGTGTATTCACACACACCATTGAATTCTTTCTACGGACGAATGTACTTTGCCTCACAATGTTTTCCTTCACCGAGAAGTAAATCTTGGTGTCTCAATTCCAAACAATTCATTGATACGAAACCACCCAATTAATCCCAGGCATCATGCTTGTTAGTCGACCGGTTTTCCGCGGTTTCCACCAAATAGCGTAGCGCTAATAGCTTAGTTTGACTAGGTGTTTCTCAGCGATCACCGAAGTTAAGCAACGTTCAGCACGGTCAGGTTCAGCACAGTCAGTGTTTGGATAGGTGACCGCGGATAGTATGCGCTGGGCGCAAGCGTGGTATAGTTGACCATTACTATACGTTGGAGGCCCCGGTACATGTTAGAACCGTTGTCATATCAAAGGCAGTTTTAAAATACTGATAGGCTAGCCACCCGACCTATACGAACTTACTATCTTACCAAAATAACACAAGGCAAGTAAATTACAAACGAATCTGCGTACTAATTACAAACTGCTGTTTCACTCACACAAGCACGTGCTATAGCTAATTCAACTGTAGAATTATAATATGGCATAGTTATGTCGGGAATGCAGAGATCTGTTATAAGTGGCCGGTGTACATAATCACTATCAATCTTATCCCTCTCAACTCTCAAGGTCTGAGACATTTCCTATGAATAAATCTAGAGAACGGGTCGAAACGCACTAAGATCGAATTATCACCTCTACATTGGATTGGGACTCTATTCTTGTCATCTGCATTAATCGCTGTCAGCGTACACCACCATTAGGTGCCTAGTAAAACTATACGCGTAATGCAAGGCAATTCAGAAAGAGTGTAGGTACTAAGCCAAAAAGCAGTAATCAGACCATCATTATAAACAAAGGATATGGAAAAGATGCGGGTTTTGAAATCAAGCAGAAACAAAAGTTATAGCAATAGAAAGCTTATATAATTATCTTTTCAAACACATATTTTTTAGAATTTTTTTCATCGCCATTTAATTTTCAAATGGGTTCTAAAAACATTAGAAAAATGAACTATGTGCTACACCAAATAACTGCATTAAGCCTAAATTGAAAAAAAAACCTGACAGTGACATTAAGAAACAGCAAAAGGAAATGACATTATCAATATTGAACAACCAATAGAGGGCTGGTCGCCATGTTTTAAAAAATAAATAAATGTCAAACTCTAAAATACCAGCCCACTATTGGTTGTTTGAAGATTCCTGTCTGATACGTAGACTACGTAGACCTCCTCTTAGTATTACCAGTTCAGTCTAAATATTTTCTACTTAGTGAAATAAAAAAGAGATATTATAATAAAACGGCGATACACAAAAATATGTTTTTGCGTGAAATAATATTCTTAAATATGGCACTAAACATTAATATAGCTCGCATCGCTGCCGATTTTCAAGGACCGCCTCCCATATAAAAAGTTTACCAACTCCTTTACTATCGAACTCTGGAATATGAGAAAAAGTCAGCTGTTCATACAAAATTGCAAATCGGAATCAACAAAATGTACCTATGAATGATTTTTATTTTTCATGAAGTGAAGTATGCCAGCACATTTTGCAAAATCCTAAGGATGATAATGAGACAGAGTTTAGATTCTTAATACGATAATCTGTTATATGTAATATTGCTGCAAACTTTAGTTCATTTTCCTTTCCTTGTCATATCTTCTTGTCTCAGGTGCAAAAATATCATATAATTTTATTTAATGTTTTCAAAATAGATCTAATGATGTTTGGCCCTAAATCTATGCTCAAACCAGTCTAAGCAACTGTATCTATAGAAAATATATGCTGAAATTATACAATGCAATAGGTTTTCTACATCACATTGACGATAAAAAGAAAACTGTTTATGAGGTTGATTTTTATAAATAAAAAAATAATTACTAAGATCATATCATGCCTATTGCGAAAAAATAATACCTAGTTCTCGTTTTTTAAGCTATTTAAGTTTGAACTAAGGGTAAAATCAGATACTTGATGATATTATCTTCATGGTAGCCTAGTGTGGCAAGGATTGAGATGTGGGTTCAAACCCGGTCCCGTAGCAATGAGTTCTTTGGAATTGCTCCACAATTTACTAGCTTTTCGGTGAAGCTAGTAAATTGTGCATGCAGGTTGTATCATGATAAGTAAGTAAGTTCGTACAGCCCTGGTGTCAGAGTTTTTAGGCCGCCTGAAGGCCTCTGACATGGCTAAACGGTTAAAACAACCGGGACCTACAATTTAACGAGTTTCTTGCCTAATTGTATCATAATGAAAACATCATGAGACAACCTGCATGCACCCGTAGAAGAAATTCAATGTCATAATATGTGAATCCATCAAGCGTGTGTGAGCGTGTGTGATGTGTGCGAATACACGAGGCTTAACTTGAGGAGCAACCGTAAAAAGAACCTATTGGCAACGCCGAGCCACAGGCTAGTCAGGTCAGAGAAGTCGGTTTATGTTGGTGGGCCTTCGGTCTATAACCGACTGCCAACTCCCGTGCGCGACGCATCTTCCGTTGCTGTATTCAAGAGTAAATTGAAATCATGGCTACTCAGTCACCTATTTTATGACATTACAGAATTTATGAAACTACCGGAGGTAGTAAATTTGTAATTGATTTTTTTTTCTGCTATATTTAGAAATAATTGTAATTATATTGTGAGAACAATATTTTGTATAATACACATTATAAAATTGTATTTGTATTATCATGACATTATTATATTATCAAAATTGTAAACCAATTTGACGTGTAACTTGGCGTTATAAATAAAGAATTTGTATTTGTATTTGTGAAACAAAATCGCACTTGGGCAGTGAGGCGGATACGGTCCAGTTACTTTTCATGTTTAGGCCTATGTTCAGCGATAGACTATTAAAAGGTCGGTACATTAAATAACTATCCTAAAATATTTTTTTAATAACACAAGTTATTTTGTCACCTAGTCAAGCGTTATTTTTAAATCAATGGCGTTAAGCGTTAAGTAACCGGTCATGAACCAGACGTGATTCGATTTGAAATGTTTTTTGCGTCTGTTAACGCAACAACACGAATACGGCTTGCGGAACATTTTGAAACTATTTTTTACGAACGAATTTGAACTTTAATTTACAGGAATACACGCTAGATTGTGAAGGTGGTTAGGAAACTTGCAAACGTCAAACATTCCAAACATTTTATTGCCTTAAATAAGTTAATTTAATTATATTGTTTCTAGATGTTTTTGTGATGTTTGTTGTTAGCCGAAATCTAATATGGCGTCGAAATCTAATATTATACAAGGTTACATGTAGTGGTAGTTTTTAGCTAAAAGGAGGTCATTGCATACATATTTTTTTTTATTGGGACTATACCTAAATTCCAAAGAATAGCTGCAAAACCTTTTATTCGGTATATAATTTATGTATTATGTACCTATGTCGATTTGTTTGTGCATCGACCCCGTCTTCCCGTGACCACGGTCGATATTTATCTCGTAATTTTAGTGCGTGATTAGCCCCGTAGTATATAATAATAATAAATTGTACAAAATAGACAACAAGATTACCCCCACCAAATTACATCACTCAATTTAAGTTAATATGGGTTAATTCAGCACTGAGATTTACAAATAAGGACTAACGGAAAAAAGGTTACAATTTGCAATGCACGATTTTTCTACGTTCCCATTAACACTCCCAAAATAAGAATAGCTAACTTTCATCAGTATATAGCTAAATTCATTAAAACTACAAAACTCTTACTTGTTTTGTACTTACTGCGGAACTGTACCTACTCAATTGTTCAGTCTTTCCAAAATTTGAAGAACAAACCACTGAATCACCTCTACACTTAACTTTTTTCGGTAATATTGTAAATAGGGCTTTAAAAAGAAAACTGCATAAGTTAACCAAATACCTACTTACAAATGACGAACGTAAAAGATATTTCGTGAAAGTTTGTTTACGTCCACAAAAACCCGCTATTTATCTTATCTCTTGACACATATTTCATCAAATCTGTTCGTGCATTTTGTCGGATTCCTTGCTTATCTGCACTTGAGTAAATTCCAGTGGGATTTTGCAATTCCTCATTGATAAAACTATTTTTAGTATCTTCGACATTTCTGACTTTTCATACATTTGAATGATGAGATAAAATACGCTTGCCTAATAGCTGCTCACTTAAGTGCTCATAACAGTTTAGTGTTACTCAAAATTTACAGAGCTATATCTCATGTTGCTGGAAATATTGCCCTTCAATCTGATACACACACACGCACACACACACACACACACGCACACACACACACACACACACACACACACACACACACACACACACACACACACACACACACACACACACACACACACACACGCACAGACACACATACATTTCATCAGCTTGGTAGTCAAATAATTGGCAAAAGTGTGATTAGGCTAGTGAAATATTGCAAAACACTCATATTGGCTCTATTTACATTTTGTAATTTGTCTGAATTTGGAAAATAAGTCATCATTGACCAAAAAAAAATATTGAAGGTCGCCATCTACTTCTACTTTTCTAGATTATATAATAAACTGATTTATAAAACGATTATATAAAACGTCATCGTAGAGTTTGTAGTTACAAAAGCTATTAATACACAAGCTAAGAATGATCTTAGCCGCATAAATTCATCTATTTATCTTACAAAAAATATCTCCAAGCATTCTAGATAATACCTACTTATATTATCTAGTATCAGTCTTTGTTTTCCACCTATCGCCTTATTAACATCACGAGTATCTTTGTTTTCAGTATAATTAAAATGTTGTTTACCTTACAACACACAGCGAATAATCCTGTCTCAAACAAAGCAAACACCTTCACGTATTAATGCCGAAGTCAGGTCTTAGGAAAATCTAATAATAGCTAATTTATCTGTCGACATGTTTGCTTCATGAAACTTATTCATCAGGAGTTTCTAGATTTAGTATGTCTACTAAATGTTTGTTTTATCCACTAATCAAAATTATTTTAATTTTTTAATTGATTTTTAGCTATAAACACAGATTCTACTACGTAAGAATGCTACATGCTATAGATATCTTTGTCAAAAACAACACAAAAAAGATTAGGTCTAAAACGGTAAATTAATTCAATAATCTATACAAGTAGATTAATCAAGTCAATAAATAATACCTATTAAAACTAGTCAGACCGACAATTTCTACTTGAGCATCACTTTCATTTAATAAAAAGTACGTTTTACGTCCCGGATACAAGCAGATCCGCGATCTGAAGCAGGTACCTCATAAATTGATCGATTAATGTAATTCATGACGTATACATTTCTATAACTTTTAATATGGTGTTGAATGACAATCGATCAAGTTATAAAGATAATGGACGAATCTACAGCTGTGTACTTAGGATCAAATGTGTAACACTGAGTTAAACATCCATTTACCTAGCCTCGCTTCGCTAAGCCTATTCCACATGACCCACACTGAACGAGGCGATTGTATTGGTTAAATGTAGCGGCTGTATTGGTTCTAGAGCAGCTAAAAGTAACAGAGTTTTAGAAGTAACAATTCCGAAACCTTTAATGAAAATTTATTTTTACAGCTATGTAGGTAAATCAACAACACATATAGTGGTGCGAATCACTTTCATTGCATAAAAATACATCACATGTCCCGGATATCAACGAACAGATCCGCGATACAACACAAGTTCATAAATCGAACGATTAATATAACTTGACCTTTATGACGTACATCATTCCATAATCTCCATTGTTGATTTGATCGCCGATCGAAGGATGATCGATCAATTAATGAAGATTAATTCATTATATTGCAGCACGTGGGTGAGATTGAAGAGGTTGTAAATTTGAGTCTAAAATGGCAATAAATTTTGATTTGAAAGTGAATATCAATTTCGTGGTTATAAAGTTTTGATGGGTTAGTTATTTTTAGATTGCTTAGGTCATGGCCGGGTATATGGTAATTTTGATCATACTTCGCACTAGTGATCAGTCGCCACTTGCCGTAAATCAATAAAAACTAAATTATCAATTTTACTCTATACCTAATAAGGTACCATCTAGAAATACGACCAATGGATAAGGAACAGACCGACTGACAGCAGAAAAGGGTAAAAGCGCTGTAAGATGGTAAAATATATATACCTAGAACTAATTTGGCTGTAGCCATAAAGTGTGGCCTAGATTGATTTATAAAGCACCGCGACGAAAACCGGAGTATTATAATTATAGCTATAAATGCATGCATTTAATTAAATCCTGCGGTCACAATGAATTTTTGATTTGTTTATCGCTAAAAGGGTACACCCTTTTCTTTGGTATTGGTTCGTGTGTTTCACCTTTGCTCTATGGGTAAGGAGGTTTTATTATGAAATCTAGTACTAGTTTGTTGATCGGTTTGTGTAGTCTACAAATGAAGACCACGAACTGGGGAAGCGCAGCAAAAGACGTCCCACAAAATTAGCAAATGACCTAATTACGACCGCAGTCTCGCTGGATGTAAACAGCTTACCATCGGTGCTTTTGCAAACCTATGCAAAGCGTATGTCCGAAAACCGACGACGACTGAAATTATGATTATGAAAATCTAGCGTAGCGAGAAAATGCTGTTGCGCATTCTTTACCAGCCATTTAGAAACTAGGTGCAAACATGCTACATTGTAAAGACAATCTCAGATTCAAATCGGCAAAATGATGACCAGAATTTCTAGTTTTACATAGGTTGGGTGATGCGGTGGAACCTTGAAAAGAGACAGGTGGAATGTATGGCGACGTATGCCACTAAGATTAGTATCCACCAAAGCGAAGAGGAGCTGGACGGAGTTCCGTTATTCTTTTTTTTTGATAAGTGTCTTTATTAACTACTACAAAATACAGTCCTACTTACTACTAAAACTACATACTTAATCTACTAGTACTACTTCGTTAACGGAATATTGCGGAAAAGTATTAGCTTAAGGTAGCACTACCGGATGAGGTGCAGTTGTGTTATGTTATATGTTTGCTAGCCAAAAAACACAAAACACAGCTTTGCTAAGTAGCGAATTTACAAAAAAAATGAGTATCTCGATTCAAGCGTCAGGAATCAGGGGGACGGCATTTTTTTATTTATTAGTGGCTGACATCAAAATAATTTGACTCAAAGGCCGTTTATGCCGATGATGTCGACAAATTTGCACCTCAGAATAAGATATCTATAATGCTTCTTTCAGCTTCAATCCGCGTTGGCAGAGTCAGGACTTTACATATGGCGGAATATTTGAGCCGTAATATTTCTGTTATTCTTGTAAATGATAAAATCACCATTTTGTCTACATTGTTAATCTTGATGTAGGTAAATGAGGTAGCTCTATAAAATATTTTACAAAAGGACACCACGTACAGATACTTTGCGGTCTAATGAAAATGTCTGATGTTAAGATAATATGTTTTGTTTATTTATCATAAAAAAATATAATTTGTTTTGTGTTAAAAGAATTCTTCTTCTTCTTCGTGTCGATCCAAATAATAATATTAAAGTGAGAATTTATAAGGTATTTTCCCTACTTGCCACTGCCACTCCGCGAGGGGAGTCCTGAAGTGAGCAGGTATTTGGGCAGTTAGGGCATGAGAGATGTTGCATATTTTGTATCGTAGCACCGCACTGGCAATGTGCGCTTCCTGCATATTCCCATTTCACCAGATTGTCCCTACATTGCCCACTTATTAAAGGAATTAAAATTTCAAGATAACCATAGGATTTCTTTCTGAATTACTAATGAAAGTCTTAAGATAACTGAAATAAATTAACTATTTAACAGTTTTATGAAGTTGAACGTTTATCGTAGAATTAGTCTTAAACAACCGATGAAAACGACTAAAGCAATCAATCAAAATATCCACAAATTAATCGAATCAAAACATTTTACGTTCCATACATACCGACATATTACTGGGGCATTTTTAATCGATTCGTTGTATCTGGGTCACCATAACCACCGACAAATCGAATGAGACGTAGGTATTCGTATTCGCCCACTAGGTTAATAGTGCGGTATTAAAACTTACATCCATACCCGTTACGATAATATTACTGAATCACTTGATCGAATAACGGGATAACAGTTACAAGGCTTGATGGATAGATTAGAAAAGTAATTGATGTATAATTCTAGTAAATCTAACTGTAAAGATCTGGTCCTGATGCATCAACATAAGAACTAAAAATTGGCTGTCCTGATCGTGATCAGGGAAGAGAAAAGGGTAAGACGTTCAAATCAACACTCATCCGAAACATACCATCTCACATTATAATATCTTCGAATAATCAAAAATTTTGCACTCGCTGCACTCGCGCTCAGTAATACTCGTAAATGGTTACCTTTATTTTTGCCCTTTATGGTTCGCAATGGCAGTTTTGCTTCAAAAATCTTTATATATTCCTATAGCCATCATGCCACCAACAAGATGTATGAAACAGCCGATTTTTTTTTCGAATTCCAGACTGGCCCTTAGAAAAAATTGTTGATAATGATGGTCTGAATGACATCCTTTCGGCTTAGTATACCAGCTCTGGATACCTAACCCCGTATATCGATTGTGATCAAAAGTGCATTCTGTTTTCCTATACCGATGGCAGAATTATTATTAGTTATATTACTATCAAATATATACACTCAAACAAAACCATTAAACGCCAACTAAAAGCCTCATATAAAAAAATATATGTCTATACCTATCTACATAAATAATATAAATTCAGTACAAGACATAAGTACATAACCTGATGATCAAACTTAAAAGGTCATCAACAACAGATGCGTTTATCAAGAACGTCAATAATGTAAATAATTGCGTGTAAATACTTCTTCACATAATGAGATAAGTACAAAATGCCAAAGGAAGTACATATCTACTTTGGCCAGTACTATAAAAACATTATAGTGGCAAGTTGAGTAAGGTCAGGCCGGCATTTATAGCCTCATCGTTGAGAGGTCAAACTTTAGCAGGTGTCTTAGATAGCTAACTTGTACGTAATATTAGGGACAATGGTTGTGCACTAAAAATTGTTTATTCGCTTACAGAGTCTTTTGACACAGGATTCACATTCACAAACTATTTAACAGAGTATATGACTTTCTCAGAGAAACTATTCTGATAAACTTTTCAGAGGAACTGATCGGAGGAATGCTTCGGAGAAACTCTTAGGAGGAACTAAACTATAAGAGTGATATGAGTCCTTATATATAACATTTTATCGGCCCTATATGAGAGGTCCAAATGATAATAATTCTGGAAATTAGCTGTCGTTAATAGAATCAAAGGGTAAACATCCCATCTAGTAACGAGGGCTGCAAACAAATAATTAGGGAATGATGTGAATAACAAACTAATTATGATAGCTCTCAAAGATGCAAAATGATTTATGTTTTTTGACTAATATACTTTATAAAATAGAAGGTGAGACAAGCTTAAAAATATAGGGCTATATTGATCCAGTAATGGCAAGGAAAAATCAGCTGCTCTTACACTAGGTACATTACATTGAAAATGTTTGACTAGGTACAATTTGTAATCAATTAATTTTCGCAAAAAAAATAATGGCGAAACCGACTTTCATCGTGTACAAAATTCGAATTATTTGCTCGAATTGATGTACAACATTTTACATTATTGTTGATTTTTCAAAAACGGCCGATTTCGATATAATTTAATGGTATCATTTCGGGAGTATACCCTTTATAACTAAAAAATATTTTTTTGATTCGCTTTTTGATTTGATCTGGGGAAAATAAAGATGAACAAACACAAAAAAATACATACACACGAACTGCAGAGCCTCCTCATTTTTGGAAGTCGATTAAAAACTACAAGTAACTGTTTCTTTATGGAGGGAGATTAGACATTATTATATATATATATTATGTTTCGACTTTAGCAATTTCAGTTTCAACTGAGAGCTTTACCTTCACCGACTTAATCTCAAGCAAAATCCTGCAAGCCAGATTGCCAGTGATAACATAGCCCGTTGACACTCCCTAATACAATAAAATCTTCAACTTTCATTCAGTGGTAGGTAGTCATAAAACCTGATTTCACGCGGTTTGCCGCAAAGACGCTGTTGGCGTATGTTAATACGCTTTCGTCCTTGCCTCTCGACACAAATACCTAACCTACCCAGTCATGTGTAGAGTTTCCATAATATTCTAGTAAGCGCTCATAGTGTAGCTTAACTAGGTATTTGTCAGTGATCACTGAAGTTAAGCAACGCTCCTGTGCTCACTGGTTCATATACAAATAACAAAGCGCTACCGTGGATCGGGTGACACATTAAATTGTACGTTTCAGTTGCTTTAACCGTTCAACTGTCGTCCTATGCGAGTAAAAATCTTGGCCCTAGACCTGGGTATACGACTTTACATATTTAGTATTTGCTAGGATCAATATTTATTTATTTGACTACTTTTTCGAATGGTAAAACAAAACAAATGCAGATATTGTAACCAACATTAAGGACAACGTATGACTTACCTAAAATGCACAAAATAATTTTATTTAATCACAATTTTCCGAATGCCAATGCCTTTTTACCAATGGATTAACTGTTTTTTTTTTAATTTTAGTATTGATCATATAGCTCTTTTAGCTTTAAAATGTAGAAGGATATACCTATAACATTTCATTAAAAAACTATTTATATAAACATAAACAACGCAAAATGACAACACATCTAGATTTTCGCTGGCAGCCTTAACGCATAATTTTATCCAAGCAACCATTTTATTTTAGTATTGATCTTAACTATAGCTTAAAACTTCTTCGTAACGATTAAGTAGATATAATTAACCTCTTTTCGTCTTCTATTCTCAGTAACATTGTGATTTAAGCTTCGGTTATTAAAACTGTTCCATTGTAACAGTACCGCTAATACTTTGTATATAAATGTGCTATTATTATGGTAACCCTACCATTCAATAATTTGCATACGTTTGTGCGTTGGTCTGTTGTCTCCGTCGTGACCTCAAACTGCGGAACGTGAGAGAAAATGTTGCTTAGGTGTTGCCATTACCTGTCTAATGGCAGTCGATTATTCTACAGATTATACACTAGTTTAAAACGTCACAGATTGCCTATACAGTGTTACTCGTATCTGCTTGTCGTGTACTAAGCCCAATAGGGGTTGACTTAGGGGAGTTGTTGAAAAAATCTGCTGTTTCATAGTGTTTGTCAATAACGAGTTGTAATTGTTTTTGTATGGAACAGCTGTTTTTTCTACATATTATGCATCAGTTTAATACGTCACTGATTATACAGAGGTATATGCACTAAGCCGAAAGGGAGTGAATATGGAATAACCATTAGTATGAACAACTTATGCTTTGATTTCAACCCTAAATTCGAGAAAAAACAGTTGTTTCTTAAGTACAAAATTGCAACTAGGAATCGGCAAAATATATGAAACAGTTGCAATTTTGTATCGAACAGCAGATTTTTCTTTTCTCGAATTCCGGGTTGGGTTCACGTAAAAGTTGCTTATTATGACGGTCTAACTCGCCTCCTCTCGGCTTAGTATACCAGTTCTGGATAACCCCGCACACCAGCTTAGTATATCACAGAATATACTATAGTCTACGTAAATCTAATGAATAGGTAGGAACTTGGCATTAAATATGATCTGGTATAATGGTTAGCTGGGATTGTTTTAATCAGCAACTAGTAATGAGTGGAATAAATATTCAGTCATTTTAATGATCTACTTATTGATTAGAGCGCGAATTCGTAACTTTTGTCGATTTTATTGAGAATATTAGGTATTAACGGTACGGTACGGATATTAAACCCCAAAAACTCAATCATAAAATTTAGAATCGGACCTCTTCTCGTTGTCACTAAAGAGCTCTACCAACAATAAGTATGTCCAAATTACAGGACAATAAATTATTTCTTTATATTTTTTATTTATCTACTGAAGTGGCCAGCAGGCTGACTGAAGTTCTGATGGTAAGAAGTCACCAACGCTTATTCACAACTGTAACACTAAAGGCGTTCCCTATTATCCAGGGATATTTTTCCTTACCAAAAATTTCCTACTTTGCAGAGAAACAATAATTACCTCAGGTGTACTGTACTCATGTGGCTTAATTTTTACGAGAGGCATAGCTTAACGACATCTGACCAAAAATTTTAAATGACCCAATTTCCAAACCATACTGACCATTTCAATCACACCAGTATAAAACAAAACGTGTGTAGGTTATCACGCAATCTGAAGGAAAGTGCCGTGCTAAACTGTGCGCAAAACAGTTTTGCGAGCGGTTAAATTATGAACTAATTCAATGTTGCTACAGCAGTCAATATGCTAGCAACATAACGTACGTGGCGCCACCACTTGCGCGAAGAATTCTTGCACGCACTTTAAAGCGCAGGCGCAGGTGCAGTCGAGATTTCCTCTGAGATTTCCAAATGTAGCAAATCTTAGTTGCTATCTATGTCCTCGTTGTAGTGACTTGTCCCAACACATGTTCAACTGTTCGTGGATAAGAATTTATTGCCTCGACTCAACTACTGCATTGTTTTGTTAGAGATAAGCCCAGTACCATTCTTACGGATTTTTATAGATTTTTATTTAAAAGCTTTTCTTGTTTATATATTTTTTAGTCTAGAAAGAAGCGCCCAAGATCCTACATGAGATAAAATAGATCCAATTCTTCTCTATATCTATACAGTTACTATCACTACATACATATTATTAAACAAAGCTTTTTTGTGTGTCTGTCGTGTCGGTGTACCGGCTTAGATATTCTAAACAATATTTGCAATGCGGTTTTAATTATCTTTCAGTTGGAGAGTATTTCTTCCGTAAGATTTATAGCTACAATACATTCGGGGCCGGGTGCAACCTGGATGGGCAGCTAGTATCGTATAAAACAAAGTCGCTGTCAATAGGTTTTCATTAGCTAAATATTTTTTTCAGGAAAATTATAAAACGATACTTAGAGCGAAGCAAGGGGGGTTGCTAGTCAGTACTAAGCGCGTATTAGATTGAACATACTCTCAAAAAATTGTATGTCTCTTAAATAAAATAAAAATAGACATTTTACAATCCTTATCAAACAGTTAAGAACATTATAATAAGTTTTAGCAAAATATCGCACCACCGATCTCCACCCGCTACAGAACTCGAATAATCACCACGAATCGATGTAACATACATGTACATTTTTGTTGATACATCTATCAAAAACTGCTCTGCCGATTTCGATAAAATTTAAATAGGACCACCTCGGAAGTATATCCTTTCGAACTAAAAAAGATTTTTTAAATGGCGAAAAGATCAATGAACATACACAAAAAATACCTACATACGAACATCCTTCTCTTCGGAAGTCGGTAATTTTATTATTATAGTAACGGCCAAATACCGGACTCAAACATGACTCAGGAAGAAAATTGCATAGTGTTACATTAGTAGATTAGTAGCCAAGGGCTGTAAGGTATCAATAGCAGCCCGAGATATTCATATAGCCTATAGTTCGAGGGTGCAATTGGTGCTTACACCCGAGCTAACTATTCTGCTTTACAATTCGACTGTGAGGTAAGTAGAAAATAACCGGCAATACAAGAATAAAATATTTTTAATTGCTGCTTCAGCTTCCATTTTCATTGAATCGGAAGTGCAGATTATATCCTTATCACTTGAAGAACTTACGTTTTTTTTTCCTAATTAGCACGCAGGAATAAAAAAAATCCCAAAAACAAACAATATTTAAAGTAAAAGTATTCTATTCCCGCCTTTTTTCATTAAAAAGAATCAAGTAAAGAACTTTTTAATTTTTTTTCAAGAACAAAATTGAGCTTCGCCCCTCGATATTTAAAATTGATGAATATTTTATTCACACGTAGATAAGGCTAAATAGCAAAGCGACCTCTTTGGTCATAGGGCTGAATCCATGATCTCTATTGCCAGTATGATGGTTAGATGTACGCGAACTTTTTGAAAGAAAGAAGTTTTTTTTAGTCACTTACCACCCTAGGGCTTTTCTAGCTACATTATTACCCTAGAGCGCTAATTAGTCACCTACAAGCCCCATTTGGCGGTAATAAAAACCTACTTACCGAACATGAGAGATGTAAAAATATAAACCAGCTTATTAGCCTTTTCTATTCGGTTTGATAAAAATGCCTCTTGTCCATTCATTTGGTCTTTTCTACATTTTCACAGCAAGTATGGCATTATGTAACAGAATTTCAGTAACATTTAGATATGTTAGCAAGCGTGTGCGAATCGGCGAGCACTTTTACTTAGCGCTAGCACGCTAACTCTGGCGGTTTCACGAACCTATACAATGGGGCCGGCTGCTGTCTAGGTCGAGTCAAGCTTGATGGCGTCTGCGAAGTAAGCTGCAAACTGCGTAGAACCTCGACCCTCACTCCCGCTGGCTCATATATTTGATAATGCGCAACGTTTCGCCTCGTGCTCACAGATGCCGTGAAGTTTGAATTATATCGTACTAGTTTTTACCCGCGGCTTCGCCCGCATGATATTTTGATTTTTGAAGCAATATGATTATAATTTAAAGCCTATGTGTTATTCTGATATATAATCTATATTATTGCAAAGTTTCATCTCAATCCGTTCAGTAGTTTTTGCGTGAAAGAGTAACAAACATCCATCCATCCATCCTCACAAACTTTCGCGTTTATAATATTAGTAGGATTCCTCCTTATTCGTAGTAAGAGATTGTACAAGTTTTTTACTTTTGTGCTCAGTGTCTTACTTCTATTGTTATTGCATTATCATCATTTATTTATTTTTATCCTTTTTTACTGGATGATAATTATTATTTAGATTATGGACATATTCTGATACATTATTGTGCTCTACATTACGATAACTTTGAACTTTTGGGATGTAAGAATTGACATCCCAAAAATCGCTAAGTTGAATTGAATTTGAATTGAATTTATTTATTTGCATTATATACAGAACATTCTTAAAAGCTAAGTATATACCCTGCCTAGTAGGGCATAGCTAAAATAATAATATCATTATAATAATAATATTATTAAGTAAGTATCTTAAAAATTACTAAAGTAAATTTTATTTTTAAATGACTAGACATAGACACTGTATAATTCTACATAGTACACATTTTCATAGCACACAATTCGTAATTCTACATAGTGCACAATTTCACTAACTTATAAAAGTTTGTTATTTCATGACTGCCTCGGTGGCTCAGTGGTTAGTGACCCTAACTTCTGGATCAAAGAGGTGTGGGTTCGATCCCCACCAGGGCAAATATTTGTGTGATGAACACAAGTGTTTGCTCTGTGTCTGGGTGTTATTTAGTTACTATCTATATAAGTATGTATTTAAAAATAAGTATATGTAGTATATCAGTCTCTGGCAGCCATATCACAAGCTTTGCTTAGTTTGGGGTCAGAGGCCGTGTGTAAGATGTCCCAAAATATTTATTTATTTTATTTTATTTCATGCATTTTGTCGAGAGGCGATAGACTTTTTTGTATGGAACGACCGATTTATTTTCGCGATATACTTATCATTATGAAGAAATTTTACTATTGAGCCAATCCTGAATTAGATAAAAAGAAACAATTTTATATACCTACATGAAAAAATGATATTACAACCGTAATTACAATACACATTAGAATAACCCGACTTAGAACGAATGCAAAAATTCCATACTCGTATATGATACACCAAAATGCCATATACTACTACGTAAGAACCTACACAGTTTGTTTTGAGGGATTATGTAATCCTGCTTCATTATCGGCGGAAATTCTGATTGCACCCGACAGCGAGCCATAAACAAGCGCCCGATTGTTTGACTACAAGCTGTTTGTCTGTTGATTCAACAGTTAATGTTTGTCAACAAGCTCCGGCAAAACCAATAGAAACCTAACGCGTGTAATCAGTTTAGGGCTCATCTCCCCACAAATTGTATGGAATTTTTGAGTCCACAAAAATGTGAAGTTTTTAAGTGCGAAATAAAGCTGCACTCGTAGAGATGAAAGAAACTGCAGGATCGCACTGGATGCAAGCCACTTCTTAAGGCTAATGCTCTCGGTCAGCGCACGAAATAAAATATATTGTTTGGTTTCAACGAAAGTGCATCAACTGATTTTACCTTAGTTTTTAGTTGACGCACTTCCGTACACAGAGTGACCACTGATTTGGTTTTTAGGTATATGTGTACCCCGTAACCCACTTACAATCTATTCATGACCGCTAAATGAGTGCTCGTAAACTTACATTGAGTCGTTTAGTTGTTTAGAGGCCTATGTCAAACAGTCAACGTGATGCGGCTGGCATGACGAAATATCTCGCGCATCGGGCCAAGATAAGGTCTCTGTCTAGATCTGTATAAGAGATTATTTTTTCCCGCACTGGACAATTGAACATCTTTCAGCTGATATGATAAAGGTGAATAAGGAACGAATCAAGAGTGCGGTGCTCAGTGAGTCTATGGAATGCGACCGGACAGCCGCTAGCCTTGGGCGGAGGGCCGCTCGCCTAGACAATAACGCTGCGATCTACGACTGGAAATCCAAAGCCAAGGTGGACACACGAATAAATTGCTGGGGATAGTATCACATTTATAGGTAGCGACCCTCCCCGACTTCGTCCACTGCACAATTATACAGGGTTATTTCTAATCAATTAGCATCCTTTTAGGGGCTTGTTCTGTACATCCAAACTAACAAATTTTGTTCTGCAACTTTTGTCAAAACTAAAAAAATGGCATTTATTGTGTAGGCTCACGAGTTACGCACGCGACTACGCTTCACTTGAGACAGATCCAAATTATGTATTTCCAAAGTATGTAGCAAATTAAGTACATAGTTCCTATCGACGTGGCCTAAAACCTGACCCACACTGAAGTCAGAAAGTCCTTCAATTCCTTCGTTCACGATTATGTTCAGATTCCATTCAAAGCCTCGATAAAAACACCATAATGTATTCAGGTAATTATCACTCGGATTGCTATCTAAATTGCGACGACTTCCTGCACATTACAAGTTTGTTTTTAAATACGCTTAGAGGATGATATCACTCTGCTAAGTGCGGTTTGCCATTTAGACGTCCTCAAAGTATTTAGTGGCTTTTACATAATCTAAACAGTAGGCAATTTACTTAAGTTGTTGTAAAAGATGTGACTTTTGAAATCAAGCTCTAAACAAATCAGTAATAAGCGTGTGATATGTGTTTTTGACCGACGAAACGAAGGAGGTATATATTTACTTTAAGTATAAACACACATAAATTTTTAAGTAATGGTCTGATTTCGATAATTCTTTTTTTTATAGAAAGAGTATATATCAAAATAGGTCTCATTTAAACGGCTCAGCCATTTTTGATAAATCAAAAATAATGTGAAAAATGCTAGATCGATTCGCGAATTCTATACACGATTAAAGACGGTCATGCCATTTTTTGCGAAAAATAATTATAAATTTTACCATCGCTCTTGTAGAAATAATTTTTAAAATATTTTATTTGGGCAGCCACGAAAATGATCAGCTTCTTTGGACTTATGATTGTATCCTTTGAAGAGACTATGGCTTACACTGTCAAAAATTATCAGATTTAATGTTGAGGCTTCTAACTCTACAAGTCCAACTGCTAGTTGACAGCGTGCTCAACATGATGACAATATTAAAATTCACTGTTCCAGTCATATTATTATTTATCATTTGATTGAGTTAAATTGATACATCTTGCTTTTGCAAAACGATCTTATCATATCATAATCATAAGACTTACGTTTAATTTACATGAATATATTGAGCATGCGCAAAGTGTACTTAAAATAAATTATTATGAATTGATAAAAACAAGTTTAACCTGAGGTGCGGCGAGTAGTAGATACCAACTTACTATTGTATGACCACTTCGACCTTGGTCAGGCTTTCGCCGGCAAGGTAAAAGGTAAGGCAAAGGTCAAAACGCGAAAGGCTATCCTAGTACAACACGGTGTTCTAACCACTCTCACATTTATTGTTGCCACACGTCTTTTAACAAGTCTTTTAACAAATATTTAATACCGATTGCTTTACCTAGTAGGTACATATGCTCATTACTTACTGATTTTAATCGCAATTCCTGAAACGATTACACAGTAAATGGTGTTTATAATTATTATACTAGAATAAAAAGGCTCTATGAGACCTTTTAGCCAAAATATCATACCTTATCTCTTAATGAAATCCAAACCCAGAATAAGTACTTAACAACTATTATTTGATTTATGCACCAAAAGAC
Source organism: Hypomecis punctinalis (assembly GCA_949316475.1). Taxonomy (NCBI): domain Eukaryota; kingdom Metazoa; phylum Arthropoda; class Insecta; order Lepidoptera; family Geometridae; genus Hypomecis; species Hypomecis punctinalis. The sequence continues at coordinate 24,282,675 of OX438795.1, read as the reverse complement.
AACATGAGTAGATTTGTACATATAGCCAGCCCCATTCGTTTTTCAGTCGTATCCCATATTGTACTTGAAATGTACGAAGTGAACTTCGAACTGAATCCGAGTTCTTGCATACACTTCTTTGCCAAAGACGCTACTTCACCCTAACATCATGTGACATGTCATCTCCTAACCTTTGCCTATGCGACCTCCCGTTTTGATAACTTTAATTTACTAATTACTATAACTTACTAATTTATAATTTACAGCTACATTTACACATACATTTTAATAAATCAGCTACAAAAAATATTAACATAATTGAACATTTGAATTCATTTTTTTTTGTAATGTGGACTTGTATGTCTGAAATAAAGGAATAATTCATAAAATAAAAAAGTATAACGCCTAGGATTCTATTATTTTGTTTAATTATGCTAATCTATGGCTGTTAATTAGGTTACCGGCGTAGCAACAAAATATCAGCAAGTGAACGAAAGTAAGCAAATAAACCATCAGCCGATTGGTCAAGCACTTGACCGACTTGCAGGTATCGACTGGTCAATTACTGGTTAATGAATCGATTCCGGAAAATCGATGCTTTAATGATGTAATCGATGCAGCGCAGCGTTACGATTATAGAACTCTTGGGTTCCAGACAAGACGCACTTTGTTAATTGATTTGCTAGTCTTTTTTTTGTCTGGAAAATTTTAATAGGATTTTGTCAATTTAATCAATGGTTAAGTCACGATATCACGCCACAAAATCATAAACTGAATTATTCTGTCTTCAAAACCGTGGAAAATAAAGTTATGGATGGAAACATAAGAAACGCTGCTAAAATTTTGTTTTCTGACGATACTCTTGCTCCTAATACTGCTCAGACACTAGAAGCTTTGCGCGAAAAACATCCTTCAGCCATTTCAACCTCCTCACTACCAAATTGTCCAGATTCAATAAATTCGGCCTTTGAAATAAAGATTGAAAACTGTTTAGATGCTATCATGTCATTTCCAAATGGTTCTGCCGGCGGAATAGATGGCATAACACCACAACATTTGAAAGATTTGACCTGCCTGTCTGCTGGAGATGCAGGTAGGACATTATTACATGACATAACCAAATTGTGCAATTTTTTCTTTAAGGAAAATATCAGTGATGGTTTCAAGTCTTTTTTATTTGGAGCTCGACTTTGCGCATTCAATAAGAAAGACGGCGGAGTTCGTCCTATTGCCATAGGCTCCACATTCCGCAGGCTAGCTTCAAAGCTAGTCTGTAGAAATATTTCTTCAAAATTAACTTCGCACTTTCAACCTCTACAGTTAGGATTTGGTAGCAGGGGAGGTTGTGAAGCTGCAGTACATGCCGTTCGTACTTTTCTATCTACTGATAGCGAAGCTGACGTGCTGCTCAAGGTGGACGTCAAAAACGCTTTCAACAGTATAGATCGCACTGCCTTGCTTAACGAAGCCTACATTCATTTACCGGAAGTTTATAACTATATTTGGCAATGTTATAGTTCTCACTCTAAATTATTTTACCATGACAATCAAATACCTTCGGAGGTTGGCGTTCAGCAAGGTGATCCTCTAGGTCCAGCTCTTTTCAGCTTAGGAATCCACCCCATAATATCAAATTTAAATTCAAAACTAAATATCTGGTACCTAGATGATGGTACTTTAGGAGGAAAAGTAGACACAGTTAAAAGAGACTTTACCCGAATCATACATCATTTTTCGAAACTAAATTTACAACTAAATTTTGACAAATGTGAGTTATATATATCGGATAAACTCAGCGATACTGATCGGCAGAATATTATACAGCAATTTACTGAAATTGCCCCAGAAATTAAAGTTGTAGAAAAAAAGTCACTTTTCCTTCTAGGGGCACCTTTACTCGAGGATAGCATTGGCCCTATTTTGGAGAAAAAAAACAATATTCTTTCGGATAATATCAGCAGATTGGGCTTTCTGAATTCTCATATCGCATATACCATTTTAAAGTATTGTCTTTTCGTTCCAAATTTTACGTATATCTTAAGAGCTTGCCCAATCTGGAAGTATACACAACATTTAGAAAACCTAGATGCCACCCTCAAAAATGCTTTGGAAAAAATTCTAAATTTGAACCTCGACAATTCCGTCTGGACTCAAGCTTCTTTGCCAATTAGATTGGGTGGTATCGGAATCAGAAAAATTTCTAGCGTAGCTCTTCCGGCTTTTCTTTCGTCTGTGCACGGTGTATCCCAGCTGTGTTCTTCAATTTTGAAAACGCCATCTGTCAAGATACACTGTGCGCCAGATGCAATAGAGGCCTGGAAAATTCTCTGTACGAATGGAGACTTGCCAAAGGAACCTAAATGTCAAAAACTTTGGGACAATCCATTGGTACAGAGAATACACCAACATTTGATTCAAAACTCTTTCAGTGATCAAGACCGCGCAAGGCTTCTTGCAGTCTCAGAGCATGAATCTGGGCAATGGCTGCACGCCCTTCCATCTGCTAACCTCGGGACACTGTTGGACAATGGCAGCTTCCGTATTGCCACCGGTCTTAGATTGGGTGCTGCCATTGTTGAACGCCATGTGTGTCCGTGTGGAAGCAGCGTCGACAAATATGGACTCCACGGGCTTTGCTGCCAGAAAAGCGCAGGTAGGTTTTCCCGCCACGGCTCTTTAAATGACATCATTAAAAGAGCGCTTGCCACTATCAACATCCCAGCTATTTTAGAGCCAGCTGGCATAGCTCGGGATGATGGCAAGCGCCCTGACGGCTTAACTTTGATCCCCTGGGAGCGAGGAAGGGCGCTGGTATGGGACGCAACATGCGTCGATACCTTGGCCCCTTCTCGCCTCAATGGCACAACTCAAAGAGCCGGAGCCGCGGCGGAGGCCGCAGAAGACGCTAAGCGGCGCAAATACGCATCACTCGCAAGTGAATATATATTTTCGCCGCTTGGCGTCGAAACTTTTGGTCCGTGGGGTCCAGCCCTAAAAAAATTCTTCAAGACAATTTCGCCAAAGCTTGTTGACGCTGCTGGTGACAAGAGAGCTGGCTCATTCCTCGCACAGAGAATCTCTTTAACCATTCAGCGTGGGAATGCAGCCAGCGTTCTTGGCACCCTACCACACGGACACAATATTTGTTTCGATTTTTAGCCTTTTTTTTGTATATAGGTAGGATATATTTATATAGGTAGTTAAGAATTGAATTTCTATGTTTTTTAAGTTATGTAAATAAATATTTATAATGGTTAAGTTGATTTGAATATGACTTGGCGTTTGATGGGTACTGATGATCAGATTATCCTAAAGACATATTCATGAAACACTTGAAATCAATGACAATTGTATCAAAGTTAGTTTTAAGCCACTCCTATTGTTTTCGGTACATACTAAACTAAAACTGCAAAGTGATAAAAATAAATAGCATCATTGTACAAAATTAGCCATCATCATTTGATGAAATACGAGTGCTTATTATAAAAAAATTACCAAATCTTTTCAGATCAAAATAATCGAGTAAAAACCGGCAACCGCTAGTAAGTGATACTTAAAGCACTTATATCAACACCCAAGGAGAGGAGGTGGGTTTAGGTCGAATTAAACTTAGTGTTAGATGAACAAAGTTAGCTACAAGCTGCGCAGAACCCCACCCCTCGCCAGCGATGAATTTGTTACTATGCAACGACTTGCTTCATTTCAACTGGCGCCATTAAGTTTGAATCGTTTTATACTAAGTTTCTATGGTAGGCACCTACAAGATAGTCGTCATATCGTAACGTCCACTCTCATTAGTTTCTTTAGCAAGTGTATACTCAATGAAAACCTTAGCTTTCATACCGGCAGCGAAAGCTCACAGCTACTTTGTAACTCGCCGATACACGGCGCAAGTGTTTTTGTATGGTTACCACTTGATTCTCCTATTAAAGGACGGTATGTAAAGTATCTAACCATGTGGCAGTATGGGTATTTCTAAATAACTACTGATTCATAAAAATGTTTGGCGAGCGAGCGTTTTTTTACAATGTTGTTTTATCCAATTTTGTTTCTCAGCCGTACGGCTACTTTAACTACTGGTTTAGGTACTCAATTTACTCATGTACTATATATTAAGCTTAAGTGTATTGCGCTGCATTAAGTGCATTGTGAGACGGCTCCGCGCTCTAGCACTCGACTTGAAAAAGATCGCCGAATGCGATCGAAACTATAAATATTTATTTTCTTAGTCATTATATAAATAAATATTATATAATGACTATGAAAATATAAACGTGCGTACAATCCCGTGATATAAATCATTAAATGTGTGAAAATCACGTTAGTTTCCATAGTAAAATTGGGCTTATTGGTTACTACATAAACCTTATATATAATTCCGGGCACGGTATTAGCCGGCAGTAAGTTCGAGCCTTTGCATTAAATTATCAGACCTTTATGGTTTATGCTCTAATTGCTTTTATGTAGCAGGAGCTTAAGTATGCAGTTTTGTTGCATGTTGTAGTAGTTAATAAAGGCACTTGCTCGTAAATAAAAAATCGTTAAAAATCAGATATCTATGCGGATAAACTAGTAGAATGTTTCGCTAGAGTTTCACATGTCATCTGTAGAGGACACTATGTTTTACATCTCGCTCAATTGACTCATACGCAGCGTCGTGTTAGAAAGGCCTTACTGTTTGTACAATTCGCGTGCGCGCTATTGATGAGCCCAACTTTCCTTTACAGCCGCTCGAAAGTGATCAATTAATAGATTACATGCGTTAATTGGTCCATTGGACAGCCGGGATTAAATACGTCTAATGGTTGCTTGGAACTTGTCTAAAATAGGATCTGTCTAGTTAGAAATACTGTTTTATTTATCAAAAAGGATGCACAGTAGTTATAAACCATTTGAGTAGCAGTTCTGAATTTCATTTTTTTAACCTATACTGTCCCACTCCTGGACAAAGGTCTCCCCCATTTCTTCCATGAGTGGCGGCACTCGCGGCCCATCACTACTTCTTGCCAGCCCCTCTCTAATGAGTCAAGATCGTCACGCTAGCGTTTCTTGGGTCTTCCCTGGCTGCGTCGTTTGAATTCTTATGTTAAATAATAAAAGAAAGACGGACGATTTTGTCGATTTTTTGTTTGTGATTTTGTTTTAATATGAGCATACAAATATTAATAGAAAGACATACACGATAGAGAATCAGAGACGTAGGGCAAATACTTATGACTTTTTCTGATTATCTAAGATAAAACTGATTAAAAAAGACGAGAAATACTTTTAAGGATTTAAGTATCAGAAATAAACTTAATCCAGTATTTCCTTAAGTTTGCTTACTAAATTTTTCCCGTGAGTCGAAGAAAAACATCGAATATCATCTATCAATATAATGATTTATATGATTACTGACACTCTTTCATTTCGTCATCCGTACCGCAAACATAACGTCCTATAAGGTTTCCGGCATCCAATCGGTATTTAGTACGAACTAAAATGGTCAGACAAGTATTTTGTGGGAACGTACGTACTAAGTTTACAGTATACACAATCTAGAAACATACTTGTTACATCAAAATAACTGTCGACTTTAAATCAAAGTGTTACGGTTCATTATAGCTAAAAAAAAGTCTTGCACATACATAAGCAATTGCAGTTACGTGAAAACCGTAAAAGGTTAAATCGCTTCAATCAGGCGATGGAGAATGTTCTTAATGAAGTATGTAAGGACGTTATGCAGTTCTTGCTCGATTTAGTAACGTTCTGAGAAACTTAAGGATTTACGTAAAGATGTTAATTGCACGTAAGATTACAATTATGCGATTGAATTTATTTTTTATGTATTTTCACAGCATTTTCAGAATTTCTTAATAGAAGGAAGTTCTTAAGTTGGCTGGAGTATTTGCAATTTGTGCATTGTTGTGTGTATACGTGTGTGTGCGCCCATGAATGCGAGTGTGTATACGGGTGTGTGTGTGTGTGTGTGTGTGTGTTTGCGCGCATGCATGCGAGTGTGTATACGTGTGTGAGAAATTTCTTAGTCTTAATCGAAAAGAACGAAATTGTATAAATAAAGTACATCTATGTATGAATTTATGGCCATCTCTAGTTCTTGCTCGATTTAGTAACGTTCTGAGAAACTTAAAAATATACGTAAATATGTTAATTGCTCGTAAGACTATAATTATGCGATTGAATTTATTTTTTTAGTATTTTCACAGCATTTTCAAACATGTGTGTGTGTGTTGGGGTGTGTGTGTCTGTGTGTGTATGAGAATGTGCATGTTTGTTGATGATATTTCTTAGTCTGAATCAAAAAGAACGAAATTGTATGTAATTGTACCTAAGTTGTAAATATATTAACCTCTATTTATGAATTTATGGTCTTATCTAGAGTCAATAAATGCATATTTTTGACTGCGCCGTGTTATTGTTATCTCGAATCTCAGGCTCGTGCAGTCGTGTGCCTCCAAACTAGTTTGGCTTGTTTTTGTATCGTTGAGCTCGTAAGTGCTAAACGATTGCATCATAAAGTTAGTTTAGTATTTTGGTGCTCCGACAAGTTCGCTGCAATATGTCTCTGTGGGAAAAATTATGATAAAGTAATCGAAATCGCTTTCTAAATCTTGTAATGTAAGGCTTAGACTCACTGTATGACTATTTATTTATGGGGCACTAGTATTACGTACGTCGTAACAACAATAAAGTAGGCGTGAAGAAAATACATAGTAGACAATATTTTAAACCTTCAAGAACTTATTGGAAAGAGCGACCTATTTTTTATTTATTTAGTAATAATTTTACGTGATAATGTCATATCGCTTGTTCCGCGCTCTCGCTTGCACGGCTCCCGCGGTATGTCACACTTTTTCGTGCGTGCAGCCGGCATTCATCGATTTATTAGACGATAACGTCTAGTGTTGATCTAATTAAATGCCAAATTAAATTATATCAACACAGACCACGGACGGTCTAGAGATAATCTAAATGCTCACGGCCTCACGTCCACTACTAGTTGGCAGCGTGCCCAGCATAATCCTACTAATATTATAACCGTGAAAGTTTGTGAGGATGGATGGATGGATGTATGGATGTTTGTTACTCTTTCATGCAAAAACTACTGAACGGATTGAGATGAAACTTTGCAATAATATAGCTTATATATTAGAATAACACATAGTCTATAAATTATAATGATATATTGCGTATGCGGGCGAAGCCGCGGGTAAAAACTAGTATTCTATACAGTTTTAATAGAAAGTATTAACTAACCGCAGCAAAAAACACCAAAACTGGTATAGTACCTTTGCCCAGCAGTGGTATTAAGCGACTAAAATAACAACAAACTAACCGGCACCACTCACAAAAAAAGTCAACACACTTTATCATTTATGTGGGCAACTGTACCATTGGGTCAGTTTTTCGATACAGGTAGGTGTGTCGGCGTTAATGCTACAGGTTCGATTCCCGATCGCGTGCCATGTTTAGGAATTTTAATGCCTCCCTTGATTTTTTTATACCTTTGTGTTGGGTACAATCTCTACTGAGTTTTGGTATTTTTTGTGCGTCTCCGTGAGGGAATTTAAGTTCAAAGGATCGGTTTGCGGTAGGCGTGTCAAATTACTCGTTGGGATTGATTTTTTACGACGGGAGAGCTTTACTTGTGATAGTGAACGTAAGAAGATTATTTGATGAAAAATCCCACCACCTGTGGAATTTGGTAGTTTGGTGGAAGGGGTAAGCGCAGGGCTAATTTAAGTTCAACTTGAGCCTTGGAAATTCATAAGACGTAGACGTTAGAGATTCTTAGAAAGTGAAGCGTATTTCGTTTTTTTTTATACTTTATTACAATTTTTACTTCATTGTTTCATTACGACTATCGGATAACAGTGACATTCTGTTAACTAAAAAAAAATACTCACAAAAAGTTTACGTTACAAAAAGTATGTTAGGAAGAAAACAAAACTTCGTCATGAAATCAGATCCAAAATAAAACAGCGAAACTATAATAGATCATGCTGAATTCGTATGTTCTTTCTAGTGCAGTTCGACTGTTGTACAATTATTTGACCAACCAAATAATATTGCGATAAAATTAATAAAATCGAAGTTTATAAAAATTAATAAACGTATTAATTTTATTTATTATGCTTTTTACAAGACATGAGAGAGCAAAAAAATATTACAGTTAATTTAACGCTATAATAGCATTGATGGCTAATAAGATTCGAGCGGCCATTGATCGTGTGGAGCCATTCTTCCGCACTTTTATTTGTTTTCTGAAGGCGATAAAGTGTCTGAAGGCTGCGAGTGGCTTTGTATAGGATTTATAGTTCTTTGTGCTGTAATGTATGGTATTTTTGCTCTTCAAAGGTATGCGTGAAGGAATTGTCGTAAACTACAAACCTTGCATTGGTCTCTTACTATGGGCTTTTTTATTAAGCTCCAAGTAGCCCAACGAGTTATGGAGAGACTCCGAAAGTCTCTCTCTGAGATCGAATCAGAAATCAAGACTTCCCGTAGAAGAACTAAGTAATCAAGATAGCTCAGAGGATAGGCAAATTTAAATGGCATTAGGCAGGGTACAAAGAACGGAGGACTGATGACCGTTAGAGTCGAATATTTCTAAAGTAGCGACTGTATCGGCAAGCTCAGCGGTGGACGTCCGTTGGATGTAAGCCGCTTCCAGCAGATCTTATTGGAGATCCACATGTTCAGCAGTGAACTTCATAAGGCTGATGACTAGAATGGGTGTTAGGTGGACAGATATTGCTCGTATTTTAATGAATCTGCCTGATAGGCATATCGTCGGCAGTTGTCCCCTCTAGGGTAAATGTCTAGCTACACCAGTACTATTCTCTATTAGTGAAACATCTCACGAAGATAATATTTAAGATAAGATTTTGGCATAAGTGTTATACAACAAGTAACAGCTGTGGCGCACCAGGACTCGCGCTACATACGCGCAGAAATGCCTCGAGAAAGTGTTTACACATACATAATACAACTGACGGACTGTTTTCACCTTGCCACGTGAATATTGATGGTAAAAGTGAATCTGCTACTATACAGGCTAATAATTTGACCAGGATTTTGTTACGAATGACTAACATGGAAGCAAACCGGATGGACAAAAACGAATGGGTTAAGAAAAGCTACCAAAACATCTTTCATTTGTGAACATCGTGAAAATGTTGTATGAAGAATGTAGCTAAATTTATAGGATTTAATTAGTATGTATTTTATGTTTGTATAAAAACTGGTTTATGAATTATTTTTTGCAAAAAATAGCATGACCGACTTCACCCGTGTACAGAATCATTACATAGTATAACACAAAGTCGCTTTCCGCTGTCTGTCCCTATGTGTGCTAATATATTTAAAACTACGCAGCGGATTTTGATGCAGTTTGTTTTAATAGATAGAGTAATTCAAGAGAAATGTTTATATGTATAATACACCTGTGCGAAGCCGGGGCGCATCGCTAGAACGAAAATATTATGCACGGATCGATGTAACATTTTTCACATTATTGTTGATTTATCAAAAACGGCTCAGCCAATTTCGATAAAATTTAAATGGGACCAATTTTGAAGTATATTCTGTCCAATAAAAAAAATATTGAAATCGGACTACTACGAAAGAAATGCGTGCGAAATTGTATACCTGCTCCGGTGGTTCGTCGGTCAAAAATACAACTCACTCACCTTTCAATTTCAGTAAAAATCTCCTTACATAACTCTACCATCAGATTAGGTATTTACAAAGCAGTCAGTGATAAAAAAGGGGAAAAAGATTAGTAAAACATTTACCAAAAAATATGGGTACCTAATTGTCTCCGTCGTGTTATGTTTGTTTCCTTTGTGTAGGTAAGTTTAGATTTATAAAACAAAACAAAAGAAAGTGATGCATTGAATGAAACAAAATGAGACATACCTATACAACATGTAAGAATGAGAGCAAAAGTGATTTGGGTTGTTCTGACGACAACGATTGAGTCACTCATGTACCCAGTAATCTTAAAGGTGTGTAAAAATATTCACATCATCGAGAGGATTGAATAAATATTTTTATTATTATGTTACAACACATGCTATTACCGTCATTATTCTTTTCTTCTAACTGTTTCAATGTTTCGTGGAATAAACGATATTTACTCATTTTTAAGCGTGGTAATACTGTCCAGCATCTTAAGAATCCACCTTAGGACAGAGAACTATATATTATTGCTGACTATGGAGCCCCCACTTGCCTAGCGATTGACGTCAATCAATATTGGAGACTCTGCAATTATTTATTTATATAAACTCATATTTTCAATCTAAATCACCCTGTTAGTTCTCCGAAGGTTACTCTACCTCTCTCAGGCTACAAACCTGGTTCCTGCCCGCCGGTCCTGAGAAACGAGTCTCCCAAAGGGAATCTCGCGCACGGTATATTCTCTACCAAATCTTATTGGTTTCAGAAAGGTGCCTAGTAGTAAAGTGTAATGTTTAAATGTGTTTCAAATAAAAAGTTAGACTATTAAAGTTACTATTACTAGTAAACGAGTTCTTTTTTTAAAGATCTCTAAAGCTAAATCTAACAGCACGTAACTGTAAAATGACATTATTTCAATTGTTTTCACGCACTATTGCAATTAAAGTGCCTAATCGTATTAATGATACAAAATAAATAAAACAAAATGTATAACTCTTTGTCATTGTGGGAAATGTTAATTATACAGATAATATATTCCATATTATCTCAGAAAATGTAGACCTCTTACTATTGACGTCAAGTCCATCAATCTATTTGTATATTTGCATATGATCTATGATTACTCATAAATACTAATAAAGCCGGTGATGGACACTGTACACGAAAGGCCGTGCATTGGCAGTACATTTCATTTTCCTTTCTAATTAATTAAGTGTTAAATTTATCGCTTCGATTTCTTTCCTGTTTCCGACTTTTGTTTATTTACTTCATTGCGCGTACGCATGTTCACGTCGTATCAAATTTCGTTCCAATTTCTAAATGTTGTACAAAGTTTTTCAAATAAGGTAAAAGTAAAACCCAGACATATATCAAAAAAGGGGGGAAAGGAAAGCGAGAAATGTGAGAGCAAGAAAGAGCGTTACAGAAAACCCATGGCAAAAATGCCATAATATCGTGATGATTATATTTTGGCGACATAAAATTAAAATCACAATTTTTAAGATTTTTATCTACGGCAGTGGACCAATAAGTCCCACTTGTATGAGCAGAAATGTAGAGCCGTATACACTTTTTTCGAAGCCATTTAGGCCATTTTCAGCCCCCTGTAACTTTGCTGTGTTCCTGTTTTGCCAAAATTTTCATAAAAAACATAGCAAAACGAAAATGTATTCTGAGACAAATCCTTTTTTTTAAACATGGTTACTCTATTACAAATTAATCTATCCTAGCACATGTTCCTTTGTTCTTCTGTTACTTATGCTGTACTTTGTATACATACTTACTCGTATCTGCGGTTAGTAACAATTGGTCCAGAAATGTACATAAAATTGGTAAACTGCCAGGTTAAATACAAATTTGTAGTGATGAAATCGAATGAAACTATCACTTTGGCTCATTACACTTATTAGCAATGGATAATATACGGTCGGTGAAAGTTGGGATTAAGTACGTAATTCGTATTCTTTAACGATACTCTACAAAGCCATTAAACCGACAATATAGTTGAATAGTATTCATAGTACTGATAGTGATTGGAAAAATAAAGGCAATGAAAGGAACTATACTTAGGATAGGTTAGTAAATAAAGCTTCGGCACAAGATGTAAAGCTGAACTTTAACGTGTGTTGCAATAATATAACATTGAAAACAAAGATTTCCTTCATACTCGTACTTACTATATTAACTCAATAGTTAATAACTAAGCAGTATGCCAACAAGTAATTTAAGTTAATAAGCCAGGTCTTTTACGTATTTACCACTTAGTGTTTAAAAAGAAATGACCTCAGAAAATGGTCAAACACTGCATTGGTATTATACTGGGCGATGATCTCAGAACACCTTGGCATCTTATTAGGACCATACTCCAGCAAAACGGCGCGGAACGGAGATATTTTTATGCGGGACTGTTAAAAAAGAGCTTTGTAATCTGTAGACACATTGCAATATTTGCTTGATAACACAACACAGCTTTGCTCATCTCATGATTGTTTAAGCTTTAAGCAAATCCTAGAGAGTGATCGATATTTGCTAGGAGCAAACATTAAAATTAAAAAAAATGAAATTAGCTTTTTTTATACTGATCTCTGACCACTTTATGTATTTACCTAATTTCATCAAGTCAAAATCAATATAGTTTCCTAGACCCGAATTTTATAGAAGTAACATAATGAGGACAACAATTTATTTTCAATGTTTTGGTATTTCAGCAATAGGCATTAGACACACGGAATATTTACAATACATCTTTCTGCTCAGCTCATACTTCTGCTCTCCGCTGTAGTGGAGCCTGAGCCTTTAGCAGGTATATACAAAGTATAATCACGTGAAGAAGGTTAGCACACTCTATTATCTTGATTGCTGATAAGAATTGTAATTACAGGGATCATCTTGCTTAGAAAACTCTGGAAATTTGGAAAATAAAACAGAGTTAGAAAACGTTGTAAAGTTTTATGGGGTGCTTTTTATCACGATGAAAATGGGACAATGTAGGCGTTCAGATTTGCTGCTGCCAGGACAAAAAATAATCTGTAGAAAAAGTAAAACTTTGCATGATAGAACATAATGATTACTGTAATAGCCTTTTATTATAACAATGCTGGATATAAGCGTATATATATACCGAAGATTGGGCCACACCATTACGCTGGCCCAGAGCAGCAGTACGGGTTTGGTCAAATGTGTCTTTGAATTTCTTCTACGGACGTATGCGGGTTTCCTCACGGTGTTTTCCTTCACGTTATCAGCACTGATATCATTACCACCTACGTAAGTAGCCAAATGTCTGCGTAATTTCTTTGCCAAGGTTGCCATATAAACATTTCGGTATGTCAGGCTACTGTAACCGTGCCAAGGTACGGTCGTGAAGTCCTCAAATTCACACACTGGCAATGGACACCAACATGCTGAGTGAATGAGTTGATAACGTCTTTGAAGGTCGCCATTTTTGGGTGTGGGTCGATAACATTGTGATTTTTTTAATAGCCAGTGACAAGTAAATTGCAAATTGTAATAAAGAATGCTGATTTAATGTGTATACATTACAAGTTTATTGCTTTTATTCCCCAGTGAGAAATGAGCGGCGAAATAGGTACCTACAAAACTTGTGCTTTGGTAAATCTTTACAATAATAGGCTGCATTGTGATGGTTATTCATAATGCTAGTCTCAATCCCTTCCTTTCGATTTAGTGAACCCTTTTTGGATAACCCCGTATATGAAGTAAAAAGTATATCGGCTCCTTAGAGTAAATATCTATAGTCATAATCTTGAAAAAAAAATTGTCCGAGCCAAAACTCTGCCCAAGCTATGTAGTGGGCAGGCTTCTTAGTTAATCGTAAGGCGATTGGAAGCCGACTACAACGCCACGCGATACCAAAGTGCTCGGTTACAAGCACTAATTAGGTGACATAACGTCTAGATTCAAGAAAACGGGTCATTGTGAATTATTTAATGTAAATATCTAAGTCGGTATGTATGACGGCGCTCGGACATTGTTTTACTACGTTCACTTAGGGACTGTGGCTCTGTAGATATTTGCTCGAAGATCAGCTCCCCATAACCTGTGTTGCACACGAGCACTGTGTAATTTACCTACGTACATATATTGCAACGATGAAGCTGTATGTATGTACAATACCTAGCTCTCAATTTTCCAATGTAGGCCACAAGTAGGTAAATTGTACTTTTTTTGTTCTTTTTTCATCAAAATATCACATAGAGCTTGATGATATTAGAATAACTTAATTTTGCATACATTTCACCTGTCACATGCACTCGATTTTTTACCTACTGAAATTACCTACTTATTTGGTTTGATAACTCTCGGCAGTGGGCTTGAGCATTTGGATTATTTTTAGACTTTCAAGGGTATGTGGATTATTTAATTGCTTTTTATGTAGTAATAGTATTATTTAGTCTTAGCAGTATTTTATTTTGCTGTAGTTAACAAAAGCACTTGTCCTAAGAAAACAAATCATTTAATTTCAACTTATTTTGCTAATCTATTCATGAAATACAAACTTAGCTATTACACCACGAGGGAGTTAGCCGACAAGCTGCAACTTTTTATTGACGTTAGCGAGTGCCCACACGGAAATGAAAGCTCAGTTTCATGAACAACTATTCTGCATTAAGTGCGTCAACTCGCACATTTGTACTGCCCAAGGCGGCTTTCACGCTGTTTATATTTCACACGTTTCGAACAACTCAAACTTGTTTTCAGTATTACCAACTTATATAACAATCTTTACCGACGGAGCCACCATCACATTCAGCACAAAACTTAGTACACAAATTTTAGTTTGCTCTTTTAGCCATTGCAAGAAACAAGTTTGGCTGCGACTAAGATGGCTGTGATATAATAAACTTACATGTCGAGAACTTTTTACAAATATGTGCAGTCATCTAGTTACGAAAGGCAAATATATTACGAAATATATTATTTCTCTTTGCGGACCATTGTGTCACTCTTTTTAAGTGATTTTATTTAAGGTTTGCAAAACTACTGGATTATTCGCTTACGGATGCTTTTACAAAACTTCGTAGTTAAAAATAAACGAAGGAGAACAGCGAAGAACAAAACCAATAAGATCGGCTTAGCCTGGGTGACCAAACTATTCCATTCACATTTTTGGAGACCCGAATGAATTAACAGATTTTCAATGATATTCGTTCTATAATGTAAAAACTATAACGTTAGAATGAATCGGGCCCAATTAGTCAATATAAATATTCTATAGATTGCCAGTGACTTTGATTAAATATTTACCTGCCGTTTAAAATCAATGTCAGAACTATTTATCTAAATCTATACTTTCAAAGTCGTTTGTTTTGACATTTATGATACTTGTTGGATTTAATTATCGGCGTAATTAAGTTCAAAGAATCATAAACGCAAAATATACATACTAATGAATCATTAAAATCAATAAAATGTACAGTTTTCAACACAAGTGGGATTGAACTGTTGAAACTGCTCTAAGTACGTTGACAAGTTTAAGTATGTTTTGATAGAATTTCTATTAAACGAGTTCGCTGATGTACTTACGTACCTACTTCAAATGGTACGAGACGTCCACAAATGGTATATTAAACAGAGCAAAATTTAACTAGGATGATATACGCATCATTTGAAAGCTTGCTTTATGGGCTTTTCAAAAATATTAAATTTATATTTTCTCCATTTTTTTTAATGATTAACTTAGACCCAATTTTTAATGATTTTCTTAAAGTGAGCTGTATTTTCATTTTCCATACAATATAGAAAATGTAAATACAGCTCACATTTTATTCTGTTTAAGCTATATTAATGTGCTTATATCGTTCTTTTACTTACATGATTACTTGATTTATCCATATTTGCTAAAATTTTAGAATTTACAAAAAGTTTAAGAAAATCATTAAAAATTGGGTCTAAGTCTAAAAATTACAAAATGACTCAAATTAAAATTAGTAGACTCGCAAAATATGTGCTTGTCTTAACGATTTATGCACAGGTGCACTGTAAAATATTTGATAGATATTTTAGTATGCGTCTGTACTACTGTTCCCAACAGAAGTAGAGGTCATCAAATCAAAGTTAGAGAACGAAAATCCAATCACTGCGTAAGGTCGTTAAGCAACTATGTGCCATTGATTTCGATTTAATGAGTGCACTTTTATTACTGTAAGTAGTACTACTGTAGTAAGAGAATGGTAAACGCTTCATTAGAGAATAATGAGTATTCTGTAGATTACAAAACATACTTCGGGCACCGCCTGTTTCGATGCTTGCTTCAGTAGCTCAGTGGTTAGTGACCATGACTCAAATGGCCAAAGTAATTTGGTATGGGTTCGATTCCCACCCAGGGTAAGTATTTATATTCACAACGAAAAAAATATCACTGGAATTTCCTAAGTGATTAAATAAATAAATAAATATTTTGGGACATCTTACGCACGGCCTCTGACCACGAACTAAGCAAAGCTTGTGATATGGCTGCCAGAGACTGATATACTACATATACTTATTTTTAAATACATACTTATATAGATAGTAACTAAATAACACCCAGACATAGAGCAAACACTTATGTTTATCACATAAATATTTGCCTTGGGTGGAGATCGAACCCACGCCTCTTTGACCCAGAAGTTAGGATCACTAACCACTGAGCCACCGAGGCAGTCAAATATAAATTGTATTTATTGATCCTACTAATATTATAAACGCGAAAGTTTGTGAGGATGGATGGATGGATGGATGTTTGTTACTCTTTCACGCAAAAACTACTGAACGGATTGAGATGAAACTTTGCAATAATATAGCTTATATATCAGAATAACACATAGGCTGGCTAAATCATAATGATATTGCATCAAATATCAAAACATCATGCGGGCGAAGCCGCGGGTAAAAACTAGTAAATAATATAATTATAAGTAATTGTCAAATAGGAATTGTATTAATTGTCGTGAGAAGTGTAAAAAAGAAGATAGAAGATTAATGTAATAAATTCTTTAGTGTACTTACAAAGTCAAAAAGCTCAGTAGAGGCCGCAACCTGAAAAACAAAACAAAATAATTAAACTTCGAATCGTTATAAACCTAGCAATTTCTTAATCTAGCGCAACGAGTTGAATGCAATAGTAAGTATTGTGGAGCCATAAACAGAAAAATGCTTAAAGTGTTTTATTCACCTATATTCCTATTCACCTCATTTTTCGTGTATTTTACTTTAGTCGTATTTTGTCTGTTTGCAACGTAAAACATTATTTTGCCGCTTCTAGCGCCTTTTCATGCTGTCACAGTCAAAGACTACTGATGACTATCGACTTGGCATTTTTTTATTGACGCTGATCACTGACTGATGTACCTAAGTGACCTACATAGTCCAACGGATTAAGGAGTCAAAGTAGGCAGGGTTTATAGTACGTAGAACGAGTGGTCATCCATTCTACGAATGTATAGAACCGCAGAGATCTCAAATAGAGACTACGTTCTAGCAAGCAAAGCGATAAGATATTCACCGGACAAGGTCAACTGGCCATCTGATTGAGATGCAAGCCGCTTCTAAACAGTCTTATTGGAAATCCATATTGACTATGTCCAGCAGTAGACGTCCTACGGCTGATAATGATGAAGAGACTACTGAGGACGTATATTACCTACTGACAATATTGAATAGTACGAATAGCTAATTTCCTGCAACTCATTTGGTTTAATAGGTACTAGAAATACTCGTAACAGTGATGTGTTAGTGTTAACAGTTATTTCTTTCAAAATGCTTGAATATTCTGTGTTGAAGTTAAAGAAAAATTAAATATGCCACTAAGTCCACATCGGCTTAGCATACGGACCATAAAATAATACTATCGACGAGTCAGAACGTGACAGTGTTATGATGAAGCATATATCTGTCACCTTTGCACACGTCGATAAAATCTTGTCGTGGTCTTGTATGCTAAGCTAGCTGAACGTTGTAAAATAGGGCTTCAACCGTAGCTAATCTATCAGTTTCTGAGAGAACAAAACGAGATACATGTTCAAAATATTCATATTACTTCAATAGAATCTAAACAGCTCTTAATAAAAACCTAATCTTCTTAGAAGAATAGCTAAATAAAGTTATTGAGCTGTGACTTCACGACAATTTTATCTCTACCATAAAAGTCCCTGGAAGTATGTTTTATTTTTCATTTAATATGTTTACATTTTACTTAATTGCTAAAATAATAACCATATAACGAAGTGTTTGAGCGCTAAAATATAAAATAACAAAACGATATACGTGGTCAAATTACTTGACTACAATCTAAACAGCAATAACTCTTGATAAAAACCAAAAAAATCTATCAAAATAAATAGAAGAATAGCTAAATAAAGTCATCGAGCTGTGACTTGACGACAATGTTATCTCTATCATAAAAGTACCTGCGCGATTGTTACGTTCCTCCGACTCGCCGACAGGTGAAAGCACGAACTTTCATATATTCTGCACTCGCCTAAGGCACACCCGATCTCGAATAACTCGATCAATTTTACCGTTTATTAGAATCGAGTTATTGAACTTCAGTATCGATAAAAACTCGATTTTTAAGACTGTGACGAAATATTGCGTGGGATTGTTATACGGTTTGCTTTCTTTAGTTTTAGTGTTATTAGGTGAGATGTGAAACGATTACTGTGGTCTAAGCACTCGTAAAAGTATAGGAAGTTTATTATAAGTACTTATTAAGTAGAAGTTATTTTGATCAAGTATATCAAAAAACCCGTCAGTGGCTATACGTAGTTATTAGATACTAGCAACCCGCCCCGGTTTCGCACAGATGCATTATATTTATAAACATTTCTCTTGAATCACTCTATCTTTTTAAATAAACCGCATCAAAATCCATTACCATCCATAGTATACATAGGGACAGACAGATAGCGGGAAGCGACTTTGTTTTATACTATTTAGTGATAAGTATAGAAAATTATAGATAATGTTGATTATTTCTTTTTCATCAATATAAAAATAAATACTGTTTGCAAAAAAAAAAACGGACGAAGTAGTTGTTCATAAAAGAGAGATCTTCAATATTATTTAATGAAAAGACCCTAAAAAATAATAAAATTTGTCATCAATTCGAAAAAGAAATTTTAATAACAACGGCAATACCGGAGGTCATCAAACGAAAAGAAAGTATGAAAGCTACTAAAAGATATTAACTACGATTAAGTGAGGTTGAACTTTTCAACGAGGTTTAATCCTTCATGGATTTCCAATAAATGAGCTAAAAGGGGGCCAAGGGAAATAAGCAGTTAATTTTGAGAGAAAGTAAGGGTACTTACGTTGCAATTAATAACTAATGGCCTACTGACATTTGAATTTGCAAGGATATTAAATTGATAAATCAGTAACACTAAGTAAGTGAAAAGTATGTAGGTATGCTCAAAGCAATCCAACAGCGACTAAAGTTCAGAGGATAAGCCAAATTTATGAAGATTAAATATTTTAAGTAGTTTTCTAGAGCAAATAAATATATGTATACAGTAAGGGGACTTATTTTGAAATGGGTGTATATTATTGTGAACTTGAGAAAACAAAGTTGTCTAGACAATCCTGGGCTCTATAACAATTCATTGTTGTTCAACTCATAAGCATTGCCATTCAGCGTGGCAATGCAGCCAGCATGCTGGGCACGCTGCCAGCTGGCAATGTGCTTGAGTATTTGGATTATCTTTAGACCTTCAAGGGTCTGTGGATGATCCAATTGCTTTTATGTAGTAGTATAGCTAGTTTTAGCATATAAAGTAGTGTAATATTTTGTTGTAGTTAATAAATTCATCATTGTCACGTTTATCATTATACATTTTATGATTTATTAAATGGATGAAAAATAGGTTGATTCTCGAATCAGCGAGTCGAAGAGACATTTAGTAGCACACATACTCATAGCAGACGACCGATGCGATCGTAAAGTCAACAAATGGATATCATTAGGACGACCATTTACAAGAAGGATAAGATAGACTTCATTAAAAGCACAGGAACTGGTTGTATTCAGTTGACTAACCGATTTTATTACAAAATATAATAGTGGTCTATACGTCAAAATATGATGCTTATTCTATGATTCTCTTCAAAACTCATTCGATATTGAGATAGGTGATATACTAACTACTTAAGTACAATAATTTATAAGTTTTCTTACTTACGCAATTCAATATTACTTTTGCTTGCAAAATGCAGAGGTATCTAGGCTTTTCATTTTAAACAACTTTTCTCATCGGATCAACTGAGAAATCGCAAAAAAAAAAAACAACAGCTCCGTAGATATTGTGAAGAGTCAATAAACTTATTTGATGAAACAGCTGATTTTTGTTTGCATTATTGCAGTTGGTCTTATAGTAAAAGTTGTTTATAATGACGAACACTTCTGAAAGTATTTTCACTTTGCAAAGCAACGCACCGTAGGAACTCTACATTTTATCGGGAGACCAAAATAATGTCTCATTGAAACCGCGGCAGTGCTAAGTTATTAAACCAAGCAGTCAGTCACACGAAGACTGACGGAGCCATTAATATTAGCGATCAGTTAGATACTTAGCTACACCTATTCGAGGTACGCTGTCAGTGCTTCGTTAGGTAAAGTAATAGTATATGTTGAATACATACCACTACATAGCTGTATGATCTAGCTTAGCACTTACCTACTACGTCAAAAGCGCTTAACCGTGGTCTGTGACTATGGGCTTATTAGCAAGCTCAAAGTAGCCCAACGAGCTATGGAGAGGACTATGCTCGGAATCTGTGAAATGAGGAGATCAGTCGAAGAACGAAAGTTACCAATTTAGCCCAGCGGATGATCCAGTTGATATGACAGTGGGCAGAGTACCTACATAGTAAGCAGGTCTGATCACCAATGCGATGGAGAAGTTTTCATGTGGAGACCACGTACCAGCAAGCGCAGCGCAGGAAGGCCAATCATAAGGTGAACTGATTATAACAGCAGACCACCGCTGGAGATAGATCGCGTATGATCGGTCCTATTGGAAGACTATCGCTATATTACTATAGGAGATACCTATATTCAGCAATAGAAGTCCTACGGTGAAATGATAGTACCTAATGAGACTACCGCATAGCTGTAAGATCTATGTACCTAAGCACTTACTACGTAACAAGGCACTCTTTTCTACCAGACATAAAGAACTAAATAGCAAATTGTCACAATTGAACACTTTATACGGTTTGTGGAGCGAAACGAGCGACATCTTTAGAGGTAACTGATTCACCATTAACCATTTACCTAACGCGTAGAAAGTCAAGTCAAATTCTAAAAGAAACTGCTTGGAATGAAGAGATTAGCATCTTATTGTGTTACTTTTTACCCGTGACTAATACTTTTGACTAGGTTTGGTGCGTCACGTCGCAAAACCTGCCGCATTTATATTCAAAAACGAAGTGGCAATCAAATATTCATAAGGTCTCAAACAGTCACAATTATTACGACCATGTTTACCTTAGAGATTTCAACAATGGAGTGTTGGAAAAAAAGACGCGCTACAAAAGCATTGAAATTCAAAATAGGACGTCACTTTAGTGGAGACACCTCTTCACTTGATTAAAGGAAATATATACTTATTACTAAAGAATTTCAATTCAAAATAGAATATTGCCGTATCAAACTATAGATACATTTGAACTTGAAACTACAAATCCAGTGAATAAAACTCAAATTTCTGTAAAATCTAGAGTCACGATAACTTAAATCCAGAGGGATTTTGAGCAATGCGTTTTAAACCGGAGTGTCATATGATAAAGCCTGTATTTGTTTGTCTAGGTTAAAGTCCTGGGTCCCCGGATGCGTCCATATTCCACCGGCGCACGCGCATCCGGCACGGCACAAGAACTGTTATGTGTGGACCTGAATACTAGAGGCATTGGGTCGGAGCGCCTTTTCTGAGGTTATAGCGACGACTCCCGGGGCTCAGATCTGAGGTCAGTCGTGAGTCACACGACTGGAAATGGGTCAGATTTTCTGTTGAAACTAGACTCAATTTGACTGCAGTTCTGCGCATATGCAGCAGAGCAAAAATGGTTCCGATTTTTATGGATTAGGATTATGGATTAGGAGGGGCCTAATTCATTTTAATACGAGTATAATAATTATTTTTGAAAAAAAAACTGGAAAAACGTTCAAACAATCGCGAATACTTTTTCCTGTAAGTACCAAACAGATTTTTTTACACCTGACACCTTTTTTTAACTCCTGGTTTACGAAATCTTATAACCACAGAACAATATTTAAATATTAAGTGAACCATTTCCCTATAACTTTTCCAGCATAGAACTACGTATATCAGATTTCCTATTTCATTTTTGACGCAGGTTAAAAAAAACATTATTTGTCAACAATATACATAGTATAGTAAATATGGGACAGTAAGTAGTATAAAAAGTCAAGATGATTTTTCTCAACTTTTTTATATCACTCTAATTTATTTCGAAAATCCTTAGGGGACCCACCTAGTGGGAACCTATCATCTTGCGCAAAGGGGGGTCTTAAAAACTCTGTTCGTAAAATTGTTGGCGAAAATAAAATCGAAAGACCAATCGATACTTAATTTTGCCTAAAGAAGGCACTAAGGCTTTCAAAGTCCAAAAAGAAAATAAAAAGCCTCCACCGATGCCAATTCGAATTCGCAGGCACGTTCGGAAGCACCAATAGTGCGGCCGGCGGTTCTATATTTAGCGTGGCCACTCACCCCTGGACAGAATACTCAGCAGTTACTTCAGAGGTCGGTTAGGCTACGAGTTGACCTCAGCGTGTAAGGAAGCGGATTCGCAGGGACACTTTAAACCGCCAACCAATGGTTTTTATAACTCCATCTATATGGAATAAGTAAATAAAATTAACGTACTTATAACTCAAACATTCATCTTCCTGGTACTTGAAGATTTTCCATTAACCTTGTGAAATTTAAAACAGGTAGGTAGAGACAGTTATGAATAAAATAATGAAATATCACCAGAGGGGGTAGAATAAAGGGTAAATGTCGCCAAAAAAAATCACATGATTAAGTATTGATCCCCTACGCCTAAAACTCTGATACAGAATTATTATTTTTCTCATAAAATGTGTATACTTTTAAAGTAAGTACGAGTTAGTTTTTTAAAATCGTATATGTCAAGCGTGACGAGCATATAGTGTATTAGCAATGCAATCACAGCAGCCGTGGAATTACATTTCGAATCATAGCTAAAATTTAGGGCTTCAAGAAGGCGCTATTAACACTGTAACCCTATAGTGGTAATATTTTACTACCACTATAGGACTACAGTGAACTGAAGAGCGAATAGCAAAATAGCCATGGACACCGATGCACCTAGTTACTTTGTCGAGGAGTTCCTCGTGGACCAACTGCTTTCGCACAACTAGTTGGACATCCAAAATACGTATTCCTAATGGCACAACTACGTCCAACTAAGAACAACTATGTGTCGCTGTTATTACCGCCGCGCTACACGCTGATATCGTAAATGCGGCCTAAGTCGATTCTAATCATAGACTTATCACTTGATGCAGCGGTTTGTGAGATGTTTAGTTAGATAGGTATTATGAAGTTGTTGATTATTACATAAGGAGCTAGCTTAGTAGAATATAACCAACTTGTCTAGGTTTCTAGTATACATAACATAGTTTAGGTTGACTAGGTTTCTAATATACATGGTTCTTTATAGAGTAGCTTTTATCTTCCTTAAACTTAGGCCGACAACTTCTTTTTTTTGACAAGTGTCAAGGATTTTCATTTAGTACTAGCTGACCAGGCGAACTGCGTTTCACGCAATATATTTATAAATTATATCTTATGTATTATTCTGATGTGTAAGCATTACTATTGCAAAGTTTCATCTTAATCCATTCAGTAGTTTTTGCGTGAAAGGTGAACAAACATCCATACAGACAAACTTTCGCGTTTATAATATCAGGTCATCATCATCATTTCGTTTCAATGGCTAATAGTTTTTTTAAAGTAATAATATGAAGTACGACGTAGTGACATTAAAACAAAACTTGATGATATATACCTACAGCTAGATAAAAACCAGCGAAAAATTTCCTTGCCAACCGTTTCGCGAAATTTTGTTTGATCATTAAACATGTAATGGTTTTATTAGCTTAACGGTAATAGGCATGTTTACACGGTCATAGAATCAACTCCGTAGCAAGCTCGATAGCTACTAAAGCCCTCCTTCCACTGTGAGCAGACCTGACCCATTTTGACAAAATTCATACAAGTACCTACTTGAAAAAGAATTTAATGATATGACTTTTGACATTAACACGTAATGGGTCTGTATCTTAGTCTGTATTTTGCTCGCAGTTGCAAGAAGGTATTGAGTTCAATTTCCATTAAAAAAATGCCATGTTGATGATCTTCAATTAGCGGCGTGGAGCTTGGCGGAGTACACTCCATATGTGTAGATGCCATATTTGTTTAGCGAGAAACAAAACATACTCATGATTGAAGTGAAGCTGTGTTTTGTCTTTGTGAATTTATACGATATTTCTGTAATGGGATTTATACGTCAAATTTTTGATTGATTTAATCGTTTCGATAGACCTTCAGAAAAATCTGTCACAAAAGTTAGGCGTCTGGCCTAAACGAACAAATTTTTAGTTGGCTTACAGACTATAATGCTCTGCTCAGCTACGCTTCGCTCTTCTCCGCTTTGGTAGAGTCAGGGCCTTAGGCTCCATCGGGAGCCAGATTTATTGCTGCAGAAGGTATTAGCAATAAAATGGTGCTTCCTCATTTCCCCATAAAATATATGAAGATCCAATCATGACATAGGGATGTCTTAACTACAAATCAGAAATAGGTGTCTAAGTACTGGAAACGTATAATTTCTAGGAATAAATTGTTAGCTATCAATAGTGCAGCGGAAAATTAACCTGGAATAAGAAGACATTTCACAACTACGTATGAATAATTACCTATGTAATCTTTAACAAAAAACATTTTTAATACCTTCATTTTTTTCACTTTTCTTACTGGTGTTTATAGCGCAAGCTGAATTTTACCTAAATGTATTCCTAAAGATAGATTTTTAAATAAATTTATATTCTTGTTAGAAAATCAAGTAAAATTATGCAGTAATCGGCCCGCTTTAAACTGAGCTTCTGCTATGAGTGCGAACCTGAATTAGTTTAAATTTGATTTTTTCTCAGCTTAACCCACTGCTGGGCGTAGGCTTCCCTTTGTTTATGCCATTCACCTCTATCTCTAAAGATTTTTTTTGCAAAAAATAGCATGACCGACTTCACCCGTGTACAGAATTCGCGAATATTTCGCACGGATCGATGTAGCATTTTTCACATTATTGTTGATTTATCAAAAATGGCTAAGCCGATTTCGATGAAATTTAAATGAGACCAATTTCAAAGTATATTATTTCCAAAAAAATATAATTATTGAAATCAGACTACTAGGAGAAAAGTTATGAGTGGTTAAACATAAAAAAATATATACGCGTCGAATTGAGTACTTCCTCCGGTGATTCGTCGGTTAAAAATAGCAAGATATAAATATCCAATTTCAGCTATAGCTAGGAACTTTCTACGCAAATGTTATGACCACGAATTATATTTGCTGGTTTGTTCCTCACATGATAGGTTAAGTGAAATTTGCCCTGCTACCGATTAACTTCCTGTTATGCTCCGGTACTACCTACTTATAGAGTAACTATTTATTATATCATAGCCAATTCGAAAGCTCCCATAGTTCGATCACAGACAGAATAAAGAGAACTGACGGTTGAAATAAGAAAAGATAACCATCGAGCTTAATCAAATGGAAAGTACACGAGACATTTTCAATGTGATATGAACATAACTTACATAATAACTTGCCAAGTTAAATATTAATGAACATGTCAAAGTACGAATCGCTATTATAAACCTTATTACTGTCTAATAAAGATCAAATTATCGCTGTAATGTAGAGTAATTACTGGCAATTTAGCGTAGTATAATTACATGTAAATACACGCCAAGGTCTATGATTTATTTAATTGATTGGAGCGTTAAAAACACGCGAAATTATTGGGTTTGGAGCCGCACTTTCGGGTAATTGCTTAGCTAGTTATTTTGTCATTATTAGATCAGTTGTTGCAGTTTGAAATATTGCCTAATTTGATTGTGTAGGTACTTGTTGGTAATTAATAAGAAATAATGATTTGGTAGCACAAAAATTCGTGTTCGGGCCCAGTGTACTGCACGTCAGCAATCGCCAGCAATAGCAATCAGGTTCTTAGCAATGGTATATGCCCTACCTAAATTATAAACCTAAAAGTCCCTTTTGTAAAATGATGCTTCTTCTCGTACAAGATTTCATTAAACTTTTACACCAATCAAACTAGAGATGATATATTTAGAAGAGCACTGTACAATTAATTATTCAGTGTAGCTAGCTGCTGCTAGCTGCTAGCTTAAAGCTTTCTGGGTTTGCAAGTGTTTGACAATAAGGCTAAAGGAAACCAAAGTCAAGAAGAGGTCACGTGATAACAGAATTCGTAGACGTATTGTTTATACATAATTTTCGTAAAGCACAGTCCTGACAATTCCACTGCATTTTGTGAGTGTTGATCTCATTATGCAATAACAAATTAAGCGGCATCTTATTTCATTTCAAGAATTATGCGCAAAATACCAAGATGTAATCTGAAAAGCTTAAACAATATACAAGTCTCTCATGCCTGTCTTGTTTAATGGTTTCATAGAACTTCTCCAACTGTAGCATCGTTAACGAATCGTCAACTTTTTATACCAGTTCTCTATTACACAAAAACAATCAAAACTATGCCCTGCACTATTCCAATAGAATACAAAATAGATCGCAACAATTGAAGCGACATTTTTTACTAGCGATCTTCTCTATTGAATTGAAAGACGTTATCGGGCAATTGTGTGTCATGATACATTGAATTAAAGTGACTTTTGATTTATACTTGTATGCGCTATAAATCTTTGTTGGCTGTGACAAAAACGAGTTAACTGTAGCGAAGATTTGTGGAATGGTAATCGGTTCGCTGGGTGGTCGAACTGTTGTACCTATCTGTATTAGCTCTATTATTTTGCAATTTATCTCTGTCTAAAAATAATATGTGTAGAAAATGGACTGCAAATTTATTTCTTATATCCACTTAGATGATAAAGGCTTGAGAAATTTTCTCATAGCATTTTTGCACAGATATTTCTTTCCAATACAATTTTTTTGACCTCTTTGCGATTGAGATTCCGTAATTTAACCCTTCGAATGTGCGCCAAAATTTTTATTGAACTTTAACTTTCTATAGGCTAAATATGTATATAGTACACAGTAAACTATAAAGTCAAAAACATGAATATGTCAATATTTTAACTGCATTATATAGTCACATACAGAACTATTTATATGTTTATCTAGACCAAAGTACAAAAGATTACCTACGCCTCGAACAATAAACACAGGGCAATTGATTCTATGCAATGTTTACAAACAAAGGTAAAAAGTCAAAGGATATGAGTACAAGGTATTTTGTAAACATTTAGGACGGTGCCGCGCATTCATACGTGTATTTGTTGCTTGAGATTGACTATCTCCGTCACTCACACCCCCATTACATTTGTAGTGAGAAAAACCGTGATGGACTTAACACATAGAGAAAGAAAATATGAACATGAAGAAAATTATACCTATTAGCTGCACAACGTCCACTTTCGCCGTAAAATTATCGTAAAGATTTTTAAGATAGGTATTGTTGTAAGAAGCTTGTAGGTATGTTGATAGTTTAGCCTTTTAGATAAAATTTAATAAGCTCTGCCATAAACTATGCTGCTCTAACTACAGTAAACTTAGGTAAACATGAGGTAATCTAAAGCCTGCTATAAATAAAGAAAAATCGTTGATATATACGGTCAGTCTTCGGATGGGTGACCGCGGGTTGCATTTAAAACAGAGCGCTACCTGGTCTCAGATGACACGTTAAATTGTAGGTCCCGGTTGTCTTAACCGTTTAGCCATGTCAGAAACCTTCAGGCGGCTTATAAACTCTGACACCATTGTATTTGGACACAGTGTACCATGTACATGGATCGACCCTATACTTAGTTTGTCGGACTGTGGTCCTCATTAGACATTGTAATGCAAACCCCTCAACCAAGTATGCACTATCGATTCTATTCACAAAAACAAACAAACAATTCAATGTTGATCGCTAGACTCTAGTAGACACACGGTGCGTCTTACAAGTACGTTCGCTTCACGTACCTATCGGTCTCCACTTGTTACGCTTGCAGCCATAACCACATTAGTCATCAATTTTGCGTACTATGTGCTCTAACATGTATACTATCCACTACTAAAAAATGAATCTTTGTAGACCTCTAAGCTATTCGTAACTTTCGACAATTGAGAGAAACGATCAATGATATGCGAAAAGTATTTTGGTCCATACAAAAGACATCAACGAGAGACTTTGTAACCAGCGATGCAGCGCAGCTACGAACTAATATCGATTAGTAAGTAGCTGCGTTGCATCTGTACTGTTCATAAGAAAGTTGTTTATATTTGTATACTCTCAGTTGCGAATTCAGTTGCAATGTGTGAATTTTTTTTTGTTTTGGATTTTGATTTTGGTTCAAATAAAACTAAGTTTCTACTACTATAATGCTGTAAATTGAAACTGAAGGCGTTAATGGTTGATTAGGTATAGGTTACCAAAAAACACAGTAGGATTTAGTGAACAAATCAGCGGTAAAACAATAAATCAACGAGATAAAATAAATTATTGTCTTCTATCTATCTATTTTAACCATAGGACGCTCACTGCCGGATGTAGGCCTCCCCTATGAAACTTCGATAAGACCGGTTGGAAGCATCATTATCATCAATTTCAATTCACAATCGCGCCCGACGCTTAAAAGACGGGGTGTTATGTTTGACGTGTGTGTATGTGGGTGTGTGTATGTGTGTGTATGTGTGTGTGTGTGTGTGTGTGTCTGTCTGAGTAGCTCCTGAATAGATTGACCGATTTCGAGATTTGATTTTTTGTTTGAAAATTGAATGATAAATATCATTCTATCACCTTTTAAAGTGTTCCTTTAATGATATATTTCACCAAAACCAGCTCAGCCGTTTCAATATTATCAGCTTTTTTGTTAGCTGCGGTAGGAATCTTATACCGTTGTTTTTTTTATTTTTTTGTTTTCTTAAGTTAACCTTGTACACTTCTTCAGACTGTGCGCTTCTTACATTGTAAGGTAATCATTTCGAATCCTTAATTTGGAAATTTATGACCAAGCAATAGCAATACATTTTCTGTCGCACCGTGTTAATGCTTAATGTGGCGGGTACATCAGATAAGCTAAGGTTTGAAAGTGGGCGCATTTGAGAAAATTTCGCCCACACATTCTTAAGCTACTTTCGTTCTCGAATACAGGTTGAATATTTTTATTTTTATTGGACCGGTCAAGTGCGACGCTCGAGGGGCGATGGTATGCCAAACATTATGCTAAGTGCTATATTATATTCAAATTTTATGCTAAAAATGCGACATTTGGATAAAAATTTGAAATGGATGAAAGATTTGGATTCCAGCGTACCAGGATAGCATTAAAAATTGTGTTGCTTATTACTTTCAACTTTCTTCGGTGGTTTTGTCGCATTTTATCAAATAAATATTTTGTAAACCTTTCCACTGGACCTTTAGACAAAGAAGGAAAATATCCTTGACAGATAAATACTAATAATTTGACTTTGATCGATATAGGCACATCAGTATACCTGCTCGCCTATAAACAAATAATTAATTTATTTATGAGCCTGAGAGTTTGTTTTGAGTTGCCAGATACAATAAAGTAGCCAAATACAGTTTAGGCTCAAACTCAATCATTTATTGTAACAGATGAAATTTACATGCGGTCCTTAAGAAACACGTTTTGTATATTTATACATATGACCCTATAAGGGTATAGCAATTTTATTATTTGTTTTGGAACGATTATTATGTTTTCTAGATTATCGTTAAAATCTCATTGTTACAGATACCTAGTAGCCACAATTTAATTTAAGGTCAAAACTTGAAGCTCTGCCAAGATACTACACCAAAACATACAGAAATTAAGCGATAAATTATATTTGCCGAATAACTACACAGTCAACTAAAGATAAGGAGTAACTCATCACTGTCCAATTTTTACTCAAGACCTTGGATAAAGGTTTCCCTGCGTGAGATAAAATAATATATTTACTTTAATATTACATTAAGATCCGAATATAAATTCCTATATCGCAGAAGGATAAATTCCTTACATTCATAAAGGCTTTAATTGGCAATATATTATCATAAAGTTTATACTACTCGTTTACTTATAAAAAGCTGATGATGTCAATCAGAAAGAGTTTGTAGCTCTTTGTAAATAAAACTGATGAATATTAAATTGTATTTTAATGTTTTTTAGCATTTAGTTTCAATTGCTGGACCTTTGGTTTTTATGGGTAACATAGTTTACTGGGGTAATTTTTTTCAAACCACACACATAATATAATAATAATAAAATAAATAATTGTAATGGGGCATATATAACGGGTGCCAAACCTCATTTCATAGTCCAATTATACATAACATTTAAAATTTCACCACAATAGCCCAATTTCAATATTTCAAGTATTTTTATATGTCATAGTTTCCATTTCACGCTATCCTTTTTATACCTACTGCTGTTGTTATATTTCAAAATTGTAAAAGGGGCCTTTCAATGTTAGCTTAGGCTCCATTGATGCCTAATAAAGGACCAGGCCAAGCCTGTGAATTCGATTAAATAAATGAAATTAATAATTAAAATAACTCTACGCAACCCATTAGGATTAGGTATGCATAATAATGCATATCACTGTGAGAAATCAATGACGTATTCAATCTTTTGCTCCCCCTAATTTTTGAAGCATTTTTGTCTGCAGTTACTTTTATTTGGTACTGAAATCGCAAACGTTTCTCCAACTCTCCAAGAGAGATTCTGCTATTAAGTTCTATCAAAGATTGGCTGAAAAAAATCGCTATTTACCGCCTTTTCTGCCATTTACTTGTGTTTTATTATCTGTTAGTTATTTTCTTTATTAAATTGTTCTTGTATGATATTGTATCACTGTAATTTTAATATTTTGGCTTTCTCCCTCTTCCTACCCTTATAGGTATGACTTCGGTCGGTATATATATGTATACAGCATGTTACATTTTTGAGTACGTATAAGTGTACCTGAAGTCATTTAGGGGTAGCCAGAGAAGTTTTTACAGTGTTTTTTTGCAAGTATTGTACTTACAATACTTGTAAAAAATATGCAGCAATCGATTAAAAACTATACTGTACCATCCTTTTTAATAGTCCACTGCAAGACGTATCTAGATCGTATCTTTTTAATGGTAGAATAGACAACCCTACGGCATTATCCCGGTTAGGATTGTTTGTCCCGGACATAGAGTCCCGCGCGCGGTGGCGGCGGCGCGCGCGGCTGCCGGCGCTGCTGGCGCCGCTCGCGGCCCCCCGCACCGACACCGCGCGGTACGCGCCCACGCACCACGCACTCACACTGCTCAACGAACTGATTGCTCGCCAAACTGATACCGATTTATTCTTTTCAAAACTTAGTGAAATAATTCGAAACTGTGTTATTTGCTTGCCTAATATTTGTAATTATTCTTAAGTGTTTAGAGATAAGTTATTTTAAGCTCAAAAACGTTTTGGTTTTTTAACTGTAAGTTTTTGAATGTTGTAATAGAATAAATAAATAAATAAATAAATAAATAATCTAGGCCTACTCACGAAGGGTGATAGGACCATTCACCATGCTGGCCAAGTAACCTGCATTTGGCCAGCATGGTGATAATTTCCTTCCTTACGATGATTTCCTTCACCGAAATGCTGAAATTCCGTTTAAAAGATGCTCATTGGTACGGGATCGGGATTTGAACCAACGACCTCGCGATTGCAGGGCGGGTGTTACTACCACTAGACCACCACGGCTTCAATAACGACCACGGTTTAAAAACTACAAAAATCGTGTTATTATTATTGTTGTTTGCATGATACATTACATGTTGAATGAGCTGCTGATAAAATTGGTGATGACATTAATTACTTGAAGGCAATATTCTGAGTATTAATGTGTAGACATACCTACTGCAATGTAACATATAATAAAACTAGTGAAACGAAGTTCACCGGAACTTCGCTTCACGCAATATCTTAATAAATTATAGCCTATGTATTATTCTGATGTTAATACATTACTACTGCAAAGTTTCATCTCAATCCGTTCAGTATTTTTTGCGTGAAAGAGGAACAAACATCTATACATACAAAATGTCGCGTTTATAATATCATTATTTAATAGGATATGTGGGTAGATTTATATTTTTATGGATTAAAATAGGCGTAGAGATAGAAAAATAAATAAGGTATTTGTACATGCTATCATCATTGTCATCTTGTAAGATGCATACCGTAATCTCTAATGATAAATAAATAGCACAGTTCTGCTTTTTGTTTATATTTTTTTATTCTTTTCTGCAAATTATTCTAGATATTTCGGTCAACGGCTATTAAGAATACTTTTCATATTCAACCAGAATAAAAAATATCTCGTCCACCTTGACGAAGTTTATAAATATTTTGCGTGCTCTTAATTAAGCCATTTAATTACCTGCTAAATTGATATTCTAAATTCTAAAGGTCAGCTTAATACTTAAAATATTATAGTAATAACTAACACTAGCTTTTAAGTGTGCTTTTTACTATGAGATATAATGCAATATAATAGGTATATTATATTACATCCCATAGTGAAAAGCCGGCTTTACCCACGTCTTCGACCGCGTAATGAGTACCTACCTACTATATTATGAAATAATGTAGCCCATGGCATCCTTTGACGTTTAAATTATGTGAATGTATAAAAACAATCAATTCATCGTTCCGTTGCCGCGTGAAAGAATAACAAACAAAGCAACAAACAAACTTTCGGATTTATAATAATAGCATGGATTAGGTATCTGTGCGAGTGATACTCAAGTAAGACCATTTGTATCGGTCTTATATTTTTTATAGTTCAACCATGTAATCTTGAGCAATTATCCATTCACCCTACCGGTCAAACCACACGAACAACGCAGCGTCACTATTTCTAACTCGAATCTCTTAACAGTATTATCTCCTGACAACGAACCATTAGCTAAAACTGATGAAATATCACTTACCACTCTATTCTTCAACACGCAACAATCCCGGAATTAACAAATCTACAAAATTCACTGTATTCTCGTGCTAGCAATCAAAAACTTTCGTAACACTGTCCTTGCAATGAAAAACAAACTTGTAAACGGTAAAACTTTCGAAAAGTCTTCGTGGTTCGCGGACCGGTCGGTGTTTGATAGGTTTTTATTTGGTTCTCGGTTAGCGAACGCGTAAACTCACACTGGATCAATAAAGCACCAATTAGTAATGATTATTTGTTGTGTTCGGGAGAAGGCGTCGGCGACTAGAGGTCCGTCTTGCAAGACGGTTCGCGGTTCACTGAGGTATGGAAGCGAGAAGAGACACGTCACAAGCAGCGCCCGCGCAGAACTCACCTTTACTTTGTTGATAGTTGGAACTAGTATTTTGATACTTGTTGGGTTGAGATTTAGTTTTGAAATTATTCTACGTGGTAGAACTAGCTGTTAATTTATATACAGTAGCACGTAAATTGTCGAAATTATGTTTTTTAGGGTTCCGTACCTCAAACGGAAAAAACGGAACCCTTATAGGATCACTTTGTTGCCCGTCTGTCCGTCTGTGTGTATATCAAGACTCTGTATCTCGGGAACGCGTAAAGATATCGAGTTGAAATTTAAACTGTATACGTATATCTATGGTATCTTGCTGTTGCGTAAAAGAAAAACTTCTCAGTTATCGTTTAAAAAAGTTAGAGCCGTTTATGTCGTAAAAAGCAGCATATTTCGATACTCACAAAAATCAAAATCTACAGGGTACTTCCCGTTGACATAGAACTATGAAATTTGGCGAGAAACATTGTTTCAGAGCACACATATAGGGATAAATCTAAAAACTGTACATTTTTTTTAAATCACAAAAAAATAGGGCCTCAAAATGAGTACAACGTATCATATAAGGTATCATAAAAAAGAACTTCATTAGCACATGCTAAAACAGATTTTTAATTATTTTAACAATGTGTAATTTTCGATGTATGACGAGGAAAGTAAAAAAAAAACTTTTTTGTCGATGGTTATAGTATAGAGATTTTGACAATTTACTTCCCAATTTTGTGAAATTTTCTGGATTTGTACGGAACCCTCGACGTGCGAGCCTGACTCGCGCTTGTCCGGTTATTTTTACTGTGAAGAAATGCAAAGATGATAATAAATAATAATAGTAATCATGTAAATACGTTTAGAATGTAGTACTTCTAGGCAATATAACGTAAAAAAGTACCTACATCATATTTAATATTATAAATCTGAAAAGTTTGTTAGTTTGTTCCTCTTTTACACAGCAATGGATCAACGGATTGACTTGATTTTTGAATAACCAATGGTAAAGTCAGCCATTGGTTTAAAGAATTAGTTTTAGTCGATTTATTTTATTTTCTTTAATTATTTTACCTATTGGTTTAGTAACATAAATGTAAACATAATATATAAACAAACAATTAAACCAATTCGCAAATTGTCTTAAAGCTGATAAAAATAATATTTTTTCGCCAAAACTGCCACAATAGACTTCAACCGTGTACAGAACTCGAAAGTAGTATTTTTTACCTTATTGGTAATTTTTCTAAAACAGCTCTAAATCAGAATAATTTAAATGGGACCATTATACCATACCAAAAAGTATGATCTACCAAACAAAAAAGAATCATCAAAATCGGTTCATGATTGATGGAGTAATCTCGTAACATACAGTCTAATTGATAACCTCCTTTTTTGAAGTCGTTTAAACAATTCAATAAAAGTTTTTATGTCACGTAAAACCTGCAACCCATGCAAGCTTTTTTCTCAAGTACCAAACCCTCTCGATCGCAGCCCACATCTCGTGGCACGGCCTCGATATTCGGAGGAACAGAACACCTCTCTACGCTTCATCGAGCAATTTTACATTAGTACTGAAAACGGACACATTCCTGAATGGAGATAGCTAAATTAGCAATTAGGTGACACGAGGATCAAGAAGTCACGTCGCACTCGTTCCCAACATAGCCCAGAAGATTAGCAAGTTAAAATGGCAGTGGACAGCACCACGTACCTACCGGGAAAAGCAGCGTAGCCCGGAGGGCATCTACAGGCTAGATGGACCAATAATAATGATTAATACCGCAGGAAAGCGATGGATGCAAGCCGCTTTCAATCGGGCTTATTGAAAATCTACAAGGGAAGCCTATGTCTAGCAGTGGACTTCCTAAGGTTGGAACGAATAGGAAGTAATCAAAACTGTGTTATCAAAACCGAACGTTCTACGACTGAAACGATGATGATGATACTTACTTAGATGGATAAATAGGGTTATTCCTAATCAATTAGCATCCTTTTAGGGGCTTATTCTGTACATCAAAACTAACAACTTATGATCGACGTCTTTTATCAAACTTCAAAAAAAATTGTTGTTCCATAGAAAAATATCGTTCACTATCGACAAAATGTATGGATCAGCTGATGTTTTTTTTTTAGTTTCTGCAAATGTCGCAGAACAAAAGTTGTTAGTTTTGATGTACAGAATAAGCCCCTAAAACAATGTTAATTAAATAGGAATAACCCTGTATACTTATTTTTTCTTGTGTTAGGTGTGTCTGTAAATTAAAGATATATTAGGTACCTACCTACTAGTACCTACTTTATAAATAAATAAAAACTACTAACCAAACGCTAATTTTACTTATCTGCCAAAGTAGAAAACCAGGTTGTAATACTCCAAGCAATAAATACCAATGTAGAAGGTCGTCGTTTCAGCAATTGGACGTTCACTGTTGGACATAAGCCTCCCCTATAGATTTCCAATAAGACCGGTCGGAAGCGTCTCACATCCAACGCGATCCTGAGGTCTTGATGAGGTCATATATCCACCTGCAGGTGGATGTCTTACGCTGCGCTTGCCGGTACGTGGTCTTCACTGGAAAACATTTATTTTCGACCCCATCGGTCATCGGTCTCGGTTTCCTGCTCTATGCTCTGCCTACTGCCATTTCAACTTGCCAATCCGCTGGGCCATTGGTATCGGTCACTTTGGTTATTCTAATGTAGAAGGTACGTTAAGATGCAGCAATTTTTTTTTTCACAAAAACCGCGACTTTACAATCTTGGCTGCAGGTAAGTATGGTTATGAAATTTTTATGGGACCAATTCAAGAGTTCCTTTCACATGATAAAAAGTTCCATAATCGGTTCAAATCCGGTGAAGATGTCGCGTAACACGTACTTACAACCTTTATCTTTACTACTTAGTTACCTACTTTAACCGTTGATACAATATTAATTATGAAACTATTTTATCTAAAGTGTTTTCTATACTAGGTTTATGTCAAAGATACGCCATTTATATTTAGTTAAATAATGTATGAAGGTTGTTTCACGATATTTTTCTTCGCCGAAAAGCCCGTGGTGTATAAATCCGTACATAAATTCCGAATACTTATAGGTATGAGACTGTTTGAATCTTTCACTTGCGCTTCTAAGGCGGGCGTTCTTCTACCACCACTACGGCCAAGTTAGGTAGGTACTTACTGGTACCATACCCAGAATCTCTTATATTGTACTGTACCAGTCTTTTTAATAGTCGACTGTTGGACGTTGGCCTACCACGAAGGTTAATTGGGCCATACCCACCGCGGGTTGATGGATTCACATAAGTCCTCGTATTTCTTCTGCATAAGCAGGTTGCCTCACGATGCTGCGGAGGAGTGCGGAAGCGTGCCCGTAGCCCCGACACCAGGCGCAGTAGTGGAACACTCAGGGTTATTTTGGTGGGTCTGGGTATACCGTCCAGTCGGCGGGGACTCCCCCATAACCAGCCGCCTGCCCTCGAGTTGTCTATATTATATCTATAAAAGATTATCCCTGGTAAAAAAAAGGTTGCCTCAAGATGTTTTCCTTCACCGAAAAGCCAAAACTTCCGTACATAAATGTAAAAGAAGTTATTGATACGAGACCGAGATTTGAACTCGTGAGGTCGTCCTCACGATTTTAAGGTAGGTGTTTTCTACCACTAGGCCACCATGGCTTCAATCTCTAATGCCCATAAGAGACTTTATTATACTTATAGGTTCCTGCGTAGGCACAATACCTACATAGTAATTCAGACCTAACATTACTACATAGATAGCGAGATTAACTAATGCACTTGCCAAATTGCAATTTTTCTGTTTTGCGAAAAAGAAACTGAAAATTCTGTTTTTTTTTTAAATCTTTGAAGCACTACGACCTCTAAATCCTTTACATCCCGATATGATAATGTTCCTATACCTTGCTTTGACAAGCTAGTGTTGTATTAGCACAAAACACGTTGATTTGTAGTAGGTATTAGACAGGTAAATGTGTAGAGATACGTACCTACTAATCTTTACCTACATAAGTACATAATTATCCAGAGCGGAAACCAAGTCACTAAACGTAGCATTGCCTATGGTTCAATGCAGTATAGAATAGTGAAGATATGTAATTTAGAAGACACCTAATTGATAGCAATCACAAAAGTAAATGCCAAGGATTTGTCTAAGTAGGTACCTACACGGCGTGTCTTGCCGATACCTATGCCTACAAAACGTTTATGGGCACAGTAACTAAATCACGCATTATTATGAACTATTGTACTTACTTTCACAATGAAGCCACCCCTGAAATTGCAAAAATAAATAGTTTGTCGAGATTCGATGAACTTTTTGTATGGAAAAGCTATTTTTTTTTTGCGAATTCGAGTGTGTATATATCCATCAGTGAACAGTTGCCGTACCTTGAGGTTAGCACAAGCCTGAGTTGGATTGCTTTGGTTTTTTGACCGACGAACCACCGGAGGAGGTATACAACGTGTATATTTTTTTTTTAATGTATAACCACGACTAACTTTATTCATAGTTGTCCGATTTCAATCACTCTTTTTTTATTGGAAAGAGTATACTTCGAAATTGGTCCCATTTTAATTTTATCGAAATCGGCTGAGCCATTTTTGGTAAATCAATTATCAATTATTTATACTATGTAATGATTCTGTACACGAGTGAAGTCGGTCATGCTATTTATTGCAAAAAATAATTATGTCTCACACTCTCAGCTAAAGACAATACGACACAAAAGCTAACGTTTGTAATCAAAATTAGTTGTGCGGTCCGCAGTTAATGTGTTAATTAAATCTACGTTATCGCAATGTTCGCTAAAGTTGAACGATTATAAAGTCATTATCATATTAGCCATAGCACAGCCACTAATGGACATATTATTGGACATTCAGCACAATCCTGTGGTTTCAGGTCTTGTCAGAAGCCTTAAGGCGGCATATTTGTCTTAATACGCCTAAAGCCTAGGACTGGCCACCTAGCCTAGCCACTTACGTATAATCAGATCATCTCTCTGGGTACCTTGTGTGCAGAGTCTCCACGCTGCGCTTTCCTATAAATACACGGTCTCCAGATCGTTGCGGCTCCACCGACTACCAGTCCTGCCCACCACCTGCCCTGCCCGCTACCAATATAATGGCGATAAACTACGTAAATATTTTCTTAGCCGATTGAACCTACCTTTCATGTCAAGAATCCAGCGCAGCTGTCAAGTATTTTGATTTCAGCAGTCACATAACACTTCCTACACGCTTCCAGTACCGAAACTTATGTAACAAAAATTATCAACCGGCACAATAAACACCTTACCGACTCTTAATTGGAGGTTACGCAACGCTGTAACCTCAAGAATGTAACAATAATTTAATTAAATATCCATTGCAATGCTTCCTGGTGGCTTGGCAGCACGCCTAGTTTTATGATCAGGCTTAGGCCTTCAACTTCTAAGCAACTCTCACTTGGTAGAAATTCAGAGGCTACGCAAAGCCTGTGTCAAAGGTTTTTAGGTAATAAATTAAAACTACACGGATAATTTATTATTATTAAGTTGTAATTTATTGATCCTAGTCTTGATAGACTAATCTTTAATTTTACATGGAACTGTTTATGCAGGTACATTATTAACCGATAGGTATGTTCCTATCTATATTCCTTCCTATACACATTTCCTATTCACTGATGATACTGGAATAAATTGAACCGACTAGTGTACGAATATTAATTGCAGTAATTTAAAACCGATGTGAGTGCAAACATTTTTGTAATTACAACAAAATACAATACTACTTTATATGCTAAAACTACACACACTACGTCCACAGACACTTAAGGGCCTAACGATAACTGGCCCACTGCCGGTTGGTTGTAGGGCTGCAGCTGCAGCGGCGGCCAATTTGGCGGAGCAGCAGAAGCGGCGCAAATATGCTAACCTTGGTAGTGGTTACATATTTGAGCCATTTGGAGTTGGGGTTCGTGGGGGCCGAGAGCTCATCTTGTTTTCAAAAGTCTTTCTAAGCGTCTGGTCGACGCGACGTGTGACCAAAATGCTGGTGTTTGTTTGGCTAAACGCATAAGGATTGCATTTCAGCGTGGCAATGCAGCCAACATGCAGGGCACGCTGCCAACTGGCAGTGGGCTTGAGTTTTTGTAATTGTGCTGAACATAGTGATGTTACATTAATTCAGTAACTACAAGGCCAAATACGTTTTCCCCCATCTTTCGCTTGGCTTCTGTTTAGTGCCTACCTTATCCAGGTTTCATCTGTAGCTAATAGCAATACCTATATTTTCAAGATCGATACACATCTTGTTACTTATTAGCTATGCATTGAGATCACATAAGTACATACCACTTAATTAGTTTTTGTGGGTGGATCTAAAATCTGGTCCAAGTTCGAAGAATTTAACCAGTCCTGAGTAGGCCAATCGAAACCATACTGTTAAGATATATTAACATATAAATGCATAATCAAAACGAAATGAACATCGAAGCGAAAAATCGTCCTCAATATGGTGTCGCTGGCATTGACCAAGTTTGGTATTTCGTGGATTGACTAATGAGTTTACACAATTACACCAAAATTATGTAATTTAATGTTACGTGTGTAAAAGGACATGGTACGGTAATAGTCAAATGTAAAGATCATTATGAAAAAAGGTCGTAATGTGAATTTATCTAGTTTATATTGTAGCAAAAACGTTTCCTTTTACTTATAGTATGCACCTACTGTAAACAAGAGCGCGCTCACTGTATGTTTCTCCACTCACCAAAAAAAAAGGCCTAGCCACCCCATAACTTTTTGGAACCCACAGTTAGGTACATCCAATAACTCATGTTTGTAATTTCATTTATGGTAACTCATCCGACAGTTTTTGTAAACAATTTTGTCTAATAAATATATTTCAATTTATAAGTTATGTTTATCATTCCTTATCTGACTCATTTTTACCGGACAGTATATGACAAAGGAGGTAGGTAATGTGTATAAAACTCATGAAATTATGGTCAAGCAACTCAGTAATGGCTAATAATCGGCCAAGTGCGAGCCGGACTCGCACACATAGAGTTTCGTACAGTATGGAAGCCCCCCTTAATATATTTTAATTATTTATTTTTGTAGGGAATTTACAACTTAATATTCTGTGCATATTTGACTATTAGACAGACAGACTGACAGCGGAGTCTTAGTAATAGGGACCCGTTTTTACCCTTTGGGTACGAAACCCGAACAAGCTGATGTCGCTTGTATTAGGTACACACCTACTGGTAGGAACAGCTTATTCTTAGACACGAAGGATTAAGAAAACTGACTCTTCAGGAAAGAGAGTATTTGATTGCAGATAGGCGTTTTAGGAACTACTCTTCCTAAAACGCCTATCTGCAATAGGACTCATCTATAAACCTTACGAAGCTAGCAAATGAAATGGAAATCCATATCGAAAATTGTTAGCCTATTATGCCTGATAAGTAGGTACTTATAGAATTTCATATTTGTTTACAAATTATAGGTATATTTGCGTTTGACCACATCTTGCCTTGTTCAGTAGAATTGCGATACCTATACGCTATACTGTGTAGTATCCTTACCTAGAAGATACCTACCTATTTACTTGTGATTTGAAGACACCTACGTTGTACTCGTACCTTGGTGGAAAGACGGACATAGGTACATAGGTAAACCGTAAACTCTATCTCTCCGTCATATCGTCTCATATCTCCTAGAGATAAGTAGGTACGTGAAATCATTGATACATTTAGACTGATGACGAAAAACCTAAACTCAAAGATTCCAGCAACGCGAAATACCAAATTCCAAAATCTGTCACCCATC
The DNA here is from genome assembly GCA_949316475.1 of Hypomecis punctinalis. NCBI lineage: Eukaryota > Metazoa > Arthropoda > Insecta > Lepidoptera > Geometridae > Hypomecis > Hypomecis punctinalis. The sequence goes on along the minus strand of OX438795.1, from coordinate 24,241,573 downwards.
GCGGCGCAGTTTTTACGGGCCGAAGAAAGTTACCAGCATGTGGGTCGCAACCTGCCGGTGAACTTGACCAGACCGGTCCCGGCCACTCCGAAATTATAGGCCCATGAATGTAAATTAGATGAATACCACGAGATTTAGCCGGATAGCCAGTTTAGTCGGGAATTTGAATGGCTTTGAGATTTGTGGACATTCCGTAAAGTTCGTTTCAAAGTATGCTTCGCTTCGGAGGCACTAAGGGCCAGATATACGAGCTACCTAGTACCTACACTCGCGGCGGCAACGACGTGTTGAATATGCCCAATATGGTTACTTGATGTTTCCCTAGCGTTTGTTGCCAGGCAACGGACATATTATTGTAAGACACATTGTACTTATCGTTATAATCATATTATAGGACCAACCAACCCTGAAATCGTGAATTAAAAATTAAATTCCATACGTTTTGTCGAAACTCAATGAACCTCTTGTATGGGACCGCCGATTTTTTCACAATGATATCTTGCATTGTCTTGAAATTTTAGCGAGGTCTTAGAATTTGTCCATCTTCTAGAAATATACTTATAGAAACTCCAGACGGTCCTTAGCAGTTGCCGATATAACGTCTTATTTTACCTGTAGGTAAGTTAAGTTTCTAGTTTTAACGCAGTGATTATTGTCTTCAAAAAGTGCGTATAAAATGTGTGGATCGTAGAACTCAGGCCCATCAGGTACACGACTTGCTATCTCATCACTCAGTTGTACAAAAATACCTATTCTGTAACATGACTAAGGTACCTAGAAAAACAAAAAATCGTAAACATATCTGGAGGCTTCCTTCATACTCAATCAACGTCCAGTGTATCGCATGACTTATTGCCACCAGTACTAGTAATGAATTACTTATCGTACAAGTTATTTGAAACGGCTAGCACGGTACAAGAAAACAGTAGCTCAACTTGATATGAGATTAAATATCCATCATCATCTACTTGTCCTTACAAATTTATCGTTTTTATCAAGTAGTTACTTATACCTATTGTCATGCGACAATTCTATATTTAATAAATCAAAGGGCAGTTTTATTATGAACAACAAAAAACACCACTTCATGTTCATGTATAATATCTTCCCTATAGCTCGCACACGCACATCACACTACAAGCTAACTTCAGATGTAGAGCCAAGCCAAACTCTACAACTAAACTTCACATACACCTAAATCAAAATATTACTTGATCCATTTCCACCATTAACCATTCAAAATCTTAGCTACAGCAATGATACCCCCCAATAGTTTAAGAGGCGCATCTAACTTTTTTTCGAAATTAGGTATAATCTCATAATATGCAGTGGCAGATGCGTCATTTATCCTGAATTGCGCAATATGTAACTCATTTTCTACTACCGGGGCTATGCAATAGTTTTTTTTTTTTTTAATTAAAGATAGTTTACTGTTATCTTTCATATCCATGTCAAATGCATGCGGCTTTGACGAATGTGCATAACCAGTTAGGTCATTAATTACAGGCACAAGTTAATTAATACGGAACGAAAGTATTATTTTTAAATCATAATTGGAAAGGTTATTCGTTTCAGAGTTACGAGTACGTTGGGTTTCTATTTTCACAAGTTTAATTTTCAACGGCGGTTTAGAAACTCTGACACCAGGACTAAGCCACCTGGCTAAAACAAACTTACTTACAAAGTGGTAAAAACATTGTTTTTTTACCCTATATGTTTTGAGTACCTATATATTATTATTTTAATATCTGGGCATAAAATGCCGTGCGTGCTTAGAATTAAAGAAGGGAACGTGCGTAACGTTTAAAATATTTACACCTCAGAATTCCTACAGTGCCGCGCAAAGCTTTGCACAGGTATACGTAGTTCAAAGTTCTTAAAGGTGCAATCCTGACATCTCTTGGACATGTGTAACTTTTCGAGTAAATAAAAAACAACAACCATTTTATTCACTCAGTTGCTTGTGTTAAGGATATTGTTATCGGTCAGTATTTTGGATTTTTGGTGATTGTATCTCGTGCCGCTAAATGAGTTATCGTAAACTTCCAAAAAGTTGTTTATCTGTAAATGCCAAAAAACAAAAAAAAAACTAATTTCGAGCGCTGACCTAGAGCAACCACCTTAAAATAAACTTGTATTAAAAAACCTATCAATGTTTTCTTAAATTGCTTGTTATTTAACTTTATCTTCGAACACGCAACATTGCACGTCTTTATTATTATTACTACACAAATAAAACACGCTTTACATTATAAACAGATAATATAATTATTTTGACACCGTCAACTTATAAATATTACATAATATATCATCAGGTAGATACCAATTGTCTTTACAACATTATTCAATTAAATTACTACGTGAAAAACCTTTGAGGTCCGTTGGTTTTAGTTCGAAATCAGTTTAGGCATTTTATTATTTGTTTCAAACTAAACCACGCGCCTTGTGTTCCCAAATACCCATGAAGATTGTGTTAATTCATTTTTTTTAATCTGTACGACAGATGTGGAAAGTTTATTAAAAATAGCAGTATGTCTATTTAAATGGTCTATTACATAATATTTTTATTGGCAACAGAGTAAAATTAAGTCGGTAAAGTTGCGGTAGCAATGTTATCACGATGTGCGATAGCAATCCTTTAATGATTATAATGTTCTGACGAGTAAACTGATTGAAAAAGGCGGCAATGCTGAACTAATCTGTTACCTTGATTTCTTTTCAAAGAGAAAGAAAAATAATGGCGACACATAATAATAATTTGGTTAAGGAAATAGCGCACAGAATTGAGGCATACAACCCGCAACTTTGCACAACATTATTTTTTGATGATTACATTTTCAAGCTTAAAAACTATTTTTAACAAACTTCCAAGTCAAGTGATGTCATTAAAACCTACGTCTAGAATATCTAGCACTGAAGGAGTGTGACTAGAAATAATCCATATTTTATTCATACACTTATTCATAGAAACAATTAAACATGGAATGAAGCGAATCCTAATACTACAGTTGCGAGCAAATAAAACAGCTCACAATAACTTTTTACAGATAGTATAATAAAAACGATATAAAATAGCACATAATTATGACATTATGGCGATGACAAACCTGAACATTCACTTATTATGAGAACACACTTCTTATGAGACCTGTACTGAACTATATCGAATAATCTACGATTCGAGTAATTGTAGAAGTCAAATTGAATTCTTGGACAATCATTTTTTTTAATCATGGTTTTGTAAAGACGACCATGGTTGCCTGGAAGAAATCGCTTGAAGCGATAAGGCCGCCATTTAGTATAACTAATTTGTAATTTTTTTCCATATGTGTTTTTGTATTGTAATTGTGGTTAAGCTAATAAAGAATTATCTATTTGTCTATCAAAAATACATTAATTAAGGTTACAATATTTAAATTTACCTATGTAGGTACAAGATATCAGATAAGTTATGAGAAATAAATTATTGATGGTTGCTTGATAGGTATATCTTTTTTTACTTGTTAAAGTGGCATACAAGCTGGCGAGCCTCCTGACTTGTCTTAGAACATCTCAACCTTCGAGCAAATATCTACAGAGCCACAGTCCCTAAGTGAAAGTAGTAAAAAATGTCCGAGCGCCGACATACATACCGACTTAGATATTTACATTAAATACTTCACAATGACCCGTTTTCTCAAATCTCGACGTTATGTCGCCTAATTAGTGTTTGTAACCGAGCACTTAGGTATCGCGCAGCGTTGTAGTCGGCTTGGAATCGCCATACGACTAACTAAAAAAGCCTGCCCATTGCGTAGATTGGGCAGGGTTTTGCCTCGGACACTTTTTTGCACGATTGACTCTATAGATATTTACTCGAAGATCTCAATACATGCATTACCAGTGCCTTCTTTAGGGATAAGTAATCTATTAATATTTTTCTGAAAACAACGTAAATTATAGCGTTACGGAGGACTCTGAAATAAGATCATTTTACATTTATCTAAGATTTAATTATGTACCTCTTTGTAATTCACAAAAACTACTATTTTCATAAAAAGTAAATGCTCAAGTGTACAGCGCCATTAACTATGATGACAGTACAAATAGCGATGTAAAGTGACAGTGATACAGAATTAGTGAGGCACTTATGTCACACGGAATTTGTCTCGTTAAATAAATACATAACAAGATATAATATGAAATGTGTTATTACATTTTAACCACTAAATTCTAGGCTAGACATTATAATTGAAGGACAATTTACTGTCATAATCTAAGTTAGAATTTAAAATGTAATAATCAGCTGGGATATAGTGACATTCCGATGTAGACGTAGGTGTTGTTCGGCTTTATTTTAATGTAGAGTTCAATAGATTCACAATAAGGTAGCATTTCGATTCGCATAATCATTTCGATTTGGCATAGATCATCATTCGAGTCGCTGCTATTGAAAAATCTACCATAATTTAAAAGTAGACTTTTGAGTAATTGTAGGCCGATGGACGCGTACCTACTTCAACATCAGAATGCCACTATAACGCTTTACATTTTATGAATGTAGTACAATTGATTGTGTAAGTCACGAAAACATTAAGTCTATTTAACTGGTCTATTACAACTAGTTCGAGTAATTTTTATTTTTATAACATCATGAAAATCTTTCCAAAATCGTATCTTTTTCTATCATCTACTCTATCCGTTCTATTTATCATTATTTTGTGTAATGTTTGAAGAATTTTAATTTTATTGTCAAGTGCTAAAATGGATCAATTTTAAGATTTAAAATGCTATTTTAAAGGCTAATTTATTCGGTTACATAAATACTTGAATAGTGGGATCCGTACAGTTTAATCAGTATAGTAAAATCAGACCAATGAAATTTTAGGCCATGAAGAAACAAACATTGCTATAGTATAGAACATGCTCACCTAAAAACAACTCAATTAAAAAAAATACCGCGTGACGTCACGCTTAGTTACATTTTTAACTGAGGCGTAATGTCACGAGCAAATACTCCCGCACTTTGATGTGCTTTAATTTTGTTGTTTCGTTTGATTAACAAAAGTAATAATAGGTATCCAATATTTTTGATAAACTTACTGACGGATTAATTATAATGCTTTTTACCTAGGCATCACGGCTACAACACTTCAACAATGTTTGTCTCATAGAGTCAACTTGAAGCTAGTATAAAAATCTTATGAAAAAATTACGAAGAAGACCACTAAAGGAAGATATGTTCTTTCGTAACGTTTCACATGGCACTCGCACTCTTTACATCTATCCAAATTAAATTACCTTCCAAATCCATAATATATATATAAAATATTGGAGAGTATAAAATATTACATACCTAAGCCGTAATCGAAACCACGTGTCCAATAGCAAATTTATTTGTAAGTTATTTATAACTGCTTTAAATATAGCAGTTATGTGTTTCGCGTTTCTTTTACGTATGGGATGCTGAAATAGTATGATAGCAGTTAGGCAAACTACTCATTGCATCCCTAAAATAAGGCTGGCTCTAGAACAATAATATTTAAGATTGTAGAGAACATCTCATATCGATAAAGCTAATAACAGATTAAAATGATTGTCTGAGGATCAGCCTACGAAAAATCACAATAGGCCGATGAAAATGCGCGTAACTACACAAACCAATCTGGAAATCGCACACGTGAATATAAAATGTCAAGAATGATAAAATATAGTCATATCATAAGTCTCATCGTGACACGAAACTACAAACACCGGATCAGCTATTTTATTGCGTAACTTTTTTTTTATCAAATCCAGATTCAAAACCCGGTCTGAGTTTCCAAAGGCCTTAGAATTAGATTTTCATAAAACGAACTGATCGTTTTGGTGCGACCATAAACATTTCTGTCAGTTTTCCTTTGCTTCAGCTAAAAGAACTTTACGAAAATGTATTGAAGCTCTTAAAAACTAACAGTATTCGTAATAAGTGTTTTCTGAATTATTACCTACTGGAGCTCCAGTAGGTAATAATTCAGAAAATATGAATATCTAATTTAAATTCCTAATTAAGGCTTTATTTTTATTTTTCAAAGCATAATGCTAACACATTTACGTAATAAGATTGCCACTATCTGTCCCCTTTCATTGGTATGCATTTACGTGATTTTTAAAGCATTTTTTGGTGTCGCAACTTTATATAGGTCGAGGTTGTTTCAAAACGATAGTGGTGCATGCAGTTTCGTAAAGTCACATCATTTTCTTTGCCAACACGCGTAAGATAAATATTGTACACTCAATTTCTTCGAATCTGTTTTGAAAGAATTTTAATAAATAGGTGTTTTGAAAGCGCTGCTTTTTCCGCCTATTTTAAAATGAGATAAAAATGTCTGTTATTAACATAACTTTATTTGAGACACGTATTAGTTTTGCTTTACTAAACTAAAACTTAAATAAATATAGTTATGTTAATCAGTTGAAATGTAGTAATATTATTTATTCGATATGTGGTAATATTAACAGACCAAAAGCAGCACCACTTTTAGTTGGCTTTCTCGCTCAAACAACAAAATCAACTGAACTTTTTGTGACTTTAAAATTGAAAGTGATAAATACTGAAAGAGTACCGGTGCGATAGAAAAATGAACAGAGAATATAATTTACAAACGACATCTTTGTTATCACAATCACACTTGATGTAGGTATACTAGTATACGATAGAGATACGTGAGGAAATTGACATAGATTACTACTACCTTAAAATATAAATAGTTTAGTACTAATATTCCAATAGTAGAAGAGTCTGACGAGTTTATAACTTTAAAATAATATCACTTAGCTTGGTACCTACACCATTATACATGGTTGTTTCTAGCTTACGCACAACTTGTAACGGCTTTATTATATAACTTTTACTATGGAACCAACCTTGGAATCGCAAAAAAACGGCCTCGATTGTAGATAAGTTAGAAATAGCCCGTATTAAAGGGAGCGTATCTTAATATGCGAAATTCTCATTCTTATTTTTTTCCTTTCGCAAGAAAAAAAAACATATGTTTAAAACCCTTACACATTCCTTAGGTTTTAATATTAACCTTTTCATAAGAGCCATAGTTCATGAAGGTTTTTCTACTATAATTATTCTTTAACTGTTTCGGACACTACGATATAATACGCAACATTCAATAACAATAACTATAAAGCGTATAACTAGTTCAAGCGAAAACATCGCGAATTGATAACATCGATAATTGAATAAATATCTTACTAAAATATTATAACCCCATTGATTTGCGACACTCATTCCAGAAGTGGGATTATTGAAATATTTGGTAACAAAGAGATGAACACAATTATAGCACTGTGGTTTCCGCGCCACACGAGTTGGCGGATGTGAAGTTAGCTACAAGCTGTGCAATAGCCAATCAACGTGCGGCTTTATGTGAGTTTCAGTCAGGATTGGAAATGACCTGTTTGTTTCTCAAACTTTTTTGCCTTCCAATGACTCAAATGTTATCAAGTTAAAAACTCAGTTTTTCTCTCTCTTTGTTTTCTAGTACACTCGATCAGTACAACACTAGTATGCACTTGATGACCAAATATTTCAATGCAATAAAAATATTATCACCCATAACAATCATACACCATGCGTCTCGGGGTTTTATGACATCTAACACGTATCAGTATTATGATCCAAATGTCTCAACCACAGGCCAAGCATCAGCTTCAAAACATGAATAACACACTTATACATTTCATTATCGTTTGAATTGTTATTTTCATCACAATAATATGTCAATTTCCTACCGTACTCCCTATAAGTTATAAGTTTCAGCAACAGCTTACCGAGTATCTTACGCGCGAAACAACTCCTCTCCCCTCTCACTTCCTCCGTACAAATCCTACAGTCACACCTACTTATTTCTACGTTTTCTACTACTTTGGAAGAATTTGCGGGTACGTTTTCATTGGCAACACTGATAGCAGAATGATCGGTTACTACAATCGTAGGTACGTTACATGTTATACACACATTGGCTGATGTTGAACTATCTAATGTACGTACCATGCCAGTATTCCTAGTGCCTATGAAGTGGCCGCTTTTCATTGGCATATTTTTACTGTAATAGGCCTCTTCGGCCGAGCCACGACGCGACCTAATTCTTTCCACGGAAATATTATCGCAACTTTTAAAATCAGACAGATTCCTCTTTATAAGAACCTCTTTTCTCAAATTGACTTCCTTCTTGTTCCCTTGGTAGGAAAGCTCAGTCACACCGATCCTTCTCTGGCGCATATTTTTAGCGGGTTCCGCATCTTTCTCTACGCGATTGGACTCCGTCGATATGCTTCTGTAGAAGGGTATTCTAATTTCTAAAAATTCATCATCGTCATCGTCGAACGACCCATATTTTGTGACATCAAACCGGTCAGCGGTATCTCTGCAGGACAAGCTTCTGTGCAACATTTTCATGCGTTCCAAGCCACTCCTGCCAACCTCTGAGGCTTTAGAACTGCTCGGCGATTCAGTCCTACTCAGATCTCGAACAGAATCGCTATCAGTCAGGTTCTCCGCCGAGGTTCTCACGGCCTCTATGAAATCTTCCAACCTGTCGGGAAAAGTAAAACTTCTCTGCAACTTCTTTATTTGGGGCGTGAAGCTACCGCCGCCCATTTCTATGCCCTTGTAGCTATCTTTCAGCACAAACGGTGCGAGATTGCGTCCGAAAGCATCCATGTCGGATACTCGTCTGCTTTTCACTTTGTTCTGAGAAGCCGGGATATCCTCGAAGCTTCTGTACTGTTCGAACACAAGACTCTCGCGATCGTCGGAATGTACCGTCCACGACGACCCGATATCGCTGCCCGACCAATCCGAACCTAACGTCTGCAGATAGTTGAATATATCGATTCCCCGGTCGAGGGAAATGGACCTCTGCAGAGGAATATCATGCTTAAAGTGTTCATGCTCGAATTCAAACTCGTCCTTTTCCTCGAATTCGTTTCCGAGCCATCCGACGAACTCCTGAGTGTTGAGGTTTAGGTTTTGCAGTTCCTGTCTGAGATCGAGTTTGGATTTAGGATTTTTGATCTCGGAGAAGCGTCTGGTTTTGGTTTTTGTGTCGGTGTTCGTGTTGTTGTTGGTGGTGGTGTGTGTGGGGTCGGAGTGTCTACGCGGGGGCGGAGGGGGCGCCACCGGGCGCGGACATCTTGGCGAGAGAGGATAGCGAGCTGCGTGAGAATGTGCCCACGGCGAAATCAGACTCAGCAAAGAACTTGCGAAAACTGTGGAGAAAACTCACTGTCATTTACGTATTTCTTGAAACGTTGGCGATGGAATTAGGCGGATGACAGTGCAGGCGATAGTTTTGTGCAATTTAACTACGTTTATGTGTAGCGTTGACTATTGGCGGAATTATATATGTAAAAACAGCTCCGGTTCACTTGAATATATTACATTAGTCAGGCATAACAATGGAACGACACTAGTATAATAGCTGAAATGAAGAAGATAATATGATGAATGCATGATATGTGCATGTGTATATCCCGGAATATTATAAAAGTTTATGAAGGCGAAAGTTATGAGAATATGAAGCGTTTGGTGAATCCTAAATAGGAAAGTATACACCATGAAATAAGCTCGTTGTTCCATATCTACCAACAGTCAACTCTATTCGTATACAAGCTGTTTATTTTGCATCTTGTTAAATTTACAGAGACAAAGTTACAGGTACTCATCATTCTGAACAACTTTTACTATGCGATCAATCCTGAAATAGCAAATAAAAAGTGCTATTCCAAACAAAATAAAACAATCGAATGTTCGATTAAATGTACAGAACTGCTGATTTTCAAAATCAAGCTGTATTTTAGGGTCGAGTCCATACTAAAGTTTGCTCATAAGGATGACTCGATGAGTATATTTCCCTCTGTATGAAATTATATGTAAAAAATAGTTGCGTACGTCTGGTACCACAATTTTTTTTCAACCATTCATAGTTTCAGCCTAGTATGACAAGCAAACTTTAAACTAAATTCGACATTGCGGACGAGGCCAACTTTTCTTTCCAACAGTTCTTTAACAAAGAATGCAAAACTAACACCTTATTTATAGACATTGACGTAGCTAGCGATTATCTCTAGGGCATTATTCTTTTGAGCACTACAGCAAATTAGATTAACTAAATATTAGAGGACATCTTACGTGGAATGAAAGTGGAACCGTAAATGTATCGCTTTCAAGTTTCTAGGTAGGCAAAGAATTTCCTAGAGAAGGCCCTAGCTACGTCGATGCTTATATTTTATTGTACGCTAAAGGCACGACCTACCGTGACGCTCGGCAGTCAGTACCAAGGGCCGAAAGAGATACGCGGCGGCGGCGAGCGGCGGCCCGCGTCGCGTGACGTCAGCGCCAGCCAGAACCTACCGCGCGCCCAAACAAAACATAAAGGGAGAAACCAAAGAAAACGGGACTCGTGTTCTAGTTCACGCTATCTGCTTGTGATTGGAAGTATTTTTAAAAATCCTACAAGAAGGCGTACCTATAACTACAACACAACATCATAACTCAAGTAATACATGGCATTACCTGTATTTATAGCCTCGCTTTGTGGTAAATAACGTTTTGGACAAAAAAGAAACACATACACTTTAAAGAATCAGCCAAGTTTCAAGCTATTTTACTATGCGATCTAGTAAACCAATATAGTATCATACGCCAGTCGAAAACTCTCTTTAGGCATTCCGCAGACTTGCGGCTGCCGTCAAATCATCAACCAATAACAAAAATTGATTTAATAATTTCAGCTACTGTGATCGGTCGAACACTAGACCGCAGCCGCAGGACGTAGCTATTTAAGAGACGCTTTACTTCGTGTTCGATTTCAAATTTTTGGCAGTTTTGGTTAATAGGTACATACCTACGTACTATTTGGCCAACATATTTTTGAAATCTAAAAACCAATAAAGTAAGCTCAATACATATAATCAGAACATTGCATACTTGGATTGAATGTAGGTACATAATATTAATACATTTTAAAGAGACGCTTTACTTCGTGTTCGATTTCAAATTTTTGGCAGTTTTGGTTAATAGGTACATACCTACGTACTATTTGGCCAACATATTTTTGAAATCTAAAAACCAATAAAGTAAGCTCAATACATATAATCAGAACATTGCATACTTGGATTGAATGTAGGTACATAATATTAATACATTTTAATGTAGCAAAATTTACCAAATCCAATCACAAATAAATAGGCCAACAAGAACCGTATAGGCTAAAATAATGATGTTTAAAAAATAAAATAACACTGACCTATTCTTCTGACGTTACACAGTTAGTCACTGAAAAGCACAAATCATGTGTATGCCACTTATTAGACTCAGGAAGTATATGTGTTATTGTTAGTGACAACTGTTACGCACAAATGATTAAAAAAGCTAGTTTAATCTTAGAAAACCAGTCTTTAATAAAAATATATTTAACATTATAATAAAATATTAGAAATAGCAACATGTCAGTACAAAATGAAATATAAGTTAGGTATATATTCATTCAGTAATTACGCAAGCTTAAAAAACAGAGCCTCTTTACCTGTTTAATGGCACAATTATTTTAGAGTACAAGAAATATAGTAAAAAACAAATCAACAAATATATTGTAGCAATCAGCTATTTATATATAGCTCAAGAGGTTAACAAGAAACATAAGTGCTAAAATGTTTTAATGATCGTACAATTTCACTTTTAGATGAACAGAAAACATGTTTTTTTTACATTATGATGGTAATAAAGTAGGTAGGTTTATTGAAAAGGGTTAACAAATAAAAACAAAAAAGGGAAAGAGTTGGGATGTAGGGAACAAGCACAGAGCACGTACGGACTAAGGGTCCCCCAGACAGCTACGTGCAAGGTGCGGGTGCGTGTGCGGTCTAGACTGCGACCGATATAATAACAAAGCCCGTTTTTAGGGTTCCGTACCCAAAGGGAAAAAACGAGACCCTATTACTAACGCTCAAATGTCCATCTGTCCGTCTGTCTGTCACCAGGCTGTATTTCAGGAACCGTGATAGCTAGATAGTTGAATGTTTCACATATGATGTATTTTTGTTGCCGCTATAACAACAAACACTAATAACAAAATAAAATAAATATTTAAGGGGGGCTCCCATACAATAAACCTGATTTTTTTGCCGTTTTTTCGCTCGATATTAATAACGGTAACAGATAGAAGCTATAATTATATATTCGCAGAATATTTACATAATATAATAGAATATTTTTTATATGTTTACTTCAATAATTAGTTAATAAAATAAAATAAATATTTAAGGGGGGCGGGCTCCTATACAGTACGGAACCCTTCGTGAGCGTGTCCAACTCGTATTTGGCCGATTTTTTTTTATTTAAATTATTTAGAGCTGTGATTTTTTCGAACTCTAGATCGCAGCCGCACCTTGCACGCAGCTGACTGAAAGACGCTTTATGCGTATACGGTTGCGGTCCGGTTGCCACAAGGAAATATGTTTGCAATTGCAGTTTACATACGCACTGTAACCGGATGGCTGACCGCATTATAGTGTGTATCAAAACTGCGGTGAATATTTTTCAGTGTTGCGGCATAGTGCGTACGTGTCCTAAAGCGTTTTTGTTTTCTGATTTTTTGTAATAAAAAAATCATGCATAGCCGTGCGTCGTGACTAGTGTACCGATGGTCTTCGTGTGCGTGATCTCTTTCGGCCCTGGTGTCATTTTCCCCATTTTTTAATCAATAACCACCTAAAAAGACAAACAAAATTTTGAAGAAAAGACGAACGCTTTTTATAGCTTATCGTATACTTTACCCATTCATGCTCCGAGGTTAAAATAATATAAACAAAAACGTACAGAAAAATGTACCAGAACCAAATATGAAGCTGTTTAGTAAGTAAAAGTATGTTCAGTGTTGATAACGAAATGGCCCCAATAGCATTCTGAAACTGTACTCAGCAGTGAACTAACTAAAAGAAAATATAATGAAAAGACAGACTTACAGAATAACCTATACACATCATGTCATGTCATATCGTCATTACAAATCCTGAGGACGCCTTGTTTTTGCGCGATTTCGGATTTTACTTGGTCTTTTATTAAAAATTAACTGGTAATAATTATGACTACAATGATATTCTAAAATAATATCCATCGTCTAGAAAAAACCTCTGTACAGGTTATATGTTATTTACTAATTACTAGCTAATGGCTAACGAAAAAAATTTAAAAATAGTTGTCATAAAACTGCTGTCTTTTCATTGTTTTGCTTTCAGTCAACCCAACCATGTAAAATATGAATAGTACGAAATTGGTATAAGCAATAATGCTTGCAATAATTCGTGAATATAGGTAAACAAGGACTGTACGTTGTCATAAAATAAACCTTTAATTTATCCATGCGAAGTTAGTAAGTGACGTGGAGATAATTTGATGTAAACTAGTCTAATTAAATGTGTATCACATATAAACCTTAATCCTTTAAGTCGATTACTATCACAGATTACTGTACATTATTATATTCGTAGTACAGATAACAGTTATTGTATTATTAGAAGGATTGACATGCTTACTTTGGTGCAAATCAGAATGATACGATACATGCGTGATTATTTTTTCCCTGTTTCTACGATATTTTGAAACAGAATATAAATAAGTGGAACATGCAACTCTTCAGCTTAAATGATATAAATTGTTTCCATTTACACCCCAATAATATTTTTTTTAATATCACCAAACATGTACCATTTTCAATCACTATGACGATTGGTTCTGTTTCCCAAAAAATATTTATTTACCATGAAATAGTTTCGTTCGAGTCATGAAAATTCGTCCCACTCTCTATCATCTAATTTAACATAAAGATAAAATGCCCAATGAGTACGTAGATTATGTGTTCGTTAACTATCACAGTACGAGCATGATTGTTATTTAACCACAGAATACATATCTGGATGGAATAATTCCAAAACAATTCGATTTTGAATTGTATTCTGACTTATACGCTGAATTCACCCGTGCCTGCGAATCTACAACTAAGTTAGCAGGTTAAGACAACAAAATGCGTACTAAATTTCCACCAGACTTGGGATATTTTTACAGTTTTCAAAACTCAGTTTGGCAACTACAGTCACCAACAACTAAATGTACTATTTTCTAGATAAATGATTTAATGTTTTTCGAAACCAAGATTACCTGTTCGGTGAATAAATTATCAAGTATATTTGAACCAAAATTACTGGGACATCTCACTGATCCCTTAAGAGGCCTAAAGAGAATGGAACGCGTTTTCAATCGAACTTCAACCCCACATAACCACCCAATACCCACACCCCACAATACAAGTGTACTCACAACTTCCTGATTCCGGACTGTCGTTTCCAGGGCGCGTCGTCAGGCTCCGCCGGTAGAGGGCCCTGTACCGGCGGCTCGTCCTCTTCGCGCGCGCCCCCTACCGGCGACGACTCCAAACTGCTGACGAAAACGGACGAGGTTCAAAACGTTACTTTTTGACTACACGATGTCAGCGGTAAGTCTATGGACTGTGGGGCTGAGACCGGCGAGAGAGGTTGTAAACAGCCTGAAAGCCTGTAGATGGCAAAGCAATAAATCACAGGCTTTCAGGCTTTGTTCTTTTTTTTCATTCTGTTTTAGAATAACCGTGTTTGTTTAGTACTATAGTGTTGCGTGAAATTGATAATTTTAATTATATTTGAAAGAATTATCTTTTTCATGCAACTGTCGAGTACTGGACACGACTATTTTAAACGAAAAGGTAAACTGCAAAACAGAACGACAAAGAGTCGTAGATTTTAAAACAGCAGTTTTAAAGTCGAAGACTTTTTGCACGTCGATCAGCGGCCATAGACTGTGTAAAGACTGGCAGTTTGTCTGCCTCGCAAGCGCCTGCTACCAACTGCTGACGGAAAACCTGAGCGGAAAACAGACATCACGTTACTTTTTTACTATACAACTATAGAGGTAGCTTATGAAAGTATTGCAAGTACGTAGATATAGCCTGGGTAGCTAGGTATGGTGGTAGTTTTTGTGGCGCTGGAAAGCCATTAGTTATATAGTCAAAATTACACCATGAGCATGCACCATTACATAAGCATAATAACAGAAAACTAGAAAGTCAATACATTATACTTTTCTGGGAGTATTAAGCGGCTGCAGTCAATGAACACAAGCTTTATGTAGCTTTGTATTTTTTTAGCATAATATGATTCCTTGGCAGAAAATCCGCCAATATACCAACTGCTCCTATGCGCGGTTCCGGTTGCTCTTGAGCTCGTTGCGTTCGTGTAAAATATCGCACAGTTGGTTCGCGCCGAATCTAGGCTTGGCCTTTAAACTTTTCTAATGAATTAAGTTAATTTTTTAGTGACTTCCAAAAAGGAGGAGGTACTATGTTCGTCTGTTTGTATTTTTTTGTTCATCAATATTTTCGCCAATTGTGAACCAATTTAGAAAAATATTTTTTAGTTCAAAGTTAAAATTTTAACAAAAATATACATAGTCACATCAATTCGTGCTAATTATTCGAATTCTGTAAACGGTGGAAGTCGGTTATGCGACTTTTAACGAAAAATAATTATCCTATTATTGTTTATTTTAATTTTTTTCATTTTACCTGTCTGTTTCTTGCTGAGGGCCGGTCTGTAGTGCCTGCAACTGTTCTTCGGCGCGGCCCAGTTTATTCTTGAGCTCGTCGCGTTCGCGTAAAATGTCCCGAAGTTGGTTCGCGCTAAATGTAGGCTTGGAATTATCGTCCCCGTCTAAACCATCGGACGACGCCGCGCCGCATGCAGCGCATTTCTGGAATAACACAAGTAAAATAAATTAAAATGGGGACAGATTTTATAATTATAATTGGAATAAAGCTGAGACCCATCTCAATTGTATTAGTTTACAAACAAACAAAACCGAAGGAGGAATATAGCTGGGTGGGACAGGATGTTTTTCATAGCTTACATCCAGCTTCAACTAGATCCGTTGTTATGGGTGCAGTGAGGCGGATGAACTTCTTGCTATTTTTTTAACCTAACTGGAGGAGGTTCATAAGCATATAGAGGATGTTGGGGGTCTGCATCTGACACTGAAAAGCGATTATATCACACAGGAAACAAGAAAATGTTGAGTCAAACGGCTTCGTACGTATCAAAGGAAAATCAAGAATGTAGAGGTGGTACCTTATTTTGCGCTTCAGCCTGCTGCAGCGCGGCGATGTCCCTCTGCTGAGATTGCACGATGGCGGTCAACTCCGAGCGCTCTTCGCAAACTAGCCGCATCTGGAAATTGCAATATATTCTGTTCTTTAAAGTGTACTACAAACTACTGGGTATTTCTTGGACGATGGACATATTCTAGACTGTTAAGTTTTGTACTTATTATTATGACCAACTTATACTATGGATTGCTTATCATTACCACCAACTTATCGCGTTAGCGGCGCCACCTGTGATACCCGTATTAGACAGGAATCACTCAAGTCTAATACGGGTATCACAGTTCACAAAGGCGCTTGCGTAGGAGGCGGCCTAGCTTAGTTGGAAGAGCGTCGGGCTAGTGATCCGAAGGGGCAGGTTCAAATCTTGCGTTCGCTTCAGATTTTTGAAATGCTTATCACAAAGATAACTCTTTGAGATAAGACCTAGTGTGGACATCACTCTAAATAGAAATCATATCATTATACTACGGGACCTACCCAGAAATCGTGAAAAAAGATCTATTGTTACATACAAAATTAAAATAACTGGGTTTTTTTTTTTGTAATTCCGAAGTCCCATGTTAAAATTATTCAAAACGATTAGTACAATGACATTACCGAATATGTCTGTCATGTCGAGAACACCCTGGATAGTTATGATAACAATCACACTTCCAATGAAGTATCATAGTAGTAGCGGAATAGCATTCAAAGTTCCACTAAAATGGTGACTTAGAGATTCACGAAGTTCAGACCGTTCCTATAAAAATCTTAAGCAATTTCTCGTACTCCGATTAGTCGAAACATAAGAATTTGTGATTCCTTTTCGACCGACAAGTAGAGTCGAGCTAAATCTTCAATCATTTAATTAAACATTATTCATTGTTATCGTGGAAAATAAAATATTGTTTTCCGAATTTGCCTAATTCTTAATTGTTTGATAAAAAACAATGGCTCGTCTCTACATTCATTCGTTTCGCGATTAAATTCCTCTCCCTGGTAATAAAATAAAAAAAACCTTTAAAATTCACATTCAATGGTTTATTGTTGAGGGGACGCCCTACATACACGTCGTTATGTATTGAATTTTCGCGCCTATAACGAGCTCTACTCTCATTATATCGATACTCTATTGCCGTCCTTTACTATCAAAAATACAAGAAAGATTATACCGCACATTTCAGGTTTATCAAATAAATTAAACGCGACCGGAGCAGGTGCTCAAATCATGGGTGCATAATTGCATATAAGTCAGTTTTTAAATGTAAATAGAATACTGTTTTCTTCGTGGTTTAAATTGGTACTGCAGTTTGACAGCACTTAAAATTCTTGCTATTTCACATTTGAACACAGGAATTAGCTTTACTACTATCTTAAATACTCGATTCCACCTAAAACATTTTCGCCATGTAGAGATGTTGTGCTAAACTTCAACTGTAGGCGAATTTGATTTGCAGATGTCTGTCCGTCTCTACCGTAGTTGGTAATTCCGGTGGAAAAGTGCCTTTATGGCCACAACCCAAACTTAGACAGCAACTAAAGAAAAACTCAAGTACTATTGTATTGGGTACGTTTGATTTAACATAACCAGTATTACCAGTACAAAAAAAACAATACATACCTGATTTTGCAGCGCCTTGTGTTTCCTTTTGAGATCTCGTGTGACCTGCGCCAACTTCTCCACTTGACTCGACAACTGGAAAGTGTCCAAAATGGCCATTTTAATACTCAAAACTACAAACAAACTATTTATCGAATAGTTCGAAGAGTCTTCGAAAACTAATCAAAGTAAAAGTGGCGAAAATCTGTGCCAATACGCGTATTTTGGACGAGAAAACACGTGATAGAAGTGGCAATAACAATATAGGTTGTACTTGTAGATTTGTTTCAAAATATCAATAAGAATATCTGTCTTGTTTCAAATCTGTATCGTGACATAGAAATCGTGATATGGCACTCGTATTTCATTTCGCTATCTGCCAACAGGAGTATGAGTTGTATTATTTTATTAAACGATTTTGATACTGGATAGATATTGAAAGATTAGATTGCGTTGCGTGGGGGAAGGAAAACCTAGATTTTAAAAAGACACACCCACATCAGGGATTCTTCTTTGTTTATGCGTTTTTAGCAACTTTTCAACTAGTAACAGTTTTACTTGCCCGTTTTTTGGGTCAAATCTAGTACTTAATTGAAATTTGACCGCCTTCCCGTTGACATATTGATCTGATATTTACCCACATCAGGGATTCTTCCCTGGTTGCGCGTTTTTAGAAACATTTCAACCCGTAACGGTTTTATTAATTTCACTTGCCCATTTTTTGGGTCAAATCTAGTACTTAATTGAATTTTGACCCCCTTCCCGCTGACAGATTGATCTGATATTTGGTGCACACCTTTAGTTCTGATGACATTACAATATTATTTACTAACGAAATCTAGATTATTAAAAGTTTAACTAAGTAGTTTAAAGAGTAAAAAAAGCTTACAAACTTTCCTTCACACAACCTTCACATTTTTATTTCAGCATTTGCCCTGACGCAAAATCTGTTGGATATTCGGAAAGTGGCGCAGTACATAAAAATTGGTCAATTTGTTCGTATAAATATACGATAAGTCCGTGCGTAGAATAATTCCGGTAATAAACTTACTATTCCGGAAAATTCCGTAGTACATTTAATGCAGTTTGTACCTACAAAATAATATGTGCAATAAAGAAATAGACTCGGGCAAATACCGCAGACACGTAAAGCTAAAATTATAGACAATTTCCATTTCAAAATGATGTTGGAATTTTTGGTTCAATTCAAACATCGATAAACCAATCGTATTCATTGTAAAGTACGCAAAAATAAATAACAAACGTCGACATTTGAATGACGTCTGTTGCTAGTATATCTAATAGTAATAAAAACAGTAAGTTCGTGTCAGCTGGGTGGCCAGCCCTAGAGTCAGAGTTTTGAAGCTGCCTAAAGATTTCTGATACTTATGGCTAAACGATTAAAACAAACCAATAGTTTATAGTAGTGGTTTGAGACAGAGATTACAATCTATAAAATCGAGCAAAGCCGTAACAAGCCGATTAACTACTCGTATTTCTAAAGGCCATGTCTATTCTTTATTCGCATCTGTGAAAAATGTAGATCAATTCCATAAAAGTAAGTTCGTATAGTCCGGGTGGCTATCCCTGGTGTCAGTTTTAAGCCGCCTCTGACATGGCTAAACAGTTAAAATAAACGGGGCCTGCAATTTAACATATCATCCAAGCCATGGTAGCGTTCAGTTGGAAAATGCCGCTCGCGGTCACTCATCCAAATACTGACCGTGATAATCAATTCCGTGATATTCGATATTCGGCATAGAACAAACTTAGCCCAACATTTTTGGTCCTAATTCCATTCTGCGGCACACAGTCCCTAATCAAATCCTGGACCTAATTTTAGATATAGAGATAGGGTAGCCATTTTAATTCTATTTAAGCTCGGAAGCCCCGGTAAGCATGACTGACAGACAGAATAATTTAGCTCCGCAGCTGGTCTGGAACATGAATCTTTATTATCATACGCCCACGATATTTTTGAATTTCATTTTAATTTTTCTTGCTTATCTTGGGATATTTTAAGCCAACTATAAATAAAAACAATCGTAATGATTACAAAAATCATTAATACGTATATAATTTAGGTGTTTTGCAAAGTGCACAAACATTCAGATTATTAAAATGAACCACTTCTATAGGTAGCCCTACCTAGGATTAGAGAATAAAATCAGCTGACCCAAACAAAATTGCGAATCAACAAAATGTTCATATTAATTTGAGTTACATCAGACGTTTATTCTCAAATTCCGGGTTAGTAAAAAATTGTTCATAATGATAGTCTGCACCTCCTCTTCTCGACTTAGTGGGTACACCTTTTCTGAATAAATATTTATATAACACGCATCGTAGAAAATTTTACTATGGGTTCAATTCTAGATAATATAGCAAAAAAGATCAGTCTAAAATGTAATTGATAAAAGTTTGTTACTTTTATCAATAAACGTATCGTATCCCATTGTAAAAGGTGGTAGTAATCATATTCTAGAACTAGAACGTACTCGTATCTCTCATCCAAATTATACATGTAATGGTTATAATCAATTAGCATCCTTTTAGGGGCGTATTCTGTACATCAAACCTAACAACTTTTGTTCTACGACTTTTGTCAACTACTGAATAAGCCCCTAAAAGGATGCTAATTGTTTAGAAATAACCCTGTATATACAGGTACAGGTGTAATTTAGACTAGAGACGTACTAGAGGATATCATTATAAATCCACATTTAACATTTCCGCATTTTCACATTAGTGAAGATCCACGTTATGTTCATCTTACTGTACCGTTGAACCATTAAAACTTTGTTAACGTAATAAGTATAGCAATGTTTCGCTATCATATGAACAGAGAAACGCACACAAGTAACATTATGTAATGTACAAAGAAGAGATTTATTGGATACTTAGGTTAGATTAGATGAAATAGCTCCCAGTATTAGAATACGGCTTCAGCATACTCTGCCGGTCAAATGAGCAGACTATAACAATAAAACCGATTCATTGAACTAGGGTTTGATTCGTATTGGGGCCTGTACAATCAATCTAAACCCCGGGAGGGTTTATATTGATTGCCGTTTTATAATACTAGCGTATAGGAACGTAGTGACTGTTACATAATCTGTGGTGTAAGATAGAATTGCTTTGATTAATACTGAGTTTGAAACCGTGACTCAGGAAAAAATCGTAAAGAAACCTGATCATGATGAGGAAACCTGATCAATTTTTCCAATAAGACCGGTTGAAAGCGACTTGCATTCTGGGATCTTATTAAGGTCGTCTGCAAATTACCAATACAGTAAATAAGAAGGCGCTAGCGATGCATAGGTAAAGGGCGCAGACCTTATATGAGCATAAAAACAACCAGGATCAATTTTTGGGCCCTATATGGCATTTCTCAAGGACATAATTATAGAAGGGGTCACCAGGCACATAAAATGCCAGTTTCGGTAGAGCATGTCTGCGCATTTTTAGTGTTCTCCAGATGGGTGAAGTCTGTTAACTCGAATATCGCTAACGTGGTGGACTATGGCTTAACCATTCTCGTAACTTTTGGATATCTTTAGGAGAGATATGTCCAACAGAATGGGCTGTTGAGACTGCTGTCCATTCGTACAATACTACTACTCTAAGATCCATGTGCACTATGTATATTCGTCTTGCGTATTTTTTCATTTTGGATGAGTCAACAAAGCTAGGTTTTCGAAACAGTACTAAATAAGCACTTGGAGCACTCATCTGGAAGAGCATTAAATGAAATAGTATAGCAAACTTTCGCCATAACATACCAAATGTAACTAGGCACAATGTTTGCTCACGTTTCCCTAGAGTGCTCTCGCCAAAGTTAAATGACTACTTTTTGGGAAACAAATACAGGGAAAAGCGACAGAAAAACCCTGGAAATGAAAGTTGGAACTACACTCCACGGGGAATGCTGTGACGTATGAGATTAACCTTCAACCCGGCCGTTTACAACCCCCGTATTAACCTTTGAGGCATTATATTTCATAGACAAATACGTAGGTACTTGACTTTGAAATATACACGGTCGGACATTGCTAGTCGAGTAAGCCACGATGGCTCAGAGAAAGCTTTGAAATCGTAAGTTCGTGGGTCCATGTACTAATATAACCTTTCTGGAACTTATGTAAGGGTTTTCTAACCACTGGCTTCGGTGAAGGAAAATATCGTGAGGAAAATTGCTTACGTCTGAAAAATAAATTCGTTGGTGCATGTGAATCCCATCCTATAGTAGACCAGCGTGGTAGACATTTCCCAATCGCCCGTCATGGATACGGCTACTGTTTAACAATGAACTATTAAAGACTGATACAGAACAGAACCAATTATATTGGTTTAACAGAATTTGAGTGACACAACCGTGCCAATACAGTCACTATACACAATTTGGCTTTCAATCGACACGTGTCTTCAAGCTTTGATTGACACGGCCTGATTGAAATAGCATGGTTGGCATAGAAGAATATGCACAAGGCTAGCGTAACTCTGCATACAAAATGGAAAGACCATAAGAACAGTAACAATTCCCTTCCAAGCTGTCGTATTGAAAATTCGCAGGCGCTATGTTTAGCCGTAAATGTTCTACAGTTTCATTAAAGGTTATGGTTATTCTGAACTCTAAAATTTTTAAATGTAACATTGTGCTACTAATTGCTTAGGACAAAATAATTTGGAAATAAGATGTAGCTGGATATTTTGATCCTACGTAAAAAAAGATAAGTCATAGAAAACTCATTTTCCATTCAAGGTTGAGCCGGTATAAAAAAGATAGGTCTTATAAAACGAATTTACTATTCAAGGTATATCGAAAGCAGCTCTAAAACTGCTTTACCTACACAGTATTCTGAAGAAAGATTGATTTTATCGTAAGAAAGCCGTAAGCATGTGATAGCCACATAAAATGTTCTTACATAACAAACAATAGGTATACTAAGGCCCGAACTCCACCACCGCGAGATGTGAGGAGCTATAATAAGTAGAACTATGACTAGTACACAAGAAAAAATATGTATTTTAATTAAGTAAAGCACAGGTACCTCTCACGCTTAATTTTAGTAGACAACTGCTACTACAGTTTTAATCACATTTGGCGATCTTTCTCAGTTTTCTACTAAAATTAAGCATGAGTAATACCTGTGCTTTACTTAAAATGTGCGAAAACCACGCTAGTTTACATAGTGAAAAAATATGTAGTCCATTTTGTTAATGCACCAGATGGCTTCATTTCATTCTATTTTTGGTTTATGGGCGTCATCTGATTCCCGAAAAATTACTGTCAAAACTCTGGAATGCTACAGATTTTTTCCACCTTTTTGGCTGTACCTGGGCCTTTTGTAGTCTGTAAGCCCATTGCAGAAATACCATATTCACTTAAACTTTAAACCAAATACCAGAACGGAGCTATTTTGGTTTGCTTTGCTAAGCATAAATGGAATTTCTATAATGGACTTACGGACTACAACGATCTACCCATGTCTTGGTGGACTGCGGACTTTAAACAAGCGTGCGCATATTTTGTGCATATCGTGAAGATAATCTACAATGTACAAAAACAGACATCAATATGTAGATTCTACATACTGATTCTTGTTTGACTGTTGCATGATCGATTGATTCAGAAGCGTGCATGATATACTTTAGGCTGAATGGAACTATTACATAGCCTGTGCTTCCTTTTGTTTTGATTGCTGAAATACATTGCTTGTAATATTAGAAGCTGATAAATGTATATAAGACGAAACTTTGAATAATTGAAAACGTCATCAACATAGCCTTTTTACAGTCATAGGATAACCACTGCTGGACATAGGTCTCTTCTATGGCTTAGCTGACAGTTGAAACTGGAAATTGAAAATCAAATCACAGCTACAATAAAGCGAAATTGGTTTCATCAAAATCAAATATCGTCGAAATAGACAATAGAGATAGACAACTCTGAAGACGGTAATTCAGGTATAGCATCTTGTTTTAGACGCCCTGTTTTCTACCATTTGCACTAATCCTAGACGTATAATAAAGCATTTAGCTAGATACTATCATTTTTCTATGAAGTATATAGGTGCATTGTATTTTTCACATAGTGAGTAAAACAATAGCTTCCATGGAGTAATAACACGGTCTAGCGCCACGTGAAATGAGAGCTGTCTGTCGTAGACGAAGCAATGCGTGACCATCGTTCAGTCAATGATGGAGCGCAATATTACGCACCGGAGATCCCAACAACATTTGCGTCTATGGGAGGGTCTCGTTAGTTGCACGACACTTGACTTCAAAAGGCTAGCGCTTGTACAAAGATGAAGCCAAAAGAAAGAAGACGCCCTAAGGAAAGAGTTCCACCACGTCAAGACATGCCCATCTACGCCGGGGCATGGCAGTCGTGTGGGGGTGCATGAGGTGTTCGAGACGCTGTCCACTCTCGCGGGTCCAAGCACTCGCACCTCCTAATTTCCCTGAGGACAATGCCCTCCAGCGCCCAGCTTCAGCAAGGAGGGAATCCTCAACGCTAATTCCTGACTTCCACAACATCGGGAGGAAGAAGGATCCAAATTAATAGAGGATGTTGTCCGTCAGAGTTTACGTCGTGATGCACCTATGTATGTATAAGTAAATTAGCATGGGCCAGGTGGCCTAGCCCTAGTGTCAGTTTTTAAGCCGCCTGAACACCTCTGACATGGCTAAGCGGTTAAAACCACCGCGACTTACATTTCAAAGTATCATCTGAGCCACGACAGCGCAGTTGTAAATGCCACCCGCTATAGGCACTATTTTAAATTCCCAGTTCGACCCAGTCCTTACAAATCAAACTTACCACGTCAATGGAAAATACAAACTCTGCAAATCTAATAAACGCATCGGAAACGACACCACCCAAGCCAAATAAGAAACCCTGGTTCAGATATCTGACCTCAACTCCCCAAAATAAATAGGGTGAAATATGAGGGTGCCAGTCCCTTGTACGATACCAAAAACAAATTCGTCAACCGGAATCACTTGCTCTACGAGCGGGCCTGATCGTGAATTCTGCTTTTGTGGACCTTTCTGGCCAAACAATTTTCTACCCAAAGCATACCCTTTGTATTTGTTGCAATCATAGATATCTAGAGAGAGAGCCCTTCACTTTACACGGCGTTCGAAATACTTATAAGCAAATACTCGAGCACTCAAAGGGGTTGAAAAGTCATATAATGGAAAGTACCGGCAAATGCATAGGATCTCGGTCTCAGGCCGCAAAATCGCTCTGAATACAATTCGCTTTCAAGCGGTCTTATTGGAGATCTTTTAGGAAGGCCTATACCTAGTGGACGTAATATGGCGGAAACGAACGAACACAGCAACATTACAAAATGCAGCGTTGTGTGAGCAACAAATAATAGTCGTGTAGTGTTACAGACATGCCACACGGGCGTTGACGCCGCGTAATTGCACCGCGGCGTCACCGCCGCGGTGCAGCGGCGGTGCTGAGCGTCGTCGCGGCGTCACCGCGGCGACCAGTGTTGCCGGTAGCGATTTAGACATTAAATCTAGAGTATTCGAGTATTCTATGAATTTTTAGCGGGAAAAAAGGTTTTGAATTCATCAATCCGTTCAATCTTAAACTGAAGATGAGAAAAATCCCTCGTACACGTTAGAAATCAGATCGTGTATTTGTCACGACGAATGTCACAGTAACAGCTTTCCAAGTGACAGCTGTCAAACTTCAAAGTGATTATCTCGGTCATTATTAATTCTAGACTACTGTTGTTTTCATAAAAGTGATAGAACTCGACAAGATCTACATTTTGGATGACAGCTGTCAAACTTAAAAGTGATTTATCTCGGTTATTATCAATTCTAGACTACTGCTGTCTTCACAAAAGTAATAGAACTCGACAAGATCTACATTTCGGATGACAGCTGTCAAACTTCAAAGTGAGTTTATCTCGGTTATTATTGATTCTAGACCATTAATGTCTTCACAAAAGTGATAGAGCTCAACGAGATCTACATTTCGGATGACAGCTGTCAAACTTAAGAGTGATTTATCTCGGTAATTATTGATTATAGACTACTGCTGTCTTCACAAAAGTGATAAAGATCAACGAGATCTATATTTCGGATGACAGCTGTCAAACTTCAACGTGATTTATCTCGGTTATTATCGATTTTAGACTACTGCTGTCTTCACAAAAGTGATAGAGGTCAACGAAATCTACATTTCGGATGACAGCTGTCAAACTTCAAAGTGATCCGAAATGTAGATCTCGTCGAGCTGTGTTTTGTGAAGAGAGCAGTAGTCTAGAATCAATAATTACCGAGATAAATCACTTTTAAGTTTGACAGCTGTCATCCGAAATGTAGATTTCGTCGAGCTCTATTACTTTTGTGAAGAGAGCAGTAGTCTAGAATTGATAATAACCGAGATAAATCACTTTTAAGTTTGACACCTGTCATCCGAAATATAGATCTCGTCGAGCTCTATTACTTTTGTGAAGAGAGCAGTAGTCTAGAATCGATAATTACCGAGATAAATCACTTTTAAGTTTGACAGCTGTCATCCGAAATGTAGATTTCGTCGAGTTCTATTACTTTTGTGAAGAGAGCAATAGTCTAGAATCGATAATAACCGAGATACGTCACGTTGAAGTTTGACAGCTGTCATCCGAAATGTAGATTTCGTTGACCTCTATCACTTTTGTGAAGACAGCAGTAGTCTAAAATCGATAATAACCGAGATAAATCACGTTGAAGTTTGACAGCTGTCATCTGAAATGTAGATCTCATTGAGGTCTATCACTTTTGTGAAGACAGCAGTAGTCTAAAATCGATAATAACCGAGATACATCACGTTGAAGTTTGACAGCTGTCATCTGAAATGTAGATCTCATTGAGCTCTATCACTTTTGTGAAGACAGTAGTAGTGTAGAATCGATAATGACAAAGATAAATCACTTTGAAAATTGACAGCTGTCACTTGAACAGCTGTTACTGTGACACTCGTGAAAAATCAAATTATTCCTCTAGTATATCTGTGATCAAACGAAAAACAAAAAAATACACTTTCTGATTTATAATATTAGAAAGAGTTAGCGAGGACAAAGTTGGACCGCTGACGCTACACACGATCCAATTTCGCGGTTGGCTCACACAAAATCAGAATGTATATGAGAGATTTTACTTATCTTCAGCTTAAGGTTGAACGGTTATCCCTAAAACCTTTTTTTCCGCTAACTGTCTAGATGTCATCAGTGTCTAAGGCAACACCGGGCGCCGCGGTGTCGCCGCGACGACGCTCAGCACCGCCGCGGTGCAGCGGCGGTGCTGAGCGTCGTCGCGGCGGTGACGCCGCGGTGCAATTACGCGGCGTCAACGCCCGTGTGGCATGTGCCTTAGTGATTATAATATCTATATTAATAATTTCGTCAAGGGGTACGGTAGACTCGGTCGAAACTTTATCTGAATGATAAAACATAAAAAAATAATGATTTCGAGTCGACAACATATATCCGGAAAATTCGGATTATCGAGTATTTTAATAAAATAACGGTGCTGACAAACAAAAACACGGTGTCCATATTGACACCGGATGACGGATGACATAACTTGAGAAGTGTTGCCAACACCACAAATAAAGAATCTGCTAAAGTGGTGTTAAAATTGTGACAAAATAATGCTATATAAACATGCTAAAAATTGTGATAACATTTTTCAATATGAAATGAAACGTAACATAATTATAAAATTATTATTAATTAACAAGATATGTGTTTTAATCGACTATGACCTATTATTATGTTATCAAATAAAATGTAAGTATCTTTGTCTTCATCGACCACTAATGGTCTCCTTGGTACCTACAGAGCGTAGTGCGTTCTCTGGAACTGCGTAAGACTAGCAGCATTTCCTTGCCCTTTTTAAGTCGAATCTTATAAGTATAAAATAGCATTTAAAGTTTTTACCGACAAACAATTGCGTAGCATAATTTTTAATACATTCATTTGACTAAGAGAAACCCGTTCAATTTCGTCATTCGAAAGTGGTAGCGTTAAAAACGATATTGCTGACATAAATCTGCAATTCTGCATGTAATTTTAATGGTAAAATACTTATTGTACAATTATTTTACATGACAAAAATATGACGTATGCTAAATTGCAAATAAATATACTAAACAAGATGAAAATATGCTAAATTTAGCATAAAAATGCTAAATTGGCATCACTGATCTTGAGCAGTCAAGTTTTTTATGTTTTGGCGTCGCATTTTGGTGCATTTGCCAGTGTCAAGTATTAAGTTTTAATAATTTTTGATAATATTGTATCAAAATAGTCACTGTCACGTTAAGGTCCAACCTTTAGTTAGTACCACAGATATCTAATACACTAGGTTAGTACCTAACCGAAGGTTAGGTACCTACTTAATGTTTCAATGATCCGAAACATAAAATAGGACAGGAGTGTAGGCTATTAATTTTGTGAATGTAGTAATCAGACTCCACTGGAGAAGCAAAGGATACAGGCTACATAAAGTACATCATAATATATCACCAACCGGCCTTTTTAGAAATCTATGAGCCTTATGTCCAGCTGTGGACGTCCTGCGGCTGATAGATAGATAGATAATCATAGAAAATATAATACTTGCCATACCTAATCTTTAAAGTTGACGTTGCCTTGCTTTTCGTTTTATCAGAATGTTATAGATACATTTTCAGTAGGTACTTATTCATTTAGTTTTGAGCAATTACTTTGGGATATTGTTTACACCCATCATTCCGAAATTACCTATTTTTTAATATAGGTATGTCTTTCATAATTGTTTTGCTTGACCTTCATCATTTTGTTATCAGCCTAATCTCCTTGCCATAGATGAAGGATAAGTTTTCGCTCAGAGCGAAGCGATCCTTCCTTCATCTATGCTCCTTGCATTTGGTAATCATTGTCATGATTGTAAAAAATTGATGCAGCGAAGAGCTCTTCGTAAAGATGGTGATCAAGTAAAATTATGATGAGTGTGTGTGTATTATAAGTCATATTTCGCCCGAGCGAAGCCGGGTTGTCATCTAGTATGTAATATTGGCGTGACCCATACTTGTGATTTGAAGCAAAGAGTATGATGCGAAATTAGGTACCTACCTATCGAGACAACATGTCCAACCTAGCAAGATCTGTGGTTGTAAACCTTTCACTAAGCCATAGCGATGTAGAGAAGAGCTTGAGCTGAATATAAATTGAAACCTCAACCTCATAGGTTTCGTGATTGTGGATTTATTTCGACTTTTTGCAACAAGAATATGTGAAGTAGGTACAAGATAGAAAATTACTAGCTACACACTAATTATTTCTTTATATATAGTTCCAGTATATAGTTCGGCGAAACAATGCGAGACTCTCCGACTTCTTTTGTAACAATAAATAAGATTATTTTGTATGAACAACACTATGCCTTCCGATCTGATAATATCATTTGAAAACCTACACTTTTTTTGCTATGACTGCTACTGTAATTCGTTCTTGAAAATCTAAAATAATTGTAATGAATAGGTATTTTTGACCGACGAACCACCGGAGGAGGTATACAATTCGACGCGTATATATAAATATATATACGCGTCGAATTGTCGCGTATATATATATATATATATATATATATATATATATATATATATATATATATATATATATATCCTGTAACTTATTGGACGTCCACTATGGCTATTTTTGCATCTAATGTGGCGTCCACCTGTTTACGACGTCCGTATAAGGACGTCAAATAGGAGACTGCGCGCATTGCTTTCGAAATGACACACTGATACTAGAAATGTCAAGATATGAAAAATCTATTGGACGTAATTTTTCTTCCAATCTGCCTAGACTGCGTATTTACGTAGTTCCGTTGATTTTCGTTACTAAACGAATGGCGCTGTTGTCAATTTTTGGATACTTTCATTTATAGCCGTGTTTGACTTCCGCACAAACTTTGGAGATGCGACGTTGCCGTTCCGTGCGCATTATAAATGTTTTAGAAAAATCATAGCATTTCGCTATGTCAGGTCGCATCGTAGTATACGGGCGCCGCGTCGTTAGTGATCTCGTTATCGCACGAATTTATTTAACCCGCCATTTGTGACGTCAATTTGACTTGCATCGTTTGTGACCCCGGTGTCACGCACTGGGTTTTTCAAGTACACTATTTTTTTAATCAAGTCATTTATCCCATATCAAATGATCAATGACGTCATAAAAACACATGTTTTTATTATCATTTAGCATAGGTATTATATATATGAATTGTCATTTATTAGGTCTTTTAGAAACAAAACTGAAATGAATAAAATTTGCCATTTTTGAACCAATTCATGCGATCATTCTAAATATTTCAACTCAAAAGTTACACAGTTTTAACTTTCGAGTCTTTTAAAATTCATCAGAGATATTATGAAGTACACTCAAAATAATTAACCCGCCGTTTGTGACCTATATGTCTCAGAGACCGGGTGGACAGAAAAAGTCGAATAACTTTTTAATTCTTGATCAATCTGAGCTGGAATTTCGAGAAGCTACCTAATTTTACAATTCTCATCACTGGGCAAACTTGCAATAATAATGGAAAAGTCAAATGAACATAGCATTATTTTTAATTTTCAATGTTTTACACAGGTTACTTTAATGTTTTTATTACTATTTATTGTTTTATTGTATAATTATACGATCCAAAAGGTTTTTAGTTGGTTTTATCTATAGCCATATTTTTCAAAATATCTACTAAAATACATTCACTATGCAAAATTAACAATTGATGATCTCCTGAGATTGCAGGTTCATTTAAACATAGTTAAATGTACAGAAAACACTTAAACTAATTATTATCATCATTTTTATCGTCGTCATCTTTGTTTTAAAAGATCCTTTGGTGAAGTAAGTCCAATAAACAGAACAACGCGCAGTAAGACCAGATGCGAATATCGCATCGGTCTACGTGTTCTTGCATTATTATTATTTTTCTACACTGAAAGTGAACATCTTACGCTATGTTTTCGAGCTAGTGGTCTCTATTTAAGACTGATAACCTATTGATTTACAAAAGAGTCATTAGTTTGTAGCAGTTTGCATATATCGTATTTTTAGGCACGATCTCATCCTCTCTGCTGGTCTTTGGGTGACTTTCCTATGCTATGCTTACCGGTCGGCATTTTCTAATCAAGATCGAAATATTGCTTGAAATGTTTTACTACTCAAAATGCAAATTTGCAACATCTGTTTGTATTTTGGGCGTGTTACGTCTTTGAAAAGAAAGTGACCGTTGAAAAATACTGTACAATTGTGAAATGATTGAAAAAAAGAATTATATGACAAGGATATTGTATTTGTTAAGTGAGCATACTCTGTTAATTTTGTATCATATTCTGGCCAATAACCTAACATGGCCTTGGATAGAAACTCATCTATTATATAAAAGGCTTCCCTGAGTGACTGACTGATAGACAGCCTACAGCTCAAACCGCTTAACATATAAACTTAAAATTTGGACCATAGGTACATTGAACAACGTAATGGAGCACTAAGGAAGAAAATTTTGAAAAATCGATCTCTAACGGGGTAAAACGGGCCCTTTGCTTTTGTATGTAACTTTTTATTCCCTGTACCGATAGACTTGAAATTTCATATAAATGCTTTTCAATCAAAATAAAAGTTACGATTGTTCCTGTTTTCCGAATTTCCCTTATCTAAGGGGTCAAATAAGGTCCCAAAGTTGATGAAATGCTATAGTTGAAATCTGGTATGAAGGAAGCATACAGTATGTTTCAATACGGGAACTAATAACATCCAGGAAAATCTATGGGGTTTGATTTCTTAGGGATGGCCAAAATTAATCAGTTTTGGCTACAGCCCAAATCGCTAAAGATATAAACTTGAAATTTGGAATATAAGTACATCGTACGACATAATGAAGCGCAAAGGATGAAAATTAAAAAAAAATCTTTTACGGGGTAAAACGGGCCCTTTTTGTTTGCATCTAATTTTTTATTCCCTGAATCGATGGACATAAAACTTTGTATAGATGCTTTTGAGACTAAAATATGTTTATTCCCGATTTTCCTCAAAAAAATTCCTTAGGGGTCAGATACGTCCCAAATTTGGTAAAAAAAACATCGATTACAGGTTACGGATGAAAACAGGTATGTAGGAAGCACCCAATATATTTCATAGTTCCATACTGGAACTATTATTATCCCGGAAAATCTACAGGATTTCGTAAGGATAGCCAAAATTAATCAGTTATAATATAAAGATCTTAGCTTTATATTATAACTGATTAATTTAAAACGAGTAAATGAATTCTAACGAAATTTGGTACGAAGCCAGAACATAACACAAATTACCACATATGGCCGAGCGCAGGTTGCTGAATCTACATACAGTGCGACATAAAACACTTGAAAATAAATGAGGTCGCCACCATCGTTTTGTTAGCATATTTTGCATTATTTTTTGCATAATAATACTGTTTTCCTGTTCACAATCCCCAAAATAACACAAAACGAGAAAAATGCTAGGATATAAACAATGACTGACAGCTCAGGTTGTGGTTCCAGCAAAAGTGATAATTTAGTTCCCGAATAATTCATTTCATCTCTTTTGTGTCGCACTGTACGACATTGATTTTTCTCTACCAACGTACCTATACAAGTAGCCGCAATGTTTTCCATCAATGAAAAGCCAATAGGTATTGTGAAATTCCTACACAGATACTATTATAATAATTATTACTATCATTGAATTAATCTCAAATATTCAGCAATTTATCATCAAAAATACACGCACTCCGTAATAAACTTTAGATACAAGTAAATTAAATAAGCAAATACTGAGACAATGCAAGCCAATCCGTGGGCTATTATCATTTTAGGCAAATTCTGAAAGAAAGGCATTATCTTTGCAACAAGCAATTACAAACAGCATTTTTTTATAATTTTAAACAAGTACTAAGACAACGTGGGCCAAACTGCGTGCTGTAAATTACCATCTTAAGCAAATACTAAGAATACGCAGGCTAAACCGTGACCTTTTTTATCATTTTAGGCAAATACTGAGACGATTTAGGCCAAACCGTGGGCATTATCCTTGCAAGTAATACGACAACATATGCCAAATAGCAGGCTATTATAATTTTAAGCAAGTACAAGACAACGCGGGCCAAACCGCGGACTATTAGATATTATTATACCTAATCAAGTACAAAAACAACGTAGGTCAAACCGCGGGCTATTTTAATTTTAAGCACATACCTACGTACTAAGACAACGCGGGCGAAGCTGCAGGTTTTAAGCTAGTTTCAATATAAGGTTTTACTGCATGAATTGCAAATGGGTTGTTGATGTCTACAATATTAGACCGTGACATATTGTTGCTGACATGAATATTCCCGAAAATATAATTTTATTACTTGATCGTGCTGAGTTTTGGTGCTCTAACTGTTTGGTGTTTAGTATTTATGATCACTATCCTGCAAACGAATGCTACTATTGTACCTAATATGTACAACATTACTACCTACAAACTTATGTTCTTTTCGTGAGAGGCTTGATTGTTAAGTTTCGTTTGTTTTAAATTTTGTTGAAATTGGACGCTATATTACTAAAAATATGTATAACGTGCGTTATTTGGCATCTGTATATTAAGAAAAAACTTTTCACGCTGATGTTCAATTGTATTTAACGTTTTAAGTAAAATTTTATAACCAATGTGCTTAAACAAGGATTTGAAATGGAAGTATTCATGTATTCATTACATCCGTTGGGCATTTGCCCTTATGCGGTCGCCAGATTATCCTAAAATATTAACACTTACAGTCCATCAAATCTAAGAGGTACCGTTTGACGTTTCATATTTTTTCATCCCATCCCTATCATTCAATTGTCAGAACTGTCAAACGGTACTTCTTAGATTTGACGCAGTCCGTCAAATCTAAGAAGTACCGTTTGACAGTTCTGACAATTGAATGATAGGGATGGGATGAAAAAATATGAAACGTCAAACGGTACCTCTTAGATTTGATGGACTGTAGTATTGTTTGACGTCCATATCTTCGATACCAATCGAATATCGAAGATGTGGACGTCAAATGATAGTTAGCGTGAATATTTCTAGATAATCTGGCGTCCGTATTATGAAACACCTGTTTTCAACCTGTCATAACTACGTTTCCTATTTTTTTATCACATAATTAAAAATATCTACCCCTCATTGAATGAAGAATTAATTAAAGATGTCAGTTTGATAAACGTTTAATTTGATCCCAATATTTGTTTCATTTATATCAATAATTTTTGATTGAGCGAGCGAAGTGTCTCTGAAAAATGTTTAAATGGGGGGTAGAAAAAGAAAACATTATTTTGAAGAATAACAAATATTGGTCAAATGGTTGTCGAGATATAAGGCGGAGAAATTTTGGTTTCGGACTAACAAAGTTGCTTCAAACCGTCTATAATACCTATAGCACGGCTGGGCAATCTATGACCTCGAAGTGGCACCCTACTTTGAGGTTTAGGCATTCGAGGCATTTTAAATGCCAAGTACTTTTAGAACCGCGAAGTGTACAGTCTTAGGGATTATTTCCACAACCGCGAGTTCGTGATGCATCGAACATGATATAATAGGTAGCTAATAAGAATGGCAACGTCGCATTCTACAAAGGAGTTGTAATAAGCAGTAGCATGAATAAAAAAATCATGTATATCATAAGAGTTCTGATGAGTGATAATATGGATGGGAGTCCGTATTGGTTTCCCTCCGTCTTGCAATATACGTATATTTGTATATCAACATATCGTAAATATTTAAGAAAATAAGTTGCAAGTGTTTTTTTAAATTATTTAATAGACCAATATTCGCTATCATAGTTTATAAAAGTTATCTAAAAGTAGTGGACGTTACAATGATGCGCCATGAAAGGACGTCAGATCAGTGTTGTGATGTAAATATATATATATATATATATATATTTTTATGTATAACCACGCATAACTTTTTTCATAGTAGTCCGATTTCATTAGTTCTTTTTGTATTGGAAAGAGTATACTCGTACTTCGAAATTGGTCCCATTTAAATTTTATTGAAATTGGCTGAGCCATTTTTGATAAATCAACAATAATGTGAAAAATGTTACATCGATCCGTGCATAATATTTGCATACATATAAACATTTCTCTTGAATTACTCTATCTATTAAAACAAACTGCATCAAAATCCGTTGATTAGTTTTAAAGATATAACCATACATGGGGACAGACTGCGGAAAGCGACTTTATTTTATACTATGTAATGATTCTGTACACGGGTGAAGTCGGTCATGCTATTTTTTGCAAAAAATAATTATTCCACTAGCAAATTCTTAAAGATTGCATAATACTAAAAGTGAAATAAATATTTTAGACATTTCTAAAATAATGCTATATTAATGCGTTTCGTTCGTTGCATAAACATTATAAACTGCTTTCTAGCTCTGTGATTCGTTTATACGTGCTGTATTTCTAGATGAAGGACATGTAGGACACTTTTTCTAGCTAGGATATTATTGCACTAATCATTATGATCAAATTTTACTATGAAACGAACACTGAAGTCACGAAACTAGATGTTCAATATACATTTATAATATAGGATAGGCAATAGTCTGTTAGATAGTCGTTATAATGATGAGTATTTCGAGATGAAGAAAGAGAAGATAGAAAAACTTGATGTACTTTGCGTTCAATTGATTGGAGCCATAAAAACTGCTTTAAAATAAAGTAACTTGTAGAGCACTATACCGCTATAGCGCTCTACAAGTTACTTGTTTTAATCTTTGACACAGCGCATTTCGCTCAAATGCATCTAGAAGGTCCTTCTGGATTCTTCCATGTTCGATGAATAAATAAATACAATGATATCCTGAAACATGTGTCTCCAAGAAAAATATGTACCCTTTGTTGAGCTCATAGCGTAGTTCGACTAGGTGTTTTTAGCGATCACCGAAGTTAAGCGATGTTCAGCACAGTTAGTCTTCGGATGGGTGACCGAGGGTGGGATTTACAACTGAGCGCTGCCATGGCTAGGATGTCACGCGAAAATTGTAGGTCGCAGTTGATTTAACCGTTTAACCATATCAAAGGCCTTCAAGCAGCTTAAAAACTTTCGACACCATCCGATATATACGAAATAGGCTATTTGACTAGTTTTTGGAAATCGTTTTAAATTATTCGTTAGTACGAGTACATAATAAGCAAACTTCATTTATATTTCCGAGAGATCTAATGTATTAACAATGAAAATCAAGTGTCAAAGAATAGATATTCAAGATCCCGCCAAAACAACATTCTGTAATGGCGCTGGTTTGTGACGTCACACACTAGTAAATAACGTTAGTTAATACTAGTAAATACGCTCGTTCACATCTAAAAATTGTCAATAAATACTTTAAAAGTAACTTACGGGTCCAATAATATTACTCCAAAAACACAAAACGCAAATTACACAAACAACAGTCAATCTAGAAATTCTTGTTTACTATCATGTAACGTCACCAGAGTTGCCGACCTTCTTAGATCGTGCACGTCACAGATAAAATATCAAAAAAATATCGTATTTTATTTCGTGCGATTTGCGAAAATCAGACGTATATTAGTTTAATTAAAGCGAAATATGTCGTTCACAGGCTATTATCTGTATGGATAACCACAATCAATAGTATATTTTCAAATTCTAAGTAGGTACGAGTAGGTATAAACGATTCAAAAATGTTTATCTCCTTAGGAAGGGCAAACGTCAGTCTACAGCCGCTATCTGATAAGGTAGGTAATTCCATTTCCTTTGGTCGTTTCCATCTCCGTTCTAACCTCAAAGGCGCAGATATGAGATAAATATACTTTCGCGAGCTAAACCACAAAATCTCTGTTGTACTATCATTTCTTCTGTCTCGGCGACTTTATTAAACTAGGCCTGCCGTTTTACGCGCGCTATTTTGCGGGAATTATTGATATTTTTTGGGATAAATATTAGATACTTTACTATTATTAATGTTCATTACAGGCGTGAGTGACCTTCACGCTATAAGTCGTGTTACAGTAGCAAGCTTGCATACAAACATGTTAAGTAATCACCATTACAGGTAAGGTACTCGTTAGGTGGTAGGTAAAAAGGGTGTGATGGCGTGCATAAAATCGTTGGTGTAATCTTAGATTTTACAACGCGTATATTTTTTTTATGTATAACACCGCATAACTTTTTTCGTAGTAGTTCGATTTCAATAATTCTTTTTTTATTGGAAAGAGCATATTCGAAATTAGTCCCATTTAAATTTTATCGAAATCGGCTGAGCTATTTTTGATAAATCAACAATAATGTGAAAAATGCTACATCGATCCGTGCGAAATATTCGCGAATTCTGTACACGGGTGAAGTCGGTCATTCTAATTTTTGGAAAAAATAATCTTGTTTAATGCGTGTAGAGCTTCAATAAAACTAGAACTAATGAATGAATGATTATACTAAATGTACAAACAGAAACATAGAGAAGTAGCGTTCCTTACTCTATACTATACTTACTAAGAAAGTTTGTATAGCTAGCCCTGGTTTTGGTTTTAGAGCCGCCTGAAGACCTTCGACATGGCTAATTAAAACAACAGTTACAACTCTCTGTATAAATTATGTCTGTTTTGTATTAAGTAGATGTCCTTAAATCTGAAGCAAATACATACAAAATCACTATTTCTGTGTGTACGTCTGCCAGTCTGTGTAACTACACAACAGATTCGAATGCGGTTTTTACTATCTTTTAGAGTGCTTCAACGAGAAGTTAAGTTATAACTATCGTACCTGGGCGAAGCCGGGACGGGCAGCATAAGATTGTGATCACCGAAATCGCAAGATTTTAAACACTTTTCTATGAGCTAGCCAGTAGCCACCCGACCATTACTAACTTACTTTACCTTACTTATATTTCTATTTCAGAACTGGTCCCATACAAAGTATTTATACCGATAAGTACCACTCTTTTTCTTCGATTACACTTACACCGTTGGAGTGTGTTCTTTATGTTTAAAATACACCGAAGGATGAAGGAGATGTTTAAATAAGATTCTGGAGCTCAAAGGATCTCGGCATGCAAAGAACTTTGCTAGAAGAGTGAAACGAAGTTTAAACATTTATTTTACAAACTCTCGCCCGCATTCCGCTTCCTTGCTCTTTCTTAAGACAATTGTAATGAATAACATTCCTAAAGTAAAAAAAGGTGCAGACGGAAATATCTCAGATCAATGATAACAGAAGTTGTGCATAAAATTATGGGAATCACATATTTGTTATTGTTATATTTTAAATGTTACTTGCGAAACTAGAACAACGCTTGATTATGCAAATATTATGACCTATGGATAAGGCCATGTTTTTGATACCAGCGAGTGCCATCCCATCATCTTCAGGGCGGTGGTAGCAGAACGATTCTTAGGTTAGGCTGTTACTACTCCAACTCTTAAGGAGGTACCTACTACTGCATCTCGACTACGTGACACTGACAGTCTGACACATTGCGATAAATACCTACAAAAATGAATAGTCAAATATTCTTGTTACCTATTCACTACTGTAACTGCTAGACAGTTCCCTGAACGCGAATCTTGGTATCTTTTGCTGAAATTATGATCTTACTGTCGCCTGCCTTCCGCTACTGCCACCGCTCAACAACCCGCTAAACCCAAAGCGCGGCATGTTATGCAGTTCGCATGACTTAGATACCTAATCGCAAAAACCTGTGCGTTGTCCTTGAATCGTGTAATGCCGCATTGAACATCAATAAAACCGTCTGTATAAAGATAGAATCGAGCGAAGACTGTGGTCGTTGACATTAAAATTACATAATCAACCTGTCTGAAGAGCTGGCCAAAAAATAGAAATAAATGTTTCTATGCCAAGATATGTCAGTTTTGGTCAGAAAATGCAATATTAGTGCTATTACGCCATTTTATAAATAATTTAGTAGCACTAAATATATTTAGACTCGTAGGAGTAACTCGACGAAGCGGATTATTGATATCACGAAAAACCGATGGCCGATGGAGGCGACAAGTATCTATTTTACGGACACCACATATCTCCTAGCGTAACTTAGAAACCACAAGCTTAATAAATAATAAGAGATCTTATTAAAAAAACACAGGAATGCGCTGAACGCAAGCTGCTTCCATCCGGTACTGTTAGAAATTATAAATACAGGACACGTATATACTGCAGTGAATATTTTATGATATTTTTAGAGACATTTTTCCATCCAGTCATTACATAGCTGTACAGCAATTTGGTAGGTATGCTGCATGCATGACGGCAAAAACATAATGACGCGGCGTCATCACGAGATGCCGGCTAATAATGGAATCTGCTACGTCCTTTAATGTCATTGACATACCCATACTGTGGTATGAGCTATTTTTGTCAACTTTTCTACACTCGCTTCAAAGACCTTGAAAGTGAAATGTCAACCACTATGAATATGGGAGTCTCATCTAGACTAGTATTGCAATGTTACAATATTATTTTGAAACTATATTTGATCCGTCCGTAGGTACTAAAGGCTCTTATTTATTCGTCCATACTGTAATTTACTTACTCCATGATTCAATCATCAAAATCACCATTATCTGCCGCAGGACGTCTCCTCTGGACCTCTCTCACATATAAATTTTATGAAGACCCGTTGAAAGCTGCCGAAAATGTGCTCTATGCTTTAGGTTTTTGTTTTCTCAAATAGGTACTTTAGAATAATTCCAGCACTATAAGCTAAATTAAAGGTCCCGGTTGTTTTAACCATTTAGCCGTGTCAGAGGCCTTCAGGCGGCTTAATAACTCTAACATCATGACTAGCCACCCGTCTTATACGAACTTACTTAGTACTATACCCAAGCTATATCTATAACATTTGTCTAGCTCTGCCGAGACAAAGCGGCAAACAATATTACTTTGTTTCTTCTTTCGAAACAGCAAAATAGCTCCGGTAAATTGCGAGAAATCCCCTTGCTATTTATTAATTTAATCAACTGGCTCGCAAAGTGCTAAAACCCATTCTTTCACTTTGAAATGGTAATACGGGCGCCTTTGAAATGTTCACTTTTGTAATCAATTCTTCTAGACCTAGCCTAAAAATAAAAGTTAGCCTTTTACAAAGTCCAACGAGGGTTCGCAATGATGGTTCCAACCATTTTCATGTTGTTGAGAATCATACAAAATTGCTTTCCATACGAGGTAAGGGAGCAATGGTTATGCAAATGTTGAACAATGAAACTATGCATATAGAGTAGAGACCTAAAGGGACGTAACATAACAGAGCCCTTTGTATGAGTTTGAAACGAAAACGAAATCTATTTTCGTTTCGGAATAGCTCCGTACATTCTTGTTAGTTCTTCCTCGTTTCCGCCAGGGGCGTTGTATAAAAATGCATGTATCTACACATAAACTATTGCAGTTGCAGTTTACGTGTAAACTCATACTAAACCAAGTATTACAGGAGCTGCGTCCCGAATGCTGTCTCAAAATACCAGGCCGTGGTCTATCAGCTATCATCAGTCGGGTCAGGATAGTCGAGTTAATCGTGGTCAAGTAGGAAGGGGGATTGTTGACAGGGAGAGCACTGGACCTACTATATTTTTACAAGGTAGGTAATGTAGGTATGTGGTTAAATGTTGCACAAAGAAATAAGACGAGCGACTTCAAAATCGACATCTCATCTCTGTAAAAAGGTTACTTAATTTACTTCGATACTCTAATAGTAAGGTCGTATAGGCCGGGTGGCTAGCCTGGCATCAGAGTTTTAAGACCGCCTCAAGACCTTTGACATGGCTAAACGGTTAGAACAACTGGAACCTACAATTTAACGAATCATCCGAGCCAGGGTAGCGCTCAGTAGGAAAATGCCACCCGCGGTCACCCATCCAAATACAAACCGTGCGGAACGTTGCTTAATTTCGGTGATCGCCGACAAGCACCTACTCAAACTACGCTACGAGCGCTACATTCGATATTTTAATTATTTTTTGCAAAAAATAGCACGACCGACTTCACCCGTGTACAGAATTCGCGAATATTTCGCACGGATCGATGTAGCATTTTCCACATTATTGTTGATTTATCAAAAATGGCTCAGCTGATTTCGATAAAATTTAAATGGGACCAATTTCGAAGTATGTATACTCTTTCCAATAAAAAAAAGAAATATTGAAATCGGACTACTATGAAAAAAGTTATGCGTGGTTATACATAAAATATATATATGTATACGCGTCGAATTGAATTCCTCCTCCGATTCGTCGGTTAAAAATGGCCTAGAACAGCTTTGTAATTTAATATTTTGCTTCGTGATAACGTTACACCAATAAACTTAAATGGAGATCAATAGCCACAATCTTCATTTGTAGGCTTCGAAAACATCTATCAGAGAACAAAGAGCAGTCCAGATTAGGAAAGTGC
Organism: Hypomecis punctinalis; assembly: GCA_949316475.1. Taxonomy (NCBI): domain Eukaryota; kingdom Metazoa; phylum Arthropoda; class Insecta; order Lepidoptera; family Geometridae; genus Hypomecis; species Hypomecis punctinalis. The sequence goes on along the minus strand of OX438795.1, from coordinate 24,200,282 downwards.
CTACTTTTTGTTATCGCCGATATAAAAGAAAACACTAAACGAGGTCGGCGCAAACTTTACGATGTATAGCGCCGTAAAAGTAAATAGATTTTGAGCCTTATTGCGTATAAAATAGGGGTTTTAGACGGATCGTTAACACCAAACACTAAGGTGAGATAATGTTAGCTTGAGGCGTAGGTGCAGTAGTGTTGGTCAGTACTCAAGTTATACGAAAACATGAACCAAGTGAAAGACTCCCTATAGCGTGGTTTTGCTTTGGATCACTTAATAAGGCAATGATAAGGGTACCATGTCGTAGCCGACTGCACCGCAGCTTTCAGATTACTCGTAGACAGACCTCTGCCCCCCTACCGCCTAAGCAATAGCAATCGTAATAGCAATCGTTTATGACTTCATTTTAGTCATTTGGCACCGCCTATGAGACGTTAGCCTTCGAAGTTGTTCATTCAATGATTGCTTTCGCAATCCGCACAAAGCAATCGATGGCTATCGTCACATAGGCGGTGCCAAATGACTAAAATGAAGTCATAAACGATTGCTATTACGATTGCTATTGCTTAGGCGGTAGGGGGGCTGGCGGCAGACTACGCGTGGGTATCCACGAAATGTATGTAACAGAAACATGTGACTGTAGTCTGCTGCTACAGCGTGAATGATATCTGCACGCACAAATTAAGCCTAATAAACAGCCTCACTAATTTATGGTGACCGTCAATGTGACCTAGCTTAATTAGTAAAGGGTCAGTATCCCGTTTTATGTGGCAGTTAGGCAGGTTCAAATACTGCGGTCACGACATTTTTTTAAATTTGTTAATCACAATATTTCTCAAAACCAACTTTCAAAATAAGACAGTTTTTTAAGTAATAAAGGTGTTGTAATTCCATTGTCACTGTTGATAATAAGGTAACCCAAACATTCATGAATAATGATAATATTTTGACAAAGTTTGCTGAACGAATCTACCGACGTAAGAGGTACATCAGTGATTCATTTGAATTTAAGAATACATAAAACAGACGTGAGTATTCAATATTCACGCAGCTGCTATCGCCAACAAACCAGACAAGTGCAAGTCAAGCTCGCACACCGAGGGTTCGTTACAAATCCTGTATTTTACAAAATTGTACAGTTGAAATCTCTATAAGATAAATAAATAATCAACGAAAAAGTTTTTGTTTTTTACTTTTCTCGTCATACACCGAAATTTCCACATTGTGAACCTGTTTCAGTATGTACTAATGAAGCTCTTTCATATGATACCCCACATGATACGATTTACTACTGAATTTTGGGCCAACATTTTTTTGTATTTAGGCCCAATTTTTTTGTGATTTAATAAGAAATAGTTTTCAGATTTATTTCTATATGTGTACTCTAAGACAATGCTTATTGCCAAATTTCATAGTTCTAGGTCAGCTGAAAGCACTCTATAGGTTTTGATTTGTGAGTGTCAAAATATGCGGTTTTTACGACATAAACGGTTCTAACTTTTTTGTACGGTAACTGAGAAGTTTGATTTTTTCACAACTGTAAAATACCATAGATATACCTACGACTACGTACATGGTTTAAATTTCAAGTCGTTAACTTTACGCGTTCTTGAGATAAAGGGTCTCGACATACGGACAGATGGACAACAAAGTGATCCTATAACTCCTATAAGGGTTTCATTTTTTCCTTTTGATGTACGGAACCCTAAAAATGATTTATTCTTTTTTAGGATTGTACCTTGTACCTTACACGTGGATTTATCGTAGCAAAACTAAATTCTTGTCGTTGCGTACACCTGTCCGTCATCAGATCATAGCACTGAACACCTAAAGCAGCACTATTGAAACAATATTAATTTAAAAATTTCGTCGCCCTGCTAACAAGTGCATATCCCTGAGACTTAGTTGCAACGCGATAGTATGACAATGTCTCTCAGTCTTATCAATCCAATAATAGCTCAATGCTGACATGGATCTCTCATGAGTTATCATTAGATTAGCTTGAATTCATTGTGAAAAAAATATCTATACGGAAACATATACGTATTTTGACATGATGCTGAAAACTTATTTTGGGGCTGAGGTAGTCACTAGGCAATCGGGTTTTTAAAATATGTAAGAGAACAAGGGAAGTCCATCAAAGATATAAAAATTCACAAATCTGAAGTCTCTCGGAAATGCACCTAGCACAGCAACTGTCTATGATGCTACTGTGTCCGAGGTATCACCATTTCCAAAGGTTGTAAAGACACGAAGATTGAGAGAAGCACGCCTGCTCATGCATAACTTAGGGCGTCGTTGGCGAAGCAGTTCGAACTTTGGCATTTCCAACGGCTTTTTAGTCGAGAGAATGTAGCGTGGTTGGATGTTTAACCTGGCAGTGGGGTGTTCGCGAGAAAGTCCATTGATCGCACTACTAACTAGCTGAATGCCGTATTGTTGGGTAAGTATTCTGAGTTTTACTTTTAACTAAAGTTTTTACTTAAGTTAGTTGTCCACGGCTTCTTTCCATTGAGGATTGGACATTTTGAGGATTTTGCGAGATATCTAGACTGTACTAAATAGTATTTAAGTTAATTGTTTACTAACCAAGGATCATGTTGTACGAATATATTTTTTGAAATTTTGGACAGAGACCCAGACTAGCATTTGTCATAAATACTATAATAGAAGTTTATAAAAACTGCACAAGCGAGGTATTTGTATCAAAACTTCTTTGGAAGAACCCACCCTACTTTTGGTTACGCTACCCCGTCGGATCGATGTAAACGACGTCCAAGAAAGGTCACAAATATTGACTCTATTTTAACAAAGTTCACTATCAAGTCACGTTCGGGCGATTTGTATAATTCCCACATAGTCTCACAGTTCATAACTTCTGAGGAGTTTCTTCGAAGGACCTTTTAGTCCTATTGTGAATAATGTTAATGGGTTCCTAAAGTGCTCGATTAAAATCCCGCATCACTCGCTAAGCTCTTTTGAGGGATAAAATGATCACAATGACCTTTGAAATCTACAGCCCGCCGGCTCTTTTAGATTATTTTTTTATTCGTGGTTCAATTCTTATTGAAATTTGAACCTTCCTTTAAGCATTTCAACAGTTATTGAAGTATAAGTAAGATCATTTGCAAGTTGAAAATATATCGCCTAATACTAGGCAGTGTCATTTGACTGATAGGCATTGGGTATGTCTCCAAATAGATTACACCGCTATTGTTAAATTAGCAAATGAAGCAAATCAATGTGTAAACATGTGTAAATGTAACAAGAATAGTTTAAAAAAAAACCTTTTTTTTAAACAAGCTTTTACTGAACAAGTGCTCGCCAAGATGAATCAAACGAGCCGAAACTGCTGATGAGTTTGCGTTGTTTCATTACAGAGTACCTAGGACCACCTTCCAGCTCCATCATCAGACCCTGGTTACCATAGAAAGATAAACTACTCGTCAAGACGATTCAAATGAGCCCAAACTCGATGAGATTGTGTCGTTTCATTGCAAAGTTCCTTTGGCCACTTTCCAGCTCCATCATCAGATCAGCACCATGTTATCATAATATTGCATTGTCACGCAATTGACACATGCATGAAAAATTTTAGCTCAATCGGAAACCGGGAATTGGATCTAATTTAACTTGCAAGATTTAATTACAGACAACGGGACAGGTGAAAGTAAATAAGATAGAGCGACAGAATATAGCCTGCAGAGTTTCTTCTCAGGTTACAGCTGCTGAAAGCGTTAGGACTCCGTCGATCCTCATCTAAAAGGCTAGAGCGCTGCTTGCTTTTACACTCTCATTTAGTCTGAATTCCATTCACCCTTCGAGACTATCTCTACAATTTTTCTTGAGCCGGGACAGCACCTCCTGGTTGTGCTCGCGGGCCGACGAGGAAGGCGCGCTGGTGCCTAGGTAGAACATATTAATGATGTTCTACTTAGGCACCAGATTATCCAGAACAGGCTCATCGATCCTCCGTGGTTTCTCCTGCAGCTACAAATTCTGGTGCCATAAGGGGGGGCGCTACCGGCTCTTACACTCTAATGTAATTGGAATACAACTCACCCCATCGATCCTCTGCTGTTTCTCCTGTAGCTGCAGCTCCTGGTGCCGCAGCGTCGAGCGCTGTTTCTCCGCGGTGCTGCTGAGTCGCGACAACACCTCCTGGTCGTGTTCGCGAGCCGGCGAGGGAGGCGCGCTGGTGCCTAGGTGGAACACTACTTATTATTATAGCGATAGGTACTGTTATACTTATATCAACGAAAACATATAAGAAAATAATATAAGATAGCGGCTTGTGACGCGACCAGAAACCGCGGAGGAGGAGACTGTCACAAGAGCTTCGATCTCTTGATCATGTACTGTGAGTCAGTCTCTGCCTCCTGTCTCAGGCGTGAACTGGAGCCCATGAAAAGCCTTTAGATGTATGCCCACTATAGCGTACCATACCATAGCCGTGCCAGAGACGTGTCAAGCACGGAAATGCAGAAACGCTCCGTGCATAACCCGTGACAGTGCTGAACGGTGACGGAACGGTTTAGTGCGCATAGTCTCATTACTTTTCAATACAAATAATATTTTTTTGTATCACACGTTCCTAATACTGTCATGAAATGGTAAGTTATAGTGGGCAGACGCCTTTAAGGTACAATTCCTTAGCCGACTTTACACAGCAGCAGCAGGCGACGCAACATGGTCTGTGCCCATATTCGGAGCCTATTGGAAAGTATTCAATTCAGAAATTACACTTTTGAACGGAGAGTGGAATTTTCGAGTTGGAGATTCTCGAATGAGTCAAAAAACACAAGAGCTGGTGGATCGGTAACACAGCAAAGATGTATTTTTGACCGACGAACCACCGGAGGAGGTATACAATTCGACGCGTATATATATATTTTTTATGTATAACCACGCATAACGTTTTTCGTAGTAGTCCGATTTCAATAATTCTTTTTTTATTAGAAAGAGTATACTTCGAAATTGGTCCAATTTAAATTTTATCAAAATCGGCTGAGACATTTTTGATAAATCAACAATAATGTGAAAAACGTCACATCGATCTGTGCATAATATTTGCATTCTAGCGATGCGCCCCGGCTTTGCACAGGTGTATTATACATATAAAAATTTCTCTTGAATTACTCTATCTATTAAAACAACAAACTGCATCAAAATCCGTTGCGTAGTTTTAAAGATATAAGCATACATGGGGACAGACAGCGGAAAGCGACTTTGTTTTATATTATACTATGTAATGATTCTGTACACGGGTGAAGTCGGTCATGCTAATTTTTGCAAAAAATGATACAGTATATACTTGTAAACAAACTAACTAATAAGGTAGGTTATGATATTCCATTAAAATTTCAATTAGAACACAGGTGTTACTCAGGCGTGGTTTTCTAATTTAATGAAAAAGTGCAAAAACCACGCTAATATCAATAAGATGTTGACCATGATGTTTCTTGACTTTGATATCATTTCGCGCAGTTTTACGTCCTACTCCAGAAGGTGGTTATAATCTAGGCGTTTTCTGAATAGCCGGCTTTAGTCGAAATAGCCTAAAGCGAAAGTAATTCTGTCTGCCTCTCTATCGTTATATTACACAGCTAAGCCGGCAGGGGATCGATTTTGATGAGACACAGACATATTACTCATTGACAACTCACATCTATTCGTTTCAGACAAATATATGATGCGCACAAATAAGTGGTGTATTTCTAGACGAGCGACATATTTTAGAATATCACTGTCTTAATAATAATATTATTATTATCAACTTCTACTATGGCAACCGTGAAATCGATTAATAAATCGCTGTTAAAAAAAGGTATGATCAATGAATGACCTTAGATATAATTATTTTTCGCAAAAAAAATTGCAAAACCGCCTTCCATCGTGTGCAAAATTCGAATATTTCGCTCGAATAGTTTACATTATTATTGGTTTCTCAAAAATGGTTCAGCCGAGTTTTGTAAAATTTAAATGGGACTACTTCGGAAGTATACGCTTTCGAAATAATTTTTTTTTTTTTTATTCGGTTCACAATTGCCGAAATTATCGATGAACATACACAAAAAAAATACATACGGACGAACATAGAACCTCCTTTTTGGAAGTCGGTTAAAAATGTACTCTATAGCAGATTTTTATTTCAGAATTGGCTCCATAGCAAAAATTAGTCGTCATGTGACGGAACAATTCAAATTATTTTATTGAGATAACAGCGAATTCACAATACTATGGAAATTAACGTGGTTTTCACACATTTTATACTATATATAACGGGACTGAACTCACGTGTGGGGATAGTCGTAACGACTATAGTTTCGGTCGCATTCGGCGACCTTTCTCAAGTTGGCGAGTGCTAGCACGCGGAGCCGTCTCGCAATGCCAATGCAATGGGGACAGTCGTTACGACTATCCCCACACGTGAGTTCAGTCCCGTTATATATAGTATAAAATTCACAATACATTTATATTTATCTCCACATTTCACATGACGTGGCATTGCTCAAAGTTTAAAGTTGGTTTCATAGTAAAAATTGTTCATAACGATGAATACAGTAATATCCAATATCTCCTAGTAAATATCCGTCGTCTACACACGGGCTGTAATAATGTAATGTATAGTAAGCTTGTTGGATCGCATACGATTGGCTGGCTTCCGACCCGGTCAGTCCTAGGCGAAAACTAAATACACGAAAGATGATTGATGAGTCGTTCAATCGTAATCGCAATTATTGATTACCTCGCCTCACCTCCGGCTAGTAAAACTGTATGTTAATTAATTTTACTAGGTACATACGCCATTTACTTGTTTTATGAAACATTACTGATAAATAAATTAATTCGTGAAACCGCAGATTTCAGGTACTATGCAGAAGTACCTACGGTTCCACCGTAAACAAATGTTCACCACATTTTCTTTTTTGACCGACGAACCACCAGAGGAGGTATACAATTCGACGCGTATATTTTTTTTATAACCACGCATTAGTGTTTTCATAGTAGTTCCATTTCAATCATTCTTTTTTTATTGGAAAGAGTATACTTCGAAATTGGTCCCATTTAAATTTTATCAAAATCGGCTGAGTCATTTTTGATAAATCAACAATATTGTGAAAAATGTTACATCGATCCGTGCGAAATATTCGCGAATTCTGTACACGGGTGAAGTCGGTCATGCTATTTTTTGCAAAATAATAATTATATCGCGAATAAGTCCGCGCACCACCAACTCGCCACTGGTTAGTGACGTTGTGGTCGAATACGAGGGTCAAACTGAAAGTTCTTAGAACTGGCCACTTATAAACAATATAATAAAAAAATAATTCTATAATTTGAAAATAGAACTCTTTGCCAATATTACTGAGTATATACTTCATTCATTTGTCATTTGTTTTACGATTTGGCGGCAAATTGAAAATTGTCTGTGTCACGTCAACATGAATTTAACACGAGAAAATTTTCGTGCAATGATTTTTTATGACTTTCGATGTCATTTAAGTCAACAAGAAAGTTATGATAGACTACGATTGGCCTTTCACGATGAAGCCCCATCTCGTGCGACTGTTTACAACTGGTTTAATGAGTTTAAACGTGGTCGCACTAATCTCACTGATGATTTACGTGAGGGACGGCCTTCTACGGCGACGACTGAAGATAACATCTGTGTTGTGCGGCGTATGATAGAGACTGACAAAAGAGTGACCTATCAGCAGATTCGGACAAGCTTAGGCATCGGTATGAGTCAAGTGCACAAAATCCTACACGAACATTTAGCGGTCAGGAAGCTTTGCGCCCGGTGGATACCTCATAATTTGACTGAGGCTCAAAAACTCCATCGTGTGGATTGGTGCCGTAAAATGATTGAAAGATTTAACGGAGGTGACTCAAATGCTGTGTTCGACATACTAACAGGTGACGAAAGCTGGATTTACTGTTATGATCCTGAAACCAAAAGACAATCTGCTCAGTGGGTGTTTCCTTTCGAGGAGTTGCCAACTAAAGTGAAGAGAGATCGAAGTGCGGGGAAAAAAATGGTGGCCTCGTTCTTTGGAAGGATAGGTCATTTCGCGACAATTGTGTTAGAGGATCAAAAAACAGTTTCTGCAGAATGGTACACTACCAATTGTTTGCCACTTGTCTTGGAAAAAGTTCGAGAGAAACGACCTCGCAGTAGGATCCTCCTTCACCACGACAACGCCTCATCGCACACCGCCAAGCGAACGATCGACTATTTGGCGACATCAAACGTTGAATTACTGGGTCACCCGCCGTATAGCCCCGACCTCGCGCCTTGTGATTTTTATTTATTTTCAAAAATTAAAGAAAAACTTAAAGGAAAGCGGTTTATGAATGCTGAAGAAGCGGTGGCTGCGTATCGCGATGCCATTGAAGAGACCCCTAAGGACGAGTGGGCAAAGTGCTTTTCCCAGTGGTTCCATCGCATGCAGCGGTGTATTGACGTGAATGGACAATATTTTGAAAAGATATAATAAAACTAATAACTGGCTAATGTAATCAGTTTTTGATTTTCTAAGAACTTTCAGTTTGACCCTCGTATGAAACACGCAAATTTTGAAGAAACCAATTCACTCTGACCCTGGAATGCTTTAGATTATATCTCCCAGGAAACAAGAAAGCCGACAGTCCATCGTCGCCATAAGCTCACCGCTTGTACACCGTATGCACACAGAATTTACGTTCCGTTGAGAGAACACCAGTTTTATTTTCTTCTAAAGGTTCTTACAACAACATTCTAATTCTCAGCATGATCTCACATACACACCTTACCAAGTCATATTTCCGTTTGTCGTAGGTAATAGGTACTTGAGTTATTCATATTGAGCGTGATTCATTCAAGTAAAGACATAGAATAGATTAGTAAGGAACTCATTCAACTTGGTATTTTCTGTGGCGCAATTTGCAATTCAAAACAAAAGTTACAATTTGAAGACACAAAGTAAGCAGTGTACTCGTAAAAGATTGTGTTATAATAGAATTTTATGTAAATGGCTTCCATTAAGTTTATATTGCAGAAAAACTGTTTATCTGACGCAAACGGTTTTTGTTATTACATAACAAGAAATATTTTAAACAGGAAATTATGATTTTATGATGTATTTAAGGTCATGCTCATAAATGTACTTATTGGTAATTCTCTACAAACTTTGAATCTTTAATAATAGATTGTTTAAAAGATTGGTTGAACTATGAGGCCATTTAGCATTAATTCAGTCAAAGACGCTCTACAATCAGATTTATTTTGGAAAAATATTGTTTTAGCATTTTTATGTGGCGTAGCGTGGGACTTCGTAGGCTGATGAGATCAGCGTGGGTCACCCTCATTTGCGTGCGGCATATGCCGTCGGCGGCGTAGATTTTTTCGTCGGTCACTCGTTTCAATCGTCCAACTGAACTAAACTGTTATTTAACTTACAGATAAATAAATAAATAAATAAATAAATATTTTGGGACATTTTACACACGGCCTCTGACCCCAAACTAAGCAAAGCTTGTGATATGGCTGCCAGAGACTGATATACTACATATACTTATTTTTAAATACATACTTATATAGATAGTAACTACACTGAGAAAAAAATCGCCACTAAATATTACAAAAGTGCTTTGTATTTGGCGAAAACACTAAATTTTAGTATAATTTATCAAAGTTTTGCTGTATTTGCAATTTTTATTATTTTTTACTAACAGTTTTGTTTTTGTAATTGTAATTCCTAAAATACGATTTTAGTAAATGCAGATATTGCAAAAGTTTAATATTTATTACAAATGTATAGTAAATATTGTTAGAGTTTTGTAAATTCCGCAAATTCGATTACTATTTTCAAGAAGAGGGAGTTGTGTTTCTAACAATTTACCTATTTTGTAATTCTAAGTAATACTTTTAATCAATTTTAAAAAACGTTTGTAATTTTAAGAATTAACTATAGTTGATACAACAAAAATATTTAGTTTTACCTTTTTGTAATTCCAAGCAACACGCTTTATTTATTTCAACACGGATTTGTAATTTTTAGAAAATATAAAATTATTGGTACAAGAAAAGATTTAGTTTTTACCTTTTGTAATTCCAAGCATCTCGTTTTATTAATTTCAACACGCGTTTGTAAATATTAGAAATAACTAATTGGTACAACAAAAATATTTAGTTTTTCCCTTTTTGTAATTCCAAGTAACACGCTTTATTAATTTCAACACTCGTTTGTAATTAATAGAAATAACTTTAATTGATACAACAATAATATTTAGTTTTCCCCTTTTTGTGATTCCAAAGAGCATGCTTTATTAATTTCAATACACGTTTGTGATTTTTAGAAAGAACTTTAATTGGTACATCAAAAATATTTTGTTTTACCCTTTTTGTAATTCCAAGCAACATGCTTTATTAATTTCAACACCCGTTTGTAAATATTAGATATAACTTTAATTGGTACAACAAAAATATCTAATATTTCCCTTTTTGTAATAACAAGCAACACGCTTTATTAATTTCAACACTAGTTTGTAATTATTAGAAATAGCTTTAACTGGTACAACAATAATATTTAGTGTTTCTCTTTTTGTAATTCCTAACAACATACTTTATTAATTTTAACACACGTTGGTGATGTTTAGAAAGAACTTTAATTGGTACAACAAACATATTTAGTATTTCCGTTTTTGTAATTCCAAGCAACATGCCTTATTAATTTCAACACGCGTTTGTAAATATTAGAAATATTTTTAATTGGTACAACAATAATATTTAGTTTTACCCTTTTTGTAATTCCTAAGAACATGCTTTATTAATTTCAATACACGTTTGTTAAATTTATAAAGCACTTTGATTGAGTAAAGTTGAGTAAAAAATATTGATACAACATAATTATTTAGTTTTTCCCGTTTTGCAATTCCAAATAACACGCTTATTTAACTTCAACACACGTTTGTAAAATTTAGCAAGAACTTTATTTGGTACAACAAATATAATTAATTTATCCCTTTTTGTAATTACAAGGAACACGCTTTAATTATTATGAGCTTCCAGCGGCTTCGCCCGCGTGGCCTACATATGACGTATGTTTTTTCAGAAACAAACATTATAAGCGCTCTTACGATAATAATCTCAATTGAAATTACAAGATGACAATATTCCCAAACAAAGCATGATTGTTTTTCAACAACAAACAAAGTTATAAAATTGACAAAATTAGCCGTAAAACGTAAAGTTATCGCCTATAACAATAGCAAATATTAGATCATAGGTAGTAGTAAGTAACAATATTTTTCCCAGAACAAATTATAATAAAATTATTTAACGCTATGGCAAGTCTTGAGTAAAGAGTAAAAAAAATGAAGAATAAGCATAGCTGCTGGATTCTAAACGCTTACAAATAAAAAGCAAATTTTTATGAAGCTATTAAACGGAAACGGAAAAAAGCTTACGTTTACTATCAAAATTCATGGTAAGGGCACTGAAGTTACTGGAATAATATACGAGATAAGTTTACACTTTAATACTCGAAAAATCTCAAATTAATACTTATGCATTAATTCTAATTGCATTAATTGGCATTAAGATTTTTTTCTGATGCTGCGTTTTCTGTTCCCGCCAACGTCGTTGAAAGATTCTTATTTGACGGCTTTGGCTTTGGTTTCATTAATTCAGTACACTAAGTATCATACGAGTACTTCGTAGGGTTTGACATGCTCTTAGGCGATTAGTACTATGTACATACAAAAAAAATCCACCGCGTTGGTACCTAGATAGGTACTGGCATAGACAAGTATTGGTATCTGATACACCACTGGTTTGGAAGATGAAAAAAAAAATGATTTACCTTGTTTTGTAATTACAAGCGTGGGTGTAATCATTTTCAAAACACGATTGTCATTTGTATTGAAAGGTAGAATAATTTCAAACATGAGGCTTTATTAATTTCAAGACACTATTGTAATTTTACTACAATACTTTAGTTAATGCAACAGAAACATTTAGTTTTTGGTCTTTTTTGTAAATCCAGCAATAAACTAAGTAATTTCAACGAAATGTTTTGTTATTTCCAGTAAAGTGTCCGGTGTGTTTTGCTTTATGAATACGATCCCGCCTTTTCAGCAGCCATTTCGTAGTTGCTTGCAGTAGAGTAAACATGGAGAGTGAAGTTCAGTACCAACAAACTGTGTTTTACCACCAGATTTAAACACTGTGAGTGACAATTGACAATCTTACACAGGAGTCATTGTTATAACAGCTATACAGTCATCTTACTGAGTAATTGGGGTCTCAGTGAATACGATCCCGCCTTTCCAGCAGCCATTTCGTCGTTGCGTGCAGTAGAGTAAACATGGAGAATGAAGCTCAGTGCGTACCAACCAACTGTGTTTAATAGTGTAGTGTCATAAGTACAGATAACCAGTGTAAGTGAAAATTGTCAATTTTACCCAGAATCTACGGAGTAACTGGGTTTCTCCGTGAATACATTATACTCGCCGGCAATGTAAATTATGTTTTATTGTACATGTGGCTGTTTCGTGTGTTATATTATAAATGTGTAATACTTAATAAATATCTAATATGACTTCACTTGAATCTTTATTTTTATGTTTGTAATTATTATTCACCTTGTAACTTACATTTAGATTTTTTAGTTTATAACCTTAGATGCGTTTTGTAAGATAATATGTAACTCAAGTAGTTTCAATAGCTTAATTTTGTATTATCTAGTTGGTTTTGTAATGTCTAGTTTAGTTCTGTGATATCTATTTAATAAACCCTTTCCATAAAAAGTTATAAAACACTTCAAATTGAAATATTTAAAACTGTATACTTATAGGTAGGTAATTGTTATAAGTAGGTATACAGTTTTTAATATATTTTAATTTGAAGTGTTTTATAACTTTTTCTTGGATGGGGTTTACTAAATTGATAACACAGAACTAAACTAGACATTACAAAAATCAACTAGATAACACAAAATTAAGCTATTGAAACTACTAGACTTTTACTAGATAATACTAAACTAAACTTTCGAAAGTACTAAGGCTTACTAGATATTACAAAACTAATCTATCAAAATTACTAGGTGTTTACTAGATGATACAGAACTAAACTTTTGAAAGTACTAAGACTTGACTAGATATTACAAAACTATTCTATTAAAATTACTAGGGGTTTATAGATAATACAAAACTAAAATTTCGAAATGACTAGGGCTTTACTAGATATTACAAAACTAATCTATTGGATCTACTGGGGCCTTACTACATGTAACAAAACAGGTATTAATAATTCCTACTAAATATCAATTTGTATTTTTTACAGGGCATTTGTTGTCCTCGGAATTAGTAAAATCTTTAGTATTTTTTACTAAGATTTTACTTTGACTTTGCTAGCTATAACAAAACAGGTATTAGTAATACCTACTAAATATCGATTTGTATTTTTAACAGGGCATTTGTTGTCTTCGGGATTAGTAACATTTTAGTAAAGAGTACTAAGGACTTTACTAGATATTACAAAGCTAATCTATTGAAGCTACTGGGACCTTACTACATATAACAGAACTGATATTGTAATATCTACTAATTGCATTAACAAAAATCGATTTGTATTTATTACAGGTCATTTGTTGTCCTCGGATTTAGTAAAATTTTAGTAAAGATTACTATTTTTTTGTTAGTTTTTCTCTCAGTGTAAATAACACCCAGACACAGAGCAAACATTTATGTTCATCACATAAATATTTGCCCTGGGTGGGGATCGAACCCACGCCTCTTCGATCCAGAAGTTAGGGTCACTAACCACTGAGCCACCGAGGCAGTCAAATAATAAGGTGACTGTATATGGGTAACATGGTATGTCTGTCTGTGTTTCTACTCCAGCAAAAAGCTAAAGTAGAAACACAGACCAAATCAAAAAATCAAGACAGCACATCGTGAACAGACAAGTGATGCCGGTTTTTTATACAATGTGTGTGAGTGCGTTGGTGTTGCGCCGCCATAGTTCGACTGACGAGCCTAGGCATAGTTTCTTTGTACGTGTACATGTGTGTGTTGTCTGTACACGGCGAGGCATAGTTTTGCCGGCCTCACTTGTTTGTTCACAACATTCTGTCTTATTATTTTTTTTTTGGTCCGAGAGTAGAAATACAAAACTTCGAAAAAATTCACTACAAAAGTAATTGAATTTGAGATGCCAAGTGAGCAACAGAAACTGTTCCCTTGAAATAAGAGAAGCGTAGAGAACGCAATGTTGTTTAATATTTTTTCAACAAAAGCACATTCAAATTCTTGATGGCAAGTGCGTAAATTATTAATTGTACTAAGCGCTAGCGCAGCCAACGCGAATATTAATTCAACACAAGGCAAATCCGAAAATTGTGCTTGCTTGCTGTCGCTCTTTTTCGAATTTCTCTTTCTTTTTCGTAAAATTAGGCACCCGGTTACATGGCTTCCATTGTTCACTCTCGCTGGGGAGGGAGTGACCAGAGGGAACGAAATATAAAAACTTTTACTTTCTGCCTTGTAATGAACCATGTCCCATACCACTGACGAGCACGGGTCACTGCTCATTACGACGGTTCGGTCTTGGCTATAATACGCAGGTCTAATGCGGGTGGTTCCCTAATGGTTATATACTTAGCCAACTTGAAAAAAGCAGGATACCCACGTTAAATACTTATCGTTAGACGAGTATGAAAAAGCTCATTCGTCATAGTTTCGCTTATTTGACAGCAGATTATTATAATATCTCTTAGGTCACAGCACTCTTTAGGACCTATCTAAATGCACTAGAATACTAAATACAACGTTGCATGAAAATGTTATTTACGATATTTAGAAAATTGTCACGAAGTGAATAAAATCTATGACATGCGAGAAACAGGTTGACAATGAGAATACCTACGTGTGATAGAGTGAAGTGCTTAAGTGACGAAAGGAAACGTCTGTGCCACCCAACTAGTGGGATCAGGTTGATCCTCATTGTCTGGATTACGAATTGAAAAATAATATGCGAGAGTAACGTTAAACTCCAAAAAATTTTTAGACAACTTGCCATGGGACTGGACTCCTAAGCAGTATAACCACATAAATTTCATTTATATCTGCTCTACAATGTGTATAAACGGTATAACCTAACCTAAACCTTTCAATTATCAACATAATTGACAATAGCATTCGTGACTACGATGAATAAACAGAAACACCTAAACACTAGACTGGGCGTTGCAAAACTGTGTCCAAGGTTATGAACATTAGTTCCTCTTGGGTGCTGTCAGGAGTTATAATACTGTTTTATAGCCCCTACATAGATCAAGCAATGGACCAACTTAAGGCGATATACTAGTGACGAGGAAATTGAGAAATAGGTATTTGGACTAAACTATTGCCGTCGCGATGCGCCCAAACCAGGGAGCTTCAATGTGTGTGGTGACGCAATTGTATTTGTGTGCGTACTGCGCTCGAACTCTCCCCGCACCTTACCTGCGCCCCAACGAACTCGCTGGCCGACCGATATTTTATTTTGAATTGTAGCAAAATATGATATTACGTAGAGTGCGCGTGTTAGCGCCTCTTGCCGTAGAATACCTGATAGTTACTACTAAAAGGGTCCTACGCCATAGATACTTAATAGTTTGTATGAAAAGTAGCTAATGCCATAGAATATAGTAGCACTTTGTAGGTGTTAACTAATGAGATGTTTTGAGGGCAGTTCGCCCTACGCTATTGAAGAGAATAGACGTTATAAAAAGTATTAAAATCTTTAATTTAATTCCTCCCCTTCTGTCATCAGAAGTGGGATTGGAAAACTCACCCCCACAATGGACAATAAATTAGTGAAAATGATAATAAAAAAACTTGTACATTGAACTGAGTGAAATATTAAGAGACAAGTGAGAGACATAACAAGTGAAAATTAAGTGTGAAATTGTGAACAAAACTAATGAACAATATTAATTAATGAAAAACAGTGATTTAAATAAATAACATAAAAAAAGACCAATAAAAAAAAAACGGACAGTAACTAAACGATTAATAACCAAATAATGTGATTGAAGTGCCAAAAATAATTGATCAGTTATCCCGAACTTTGATCCAAGTATTGTTTCAAATTAAGTTTAAAAATAGATTTCTGCAGCTGATATGTTGGACTTGAAACGGCAACGGGACGACGCGACGTAGGTAGAGACCAACTTAAGAGGAGTACCGTTTAAGTGGGCACACCACCATGCCAGCTGACTTGTAGAAAAAATGGACGACGCCGCGCGCCACACTTGGGCATTGAACAAAAGGTCTTGAACCTGCATTTCTAAAATAATAATGTTTGTGCCGAGATTTAAAAAAAATATTGCGAACATGTGGTCTGTTTTGTGACGTGACAAAATGAATATTGAAGCAGTTGAAATTGCCATTTTATGAGGTAAAAATGCAGTTTTATGAAGGTGAATATGTTGGCATGTATTTAAGAGACTATACGTAAGTGAATCCAACGCAAAATCAATTGAAAGTAGCAACAAAACACTAACGACGTATCAAATACATATCTAATGACGTGCTGATTTTGATAAATACACCATAGCGAAGTTAATATGCTGATGAAATCTTTTGCGAAAATATGTGAGAAAATGAACTACTGGTTGTCATCACTGTGGTCCGATTATAAATCTTCAACGACTGCCAACGAGGTTGAAAATGACCTGAGTGATTTCGAGCGCTGCCGTGCCATCCAGATGTGAAAATACAATACATTATTTTACCGTGCAAAAAAGGAATATGTGTTGAAAAATGTTGAATTGGAATGATGGATGAATCTTAGATGAGATGCAGTATTGATTGATAGATTTGCGAGGTATGTTAAAAGAAATGTTTCTATTTTTGTTAATGCAGTACTTTTTATCTTGATTGATACATAACAAAGATAAATAATGAATGAATGAATGAGAAATACTTATGATTCAATTTTTAAAAACTATCGCAAGTAGATATTTCTTACTTCATCTAAGGAAAGTTTGAAAAATTAATATTTTCGAAGAAGACGGGTTTTTACATTATCATTTGAAAACATAGAAATGAAGATCATAATTATTGCTAAGAAAGTATGTCAAAAATACATTGGAAAAATGCAACGGAATGGTACCTAAAAATAACAGTTGAAGTTTATCTTATTCATAGAACTGAAATGTTTTTAACAAAGAATTGATTCGTGAGTCAAGCGTGGCATAATAACAATCAACGCTCCAAAATGATTCTAAACAAACATTCCAGTCATAAAGTCGCCAACAAAAACCATACTGTTATTGGTCCCACAATCATGAGGATAAGGGCTGAGGATAGGTACTTGAGAACTAACGTCTGCAACTTTTATCGGCTAGCGACGGGTCGATAACTAATTGAAAAGAATTATGACGAAACTTAATTTTTTGGGTCTATCCTCAGAACAGCTGTATCAAAACTTGACGAAAAATAACTAAAAGCTTCTAATATGATAAAATGTGCCGTCAAAATGCATCATCATCATCGTGAATAAACAAATAAAATTGAAATGATGAAATTGATTGGGCATACTAAAAGCAAAAGAAAACGAGAGTAAATAAATAAATTCATGTAAGTAATAACTTTGAGAAGATAATGGTTATTTACGGACAACTAACTGGCTAAATTATTTTGGGCTATTTGACAAGCCAGGTACATTTGAAAATAATAATCAAAGAAGAAGAGTATAAAAAAGCAGCTCAACGTTGATGGGATTGGATAAACATGAAAAGTGAATCTGAGCTGAGTCTAAATATTTTTTATGGGAAAACGAAATGCTGTGAAAATAAAATACAGAATAGTAGCCATGATAGGAGATGGAAAAAAGCCATGGAATACAAAATTGTATTTTGTTTGGTCAAAGACAAAATGAGAGTGAAATTGAAAAGAAAATTAAATGCCATAAAATACGATGTGGTATCCGTATTGGTAGATGGCAACACGGCATTGTTTAAATTGCCACGAAAATCCCAGACTCAAAAAAATGGGTTTTCAGTAATTACAACATTTTTTTTCAGGTTTAGGTTCTAATATTTTTTATTTCAGGGACAAATTAACATTCCTTTTATTTCAGAGACGATTGAATAAAAAAGTTAAAAATTACAAAGAGCGAAAATATAAAATAAAAGTTTCAAAACAATTATTTGAAAATTATTGTGTGAAGCAGCAAACAGAGCGAAAATAAATATATGAAAAATTTTCAAAACAATTATTTGAAAATTATTATTTGAAGCAGCAAACAGAGCGAAAATAAATATATGAAAAAGTTTCTAAACAATTATTTAAAAATTATTGTGTGAATCAGCAACTAGAGCGAAAATATAAATGAAAATGTTTTAAAATAATTATTTGAAAATTATTGTGTGAAACAGCAAATAGAGCGAAAATATAAATGAAAAAGTTTCAAAATAATTACTTGAAAATGATTGTGAAGCAGCAAATATTAATTTTTTGTTTGAGTATCTGACATAATTATGTACAACTCGTAGAAACATTGAAATGTTTCAATGCAACGAAGTTACTGATAGAAAATACCACAATTTGTAAATAATTTATTTGGTACAGCAAGATAATGTATCAATAAAAAAATACCGCAATTTGTAGAGAATTTAGAAAAGTTCAGCCGTTCTTCGGCACATCAAGACAATTTATCAGAAACAAAATTATTATGTTATTAGAATATGTGAATTTTGTGTGATTATAGCACAGTGCAAGCCCTTCCCACTTAACCTCAACAGATGCTCATTGAGGGACAAGGGACATCTACCTGCCTACGCGCTGGGTGCAACATTTTGAAGCAAAAAAAATGAAACAATCATTGAACTATCGACTATCGACTGGATGATGAGACAAACAAATGGAGAAAACAAAAAAACACATTTATTGCAATTTGGGCTTGAAGAGCGAAGAGTACATTTATAAAAATAGAACAACCAAATCTCAACAACTTTTTTATTGTATTTAATTTGTACATGAAGAGTACATTAGTCAGAATGGATGAGCGAATTTCACTTCAAAATCACTTCGATATTTATGATCAAATGAAAAATCAGCCGCACCCATTGTGTTTCAAAACACAGACTACCAGCAATAATTCCAAGATACTGTCGATGTATATCAAATCTGATGTAGCTACAAGAGATCCTCGAAAAGACGAAAAATTATTTAAAATTCGTCGAAACATGTCACATTATCACACAAATGCTATGGTCATATTGTTTATAATGTACCACACCGAATTTTGGAAATTCTGCTGGACATTGATCTAAAAACGAAGAGCGAATGGCACCACGCTGTGCCAGCGTGGAAAAGTGGATATTTGCTATTGTATTTTGTATTGCGTTATTAAAATCTTGTACTATCCATGCTGAACAGCAATGATTACAAACAATATGGCAAATAAAACAATACAATGAACTCTATACAAACCAAAAATGTTTATCACGAGATGTGTACAAGTGTACAAGATGTGGACAAGAGAAACAAGTTTGAAGTTGAATTTGAAAAAAAAAAACGAATGCGGATTGAAAAAGAGAAGATCTTACTTATTTGCAAGTTGCACATCTAAATGACGTCACGGAATCAAGAGCAAATGACCGTGTTAGCGACAAAGTTATTGTATCTACTCTGGAAAATTTAATTTGAAATAAAGCTCTGGTAACTGCTTATGGTCAAAATAATAAAAAGCTCAGCTTTGGAAAAGCTAATGTGAAATAGCGAAAAAAGTTCTTGTATCTGCTCTGGAAAATATAATTTGAAATAAAGCTCTGGTAACTGCTGATGGTCAAAATAATAAAAAGCTCAGCTTTGGAAAAGATAATTTAAAATATATTTCTGGTGTGAAATAATAAAAATTATGAGATGTGTGTAAGTAAAAAAAAATGCGTTAGCCGCTCCTTCGGAGTGCGCTGAGGTCGCATTCAAAGGCGTAAGCCGCTCTTTCAGAGCGAGCCGGGATCGCATATCAAAAAAATATTCAAGGCGTAAGCCGCTCTTTCGGAGAGCGAGCTGGGATCGCATTACAAAAAATAAAACATTAAGGCATAAGCCGCTCTTTCAGAGCGAGCTGGGATCGCATACAAAAAAAAACATTGAGGCGTAAGCCGCTCTTCCGGAGCGAGCTGGGATCGCATATAAAACAAAAAAATATTTTCAGCGTAAGCCGCTCTTTCATAGCGAGCTGTGATCGCATATAAATAAAAATATTTACAGCGTAAGCCACTCTTACAGAGCGAGCTGGGATCGCATACCAATAAAAATAAATTGCGTAAACTACTCAAAAGAGTTTGTTGTGATTTCTATAATCAGGCGTAAGCAGCTCGAAAGAGTTTGCAGATATCACTAAATACAAAAAATAAAATTAACATCAACATTAAAATAATGCGTTAGAGACTCTAAAGCATTCCGTGGGTTCGCTACAAAAATAATAAAACAAAAAATAGCGTTCGTAAACAACTGTAAGGGTGCTATGTAGAGTTAGTTCTGTGTTATAGTGAGTATTGTGAGTCAAGCCACTTTGCAGGTTTAATTGAAAAAAATAATATGACACAAAAAGGGTCATTGACCGCTTGAGGGTTACTCCGAAGTTGATTTGAAACTAATCGTATATGCAACTGCCCTGCACTGGCCATATTGTTATGTATCATGATACATTTGTATTTGTTTGTTAATGTAATGTTTTGCGTTTTGTTGTTATAAAACACTAAGTGGCTAATGTAAAACTTATGGCATTAATGTTGAGAAATTATTTATAGAAATTGACGTTTTAGTATATTGATTAACATTAATTGAAATTATGTTATAGTTTGTGTTTTTATATTGATACTGACACACTATTTTATTCAGAAATTAACTACAATGCTTTTTGTCGATATGTATTATTATAATTATTGTGAAAGCCTTACGAGATCGGAAGGCATTGCAGGAAGGCCGTGTTAGCGCCTCTTGCCGTAGAATACCTGATAGTTACTACTAAAAGGGTCCTACGCCATAGATACTTAATAGTTTGTATGAAAAGTAGCTAATGCCATAGAATATAGTAGCACTTTGTAGGTGTTAACTAATGAGATGTTTTGAGGGCAGTTCGCCCTACGCTATTGAAGAGAATAGACGTTATAAAAAGTATTAAAATCTTTAATTTAATTCCTCCCCTTCTGTCACGCGCAAGATAACTCTGCGCGCGAGTCGTGGCGCCACGTACGTTATATCACTCGTATTCTGTATTCCCTGGCAGCATTGAATTGTTTCCTGATTTTGGCCGTACGTAGAGCTATCTTGCGCGTATTCTACGTAACTATGCTCTGGTTACCTAGTAGGTATGGCAGATAGGCGATCGATAGCAAACAAAAAGATTAATTATTTTAATGATTATTTATTTTTCTGCCATTAGAAAGCTACATTATTTGTGACATGGGTTAATTTTTCTTTATATGCTAATTTATTTTCTTTCAAATAATTATTGTTTGACAAAAACGTAATATGTACCTAACTAACATCATATACAATTGGATATTTGATATCTGTAGGCGCTGCAGTTTACATAATATATTTTTACTGGAATTACTTCTTTTTAAATATAAATGAATTATTTTTTTATGGAAATATCTTACATTACGTCGTTCTTCTACGGTCTATAATAAATATCCCAAATGCAAGTTGGAGTCGCGCTCGAAAGGTTTCATACCGTATGAGAGCCAATTATTTCGATTCAATTATATATTTTTTAAATTGATACATTTATATACATGATATATTGATATATTATATTACTAAATATTCTGAGAATATTTCAAGCGTCTACCTTTTGTGTACATTAATAAAAATCGTGCAAAAAATCACGTCTGTTGTATGGTATGAAAAAATATTTATTTCGTTCTATTTTTTGACCGACGTAACGGAGGAGGTACTCAATTTGACGATTTTGATAATTCTTTGTTAGAATTTTTTTCATTGGAAAGAATATACTTCGATATTGATCCCATTTAAATTTTATTGAAATGGGCTGAGCCATTTTTGATAAATCAACAATAATCGATCCGTGCGCACTATTCGCGAATTCTGTACCTACACGGTTGAAATAGATATTTATTTAACTCTATTTTTAGTTTTGTTTTTATAGTGGGAACAAATACATCATCTGTGTAAATTGTAACTGTTTAACTTTTACGGTTCGTGATATACAGCCTAGTGACCAACGGACAGACGGACAGAGGAGTCTTAGTAATAGGGTCTCGTTAATCTAAAACTTCTTGCCTTTCATATTGTAGGTACCTATCGCCGTATTTGCATTCCGAAATTAGTCCCATAGTATAAAAATAATTGAGGATTCAATTAAACAGATGCGAGGTTTACTGTTTAGAGAACAGCTTGTCATACTTTGGTTCTACTTTAAAAACGTTTAAAAAATTGAAACAATTAGCTAATTAAAGCAGCAGTGGGTAGGGCACATATAATAGTAATACAGGATAGAACATACACTACTTATTATTTATTATTAGATTAAAGCATTTAAAGCACTACTAATTGAACTTTTTAGCAAATCTCAGTGGATTGGCAAGTTAATATGACAGATGGCAAGGCACATAGTTCAATGAACGGATAGCCGATGGGGCTATTTTCTCAAATGGATCTCACGTACTGGCAAGCATAGAACGTTTTTTGCCTTAGGTGGACTAAGGATAGATTTATATGTTACAGTTATAATATATTTTTAGAGAGCACGTGATTTTCCTAATTAGAACTATTATTTCGGTTTAGACGCAGTAATATAATGTAATGAATGAAGTAGTAAGTATAATGGCACATAGTTCCAAGAATGCTCAATTTTACGAATGCACAATTCTCAAAATGGCAAAATAATTTCAAATGGGAAAATCACATTTCCATATAAAAAATCACCGGTAATTAAAGCACAGAGTGTGCAAGGCAAGTTTTACTATTGGAGCAACTAACATATTGTATGTATTATATAACCATAACTAAGTATGACATAAAGACCTATATAATTATACACATGAGATCATAGTTACTCGTATCAGTCAGAATTTGTACATCCTACTAATATTATAAACGTGAAAGTTTGTGAGGATGGATGGATGGATGGATGTATGTATGGATGTTTGTTACTCTTTCACGCAAAAACTACTGAACGGATTGAGATGAAACTTTGCAATAATATAGCTTATATATCAGAATAACACATAGGCTATAAATTATAATGATATATTGCGTATGCGGGCGGAGCCGCGGGTAAAACTAGTACATAATATTATTTCATGCTATATAAGGTATTTTCAGCGAGCCATTTTTTAAGCTATGTTTAAATTTGTTTGCATCTAAAAATTTTATGTGAAGAGGTAGACTAACACTTTTATGGCTGTATTAGATGAATTTTGATGATACAAAGTATTATTTACTTGTACTACACGAATATTGAATTTATGTTGCGGACGTAAAATTTGCGATCTAGCTGATTTATTATCAAAAAAGTAGTTTTGGTTATTTTAAACACAAATCACTTAAAGTAAGATTTTTTTAGGAAATTTTTAATTGAAATTATGTTGCCATTAAATTAAATAGAATTAAGCATTCGCAGAATTGAGCATTCCCGGATTAGTTGGGCATTATGAGAATTGGTCATTCTGCACCTAAACCATTTAGATGTCTGCCGATACAACACGATATATATAAACTAAAAAATTACTACACAGAATTGTGTAGTCGCTGCAATAAGTCGCAGTAACTAAACGCATCCATACATAAGATCTCTTTCTTCAAAAGTAACAAAGATACATCGGTAAAATTACAAGATTTGAAAAATTAACTAATATTTTTAATAAACATCGATATCGATGGACATCACTAGAGCATCGACAAAAATATCGTCTATTACTACATCCCTAGTGCATGTGTACGTATAGGTTTGAACCTCCCTCACCTCAACCCTACCTCCGCATCGTGCGATAGGGACAATTGCAGCTCAGAGCAATTTATACCTACAAAAATCTTGGCAAAACAACGTTTCGTATTACGCTGTTTTCTTCATCAAAAACTAAATTAATCAAGTATTTTTTTATATCAAAATTTACAAAAAATATGTGTTTATGATTATGTCATTTCATATTTTGTTAGAAATTAATAAGTTTATTCTGGTGGGTCTTTAAAGACGTCGGTAAAAATGGTGAATTTTTTTGAGACTTTGAAGGATCATATTTTGCCTGATAATTAATTTATCAAAAAAATGAAAAGACAGGGTAGTTCAAACAGCTAAATTTAATTTTATGGCAAAAAATTGTAACTCTTAAAGCATTTTCCAGAAAGAAAACAGCGCAATACGTTTGTATGGAAAATTACAGACCACCTCAGCTCTTAATTATCTAGTTTGCTGTGGCAAAATAAGATAAAACAAGTTAAAACTATGATCTTCTGAGTATGAAGACTTGGTCGCCGGCACTAAAGTCACAGAATTTCAATAAGTACTCGGCAGAATGTTATTCTAGTCTAGAAATCTAGACGAAGGACATAATAGTCTAAAATATAGTTGCACTCATCATTTTTGTATGCGACTCGCCAAATTTTAGTATGCGACCTCGAAATGATAAAAAGAAATCAACAGCTTCAAACATTGTATCGACAGACGATAAAGTTTATGTATGGAACAGCTGATTTTTAGAGTGTTTTCATTTAGGTATTAATTTGAACTATGTCCGGAGGGTGCAATAATTAACCAATTGTTTCATCAAAGTCGGATGAGTATGAGCTACTGTGAAAGACACGTACATTTTTACAAACGTGCACATATGAGATTGCCAGCTACTCAACTGCCCAACAAGCATCGAAGCATCACTGTCTCCACTAGAGAACTTTTCGACCCAATCGGTCAACTGACCTCCGTGCTATGTTCACTGTCCACTGCCATTTCAACTGGCTAATCCGCTGAGCTATGTCGGTGAGCTATGTAACTTTGGTTCTTCTACGGATCTTCATACTTCTGATTCGATCTCGCAGATAGAGATACATTAGACATGCATTAGATATTATATTAGGCGACTGCATAGCCGCCTCGTCATTGAATCACATAAAAAATTACATAGACTGCTAAACATATAATCCTTCCTGCTAGCTTAGCCAGAGCCTCGTAAAAAACCTCAATTAAGTGTCCCCAAGGGTAAACGATAAACTTTTGGGACCTAAACTTTCCGTCTAACAAAAAAGTTTTCAACTAAAAACTCCTAAGTATCCCTATAACGAAGAATATTTTTCACACAGAAATCTCTCTTTTCAATCCCACTCAGATTTTTTAATAAATTATGTTATCTGCGCAAGTCTTAAATATATTTTATCTCCGTCCTCTTCAGCAGACTTAATTAGAAAATTAGTCAACTTTTAAACATGATAAATTTAAACTCGTTAAATGAAAAGGCCCTTTGTTATTCCCAGCCTCTAATTAATACGCGCGTAAGAATTAATTAACTAATACTTGGGTTACATAAAGACTAAAAATGCTCTTGAAATTATGAAGAGCAGAGTCAAAAATCGCTCATTTTCATATCAATTGGATGAGAAGTCGTACGAAATCAAAATTGCACTTCATTTCGATTCGTCAAACTATAATATACGAGGTTGCTGGTAACTTAACAAACCCTTTAGTACGAGTACATCAAGATGAACAAGTTTTGCTATCGGATTAACTAAAATTGCAAAAACAGTCGTTCCATACTTATATACGCCATTATTCCTCACATAGAAGACCAAAAGCAAGACATCGATACGAAGATGCACACCGTGCACACGTGAGACAAATTGTTTAAGAATAAAAGAGACTAGATAAAAGTCCTATTAGTGATTTAACCGCCAGCAATACATATGTGTTACGGATTTAAAACAATGTTATACGGAAAGTACACGGCAAAATGAGGTCAGAGGAGTCTCTCGATGTTCGGTGACCACATAGTAGAAGTTTTGACCCACAGGTCTTCGTACATCAAAAGACCCCTTGACTGGCCCAAAAAAGATGGTGAGACGCTGACTTCCACTGCAGCGGATGGAGCACCAAAGCTCTCAACAGAGAAATATGGAAAGAGCAAAGGGAGTATAATGGCTAAATTAGTAATAATGTGTCCGAGTGACTAGGACTCAGATTTTTGAAGCAGTATATATTTCAGCGTAATTTTCGAACGTTCGAGCGAATTGTATAAAAAAGACTGCTTACCATCCGCAGGCGCATTCAGCGTCCGCCTCAGTCGTTTGTTCTCATCCTGGAGTCTTGCCACTGCCGTCACCAACTCCGCAGACTCTGTCCTCCATTGCTCTTCGATAGCCTCTATTTCCTACAGCAAAAAGTTCAAAATTAATCACAATAGACGAGGTAGGTAAGGGTCTATTTAGACTGGCGTTTCGGCTGAAGATAATAGAGATGGTCAAATCATTAACAATGACTGAGTGAAAGGTCGAAATAGATTAGCTAAGTATGATAGAAAAGTAGTCTTCGCCATAACGCATACCTAACGCTAAATAGTAGCTTTGATCACTCATCAAGTAAGTTAGCTATTATTTAAAATGCTATCACAAAGATAACTCTTTGAGATAAAACCTAGTGTGGAAAGCACTCTAAATAAAATCATCAAGTTAGCTATTGGTATAGGTCGGTTACTTGAAAGTATGTAACCACCGGCTTTTCGATGAAATAAATTTCTTATAACTTGTTTAGATTATAAGTTGAGAGGTGATTGTACTCTACAAAACACTGTGCTATTGTAAAGTTATAAAGTTTTCTTAAAACCAAAGTCAGAAGAGATAAAGGAAATCAAGGTGAAGAAACCTATAGAAGAAATTCGTACCTACACGATTCCACCAACCCGCAGTGGGCCAGAGTGGTGGATATGGCCCAATTGCCGTTTGTGAGAAAGCAAAGCATAAGATATCGTATTCAGAAGATTTGAAAACAAAAAAAAAACTGAAAAACTGTTAAAGTATGTAACGCGTTTACAGCAACAGTTTAATACAGATGTAATATTGTAATATGTATGAGTAAAGGTCAAAAAGCAAAGTCAATAAATTAATCAAAAGTAGGTAAGTAATTATTATCACCAGAATCTTAATAAAAGTTTGAATGAATCGGCTAATTCTCAACAACAAAGCATCATAAGACTGTGTATATAAAAATTCAAGGCATTTTTGACCCCCGCGCAGAACACATTAAGAAACCACAATTCCTTTGATAAAGTATCGTGAAAACCTTCGCTTAATGGTCAACCTTACACAACCAGCATCG
Organism: Hypomecis punctinalis; assembly: GCA_949316475.1. Lineage (NCBI taxonomy): Eukaryota > Metazoa > Arthropoda > Insecta > Lepidoptera > Geometridae > Hypomecis > Hypomecis punctinalis. The sequence goes on along the minus strand of OX438795.1, from coordinate 24,172,981 downwards.
GTGTTTAGGATGCAGGATTCGCCTTGGCATTATCTTGAAAACATTAAACCACATGAGGAAAATAAAGCTGGCGTACTGTCCTTGTACATGATAATTGTTAATGGTAAGTAAGATTAAATTATTATTTCATTATTAAATTATTGTACTAGATTTGAGATTTAACCGACTATACTGTGGCGACCGACGTAACACTGTGTACAGTTGGCACTGACGACAATCACATCAAGCTACATCAATAATTGGAAATCCATAGGAAATGCCTATGTTCAGAAGTGGACGTCCTACGGCTGATTGATGGATAGACCTAGAATAGGCTAGTTGACAATATTTTTTTGATGTCCTCTTGTAACAGCTAACCATAAACAGACCCGATTAACGAAAACAAAAATATAATCAAGTTAGAAAATAAAGAGTTTACAAGCATATTTACCTTCTTGACAAAAGGCGTACTATGTCAGGCTATAACGTGACCATAGATTATGAATGTAATTGTGTCCCATTTTAAATATGAAATTTAAAAGGTGTTAGAAAAAGATGCACATACACCTGAACTTACGTAATTTCGAAAGGTTTCACAAACAAGCATTGAGCTAATTCGGCTGTCCAAATTCAAAATGTAGGAAGGTAAAATGATCAGAGATTTGAACCTGCTGAAAGTAGAGGGTTTCCGATCATAAAAAAGACAAAGTGGAACCAAATTTTTAACCATTGTAGAAATGTCACAATGGTTAAAAATTTGGTTCACTTTTGATTTTGACGTATGCCGACAGACGTTGCGTTTTTTTTGTTCCACTCACTCTCGCGTATGCTGTATAACCAGATATGAACAAGACAGATGTAACGCAGTTTTTATTTGAGTAAAATTTAGCAATACTTCTATTATCATTCTTCTGAGTACGTCACTGCCCGTAAGCGTCACATATTCGCCATACTATGTTATGCTTTGAGGGAAAGGGACAAGGCAGCCCCTCTTTATCACTACCGAAATCTTTTACAAGCTTACATCTCTTTGAACTTCACTAGCCAATTTTAATTATTTTTTCAGTTTATGAATCATAATTAATTGCAGAATTCGCTATTCCTAATCCATCCATTATCCATAACAAGTCCATTGCTGGATATAGGTCTCCCCTATGGATCTCCAATAAGAACGGTTGGAAGCGGCTTGCATCCAGCGCCATCATGCGGTTTTAATGAGGTCATCCGTCCACCTTGTGGGTGGACGTCCTACGCTGCGCTTGCCGGTACGTGGTCTCCACTCGAGAACTTTCGACCCCATCGGTCATCAGTCCTCCGCGCTATGTGCCCTCCCCATTGCCATTTTAACTTACCAATCCGTTGGGCTATGTCGGTAACATTAGTTCTTCTACGGATCTCCTCATTTCTGATTCGATCTCGCAGAGAGACTCCGAGCATAGCCCTCTCCATAGCTCGTTGAGCTACTTGGGAGTTTACTAATAAGGTCCACAGTGAGAGACCACGTTTCTTTGCCATAAGTCATCACTGGCAACACACACTGGTCGAAAACTTTCGATTTGAGACACTGAGGTATGTCGGGCGAGAAGACGCTACGCGATTTTCCGAACGCTGCCCAGCCGAGTAGGATTTGGCGAATGGCCTCTTCGTCGTCACCCGGCGCCTAGTTGTTCTTAAGCTGATTCAGGGCCAATCTAATCTCGTACAGACTGATATGTCCGGGATATCTTCGGTGAAGTGTCGGGTCAGCTTGGCTCTTGGATCTTTGGCCGCGCTGCTAACAGGCTTAGCGACCGAAGCGTATAGCAGCTGTCCATAGAACCTTTCGATCTCCTCCAATACCTCTGCCTTGGTCGACGCTATACTGCTATGTTCTCTCTTCAGCTTTGTCAGCTAATAGACAAATGCCTCGCGAACACTTTGGAGACTTTGTTCTGCTCTATTGTCTTTTTAATATGTTTAGTATTAAAAAGACGGAGGTCGTGCCGCAAGGGTTTCGAAATTTGTCTATTGAGCCGCCTATATGACTCTGCAACATCGGAAGACTGCAATCTTAGCGAGCGTCGTTCGGCCATGATATTTACAGTGTCATCGGAGAATTTCTGCGGTTTATTTGAACGGCGGGGTCTAAAGAACTTAGCACCCACCGTTTGGACAGTTTCTACGAGCCCGTTGTTGATCTCGTCCACCGACGCAAGGTTCTCTAGGCAAGCAAAACGATTTGTGAGCTCGACCTGAAAGTCCTCGGGATTTTAGATATGTTCACGAGTAGGTCGGAGCGTGGACTTCATCAGGCGGGGCCTTGCGAGCTTAACATTAATATCTAATGTGCCACGTACAATTCTGTGATCGCTGCCGGTTTTCACCATGTGGATCACGGAGACATCATTAAATATTCGTTACTCGTGGAACCATCAGGGCTCATCCAGGTCCATTTCCTGTGAGGCGGCTTCTGGAAGAAAGAGTTCATAATAAAGAGTTCCTATCTCTCCAGAAAGTCAGCCAGCCTCTGGCCCCTAGGGTTCCGTTGCTCATATCCAAATTGCCCCACCCTCAGCTCATCATCGCTTTTTCTGCCCAACTTTGCGTTGAAGTCCCCCATAACTACAGTGAAGTGGGTCTTAGACATATGAATAGCCCGACTTACGACCTCATATATAGTCTCCACTTCATCATCTGGGTGTGCCGAGGTCGATGCGTATACCTGAATGACCTTCAGCGAATGCCTCTTGGATATTCTGAGTATTAAGTATACCACTAGGGTTCATGATTTCTCGAGCTTTTCAATTTCTCGGGTCTCGAGAATTCTCGAGGCTAATTTCTCGGGTTTCTCGGGTTGTCGAGAAATTGACATTTACGTACGTTTTCTCATATTATTTGGTTGGTTCCAATAACGTCAACAAATTCAGTGGTTTTCCTCTCAAATGAAACTATCAAATTAAAAACTTTTATTGATTTTATTCAAAAACATTAATCTTATGAATAAGCTTTTTTGAAAAAAATACAGAAATAATATTATTGACTCATAATTATAATGACAGCACCATTTTTGGCTGGTTATATAGAACTCATAAACAAAAATAGCTTCTATTAAACTAAGCAAAAAATCAACATGAAAGAAAACGTTAATATATTAACTTATAATTAAATTACAATCACTGCACCATTTTTGGCTGGTTATTTAGAAAAAAAAATCAACTTAAAACTTGTAAACAAAAATAGCTTCTATAAAACAAAAAAAATTACATGAAAGAAAACGTTAAAATCTTAAATTCAGGTAGAAAATAAATGTAAATTATAATTTAATTATAATCATAGCACCATTTATGGCATGTTAATTAGAATAAAAACAAATTAAAACTTTGCAAGATCAATGGAACATCTCATGCTGAGGAGCTGAACATACAGACAGATACATAACAATTAGGTCAGCTTACTCTGTCTGATAAAATATGCCTTTAGAAAAACTAAAGCATTTATAGCTTTATCAGACAGCCGGTTTCTTATTTTATTTTTCCTGAAATTGAAAACACTCTTTCATTTTCAGTTGAAGTAGGCTTAACTGAAAGCAATGCTTTGTACATCGATTCTAAATTTGGTGACCTCTTCACAGACTGTTCAAAAGTAAGAACTCTTTAATAGCGCTTGCAGCGAGATCAAAGGGTGCCGCTGCACTTTGGCCCGCGCCGCCACGCAACAAAACAAACGGCGATTTAATTTCTATGTAGGTACATGATTTCTCGAGTTCTCGACTTTTCTCGATATTAATTTCCCGGGAACAAAGCCTAAAGATTTCCCGGGAATGAACCCTATATACCACCCTGCTCGACACACTTTCGATGATAATAATGTTGTTGGTGAGGGACTTGACTTGAGAGACTAATTCCTAATATTTTTAATTAATTCAATACCAGTCAACTACCCTATTAGAAGTATTCCAGTGATATTAAATTTCTACGTTATGCGCTAAAGAAGCTGCGTTTTATGTCCTGTGAGATAAGGACTAAGATTCTCCGGAAATAACATAGCAATAAAAATTTACTAGTACAACCGTAGATTAAGTTTTAGAGTGTTATTAAACTTGATTTCAATCAAGATACGGTTGCTCAAACCTGCTCGACGTTACCCACGGTGTTACAGACTATTACAATAACTTTTCACAACGTCGCGTCGCGTATGGCTGAGTCGCACAATTCCTGGTTAGATATAGCCAGATCTTTTATCGAGAAACTGTTACGTACAATCTGATATTATCTTGTCTAAGTTGATGCTTGGCTATGGAAACATGGCAACGGCAATATTATAATCACACGAAAAGAAAGGGTTTCAATTTTCCCTTTGCACGTAAGAGGGATTCAAAGAGCGCCCAAATCGCGTAGCTGAAACCCGCACCGAAACACAAATTGGTATCATTTTATTTTTAAAATCAATAAAAACTAAGATAATTGTTTATATTAAAAAATACGAGTCTTACCGCAGAATCAACCAAGCTTTGGACAGGTCATAATATGAAGCCTACTATATTATAGTAGGCTCGATAAGGAAAGTGAAATGGGTGAAACGTGGATCTGGTCATATTCTAAGTACGTGTCATCACAAATCCACACAGAACAATATTTCGCCATGACCCATTTTTTTTGTTCAGTTCTTCAGTTAAGATCTTAACTGGAGATAGTCAAACCCAGCTTATAATAACTGCTAGTCTATGACTGTAAGGTTATGTTGTATTGCATGACAAGGTATCAGTTTTAGATCGCAATGATCTGCTCTCATTGGCATGTAGGTAAGACTGATAAGCGGTGATAGTTGGGACATTGAAAGAGTCACATTCTTTGAATGCATTGAAGTAATTTTCGCGGTGGTTGGTCCGTTGGACTAATCGTTACGAAAGTAATAACTGACTGTAGAAGAGTGTTTATCTGTATTACCTTGTCCCGTTTACTTTTAATCAGTCATTTAAATCTACGCTACTTGCAATATTTCGCTAAAATGTGAATGATATCAGAAGCATTTTAATAATACCATGATTATTTCTCACAACGCAAAAACATACTATACTCACGTAAGCAAATACTTATTTTATTGTAGTTATCAATCGCAAAATTCATCCTGGATGCAACCGACTCCATCCGGTCTTACTGGAGGTCTATAGGGGAGGCGTATGTCTAGCAGTGAACGTCTTAAGCCCTATGTGTACGAACGACGAGAGGGAAAACGACAGGTAAATTACGGAAACGCATTATAACAATATTTATTATAATCGATGTACGAAACAAGCATCAATCGAATCAAATATTTATCGGATATGTTATCGAAACAGATGTTGAAATATTATTGTCTATTAACACATGATACAATAGACAAGATTAAACATATCAAATGCTTCAAACTAAAACTGCGAATTGTGCAGCATTTTCAGTTTTTGATTGATCCTGATTTATATTATTGTCTGAGTTATATTATTTGGAAAAAATGTTCAAAATACTTAATAAATTAAAACTAAAAAAACCTGATCACACATCACTACATAGTATGTATAAAAGTTTTAGTTTTTATGATTCGACCTATAGGAGTTACATTTAGTAACTCAAGAAAATTAATTTACACAGTCAAACGAGTAGCGAGATTGTTCTACAAACTGCACAGGCATTAGGCAGGAAATGGTCAATTGCAATCATTCAAGTGCTTGTACAAGACGCTATAGTGCTATGTGGATTGTATTCTTTTGTATTCTACTTTATTTCATATTTATGTATAGGCACACGGTAATGTTAGTATTATTATCAATAAATATTATATCAAGCACTCTTACATTTTTGAGCGACGAGAACGGTGTAGGTACTCAATTCGACGTGTATATTTTTTAATGTAAAACCACATATAATTTTTTACGTAGTGATCCGATTTCGATAAATCTTTTTGTATTGGAAAGAGTATACTTCGAAATTGGTCCCATTTAAATAAATCAATAATAATGTGAAAAATGCTACATCGATCCGTGCGAAATTCTGTACACGGTTGGAATCGGTCATGCCATTTTTTGCAAAAAAAAATAATTTTCTCACATACATCTTTTTATCTCTCCAAAGATATTTTAAGAAAAAATACCGCATACAAAATTCGCATCACAAGGTACTCCAGATAATAAATACAGAGACGAATGTCGTACGTCGAACATACATACGTACAAATGTGTAATATACATCCTAAAAATATCAAACTCTGCCTTAGCAGAAACCTGCACAGCTATGCAAAAGCGAATCAAAATAATATATTCGCGTTTATAGGAAAGACTGCTTATACTCATAACAAGGAAAATACTCATTTTTTTGGTATTTCCTACTGTCTTGTATTACATATTTAAAAAGTTTAACTATACTCAGGAGGTTAAAGATTAAAAAAAATTGACACAAAGGAAGTCGCTTCTCCTCGAAAATTCCTCTCACATGTACAGCTGAACATAAATTAAAGTTCTCTAAATACCAAATTTCATCAAAATTGTTAGAGCCAATTTCAAGAAAAGTTTATACAAACAAATAAATATACTACAATTGGTCAATCAGAGGTATCAGATACCCATACTGTACTGTACCTGCCTTTTTTTAATAGTCCACCACAAGACGTAGGCCTACCCACAAAGGATGATTGGGCCGTATCCACCACGCTGGCCCAGTGCTGCTTGGTGGATTCACATATGCCATCGAATTTCTTCCATGGACATATGCAGATTGCCTCACGATGTTTTCCTTCACTGAAGAGCCAGTGGTGTGAAATTCTATACATAAATTCCAAGGAACTCATTGGTACGGGACTGGGATTTGAACCCACAACCTCATTATTATAAGGCGGGTGTCACTACCTCCAGACCACCTTATCAGATACCAATAAGTTAAAAACAGGTATGAGGAAAAAAAACTAGCTAGTCAGATATAATACTTCAATAATTAAGTTACAATACAAAATAAATTTACATTAAGTACTTAGGAGTGAATGCCTCAAGGCAAGTCAATGAAACAATTTTAATACTTTTAAGATTGAATAACCGCTGTTTCAAAATTGATTTAGCTCTGGTGAAAGTTTTACAATGTTCATAACGCCAAGAATTTTGTGAAAGCTCTAGCTGGACCTATGATTAGATCAATTTACGAGCTTATAAAATGATTTGTTGTTCTAGCGTTGTGTAATATTGTGTAACAAGTTAATTTATGATGTATATCAAGAGTGGCGAGAGCAGTTCTGAGCAGCGCGGGGTTAAAAAATGGCAGTGGGCAGAACACCTAGTACGAAGATCTGATAGCTGATGGGGTCAATAAAATGACAACTAATTGCCTTAGCTGACGGTGCCACAGATCAGAGATTAGTTACTATGTAAGTTATGCAGCAAAAAGCTGTGGTGGTTTAGTGGTAATGACACTCACCTTACAATTGTGAGGTTGTGGGTTCAAATCTGTCCCATACCAATGAATTACTTGGAATTTATGTACGGAATTTCACACCACTGGCTTTTCAGTGAAGGAAAACATTGTGAGGCAACCTGCATATGATCATAGAAGAAATTTGATGGTGTATGTGAATCCATCAACCCGCACTGGGCCAGCGTGGTGGATATGGCCCAATCACTCTTTGTGGGTAGGCCTACGTCCTGCAGTGGACTATTAAAAAGGCTGTTACAGTATGCAACAATGACGTCATGCCACTTAACTTTGCATTTAATCAGTCCTGATTTGATCACTATTTTTTAAAAAATATTATCTTTGTAACAATAAGTGTTTATGAACAAGATATTTTATACCAATTTATTTGATGATTAGCAGTGATGATTATTTATAGCAGTCATTTAAAAATATTAAAAAAAATCGTCATATAACATATTCAAGAAGCAATTAGTATTAATTTCAATGGCAATAAATAACTATACATCCAATGCCTTGATTTGTTTTTGTTATTATCAACAATTCATGTGTGTGATTGAATCTTATCTAAGTTGTGTGCAGAGATTACAACTTGTAAAGGGGACTTTGTTTTATTATTTTCCTGAAATGATGAATTGTTCTTGATTGAGGTTATTAACATTTTTTAAACAGACTTTTGGGGTATTAGATAAATAAATATATTTATAGATAACTAGCGACCCGCCCCTGCTTTGCATATGTGTATTATACATACAAACCTTCCTCTTGAATTACTCTATCTATTAAAAAACCGCATCAAAATCCGTTGTCTAGTTTTAAAGATATAAGCATACATAGGGACAGACAGACAGGGAAGCGACTTTGTTATATGCTATGAAGTGATGTTACATTGTAATGAATAACATAGAAAAAACATTACATATCTTCTTATTGATTCGTCTTATTGATTCTGTGAGACTGGACCTTTCAGCTTTTTCACATCTTTTCATATATGAAACAATAGATGATTTTAATGATTTTTTCTGTGCACATTTTAAACTATTATACTTTTGGAAGTCAGTCACTTGGCAGCAAGTATACTTGACCAGCACTGTGCCGCAATGACATCAATAATCAAAAAATAACCAGGCCATCCAAAATGAATTATTTTTGGCACATTATACATATACTTAGATCATAATCAATCTGCTCTTATCCCACTAAGCTGGGTCAGCACAGCATGTTCCCTTCGGCCATTTCACTGATATACTATAATAATACAGCAATTTTTCTAGCAAGGCATATTATTATTTAGTGTCCTGTGACTTATTCAAATTTGATTTGTACTAATTTTATTCTTTATGTTGCAAATCCTACAAAGTAGAAATGGATTGCTTTTTCATAAACCTCAGTACAATAAAGATAGAAATAGCTTCACACTACCACAGTTGTAAGTGTTGTACTTTTTAGTACAACAGTATAATTTATAGCGTACATTCACTTCTTCATCTGGTTTAAGAATATAACAGTTCATTTGCAAGATATTATGTAGAATTGTAGCAATAAGCCTTCCAAGGTTAGAAAACATTTATTTTGTGCTTTAGTGCATTGAATATTTGGTGGAATACAACAATGTCGCAGAACAATTAATATCAATTAAGGTTTCGACAAATTTAATAGTGAACTCACCCATATCAAACGAGAAATAGTCTATGAAATACATAGCAATACATAAAGTCACTTTAAAAGTTACCACAAGTAAATAACTTGAGTCATCACATCAACACGACTGTTTAACTGACATGACAATGTAACCACTGAAAAACAGCTGTGTTTTGTAGCGAATATTTTGTCGCGCAATAGTACCATTCCATCACCGCCTAAGGTTCTTTTGCAACTGCACTGGATGCATTCTGGTGACGAAATAATGAACGTTCGTGCGTTCAGTAACAACACGCACAACCAATAGTATTAATTTACCTAACAGTGACCTCTAAGACATACCTTTTCGAAGCGTTGTCTGTATTCTGCCTTCTCGATCTTGTCATTCTCCAGCTGAGCTATCTTCGCCGTCAACTCTTGTAAAGCTTGATTCTCCTTCTCGTTCCTTATGGCCAGGTTCTCCAGCAGTTCCAGCGCGTTAATCACCTTCGGAAGAAGCGCTGTTACGGCGTCAGGGCCGTATTTTTCAATAATTATCTCACATTCCTTGCCAATGTCCGATGCCAAATCGTAAACATCCACGACGGTTACGTCGTCATCGAAATCCGGCATCTTGGCGGAGAAGCGCCTGCGGTACGGCATTAAATCACCTTGTTTTCACTTCACGGCACCACATAAAATAATTAATACAATAAAACATACACCTTTCGCGAGCTCGCCATCATGACTGAAAGAAAAAAACTAACTGTCAAACTAGATGTAGTGATGTGCCACTGTTGGACGAAGAACAGATTCCCAAAAAGTTAAGCCGGAAACATAATATCGGACGCGGCTGACAGCCGCGACTTTGCAATGGGCACAGTCTTAAAACATCCGGTGTGCTCTCGGACGTCCGAACGCTCAAGGACGTCCGAAGGTGACGTCCGCGACTCATGTCCGATAGTGAGCACGGCTCAGTGTACTTTCATAGTCTAGATCGCGGCTGTCAGTCGCGTCCGTCAGCCGCGTCCGATAGTATGTTTCCGGCTTAAACAGTTTATGAATTTAGCACATCACTATGAGAGAAAGAGATAGAATATATGTTTGTTTCTTTCCTCGGTTCGGATACACTTTGATTGTAGAGTATGCGCCACCAAAAAGACATATTTTTTTGAACGCGATTTTTTTTCTGTTGTTGGCGTCTGGTATTATACGCATTTGCGATTTACTCAATATCGTATTGTTTTGATTTTGTTCATATAAAGGCTCCTTTACACACAGGCGGTACGAGCGGTATAGCAGACGGGCGGGCATCTGTATTGTACTGGTTATATAAGAAGGGCTCACACAGGTCCGGTCGCGGTACTGCCGCACCGCCCTTTACCGCTCGTACCGCTCTACCACTCGTACCGCCTGTGTTTGATGGAGCCTTAAAGGCCCCATCACATACAGGCGGTAGGAGCGGTATAGCGGACGAGCGGGCATCTGTACTGGTTGTCTAAGAAGGGCTCACACAAGTCCGGTCGCGGCTCGCGTTTATAGACAATTGCCTGCGCCTCGACCGCGGACAGATCGCGCGGGGCCATAGCAGGCCTGACGGGTACGTAGTTGTTCACTCTTTCGGCTGAAGTTTGACGTAACCAAAGAGTTTGGATGGAGCCCCAACAGCTCTATGGCGCTTTTGCGGTCAATTGTGATTTTATACAATTGATCGCGACCTTTTTTTTTTATTTATTTTTTCTCATACTAAATGGTGAGAAGACGAGAAAAAAAATCAGTTGCGGCATAGCAATAACTATTAGTTCTACAGACAGTAGACTAGACAAGCACCCACCAAGGACTATAAAGGTGCATTTATTATCAGATATTGTAAGTAACAATACACATTTAAATATGGTTTGTGTACCTATGGATGAACAAATTATTATTGTCTGATGTACTTAAGTACCTTCAGAAATATTAATAAAATATTAAAAAAATAATAATAAAAAAATCCAGAAATGTCTTGTTTATTCTATTTCTCTCTATTCATTTGGTTATCTATTTATTCTTTTCTCTCTTTATGGTCTATTTATTTGGTTATTAAGAGTAGGTAGTAAGTATAGAATTATTTTCTTTCTATTCTATCTTAGAGCCATTCTAACATCATCAGCAAATTATAGAAATAGATTTAGGTAAATACACGAATACCCATGATTAGTAGGAATGAGTATCAGGGGAATGTCTTACTCACGGTTTCTGACCACAAATTAAAAAATGCTCGCTGCCAGAGACTGAAGACTACATACAGGGCTATCCAGCTAGTGCAAAAGGAGGCTTTTACTATGGCGTCAATCCGGAATACGAAAATAATCAGCTGTTTCATATATATTGTTAATTCCGAACGGCAAATATGTATGGATTATGTGATGATTTTTTCTTATATTCTGAGTGGTCCTCATAATAACAATTATTAATGATGATGATCTTACATCAGCGGCTTAGTATAGGACAAGGAGATGATCCTATATAACTACTACAGAGAAGTTAGGTTTGTTTCTACTTATGATTAAAAAATATAAATGATCGTTTAAATTGAAATAAAATGGTAAGAGAAAGAAACGTAATAAAACAAGTGATGCAATTTCATTTTATCACTGTCACGCTGTCTCATCCTAATTCCTATTAGTACCTACGACCAGCATGACGCCACTTAGTGTGAAGCGGCAGATATTTGAAAGATAGAGCGATATCTAGTGCTCAGTAGCAAAACTACGCCCGCACCCGTACCGGCTGTACCGCTTCTACCGCGCTAGTGTGTGCAGTTACTGCCGTACCGCCTTACCGCTCTTTACCGCTCGTACCGCTCTACCGCTCGTACCGCCTGTGTGTGATGGGACCTTAATAGACTCATTGCCACTATATGTGAAAAGTTACAATAGACCCAATTTTAGAGGCACCATCGCAATTTTAATTTCAATTTATAATATAGTTCTCTCTTTTAAATTTATATAGTGAAAAAGGAACAGGAACATACTATTTTACTATTATGTACTGTACTATAGGACTAATCGCGCTTTCAAATTACGAGATAAATAAATACCTTATTATCCCGACGTTTCGACCGAGTTGCATCGGTCGTGGCTCGTAACTCGTAATTTCAGTGCGCATTTAGTCCCGTACATAATAATAATGCGTTCAAATCGCGAACGTTTAAAAACAAAAAAAACGACGTACTAAATTGTATTGCTATTAAAATTACGATGCCGCCTTTAAAACTGTTGATGATGATGTCTGTAAATGGCAAAAAAAACAGAAATACATGAATATGCGCGGTGACCTAGTAAATTCAACTTATACATTAGTTACATACGAGATACACATAGCCCTAAATTAAATTATCTTGCTCGAAGTTGTACGTATTGTAATTCGGTTCATAGATAATTACTTATGAATGAATGAAAACTTTAAAACAATATATACGGCAAACATACGGTAAATATCTTTTTGCATTCCCGCAAAAACCGTATGGCTCTATCATATGGTATGGCGCGTATATTTAAGCGAATGGCGCGGTAACTGCTATCAATTTTTAAGAGAAAGCCTGCTAGTTGTCTTCTTGGGGTCATATTAAAAGTCTATTATTGTTTACTAAACGATCATCAGTATAAATGTCGTAGGTACAATGGAACCGTCTAGTTCGATAAGTCTTCGGGTGGCATTTACAACTAAGCGCTAGTGTAGATGGTGAGCTATATACAATATTTATTTATTCAACACTTTATTGCACAACATTTGTAAAAAGGAGGACTTAACGCTAAATAGCATTATCTGCCAGTCAACCTATAGGTAGAACGTAGAAGACATTGGGAAGTAGGCATGAATAAACAAAGAGTTAAATTAACAAGAATCAACACAAATCAAAACTAAAAAATAATATATACCAAATAATAATACAATTTCAATATAAATAAAATACATATACTTACATAAAACTATTACAATGCATAAGAAAATGATAACTAGTAAAATATAGCTTATCCTGTGTTCGAGATTTAAGACAACTTTAAGTTAACAAGCCGCCCGCACAAGGCGCTTAAAGACAGCCTTCGAAGGCGCTTGCCGAATAGTAGATGGAACCAAAGGACATTAATTGTAACCAAACAATTATTATATTTACATAGTGAGTGACAATTTGGTATGTTTAATAATATTCAAATCTAGGCACCAATGATGTAGGGCTGTATAGGTACAAAGATTACCTCGTGGGGTTGGCCCCTATTGAAGTGAAACTTCTAATGCGACTTTTACCAAGGTTGCGTTAAATGTTTAACGCTACCATGGAGGGGGTATGAAAGCGCTGTTGCGTTAAACGTAAATCAATTTCTACCCCTTCAAATTTTCATTTCTACATTACGAAGTTTCACTTTTTCCGCGCGGAGGGACTCCACGCACTATTTTTTCTCTTATTACCTCATCATCATCATCATTAACAGCCTTTTAAGAATGATTGGCTTGACATATTTTTGAAGTGAAACTTCTAATGCGACTTCGAACAAGGTTGCGTTAAACGTTTAAAGCTACCATGGAGGGGGTATGAAAGCCCTGTTGCGTCGAAATTTCACTTCTTCCGCGCGGAGCGACTCCACGCACTATTTTTTTCTTTTGTGTACAGGTCTTTCTCTTTCAATGTCATCTGTCTCAGTCCTTTTCAAATGTTCGACCCGCGATATTGACGATATCATCCACAAAATATTATAGATACTACATATAATTATATCGTCATTTATCAACTAAACTTGCTGAACGATCTGCTGAACGACATTAGGTGCCATTGTACTATCAATTTATATCTTTTTACCTATACAGGGTTATCCAGAACAGATAACTAAGCCAATATGAGGTGATTTAGATTATCATTATGAACAATTTTTACTATGGAGTTAACTTGGAGTTTCAGAAAAAAATTAGTTGTTTCATACATTTTGCAGATTCTAAGTTGCAATTTTGTATGGAACAGCTGTTTTTTTTAATCACTCCCTTTCAGCTTACCTAATACGGAAAGTCAACCTAAATGTAAATTCAGCAAATCAACATAGTAACATCAGAAGAACATCATCATAGTAACATCACACGCCGCCAAAAACACAACTCGCAAATACGCGGTTGGCGAACCCTCATTCTTTGAAATCGCGTAAACAAAACATCACCAAAAAAAATTAGAACATGTACTCTGACATGTTTATCTCCCTCGCAGAGATAAAGGGATGTCGCTATTCGTAATTTTATGTGAGTTTTCAAGTACGTTGTTATAAATATCGATTTATTACTCGCTCGCCACGCGCCGAGCAACAGTTGGATCGCACCAACTGGCGGGAACGCGCGGTGCCACGGTTACCCGCACAAATTAAAAAACAAACGTTCTTTTCTTAAGTTTTATTTTTTGTGCAATGAACTACCAAAGTAAGGCGAACAAATATGTGTGCCCTAACGACCGACAGCTTTCCCTTCGGGCCAAGTAAGTGAATTTAAATTTTCCAAGGACAGTTTTGTTTATATTTTGATAAGTTCGAAAGTTGATGTGGCGCTTACCGCCAGGTGGTAAACTAGCTCAATGTGTTATAATTTCCTTAAACTTAAAAGAATTATAAGATACCAGATTTCTCAAAAAAAAATTAGAATGTTTGAGTATTATGTATTGATTATACATTTCTCTATTTTTAGAACAGGTAGATATTTACTCGTACTATGAATGTTACATGTAAGCCTATTTATTTTGTTGGTGTAATTAAAGGTATCATTAAAATAGGATTATTATTATCTATCAATCCATTCGTGTAAAAGAACCACATGTTTTTTTTACAATATTGTTTTGTTTTGTTGTTTTCGACCTGGAAAACATCTGAAAATTTGTAGGCCCTATTAGAATTAGATTTTTGTTCAAGGGACTCTGTGCTTAAATATAGGTATTTCTATTAAAATATGGGTAGATGGAAGAAATCAGGTCAAGTTTTGTAGAAAATTATGCCTAATATTCATAAGACAAGGGATATTGTCAAGGCCAATGAGTTATGAATATTTATCAAGACGTTCATTCTGCGTAACCCAGAAAATATATAGAGCAGCTTACAAAGCAACTAGGAGTAAACAAAATACTAATATGTACTCAACGAGGTCGATTTCTCTTTATTTAGCTCTATAAATAGCTGCGCCCCCGGTTTTTTAGCTTAGTCGATGTTCCCCAACTTTGCTCTCACGAGTAGGCACATATTTGTTAAACTAACTGCCCTATTGGGCTGTAGACATAAATCTTGTATGAAAAGAAAACCACATACAAATGATGTATTATCACATTTCAGTAGAATCGCTGTCACGAATTGCAACCTTAAACCAGTGGCATAATATCCATAATTGCATACCTATTCTTATCTCATTTTTATAGATTTTTTGCCTGGGTCTGTCTTCCCGCTAAAGTACAACGTGGGTGTCTTCAAATCCCGAGTAAATAGGTATCTTCTAGGTAAGCGTGCTACATCCTAGATCACATATCCGCTTAACATCAGGCAGTATGTAGTCAAACGCAAACATACAAGGAATAAAAAAAATGTACCGTACATAGTTGTTAGTCCTAAGGTCTTAGTAGGTACTAAGTACCTATGAGATTATTTATAAAACTTTCAGTAGTTTCTTTGTGTCTCCATATATTTTTGAAATAAAGCGCCCCGGGTAGAAACAAGAAAATACTCAAACATAATCGCATAGAGCTACACGAAAACGATAATAGTTAACACTTATCATACAAAGTCATACTAAGAACTATCTATCTGTTGAACTGTCCTGTAGGGTTGTAGATACATAAATCCCAAATAGCCGTGTAGACATTAAAGCCTCTGATATTTTGACGTTTGTCGTTAGTTGGTAGAGGGTCTGCTTTTAAAGCAGAAGTAGGTACTGTTTCCCGGACTTCCCAGGTTCAATTCCCGACCGAGAAAATGATTAGGCTTTTCTAAGCTTAAGAGGCAACATTGTCCATTTCTTTGTGTGTTTTAATTACTACACAGTCCATAAAAACGTAGTACAAAACGATGGTTAATTTATTTTGCTTTTATATATTTTCTCATTCATAAATATTAAAACTATTAATTATATATTTTTTTTACATATCCAATCGGTTTTATTGGAAATTTATTGGAGAGGCCTATGTCCTATAGTGGACATCCGATATGATGACGACGATATTTTTGGGAGAAACGGTGGGAAACACGGTTATCAACAGATATGTATATTATTTTCTAAAAATGCGAAACAGGTTCCTGAAAAACGCGAGTAGTGCTAAAAATAGCAATATTACCCGCCAAAAGTAATCACCGTGCGTTAACCCTATAATGCAATCACAAGGAAAATCAGCCCAATCGTAATTCTATACTCTATAAATAGATGCAAGGACCATGTGACAACCTTGCACGGCACTATCTCTGCACGCGGTACATCCGTTTCCTGTTTCGGAGTTTGTTTGTTGGTAATGTTGGTAGTTTATACTCACGTTTAAAGTAGTAGTTAGTAGCAGAGTGATTCTGTTTGTAATGCTAGTTTGGCTTTGTTTTTATAAATTCACGTAAAATATACTTTTCTTCTTGCAATCTTTAAAATAAAACGTAAAACATTCGCTACAGTTTCAGGTAAGGTGACCACTGACCATGGCACCCAAACAAGATTATTTTTTGCAAAAATTAGCATGACCGACTTCACCCGTGTACAGAATTCGCGAATATTTCGCATGGATCGATGTACCATTTTTCACATTATTGTTGATTTATCAAAAATAGCTGAGCCGATTTCGATAAAATTTAAATGAGACCAATTCCAAAGTATACTCTTTCCAATAAAAATCGGACTACTATGAAAAAAGTTATGCGTGGTTATACATAAAAAAATATCAACAAAATCGTCGGTCAACTAGGATTAACCTGTATGATGGCATACCAAGGCTCTCCGCCAATTACATAACAACAAACAAAATTATGACCTTAAAAGGAAACTAATTGATTTATCAGTAACCGTATAGAACCATTAGGTATTCAAAACGAAATTCGAATAAAAAATCTCGGGCACGATATGTCAATGAGGGCCCAGCTAGTCCAGCATAAAGCCACGAAAACCCAGGAAAAGAACTCTTTTCGACGTGTGATAAAGTGTCAGATACATAGTCTGCCGTAAAGCTGTCTCGTTCTGACACGTCGAAAGAAATATTACGTGGTGCGCATCCTAGCCCGGCATAGATTAATTAGGTACGTAATATTATTGTACTATTTGTTACCATTTTTGCAGAATTTTATATTCTGTGCAGCGCGAAAATATCATAATTTTATCTTCACTACCTACCTACCTACCTGCCTTAGGTATGTCGACTCTGGAGTCTCCAATTTTCGTTCTCTCTCGGTTCTTAATCTCGTATACACATAAAAATATTTTATAGGTATTTCAGTGACCACGCGGATTCCCAGTAGAGTCTGGCATTTATGCCGAAAAACTAAATGTATTGTACATACCGAGTAGGTATATTTTTAACATCCATAGACAGTAATTTTCTGGAGCCTCATTTCAACCCCACATGTGTTTACAAAGTAGTAGTTAATCGAAAGTCTGTCATGTGTTCGGAATCTAGTGAGGATAATACTTTAGCTAAGAAAACATTAACACGAAATGAAAACGGAATGTAAATTGGTGGAACCAAGACCGTATATAACAATGGATTTGCAAAGCTCTACTTTAAGTTCTATCGCTATTAATAGAAAACGTGGAAAACCAACTAACAAAAATCTCTCACACCAAAGAGCAAAACGACAAGTTAAAGTAAATAATTACAGAGTCGGCAAACATCACTTAACTAGTAAGTTGTTTGATTGAGATCGTATCTCGTCTTTATTTGTTTGGGATAGAGAAACAGTCCTTATGATTTTCTAAAGAATGTCCTTTGTAATGGAAAATATTTAAAACCTTAGGACGAAAACTATTCCCCTGACAGGATGCTGTACTCAGTTGTTGAACTGTAGAAGGTCGTGGGCATAGGCCGAATCAAACTTCATGGTGGCTGTGATGTTAACTACAAGCTGAGGATAGTGGGGCTATCCTCGGCTTGTTTCCTGACTGAATCTGACGATGATTGGGTCCGAAGCTTGTAGCGATGTTAGCAGCCGCCGAGAAGTTTTATTCGACCAATAACTATTTTACGTCTATTTCATTTAAGAATACCACTGAATCACATCAGACTGGATTAGATGCAGTTAAAACTTTGTATAGTCGGAAGTAGTCCCGTGCGGTATGTCTTTATCATACCATATTTGACGTATGACGACAAAGCCCAACTACTACAGCCGCGTCGTGTATACAGGGTTATTTCTAATCAATTAGCATCCTCTTAGGAGCTTATTCTGTAAATCGAAATTAACAACTTTTGTTCTGCGACTTTTGTCAAAACTAAAAATAAAATTGCTTTTCCATAGTAAAATATCGTTCACCCGCGACAATGTGTATGGAACAGCTGATTTTTTTTTTTGAGTTTTGACAAAAGTCGTAGAATAAAAGTTGTTAGTTTTGATGTACAAAATAAGCCCCTAAAGGGATTCAATTCAATTCAATTCTTTACAATACAATACAATATTTTTATTAATAACACCATTGTTACATGAATAAGAATAAGAATAATTTATTGGCCTTATAACAGTTTGTTATACTGGGCAAGTCATATTACATTTTAAATGGCATACTTATAATCTAATATACATAAAAATAAATTTAATATGAAATGTAGAATGAATTTGCATGATATTATTAAAATAAGAAAACAATATAAGTAAGTCATTACATATTTTTACAAATTAATTTATAAAACAATTTTGAAGGAGTTGATGAGGAGATCGATACAAATCCTTGAACTACAACAAAAAGTGGAACATATTTTTAAAGAATGTCATGATTGTGAACATTGTTAATTCTATTAAATGTCATGTCAAATCAATTAGGTATACAATATATTAATTATCAATTATACATTTCATCAATATTATTATTCGTCATAAAATAAGATACAATTGGTATCTTCAATTCAATACAAATAACAAATTAAATAATTAAATGTCAACGCTAAATAACTAATAAATAAAATATCTCAATGTCATTTGTGGTGTGGTATCATATCATTTATTTCCTTAATAAATAACATTACAGTTTACACCAGTACGTTACTTATTTTACTCTTAATACTTAAAAAAATAATTAAAATTTAGGTACAAACAAATGTGACACTGCTTTAAGTGAGTAAATACTCACTTAAATAAATAACTAACTAATACACAAGTTGGTATAGCACATTTAACACTTAAAACCTTGTTGGATACATACCAAATTGAATTAAGTGCCTATCTATATAAATTCTAAAATAGTGTGCTTTTCACTGTACAGTAAAGAGTTATTTACAAATATGCACCAATTGATTAGAAATAACCCTGTATAAACCGACTTTAACATTTCCTAAAAATCTTCTACATCAGCTGAGGTAGCTTATAAATAAACAATATGAAAATGTGGTACAATCATATCTGCAGATCGCACACAATGATGGTTTCGAGGCTCACTTAAAAATGACAAGTTTTAAATACCTAACCTAACCACAGAGGGGTTAGTCGAGGTTTACACGTAAATTGAAGCTACAGCTGTTTCCATTTGGCTCCATACATTTCTGTACAGCACCCCTGGCGGAAACGAGGAAGAACTAACCAAAATGTATGGAACCACACGCGAACGCGAAAGTCTAAGTAAACTACGCAAAACCTGTAAGTACTAAGGGCTTAGAACAGAAACTGTGATTCTCTTACCTACGGCGTAGCAATTTCGTAGATTACCCAACTTGAGCGCCTGAATATAGCAAAAGCGGTGGGCCAACGACAGAAAAATATGTTCATCTCTCTCTTTTATTCATTTACCTCCATCATTTTCGTACTGACGTAGTGGTGTAACGCATGAAATAAATCAGTAGGTACAAAGATGTTGAATTACAAAAGCGTAGCACACCTACGCCGTAGGCCACCGTAATATTTTGGCTTTCATCCCTCGATGAGAAGCCGTAGGAAAAATGAAATTATTTCACTTAGAGTAACAAAAGGCTGCTCTGTTTATAAATTGTTCTTGTACATATTGGAAGTATTTGGAAAAAACCATTTGCATCCGAAACACAGTTTTTAGTAGTTCGAAGTCGATATTCAATATTTACATCACTCAGATGTCAATTTATATTCCCTATAAAAATTGTGTTTGTATTATCAGGTAGCCTGTCTACCTTATAAGTAGATAATGGAAATACTGCGCATAAAGTGTAAACATACATACCTATTTGATAATGATTGATAAATCTCTCGAATAACAAGGAGAGCTTTCACCGAAAAATGCACAACATGCACAATAGCATAGGTTTCAGTCCGCGAGTTACTGTGGTTAAATATTTTTCTTTCACGACAACTATATCTAAAAATAACGTCCACTCTATTTTTCTATTCCTTGGTAAGCGGAAATGTCACAAAATACTTACATAATCAATTATATAATGTCATATTATAAAATAATTACTAATATGAAAACTAAATATCTCTATTTTTTGTTATATTGTAAGTCCCGGTTGTTTTAACCGTTTAGGCATGTCAGAAGCCTTCAGGCGGCCTAAAAACTCTGACACCAGGGCTCTACCCGGCCTATAGGAACTTACTTACTTACTTACTTTCTATGTATTTTTAGTGGAATAAAATAAATATAATTTAACATATTTATTCCCCTTTACCGGCTTACCGTTCGTATCTTAATAACTGAAACTCGAAAACAATACCGGGAATTCTGTCTAAGCACTTACTGCCCTGACGCCCTACTTAGAGGGCGTCCTGTTTTCAATTATTAGCCATAAATTCGAGGAATTCGGCGATCAATTGACAATCCCTCTCGAGTCGATCGACTCGACGCTTCATCATTTTTTGAGGACTCTCGAGTAAAAGGTCATTTGTGAAGAACAAGTTATAGGTCGGATAAGTAGAAGTGTCAAAGGGCGTTTCAAAAGGTTTTTAATACGGAGTGTTCGCTGTCTTTTTTACACCGTGTTTTAAACAGGACTGGGCTGCTATATTATATATTGCACTGGATTCAAACCGGTCTTATTGGATTGGGAGGCCTGTGTCCAGAAGTGGACTGCTTATGGCCGATCCCTATACATTGTGGCACGCTTCACATTCAAATTAAACACGATTGAATCAACCATGCAACGTAATTATTTCTTCTAGTCGCCCTATTTCACAGTCGCCGAGTTGTTTTATGAGTGTGAAAGGCGACTGTTTTATTGAAGTTCGAATGGCTTTCACTCAAGTCGTCCGCTGTGTTGCCACGTTTAAGACCGTCTCACTATATAAAGATAATTAGACTACTATGCAATGACAAAAGTTAGAATATCCCTATGTTGATGCACGCCTCTCATTCAAATAAAATACCATTGAATTAACCATGCAATGTAATTATTTCTTCTAGTCGCCCTATTCGCCCAGTCGCCGAGTTGCTTTATGAGTGTGAAAGGTGACTGTTTTATTGAAGTTGGAATGGGTTTCGCTCAAGTCGTCCGCTCGATTTGTCATGATTAAGACCGTCTCATCATCATCATCATTATCATCCGTAGGACCCCCCCCCCCCATGGATTTCCAATAAGGCCGGTTGAAAGCTGCCTGCATCCAGCGCGTTCCTGCGGTCTTAATAATATCGTCGGTCCACCTGGTCGGTGGACGTCCTACGCTGCGCTTGTCGGTGCGTGGTCTCCATTCAAGAACTTTACTGCCCCATCGGTCATCAGTTCTCCGAGCTATGTGCCCTGCCCATTGCCACTTCACCTTACTAATCCGCTAGGCTATGTCGGTAACTTTGGTTCGTCTGCGAATCTCCTCATTCCTAATTCGATCTCGCAGAGAGACTCCGAGCATAGCCCTCTCCATAGCGCGTTGGGCTACCTTGAGCTTATTCATAAAGCCCACAGTAAAAGACCACGTCTCAGTTCCATATGTCATCACTGGCTACACACAACTGTCGAAAACTCTCGACTTGAGACACTGAGGTATGTCGGACGAAAAGACCTCACACAGTTTTCCTCAGCCCAGCCGAGTTGGATTCGGCCATTGACCTCTTTCTTGAAGTTGGACTTACCTAACTGGACTACTTGTCCTAGATAGACGTGCGAGTCAACAACTTCAAGAACCAAGCTCTCGACAGATACCGGGGTGGGTACAACATGGGCATTATACATAACCTTTGTCTTGTCCATGTTTATCTTAAGACCCACCTGTTGGGAAACTCGATTGAGGCCTTTGAGCATCGTGTTGAGCTCTTCCATCGACTTCGCCATGACCACGATATCGTCGGCAAATCGAAGGTGAGTGAAGTATTCGCCATTAATGTTGATGACGAATCCTTTATTCCAAGAGCTTAAAGGCGTTTTCCAAAGTGGCAGTAAACAGTTTCGGAGATATTACATCTCCGTATAAGACCGTCTAACTAAAGCTAATTAGACTAGGTACTATGCAATAACAAAAGTTAGAATATCCCTATGTTGATGCACGCCTCTCATTCAAATAAAACACCATTGAATCTACAGTGCTAAGTAATTATCTCTCTATCTCTCTATCTAGTCGCCTATTTTACAGTCGCTGAAGTTGCTTTATGAGTATGAAAGGCGACTGTTTTATTGAAATTGGAATAGGTTTCGTTCAAGTTGACCGCTCGAGTGGCAATGAGTTTTAGTTGTATGCAATAGCAAAATAGAGAACTTTCAGCTCGAGCTCTCAAATCGCTTTGCTTGCCTGGAGACCTTTGCGTCAGTGGACGAGATCAATAACGGGCTCGTGGAAACTGTCCAAACGGTGGGTTCTAAGTTCTTTAGACCCCGCCGTTCAGATAGACCTCAGAAATTCTCCGATCATACTCTAAATCTCATGGCCGAACGACGCTCGCTAAGACTGCAGTCTTCCGATGATGCAAAATCATACAGGCGGCTCAATAGACAGATTTCAAAATCGGTGCGGTGCGACATTCGTCTCTTTAATACTAAATATGTTAAAGAGACAATAGAGCGGAATAAAGGCTCCAAAGTGTTCGCGAGGCATTTTTCTATTGGGCAAACCAAGTTGACAAAGCTGAAGAGAGAAGATGGCAGTATAGCGTCAACCAAAGCGGAGGTATTGCAGGAGATCGAAAGGTTTTACGGACAGTTATATGCCTCGGTAGTCGGTAGCAAAGCCTGTAAACAGCGCCGCCAAAGACCCAAGAGCCAAGTTGACCCGACACTTTACCGAAGACATCCCGGACATTAGCCTGTACGAGATTAGGATGGCCCTGAACCAACTTAAGAACAATAAGGCGCCGGGTGACGACGGAATCACTTCAGAGCTTCTGAAAGCGGGTGGAACGCCGG
Organism: Hypomecis punctinalis; assembly: GCA_949316475.1. Classification (NCBI taxonomy): domain Eukaryota; kingdom Metazoa; phylum Arthropoda; class Insecta; order Lepidoptera; family Geometridae; genus Hypomecis; species Hypomecis punctinalis. The sequence continues at coordinate 24,149,506 of OX438795.1, read as the reverse complement.
TACTAAAAGTCCTTCAGAAGCTATTTTACACCGTCGTCCTCGAGGGCATAACGCCAGAAGCGTGGAACAGAAGCGTGGTGGTGTTGTTCTTCAAAAAAGGTGACAACTCCTTATTGAAAAACTACAGACCCATCTCGCTTCTGAGCCATGTTTATAAGTTGTTTTCAAGGGTCATTACGAATCGTCTCGAACGCAGGCTTGATGACTTCCAGCCTCCCGAACAAGCCGGTTTCCGGAAGGGCTTTGGCACCATGGACCACATACGAGTACATACGGTAGAGACATGGGCTGTGCTTGAGTCATTTCAACGATGCCGTATTGACTATCGGTACATTGAAGTGCTGAAGTGTTTGTATAATAACGCCACTATGTCGGTTCGAGTACAGGAAGAGAGCTCCAAGGCGATTCCTTTGAAGAGCGGCGTAAGACAAGGAGACGACTATTACTCTGGAGAACGCCTTTAAGCTCCTGGAATGGAAAGGACTCGGCATCAACATCAATGGCGAATACATCACTCGACACACCTTCGATTTGCCGACGATATCGTGGTCATGGCAAAGTCGATGGACGAACTCAGCACGATGCTCGAAGGCCTTAATCGAGTCTCTCAACAGGTGAGTCTTAAAATGAACATGGATAAGACAAAGGTCATGTGTAATTCTCATGTTGTACCCACCCCTATTTCAGTTGGGAACTCGGTTCTTGAAGTCGTTGACTCGTACGTCTACCTAGGACAAGTAGTCCAGTTAGATAGGTCCGATTTTAAGAAAGAGGCCAATCGCCGAATCCAACTCGGTTGGGCAGCGTTTGGAAAATTGCGTAACGTCTTCTCGTCCGACATACCTCAGTGCCTCAAGTCGAAAGTTTTCGAACCAGTGTGTCTTGCCAGTGATGACTTATGGCACAGAAACGTGGTCTCTCACTATGGGCCTTATTAGTAAGCTCTAAGTAGCCCAACGAGCATTGGAGAGGGCTATGCTCTGAGTTTCTCTGCGAGATCGAATCAGGAATGAGGAGATCCGTAGAAGAACCAAGATTACCGACATAGCCCAGCGGATTGGCAAGTTGAAGTGGCAATGGGCAGGGCACATAGCGCGGAGAACTGATGACCGATGGGGTCGAAAAGTTCTCGAGTGGAGACCACGTACCGGCAAGCGCAGTGTAGGTCGTCCACCCACAAGGTGGACTGATGACCTTATTACGACCGCAGGATCGCGCTGGATGCAAGCCGCTATCAACCGGTCTTATTGGAAATCATTAGGGGAGGCCTATGTCCAGCAGTGGACGTCCTATGGCTGAAATGATGATGATGATGAATAGCAAAAGTTAGAATATTCCTATGTAGATGCACGCCTCTCATTCAAATAAAACACCATTGAATATACCGTGCAATTATCTCTTCTAGTCGCCCTATTTCACAGTCGCTGAAGTTGCTTTATGAGTGTGAAAGGCGACTGTTTTATTGAAGTTGGAATGGGTTTTGCTCAAGTCGAGTGGCAATGAGAGATAAACTTGCTCCAGATGTTTAGCAGTCCGAGAAGTGCGAAGGTGACTCTCAACTTTTATCGAGTCTCTTGGGTAGAGAGTAATTAAGTTGGCAAACAACAATTATACCGATATAGAAGCATTCAGTGGCTTGACAGTAATCACACTTCTTTGTGTTATTTTTTATCCTAAAGTTCGTGTGAACACCTGTGCAACTGTGCGTGTATGTATTTGTGGTAGTACCTACGCGTTTAGATATCTACTCAGAAAGATATTTTCTACTTATTGTTCACGCTCGATGTTATAAAAGACATTTTTGGTCCAAGGTCCGGCAGCCTTGATCACAGACTAATTAATTCAGGCTTTAAAAGGTGTTGCTAATAATTAACAAACTTATTATTAAAAGCGATATCGTTTGGATACATAAATATTATCTAAATACAAACTGTGTAAACAGATCACTATGGTTGATACATATATACCTGGTAGATATTTTAAAATAACTTCCGCAGTACGTAAAGTTCAAGTGACGTGTTATATCCTAGACCGCATATCTGCTTAACATCAGACAGTGTGTAAAAAAACGATAAAGTTAAACTGAATAAGGTAAAGTTTTTCTGAAGTATTTATTTTATACCTTTGTTCTAAACTTTGAACTGTTTTGTGTTTTAAAAGGCTAAAGAAGTTGGATCTTTTGATTTTCTTCTTCTTATTTTACATTCATAAAACTTGTAATATCTACAACGTTAACAAATTGATGACCAAACTGTTCCGTATAATAACTGAAAGTCAACCAATTTTTAGAATTGTTAAAAAGTATGAAACTGCAATGTTGCGAATCTCTAAATATTATGTCACAGAACAAAACGTGTTTGTTAGACTTAATCCGAAGAATTAATAATAGCCCCGGAGTTCTATTTTAGTACAATTATAAATTCAAAGCTCGCACATTGGAAATTTTAACTAAATAATGGACCCAAAAGTTGTAGAAGTACCCTACAGGCATCGCACCATCCATCAACGTCTCACCATTAATTGCATTCACTGAGGAAACCCCTTTTATCTCGACTAATAACATTATCGTACATATACTTATGAGCATTAGGCACAGAGTGTAAGTAAGCGTGCCTAACTGTAATGTAAAATCGTACAGGGTAACGTTCAAAGATGTAAAGGTGACTTTTGTAAGGAAAACCTATGCGCACGCCAAAGAAGAAAATTGGATGCCTTTACTTTGAACAATAGCTTAATAGTTTCATAGAATGGGAAAGTATGTGAATGTTGAGCTACGTTGAGCAGTCTATTAAAGTTTAATACGGAAAAAGTACCTTGGGTACAGAAATCTGTGATTCCCAATTTGTACTATACATATATATTTAAATACTTTTACAAATGTCAAAATTTTCCAGGACTCCTAATTTTTAAATTTTCTATTAGTTGAACGAATCTAGTTAGAGATAGAGTTTCGAATCTACTATGATTCGAAAAAATATTGTAAAATCTAAAAAAAAACAGCAGTTCCGTATTTAAGTTTATAGACTTTCAATAAAATGTACTTGTATGAGGAAGACGCGTTTTCTCAGCTAGTTGCTCTGATATCAAAAGTCGCTTATGTGATGTATGATAATAGTAAGTATATACTATATAGTGTGGAGAAATGACGCCGACATTAAATGTAATCACATATAATATTCAAACCATCATTACGAACAACTCATACTCAGAATTTGAGAAAAAAATCAACTGTTTAAATACATTTTGTCGATTTCAAGTTGCAATTTTGTATGAAACAGCTGTTTTTTTCTTCGAATTCCGGGTTGACCCCATAGTAAAAGTTGTTTATAATGATAATATGAAATATGTGATTTCGTTTCATTTCAGCGTCAGCTCTCCACACGAACAATTATTTATCACTTACTTTTTGATTGACATATAAAAATCTTTTTACTCCCGTAGTTGGTTTGTTTATGAGCCTGTATTGTCCCATTGTTGGGCAAAGGCCTCATCTCGAGATACTCCCGTAGTACTCGTTGTATATTATGCGCCTACCTAGTTAATAAAACAGGTAGGTACCTAGGTACTACAGGCATACTATCTCTCCCACGCCCTTCGTGATATCCTACGAAGTTATCACGAGCCCACGGCACTTAGTGCGATTCACCCGAACATTCATAATGATATTCTAGGAATTTGCATGGATATAAATATGGGTAGGTCGTTTCATTAGTGAGGTGAGGACAGCACTTCCCTGTTTTCTCTATATTTAGGTTTAGTTTAGGTGAAGACCTATTTAGGTTTTCTATTTCCCAGTGCATTGCGAGACGGCTCCGCGTGCTAGCACTCGCCAACTTGATAAAGGTCGCCGAATGCGACCGAAACTATAGTCATTACGACTATCCCCACACGTGAGTTCAGTCCCGTTATATATAGTATAAAACCTATTTAGGTTTAGTATTGTTTTAAGTTTTCTATAAACCGTTTTTGATTAGTCGTAGCTCTAATTTAGAACAAGTGGAAGTGCAGCATATTTCTTGTTTAGAGTTTTATTACAATTTCTGACGGTTTAAAATACTACCAACAAGCCGCTTAAAAATGACTTGCCTCGTGTCTCTTATTGTTATGTTCAAATTCGCCGGTTCAAACAAAAATGAAGATTCTGGGCCGCTTCTATTTTCATAACAAATAAATCATTAGCGTACCCAAAAGTCTCTTTTGTGGATCTACATGCATAATTCGGGGTCCAAAGATTACTTCTTCTGAATTCCGCATGCATGAGATCCTATATAATTCAACTCAATAAGGCTGGGCAGAACACTTGACCAAATATAGTGACGGCGTCAGAGCAAATAGATGTTTTTATTTGCTCTGAGAGTAACTGCAGATATTAGTATTTCTCTGATGAAGTGGACGTCATGCAATGGAAAACGCAACCAGAAGACCAATCCAGAAATAAAGCGACGATGTCCAATCGTCGCTTCAGTCCATAGCACATCTAGCACAGATATCCAAAAGCAAATCAATAATACCTGGATGAAATTGGCTCAACTCGAGTAAGATTAGGGAAACATGGAGTGGGCCGAATTAAGCTGTTGGTGATGATAATAATGATCATAACAGCTCAAAATACGCTAGATATTTTCTATAGATCATTCTATGTACCTACGATATTGGCATGCACAAATTTTCACTAGCTATTGATTTGACTGAGAAAACGATTGAGAATAAATTAGGTACGTCCTTACATGCCACATAAACCTGTTTACTACGTATCTGTATCGTTTGTACTCGTACGATATCACTAGTTCTATAAAAAATTGACTTCGTGAGTACTTTTTTGTCGCATTCTCTAGAAATTCGTTCTCAGCATTGCACACGCAAAAAAAAAAATCAAGGACAGAAGTTGTACCTTGATGTCGTTTTTGTCGAGATCTTAGAAAGCGGCATCTATAAGGAGTTATCTTTGCTACCAACGAATAATAACGACTTAACCGTACCGACATATTTGATGCCCAAGTGAATAACCCTCAGCTTCTTAAAGCTGTATCTACACCAACGATTTATTATCTTTAGCAATTTATTTTATCAGAAAATAACATTGGGTTCTGAACTTCTGACGCATCCTCTAAGTAACATAGTTTGCTAATACAAATCCAATTTTAGCAATTTATTGGGGGCTCGTAGTCTTACAAAGGCTATGAATGATTATTTTGTAATCTATGTTTATTTTTACTGCTATTATTTTGACATTATTGTATTGACATATTTGTTGGCTTATTTAATACATATTTCATTTTAGCAATGAATATTCTGGAACGTCTTCTCGAACAACGGTAAAATTGTATCTTCACAGGGATGTTTTGAGGAATAATACCTAGTAAACACCTAGTAGAATGTTGTCAAACGCAAATCTATACTGAATATAAAAAAAAATCATTGTCTACAAAATACTAGAGATACATTTTGAATCAAGGAAACAACACAGGATGTTAACTGTACCTGACAGTATGAAAACTCAAATAAAATCAGGGCACCGGAAGCTTTTTCAGATTGAGTTTCACTACGCCTGCGCCGCCGGTTCAACACTGAGGGTGAGCACATACGATTATGGTTCAAATTTCCATTCGATATTTTTACGCGTTCCCGAGATGAAGGGTCTTTGACACACGGATGGACTGACGAACAGACGGAGAGTTGTACCGACGGACGGACGGACGGACAGACAGACAGTCAGATGGACTAACGGACAACAAAGTGATCCTATAAGGGTTCTATTTTTTCCTTTTGAGGTACGGAACCCTAAAAAGCATACCTAAGTACAGTCGAATAAAGGATCTCCTTTTTTGAAGTCGATTATAAAGATGGGTACAACAATGCCTTAGAATCCTTAGATGATTGCACGCACCAATAGTTAAGTGTCGCCGCAATACTCTACTGGGGCTATATACCCAATTGAATCATTAGAATCGTAAATCAGAAAAAGAGCAGGAGCGAGCATTGGAAATCATTGCTTATCCGAACGGGACAGCATAGGATGCAATCCTCTGCGAAAGTTAGAAATGATTCGTTTCAAAAATCAGCGCTGCAAGTTCTATGCACTTCTATAATTCATTCTAAATACATTCCGTAGCGCGTAAATTTCCGCCGTCTACGGTCCCCCGACGGCCGCAGTCTGTTCTAGCTACGTGCAATCGACTACTGATTTGTAGATTTACTCTACGTACCAATTTTCCCTTCTCCTATTTTCCATAATTTCGATATAAAAAGAATATTTTTCCATGCTCATGTTTATACCCATATTATCTTTAGATAAACCGCGAAAGATACTCGTGAAGACGCTCATTAAGTCCTTGAGTTAACCAAACAAAGTCCCTTTTATAATCCTGACATAAAAATGAAGGAATTATTTGAACAAGCTCTGACGTCATTATGAACATGAATAGCCTGAAGCGTATAACCCAAAATAACTTTTTTATGTCTCTAGTGATGGGAAAATACGGATACTTCTGCCATTATCATCATCATTCACCATAAGAGCTTAAATATGGAGGGACTATAATAGGTAGGTACTTAAGAATTTCAAAAGTAACGTACCGTGTAACGTACATTTTCAAAATATATAATTTTACTAAGCTTTAAAAATGAAAAGCAACTGTAATATTTTACAGGCCGATGAAAGAAAAAAAGTATTTAGGTGAAAGTAGATACGATAGTTGATTTTAATGCGCTTTCAGGATTGGTCCTGTAGTAAAAGATTCGTCTTGATGTACTGAATGAGGTCAAGCCTAACTTAAATAATTATGACATCAGTGTAAAATAACAGATACATTGTACTTGAATACATCGCAACTCTGATTCAGTTATTTTCTCGTAGCGCTCACGCTCACTCGTACCTTAGTTTGACTAGGTGTTTCTTAACTATCATCGAAGTTACGCAACGCTCGGCACGGTCAGTCTTCGTACGGATGACTGCGGGTGGCATTTACAACTAAGCGCTGCCATGGCTCGGATAACGCGTTAAATTGTGGGCCCCGGTTCTTTTAACTATAAAGCCATGTCAGAGACCTTAAGACTTCTTATTACTGTCGCTATATGACGAACATCGCTATCCTAGAAAAACAAATCGCTAGGTAGTTGGCATTTCCTCGAGACACTAAATTTCTCAGACCAATCTATTGTAATACTAAACCTTGGCCATTCTCGTAACATAAAATCATAACCTTGATATCCAGAGTTATTGGGCCGGCATAATCAATGCATGTTGACAATGGGCATGTAAAGGGACTTATTGCTCGATGAGTGGGCGATAGCTTGGGATCATATTCTGGCCTGCTCGATAGATATTTCGCCGGTCAATCGCCCCTGGTGGAATAATAAGCAATCAGTCAACTTTTTAATAGTCCTTGTGGGATTCCATTTGCGGTTTTCTTTTATATGATTGAGTGACGAGAGCTATGAGTTCGCATGATGGCAAACGGTACGCATGCCCATAACAGGCTTAAACTTATATTTAGTACCGTTAAATCAATAAAAACTTAAATTAATCATTCATGTTTAAACGAGCATATCTCAGTTAAAAACTAGATGAAATATTTGTAGTTATAATACTACTGTATGTAATTTGACAAGACTAAAATTGTGAATGCTATCTTTTTCTTGCATCAGGTATCGATCTTGCCAGAATAACACCTCTGTAATAGAGTAGGTAAACAATATCGTGAAAAATTACTGACACCTAGATTCTACCAGCTACCTCTTATTTCTCCAGATCTTTTAGTCTCGGTTTTTTTGTTACGCAACAATATTAATCATCCAATTATCCTCTTATTTTTAAGACATAACTATTACATTTTCCTCATATTATCATAACAAGTACTCATCTGTGTATCGCGATCTTTCTTTTGTCAAAGTCGTGTATAATTGGATCTTATATTTTTGCCTTCCACCGTGTACGGAATTCGAATAGTTTGCACGAATTGATGGAACACTTCTGTGTGTCACCCATGTACATATATTGTTGGTACTCCTTTTTGAAAGGCGGTAAAAAAGTATCGGTAGGTATAAAAGTATAGCATAAACCAAATAAAATAAATAAACAGAAGCAAAACAAAGCAGAACCGGCTGGATATATCATATCATATCATTATCAAAAATTATTCATATTTACAATACAACCAATAAATGACCCTTCTTCCGGATTGTTAATAACCTAGAATATTTATTGGCGGAGTAGCTACATGTACAATGTAAGCTCTAGATTGAAACTATCTTAATCCGGGGGTAGATAAAACTGCATAAACATCCATAGTACGGCTAATCGCGCCATAATGTGAGTCAGGTTGATATCATAGATTAGCTCATTTTCAGGAATCCATGCTTACAACTAAATCATCATCATCATTATTTCAGTTATAGGACGTCCACTACTAGACATCCCCTATAAATTTTAAATAGGACCGATCGTAAACTGCGGCACAGTCAGTGCGATTCAACGTTCTTAATCAGATCATCTATCCACCTTCTGAGTGGACGTCCTACGCTGCACTTACCGTTATGTACAGCTCCAGCAATCAAAGTCAAACATTAAAGCGTTGAATGTGTGGTGGTCTATCTATGGCAAGGCAGTTACAGTCATGAGGTCGTGAGCTCAAATCCTGGTCCCAGATTTTCAAACAGCTAGCTTTTTAGTGGAAGTAAATATCGCAAGGAAACATACGTGTAGAAAACTTACACTGATCTAACGTAGTAGTTGATATTGCTCTACTGCTCTTCGTGGTAATTACAATAGGGATGTTAACAAATTTTCGGAATCGCTGTCATTTTGAATATTGACTCTATTTTACCATAAAAAAATATTAGATTTAAAAAGTGTTAGTTTCAATTAGAAAATATACAAAAATAGAGTTAGTATGAATTTTCCCGCTAAACACTAACAACTGTCACGTGACTGAAATGACGTCACTGACAGCAAAACATAAGTTACTGTATGGCAAACTATATTTGAAAATGTAGAGAAGTAACAGTCTATGACAGCTTGTTTTGTGGTTAGTGACGTAATAAGCCAATATCAGCGTTTGAGCTCACGTGACAACAGATTACAAATGTAGCATTTAAAACCATTTTTAATAAATTTACTAAGTTACTAGCTGACCCGGCCACGCGTTGCTGTGGCTAAATAAATTAAAATTGCGACTATAATTTGAGATTTAAACTATTCTATCTCTCAAGTTGGATCGAACTGCACATGGTGTGCGAATTTTATTATAATCGGTTAAGTGGTTTAGGAGTCCATTGAGGACAAACATTGTGACACGAGATTTATATATACAGTCAAAACCGTTTATGGCGACATCGTTTAGAACCACATACCGGTTAAATTTACCAAAATCAAAGGTCCTGGCTGAATGTTATAATTATAACCGCCTTATCTAAAACATTGGTTTTTACGACATTGTTTACTACGACATACCGCATTAAGCGACCACATTTAGTTAATGTTTTCGGAGAATTATATCTGTAGAACGACCGGCTCAGCTGTATTGTAAACAATTTGAATAGGTAACTGTATCCACATCTGGCACAGTATAATAGTCAATGGCTATTATCGTAAAAGTAAACAAAGTTTAGGGTCTTTTGTAATTCTTAGAAACAAAGCACATGCATGCCGTAGCCTCAAGGCCCGCTTCGTCATATCTCTTAAGTCGGTTTGTTACTTATCTTTACACAAGACGCACCAAAACATTATTGTTGAGTTAACTGTGAAAATTGTAACATGTCGCAAAAAAGAAAACAAATCAGTATAGAAGAAAAATCGCATATTATTTCAAAGCTAGAGAAAGGAATTCCAAACAAAGACCTGGCAAAAGAATATGGTGTATCCCACTCGACAATTTCAACCATTTGGAAAGAAAGGGAGAAAATTCAAATCCTTTACGACAAGAATTTTTTGAAAATGAAACGAGCCAGAACAACGCGGTATACGAAGATTGAGGAAGCTTTGTTAAAGTGGTTTAAATATCAAAGGACAAATAATGTGCCAATAAATGGACCAATTCTTCAACATGCAAACGATTTTGCTCAACGTTTTGGTGAAGATTTTGTTTGCTCGTCTAGTTGTATTCAACGTTTCCGGGCTCGACATGGCATTGTCGGCGGGAAAATGAGTGGTGAAGCTGCCAGTGTGGATAAAGATGCTGTAGACGAATGGATTACGCAAAAGTGGTCTACATTATGCGATCACCGGTTGTTACAACTATCGGTTTTTACGACTCAATATGAGTAGTCCCTTCGATGTCGTTATAACAGATTTAGACTGTATTAAGATAAAAATGTGATTTTCGATTTTTTTTTTTTTATTTCGAATAGGTTTGCGTTTGACTACACACTGCCTGATGTTAAGCAGATGTGCGGTCTAGGGTGTAGCACGCTTACCTAGAAGATACCTATTTACACGATATTCTAATATTACAAATTATCACAAAATTAACACTAAACATTAGTTTGTGATTAGTGTTAACATCCCTATTCAGCATAGGGGTATTTAAAATCCGATAAAATACAGTCAATAAGATTATACAAACAATGCCGTATAAATATATACCAGCTGCGTATTATTTACCAATAACATACATACATAGCGCACGTATAAAATACTTCGATATGACATTTTAATAAATAGCTCTACCTCTGTGCTCTACCTCGCCACGCCGTAACCGTGACAGTAAAGTTTAGAATGCACAGCGAAAGCTATGTATTCTCTTGGCTCTCACCCCAGTTGAATTTCCTATCGTAAAAATCGCAAATATGTAGTTAATAACGTGAACAACTCCGCAGAGCTACAAAATTGAAAAAACAGAGCCTTGGCAAATCAAAACCGGGCAACCCTTTTACTTTCTGCATAATTTTATGCGCCGTTTTTTGGCGCAGAAATTAATCTTTAGTATCCTAAATCCTGTGTCTAGATTAATGATGCATTCACAAATTCTGTAAAAGAATTTTTTGTTGCGTACACTTCGCGTATCTATAATTTTAATTACAAAGAAGCTCAAGTTTGGTGTTTATTTTAGTTTCGTACTAACTATGCATCACTGTCAGAATCCAAAACAAAAGAAAACAAGAAAATAATATCTAATAGCTCTGTGATCTTAAACCTTTCTCTATCTTTACCTGTCTCTGTGTGAGAAGGAGAAAGACAGATAGATCGTTAAACTGTGGTCTACGACCGCCACCGCAATTTAAGCGTAGCCCTGTAGATTCTATTTCTCGTACCAATGTCGTAGCGCTCGTAGAGACCAACCACAAAGTAGGTATAATTAGATACTCTATTTCAACATGTGACATTTCAATTCATTTTCTTGCTCGAGGTTGAGATTTGCAAGAAAATAGCAGATATTTTTCAAGCTAAAACCTGTATCGTAAAAGTATCGTATCGTATTTTACCACATTTCACCATTTACCACACAAATCATACGTCGTAAAAGGTGGTATTAGAGCGGGACCGAAATTTACTCAGTATAAAAATTAAATAAATAATCTATATCGAGAAACGGTTCTACTTGCACATAGCTCATAAGTAATTTCAGAAACATATTTCTATGTAATTTTAGTAGTTTATGACATCTTTAAAATTGATGTTTATCATCATCGTAATCATCATCACCATCCATGTAAGACTTCCTTGATTGATTATTTAGTTTGTTTGGATTGACTTTCTTTTTTATTGTTTTTATGATTACTGTTTAATAGTAGTAGTGGGTCAATTTAATGTCCGCGTCAGCTCTCCACCGTGAATAGAGGTAATATAATAATTTCTCTTTAACCATATTACGACTGCCGCCCCGCCAAGCTTACACATCAAATAGCAAAACTCACATAGAAGACTCGTTTTCTTAGTTATAAATCCAGAATTTATTATGTGTTGGTCATGTTAGCTTTCACTCTCAGAGCTTTACCCACCGATCTCGTGAAATGAGGCATGTCGTTTCAATCTAGAGATTACATAGTTTCGCGCTTAACTCTCTGCGTAAAATCGTGTCATTATCGGATGATGTATAGATATCCATCAACCTTAGGATGTCCACTGCTGAACATACGCCTCCTTAAGGTAATCCATAAGATTACCAATAAGCTTGACTGTTATCGGCTTGCATCCAGAGCTTTCCTGCGGTTTTCATTTTATCATCGATCTACCATCAGTGGACTTCCTACTCTGTGCTTGCCGGTACGTCTCCTTTCGAGAACTACAGTCTCATCGGCCAACCATTCTTCGAACTGTGTACTCTGACTACTACTATTTCAATTCGCTGTTCAACTGGGCTATGTTAGTAGATTTCCTCATTCCTGATATGAACTCGCCGTGAGACACCAAGCGTAGCCCTCTCCATAGCCCGTGGGTTCGGTTAGGTTTAAAAGAGTTTATTCATAAAGCCTACTTATAATAACAAATCACTTATGCATATATGCGCTCACACAAAACCGCATTCTGAAATGTTTGTTTTGTAAACATGCATTTTGAGGAGTATGAAGTGTTTGCTACATACAAAACCCACGCGCCGCGACGGGTAAAAAAAGTCTTCCAAATACATCTTGCGGGCTTTACCAAAGCTTCTTAAATATTTATACGGTTTAGCTCGACTGACCCTTACGGTTTTCTTTGAAGGGTACACGAGGGTAGTCGTGCTTTTCAGCTCTTCTAAATTAATACGCTTTAATTAACGTAGCCTTTTCAGTGGTTCTGTATGACAATAGTATGTGAAAGCTAAGGGAATGAATGGACAAACGGACGTAGCAGTGCTTTGTTGTATAAACTGGACCGTTGTTTCACATTTCATTCGTTGGATATTGTTTAGATAAAGATAAAGATAAAGATATCATTTATTGCTCTAAACTGTGTACACTAAGGTGTTATAAAATTATTTAGACACAACAGCTTATCCTAACGGACATGCAATAGTTTTACTTACAATATAAGGCTTCGTGTTTCCCTCTTACGCCTAGATGAACCAAATTCGGTCTTATATTTACATTCAAAATTAGACTATAAAATAATAATTATAACTAACCACAATAAGACTTAAAGCTGTTCATACTATTAGCACTTTTATACCTACTTATAAAAAAGAGATCAGTTTAATTTAAATCCTAAAAGATCATTTTAATATAATTATATACATATATTAACTAAAGATCTTTGAAGTTTTCTCTTTTACTCTTTTAACAATATTTACATAGCATCATCAATTTTTATTCTAGATATTATTTTTCCTATATACATCTGTACAGCTATAAAATTCTTTCATATTGTAGAAGGTATTATCTAGTAGCCATTTCTTTAAACTACTTTTGAATTTATTTCCATCTAGAGATTTTAAGTGTAGTGGTAAACTGTTATAAATTTTTATAGCAGAGTAAAATGAGCTACGGTGGTACATTGTATTATTGGTTTGGACCACTCGTATATTGTATTTGTGTCGAGTACGTAAAATATTTATTCGAGCTGATTTCTTCTCAAAAAAATAGTGTTGGTTATGTTTAACAAATAGACAAATTTCATATATATAAATGCTGGTAAGAGTCAGCAAATTATTTTGTTTGAAAACATTTCTGACTGAGTCAGTTGTACGTAAATTATAAATAGCTCTCAGACACTTCTTCTGTAACCTAAACGTAGTTTCTACATCCACAGAATTCCCCCAAAAAATAACACCATACGTTAAATGAGGGTAAATGTACCCGTAATAAGCATTTTTTGCAATTTCTTTAGAAGAAATATTACTCAGAATTGAAAGTGCGTAGCAATATTTAGATATTTTTGAATTTACTTCAGAGATATTTTGTTTCCAGTTTAAGTTACAATCTATGATGACGCCTAGGAATTTAGTTTCGCTTACTTCTTCTATATCAATATCTTGATAGTGAATATTTAATTTTAGTGGTGGCGTTTTCTGATTTCTGAGCTGGATGAACTTAGTTTTTTTAACGTTAACTGTTAGATTTATTGTTTCTAAACTTTTAGCTATTCCCTCTAATGTCGTATTTATTTCTTTTTCATATTCTATTAGATTTAATTCATTTTGTGGTATGTAGACTGTGGCATCGTCAGCAAACATAACACATAAGTGTTTTGTTACTAAGGGCAAATCATTCACGTAGACGAGAAATAGTAGCGGGCCTAGGATACTTCCTTGAGGTATTCCGATTGAATTGGGTTTTGTTTCTGATTCTACTCGTTCAATGGTTTTATTTATGCGATTGTAGAAGTGGATGCTTGTAGTTTGGGTTCTATTTGACAAATAACTTTTGATTAGTTCTATTGCTTTCCCTCTTATACCTATGATTTCGAGTTTCTCAATCAGTTTTTGATGTACCACACAATCAAAAGCCTTAGATAAATCTAGTAGAAGGGCTATTCCTTTCTTTTTACTATTGATGTCTTCCCACACTTGTTTCAAAAATTTAAAAATGGCTGCTGTAGTATTTTTACCCTTCTGGAATCCAAATTGGTTGTTGTTTAATATGTTATTTTGTTCAAGAAAAGATAGAATTCTGTTGTACAGCGCTTTTTCAAAAATTTTTGAAAAGCAGGGTAGTATCGCAATTGGTCTATAGTTCTCTATGTTATCGGTAGGACCTTTTTTGTGAATTGGCCGTATGATAGCCTTTTTCAAATCATTCGGGAAGCATCCGGTTTCTATTGTTAAATTTATTATGTAAGCTAGTGGTTCTGCTATATAATCTATCGTGTTTTTTATAGCTTGCATCGGTATCTCATCATATCCTGGACATTTAGTATTTTTTAAATCTCTGACTATGTTTTTCACTTCTTGGGGGCTCACTGGAGTTAAAAAAATGGTTTTGCAGTTTGTTTGTCTCGCAGGTATTTGTTTTGAATCTTTATTTTTATTAGGGTTTTTATTCACGTCAACAAAGTAGTCATTGAATGATTTAGCAATTTCTGCATGGTTTGTGATTATGGTGTTATTTATTTTTAAGTTATCTATGGTTGTGTTTATGGAATTTGTTTGGGATGTATTTTGTTTTATTATTTTCCAACATGCTCTACTTTTGTTGTCACTATTATTGATGAAATTTATGTTTGATTTTTTCTGTGAGGTAATAATTACTCTTTTCATCATTTTTCTATATTTTTTGTACGCTGCTAACTGTTCATTATTATTACTTACTAAAGTTTTGAAATATAACTGTCTTTTTATTTTGCTGGATGCCTTTATACCTTCGGTTTTCCAATTTACTTTTCTTTTGTATGTTACCCTTACCCTCTCTAGGGGAACACAGATATTGAATACTAAACCGAAAAGGTCCTGGAACTTCTTGTACGCATCTTCTACATTTTGATGCTCATAAACTTCTAGAAAGTTTATTTGGTTGAGGTATTTTACGAAGACGTCTAGGTATTTGTTTATATTTCTTTTCTCTATGTACCAGAATTTCTCTCGGAAGCCTACTGTAGTCGGTACTTTGAGTATTTGTGCAGTGTGGTCTGAAAGGTCTGGTTCTACTTGGACAATTTCTGTGTCGTATTTTTTTATATTTGTAACTATGTTGTCAATACAAGTTTGAGATTTTTTAGAGATTCTGGTGTGGTCTTTGATAGCTAAATGTAAATTAAAAGAACGCAAAGTATTTGTAAGTAAATCGGTTTTATTATTCTTTTCCAGTATATTTGTGTTGAAATCACCTAAAATAAATATTTTCTTTTTGTTGTATCTCTTTCTTTTTGTTACTTTTTGTAATAAAATTTCTAAGTTTAGTATAAACAATTCAAAACTGCTTTTAGGTGTCCTGTATAAACATATGACAATGTAATTTAGTTCAGTGATATTCACACCGCAAACTTCAAAATGTTGCTCAATACCCATTTTCGCTACCCAGTCTAGCTTAGTATACTTTATGGAATTTTTAACGAATATACAAACACCACCTCTTTTTTGTTTTTTGCGAGAAAAATGAGCCGCCTTTTGAAAACCATCAATTTGTAAAATGTCTACTTCTTCAGAATTAAGAAAAGTCTCGCTAATGCCGCAGATATCTATGTTGCGTTCTTCTATGAGCAATTCAATTTTTTCTGATTTCTTTCTTATACTGCGAGAGTTTAAATGCATAATTTTCAAGTGACATTCTTCGATTGTTTTATTGGGGACGAAAAAATTTTGGTGTACTTGTAATCGGTTTTGATTTTTCAATGGGTTTTGAGCCAGGTTGTGATGCATTTTCCGCGGTTTCATTGCTTATAAAAGTGAGATTTTGTGTCGCTGTTGCACGGTTATTATCGGTTTTACGCTCTCGTTTATAAAAATAATAGGGTATAGTTCCCTTCCTGTATTGAGTTATTTTACAATTTGAGTTTAATTTAGTTTTTGTAACCAAATTCAATGTTGTAGCTTTTGTTATATTTTTGCCTAAGTAACAGTTTTCATAATCATGCACATTTATCAAGTGATTTATGTTTTTGCTGTTTGTTGTAGGTGAAAAGTGACTGTTTTCGAAGCTGTTCGTAATGTTTCTAGTAGTACGGTTTAATTTACCCTCATCTAAGTATGGGTTAAAACTAATGCCCAACACAATAATTTGTGGCTTATTTAGACGCTTTAGTAGGGAAGATATCTCAACAAGAAATTTAGTGGGGTTTGTATCGTTTGAGCCTGTAGATATTATTAGCCAATCTTCCTTGTCCCACTCTTCTTCGCCTACTTTAGATTGACGAATAATGTGCTCAGTGTGCGCGTTCGGATACGTTTTACACGTTATATCGTAATTTCTGGCATTTTTGATATTAGCTCGTAGTGAGATCAGGGTTGAAGCCAAGTTTCTACAGCTTTGATCGCCCACAATTACGATTTTTGGTTTTCGTGGTGCATCAAGCGAGTCACAGTTGTCTTGTAAACTATTTGAAATATTTGTGTCGAAATTTTCTTGTTTGGTAACATTTTCATTGTTTTTTGGATCTTGCATTACTAAGTTCTGCTTAATTTCTTTGTTTATTTTTTTCTCTTGTTTATTCTGCACTGATATTTCCGCACTATCTTTTTTTAATTTGCAGTTGCATTCTAGAATCTTATTCTGTGCTCCCTGAACTGTGAGTTTGTCATTTAGATCGGCGTTAATAACGAGAAGTGCATTTGTTTCTTCTTTTGCTTTTATGAGCTGTCGAATCAATTCTTCATTCTCTAGTTTAAGTTTTCTTATATCTAGTTCTGCTGATGTGGTTTCGGTTAGACTTATGGAGCTGCTGGAGAGGGTTGCGTATCTTGAGTCGTCAGTTGTATCACTGCTAATATTTTCTTCTATTGAAAATCGTGGTCTCGTCTTTGTTTTTCTTACTGTCACATTTTCGTGTAAGTTTGTACTAACGTTTTCACTTTTCTTATTTATTTCAATATTCCTTGTCATCGCAGCCTTTTTTGTCGTTGTTGTGCTAGTGTTATTAGTTTTATGTTTATTGGTAATGCACCATTGACATGTCCAGGCTATTTTATGGTCACGCGTCATGCGTAAGAATCTTGCAATAGAAACATTTCCGCAATGTAAATCGTAAGTGACATTGCATTTAGAACATATTAAAAATTCTCTGTTGAGAATTTTGGTGGTGCATTTACCACAATCTCGCGGTAATGTTGGTGTATGAGGAGCCATTTTAATAATTATGGTCTAGTGATGTCTCTTTATATCACTAAGTCAGAAAATTTCGCATAATAGTAAACAGTTTAATATTTCATTCGTCATAATATCTCAATTCCACAAGTAGCATATTTTCCAATTTACTGACAACACTATTTGCATAAAGTCTCGGTTGACCTTTCGCAGCCTGTGGTCATAGTATCTAGATGACGCTAGTAGTATATTTTCGAAAAAATATTAGCACTTTTTCCCAAAATCTCCATAAATTATTATTGTTCAAAATTCTTTCAATCGTTTGATGCACTATAAAGTTTTAAAGCATGCGCCGTGAGAGTACTTACGATTTTGGCGCGTAATTTGAGCACAGGTACACAAGTGTTCGTCGCGGTCGTTTTAGAAGAAGAGTGTTTATGTAGTCCTGTTTCTGCCGGTAATGATTAAATATTACGAATAACACTTCATTGTCACGTCTTTTAAGTAAATAAACTCACAAAAGTACCAAGTTTTGTTGTTTGAAGGGGTCAGTGTTTGGTACGGAATTCAAAATTTTTACCGGTCATTTTCAAAACAAGTCACAATATTCACTTATTTTGTTCAATATAGATTTGATAACGCTCACAGATGTTTATTAGCACTCAAAGTTTGTTTTTACACGTATTAAGACTTGGTTTCACTGATAAAAACTATGTTTTATGATTTTTAAAATATTTTATGACGGAGCTACATGTTTACTTAGCTGCGCCCTCTGGCGGTTTCGTAATTCTCTCGCACAAAATGTCTATACGTTCACTTATTCAGAATAGCATCTCGTATCAAATACCGTTTATACGTTTCCTTGATCACGAGGTAAAAAATAAATACTGAACACACATTTTTTTTTTCAATCACACAATAAATGACAAAGATAAACCTTGTCAAAGTTCGGGAGTCCTCACTCCCAAACTTTGACGTTTCCCTCGCTGGTGACGTCACGTCTCCGTCAAAAGTCTATACTTTTGTAGTCTAGCCTTGACGTTACGCGGAGCGGAACTTTAAAGGTGCTTTTCGAACCTCGGCTGCAGCCAGCGGATGTAGGCTGCGAATGCAGGTAACACACGCATGACACGCAGGCGCTGCGGCGCCTGCATCCGCAGTCGGGAGTGATTCCGAGGTTGGCTGCACGTGCTGCAACAGGCAGCACTACAGATTTGTCTAAAATCCTTAGACATGTCCTTATTGGAGGGCCTTATTGGAAAACCATATTCCTATGTCCAGCAGTGTACGTCTTATGGCTCATGGACACATGGATGGACACTTATTACATAGGTACATACTTACTCACCACAAAACACTGTTTACAAAGACACAACCCCTTGGCCCCCGAATTGAATGGCTATAGCAAACAGTGCCGGGTGATCTGTCACTCCGGACAGCTAATGTGATTTGATTTTCCCGGTAGATTGTTCTCGAAATGGAATTTGTCGATCGCTCGGTACAAGCCGTCGTGATGGATTACTATAGAATTTGATGCCGTTTGGGGGGTACGGTAACTATCGTCACTATTAGGGTTAAACAGGGTGTTGCTATGCAAAGTACATAAACTTTCAGAGACCATACATACAATTTTTTTTTCATAAGTACTCGTACCTTTTACTGCGTTTGAGTAGGATAGTAGGTACTAGTGAAGTATTTCAATTAGTTTTTTTTTTTATCTCATAAGCCAAATTGCCTTGGGGTTTGAGCGCAAAAGGGTTGAAAGCTACAGGCCAAATCAGTCGGCGGATGTGAAGTTAGCTACAAATTGCATGAAACTCAATCAACGCGAAACTTTATATGAGCTTCAGTCAGGATTGGATATTGCGCAGCTTGTAACTTCACATCCGCCGACTTGTATAATTCGGCCTATAATACAAAATGTTCAACCATACTTTTAAATACTCTGATAGAATCCCAAGGTTATTTCGTCATAATATTTACGAATGTCAAAGCGATTACCGATTAACTAAAACAAAACACATTCTAAATGGTATTACAGCAATCGATTTATTTATTCGATATATTATTACCTCATTTATTTACATAGCAAAGAAATGTATAACTAAAAATAATGCGACAATTCTATTTAATTCAATTCTTACTAGAAACTGCTTGGGTAGGTACTGGACTTCTGTCCAATCTAAGTTCAAACTGATTATTTTTCATTATTAGACTATTTACGAGAATATTTGTAACAAAAGTTTCTTTAGGTAGATATACTTTTTACTCGTATACTTACTAGAGTACCTAATGCTAGCAACTAGGTGTATACAAAACCTAGAGGCATTACAAGTATGGTACGTATTTTTCTTTCTATGAAAACACTTCAGCATACGCGATATTACAAAATGATTGGACCGAAACCGAATTTTTCTACTCCAGAAAGCAATAAAAGCCGTACAAGAAATAAAACCCCATACATTCCATTAGGCAGGTACGCCACAGCTTTTCGCCAATAACCGAAGGTCAAGATCAAGGGCCCTACAACGTTAATCCATTATCCTCACATTCAGTCAACGACCCAGCACTTAGGGAAAATGCTCTACAATTATTGCACTGAATACTTCGCGAGCGACGTTGAAATGGGCTTAGAAATTGTTTGAACTTCGGTGCTATCTTTGTAGAGACGTAATACTGTAACAAAACAAGATAAGAGTTTGAAAAACTGTGACTACTTAGGCAGAGTTTGTTCAAAATAAGAAGCGTAGTAGAGGTTAGGTCGCCTTTGGCCATTTTACTCATTTTGTTTCGTTGACAACAATGCTCTGTCTGTATTGCTAGTACAACTAAAAGGTTTTGATACTTGGTAGACACCAATTCGGTTTTCATCAGAGCCCTTAGTGCAGGTTTTGCGCAGTTTACTTAAATTTTCGCGTTAGCGTGTGGTTCCATACATTTTTGTTAGTTCTTCCTCGTTTCTCTGGGGGCGCTGCACGGAAATTTATGGAGCCATACGGAAACAGTTGTGGTTTCAATTTACGTGTAAACTTGGACTAACCCCTCAGTACTCGCGTCCACCAAGTATAGTCGGTACCTACCTTGGCTGTTTCTCTTTTTGCACATACTCTACTTACTATGTACTGAAAATTTTACAAGGTGAGACCTTTTAAGGCTATTGATTTATTGGAAATACATATTATGACCATATAAAACACTGAATAAAATAGAATTACATACCGGCTATTGCTCTACTACACGTTTACATAAGACTATTGCGTAGTTTGCTATAGTTTATTCGCCGAGACGAGTTAGAATAACGCCTTCTCTGTCACACATTATCATACAAATGATTACTATAATATTGATTACAAATAATTACACGTCAAAGTACTAACCAGTTTGCGCCGCTTAATGGGCATCTTAAGTTTATAAGTACGCTACCAAATGGTGCATAACTGCAGCGAAAATATAACAAAGAGCGCTATTTTACAAATGCATTAATTATATGAATAGAAACACAAAAGTTACAATATTCTGATGACTATCTCTAGATGTGAAACAACCGATTAATATTTAGTTCGTTCCAGACTACGGACTGGCTGGAGCGCCGCTAGGAGCGAACCTCCGCTGAGCCCGAGCGAGCGAGAGGCAATCGCCGCTGTCGTCAAACGCGCTGAAAAACTGGACGAAGTGGAGGCCAAACGTGTGGGGCGGCTGGTTGCGAGGCTTGAAGGTTGGTCACGGAACTACTATGCTTCATGCCCATAAAAAAATGCTAAGTGGATGTTCACGTCTTACTGTGCCAACATTTTTAGGATTAGTAGGATTTTCCGTACCCAAAGGGCATTAACGGGACTAAGACTGTTCGTCCGTTCGTCCGTCTATCTGTCTGTCACTAGACTGTATCTCATGAAACGTGAAAGCTAGAAAGTTGAAATTTTCACAGATGATGTATTTCTGTTGGCGTAGTCCTACGGTAGAACTAACGGTACACAATTGTACCGGTAGTCCTACTGTAGAACATTTCGCTTTCAGGATTATTTGCCTAAAAGCAAGGCTTGAGAAAAAGTCGTACTCACAAAGTCTGCAACCTGCCGAAATCTGGTAGAATGGAATTGAATTACTGTGACGAAAATCGATAATCAATAGCTGCTAATATCGACGCGCTAAAAATCTGGCAAGATTGATACCGAGAACTAACAGAAACTGTATTTAGACTAGATAATTGAGCAAGTTTTGATCAAACCTCTTAAGAAAAATAGCAGTTGATAACAGGCCGGGTACAACGAGTATACCTACTGTGAGTGATATTTTGGCTGCTGAACTGTCGAGGGGTTAAATAGGCTTAACTTTATTATTAACAATCCGCATGCTACTGAAGTCTGTAGAAATAAATCAAACATAATAAACGTAAGAATTTCAATTTGTGATTCCAGGTTCAGAGTTATTTTGGGACTTGAATGATGGAAGCCTTAATAACGTCGCAATCACGTCTTTCTATTAATACGCCTCATGATCACGAATCGGAGCTGGCAGCCAGCGGAATCGCAATCAAATTTTTACGGCGCTTCGTCTCGTCTCTATTTATTTATTGTGAAGAACTAATTATGATGTTTTCACATAATATGTCACACACACAGTAATTCATAATTTATAAAAAATATCCCTAAAGTTACAAGTAGATGACTACCGCGGATTCTTTATTCATCATCACCTGCAGCCTTCTTTATCTCACTGCTGGGTTTAGGTATCTCTCTTACAGTGCCATTTGTCTCAGTACTGTTCTAATCGTGTCTAATGGTACTTTACTATTATTTTTAATTATCATGCCACTGATTACACTTGAAAACTTAGTAATCATGACAGTTTTTCTAAAGGAGGAATTTTAACCTTAGAATAGAAAAATCACGATTTCTTAAGATACTTCCAGTACAAGATAGGTAAAAAGTCAATTAAATCTTGTCAAGTGCCGTGAAGCTCGTCCTATCAACTTTTCAGACACAGGTGTTCACAACATACTGCTAATAAAATCTCATCACAGTTTTGAGGTCATTCAGTACTCAAACGAAGTGCTGATATACCTGTTCAATTCCAAAATTAAACTAAAGTAGCATTTTAAATACTTATTCTTGTAAATTACGCGACAAGACTCCAAGGAGTCACTCAACGTCACTGGTTTTCAACAATGTTCCCTCGTCAGCTCTAATGATTTTCAGCTTCAAAGCTCAGAGCGTCTGTCAGTAGGCAATATCACCTCACACTTGAAATGGCAGAATGAGGGCCATATAAATCAAGACGTCATACTTTGAAGGCATATTGTAAAGAACGGTGACATGGTGGTACTTACGTTCGAATTTAACGATGTGTAAAAATATAAAATGTTGGTGTTGTGTTTACTTATTTTCAATGTATCGTTTTACAAAACTTATACCTACAATACTTGGCTAAACGAAAGTAGTAATAATTAATATTTGATAAATATTAAAAATAAGTTTTTCACGGTCCATGTTTTTTCCTGTCATTCTGTAGGTTTTGTTCATTTTGCTTTACTTGAAGAGTGAAAAATCAACATGGATTCTCAGAGCAAATAAAAAAATCTAGAGAGAATGTCGTTGAACAGTCAAGTGAGGCCGGTTTTTAATACATGTGTGAGTGCGTCGCTGTTGCACCGCCATAGTTTGACTGACAAGCCAAGGCGTAGTTTCATAGTTACGTGGATGTGTGTGTAATTGTCTGTACACGGCGAGGCGTAGTTTTGGTCGGATTCACTTGTTTGTTCACAACATTCTGTCTTTACTTTTTTATTTGGTCTGAGCTTGGATTTGATGATTTCTAGGAATTTCTTAGGTTTACTCTAACTTTACCCATATGACATAGGTATCCCATACAAGTAGAATTGGCTTTTCCGCTATGTATTCAAAATGCTTTCAATGTGCGGTCTAGGTTTATCAGTGGGCATCTAGCCGTTACTTACTTTTAGTGGACATCCTACGGTCCTAACAGGCACGATAACTAAAAATAGGCTATTAAAAAAAATTTTTTTTTATTTTTTTTATTTCTTGTAATCAACAGCGTTACAATACATAATTATCTTACTAATATAAAAACACAAATAAGGCCAAAACAGATTATAATAATTTAGAATACAAATAAATTATAATTTTACTAACAACCCAATGAAATCCCAATAAAAGTGCATATGTGTGTGTGGGGGGGGGGGGGTGTACGCGTGTGTGTGTGTGAGTAACACTGCAATACACGAGGTCTCTTGAGAGCCAAGGTTTGCAGTGTTACTCGTGTGATTGAGTAATAGATGAAAATAAAGCCCTTGTTGCGCGTGACGTCACCAATGTCATACAAATGTATAGGCTTCTGTGACGTCACGACCGCCACTCCCAAACTTCGACAAGGTTTATCTTTGCCATTTGTCGTTTGATTGACAAAAGAAAAAATATTTGTCCAATATTTTTTGATAATCTAACTCACGGACTAATTATGATATTTTTTTTACTAAGTCATCATGCCTATTATGATAGCTAAGTTTTTAAGAGTGTTGTCACTGCGTTTACCAGAGATCTTTTAATGTAGGCATGCGCCGATCAGCTCAGGGTCCGGCCCCCAGAACGTGTCTGCTCTGCGGAGATTCTTCCCGACTCCTGTCGCCTCTGAGGACCTGCAACATCTGTAGACATGCAGCGTGCTCCAAGTGCGTCATAGAAACACAAAACCCACCACATAGGTAAGTTAACTAAGTTCGTATAGGCCGGGTGGCTAGCCCTGATGTCAGAGTTTATTTAAAGCCGCCTAAAGGCCTCTGACATGGCTAAACCGTTAAAACAACAACGCTCAGATGGAAAATGCCACCCGCGGTCACCCATTCAAATACTGACCGTGCGGAACGTTGCTTAATTTCGGTAATCGCTGACCTAGTAAAACTACGCTACGAGCGCTTTAGGTATGTTTATTTGGGGTTTTATTTAGCCTACTTCCAGAAAGTAATTAGTGAGATTTAACTAATAATTTGACCGAAGCGTAGGGAAGGTCTATACTTTAACTTGGCGATTTTGCTTTCGTCTGTATTGATGCTGATTTTCCTCAACAGGTCGCATTTTTCAAAGAATCTTGGTACACAATTTAATCAAGTCGGCAATTTTTGATTGGGGGAGTATTTCCCTCAAAATAGAGTGAAGTCTGCTCTCCCGATCATCAGCCGATTTTGATAATATTTGGCAAGATTGTTTAGTGTCTAAATCCTAACAATATTTGCGAGTAACTAGGTATGATCCAAATCGGTCCAGAACGAGTCTAGATATATTAGGCCTATGACGATTTAATTAAAGAGATGTGCCGCAATAAGAGAACTTTAATATGTTGTTGAAATCGAATGCGTGAAACTCGTCACGCTACCGTTTCTTAAGCCTTCCCTGGCTGATCCACTACGTGACGATCTTGCCGGTTCTTGAAAACCTTAAAAATTATTTAAAAATAATTGTGCACAGATCACCAATATACTCGAGAGAAGGCTACATGTGCAATCTGTGTGCTGAAACCCGGGAAATGTGGAAGAAGTCCGGAGCCTGGTTCTACAAGGCGCTCCCGAAATACGTCCTTCCTGAGAGGAGGGCTACGGGCAGATATAACGACATCGAAGTTGCGAGATCACTGCAGGTATCTTACAATTCTATACATATCCCAATATACTAATAGCATTTTTATTCTGCGACACTAGACGGCTTGGCCTCGAGTCATCAATATGATCAGAAAAAAATCGAAGTCGATTATACGTTTGACAATAGTACATTGTTCACCGAGAGGAGAAAGTGACCGATTACCGTCGAGTCGTTTAAAACACCCGAGATCGGGAATCGCACTTTCTCTCGAGTGATACATAGGCTTAGGATACATACATAGGCTTTATACTACACCTACAAGGAAAATAAAAAACTAAATCTTTACTAATTGAAATTTATATTGAAATTGTTGCAGTTATTGAAGCTCAAACAACACACAAATTGAAAATGGCGCCAATGGCGTCTGCAATTTTCACATGTTCTTTTTTCAAATTGTTTGACACCATCCAACACACAGCTAGTGGCCAGTGTCATTTTGCGAACTTGGAGATAAAAACTCACTGTAAAAACTTTTTGGCTTTTGATATTTAGGTTACCAGCGCATAGTCTTACCCAAAATTAAAAAAGAAAAACCACGTAAGAAATGGATTTTCATACACTTTTCTCTCCCGCTCAGATGCGTTTTCTCGCCGCATATTTGTTCGATATGCAATGACGTACTTTCTACCGTAAATTTGATAAAGTATCAAGGTACTTTCCGAGCAAGTGTAGTATAAAAAATATTATCTCTTCACTTTTTAATATTCTTTCTCGACTCTCGAATAAATTATCCAAATGTTTACTATGAAAAACGGAAAAGGTATTTTTTCATATCTTTTTACTAGGATGTGAAAAGCTCGCATTTAAATCCCATGATTATTAGCCGAGCCAATACGGAGAAACAAGGCTGACTTAGTTAGACCCCTCACCCAGATACTGATCTATAAATAGAACGTTCCACGAATTTCTTAGAAGGATTAGAGATTAATCCTTCCTGTTATCTAACTACGAGTACACCACAACCACGAGATCTCGCGAGATGGGCCTTGAAAGAAAGAGAAAAGCGTTTTTCTCGTATCTCTAGCGGGCCCTCATTTCTAAAAAAACCGGACAAGTGCTAGTCAGGCTCGTACTTCGAGGGTTCCGTACAAATACATTGTTAAAATAATTAAAATTCTGTTTTAGCATGTGCTAATGAAGTTCTTTTATATGATACCTTACATGATACGATTTACTCACTTTGAATTTTGAACCCATATTTTGTAAATTTTGAGGCCCTATTTTTTGTGATTTAAATAAAAATGTACAGTTTTCAGATTTATTCCTATATGTGTACTCTGAGACAATGCTTCTCGCCTAATTTCATAGTTCTATGTCAACGGGAAGTACCCTGTAGGTTTTGATTTTGTAAGTGTCGAAATATGCGGTTTTTTACGACATAAACGGCTCTAACTTTTTTAAACGATAACTGAGAAGTTTTTCTTTTACACAACTGCAAGAGATTATAGATATACGTATACAATTTACATTTCAACTCAATATCGCGCGTTCCCGAGACAAAGAGTCTTGACATACACACAGACAGACGGACAACAAAGTGGTCCTATAAGGGTTCCGTTTTTTCCGTTTGAGGTACGGAACCCTAATTATTAGCTGATGTTGATCATCATGCATTTTGCGGCGTATGAGTACCTCACTCATATTTACATATACTCGTAAGTATCTCGATCCTTGATAACTATACCTAATAACCTATAGTACTTACTTGAGGTCTTAACTGATTATGATGATGAAAGCTATACCAAGCAACGTCTTTCTAAAGATCTCTATGACCACAACCCACTAACGCTTTCCGATTAGCTACTTGAAATCCGACACCAACCTTAGGGCTTTGCCAATAGATTTCCGCGTCTTAGAAGGATTAATACCTACCGTTATTTACATTGTAAGTGATTCGGGATAGGCTTTGATGGTAGATGGTCTTAGCTTTTAAGAGCCATCAATCATGGAATAGTGGAGTTAGATGACGGCTACTTTCGAAAAAGATAGGGCTTAGTTATTTTAGATTTTTATACTAATAAAAATAAAACTAAAATGTGAGCCGCCGAATGCATTTTGACCAAATTGAGTAACTAAAATCGATTTAGTCAACTCGACCTAAATTTAGTTTAATCGTGTAGACATCCGAATACTAAAACCTAGTTTGACAGGACTAAACTTATTTTAGTGAAGACTAAACTAAAATGCGTGTCGCCTAAACCTAACCTAACACAAGTCTGTTGTCACAAGCTTGTAGGTATGTTTTTCATAAAAATAAAATAACGTAAATTATTTCCTTAGGTATGTACCTAAGTATTAAGGAGTTAAATTTAGATTACCATTTTGAAACCGCGATACCTATCAAATTATAGGTATTATCTTTCGAAGTGTTATCAAAAAATTAATTGCTTTGAAAAAGCAGTGCAAGACTTTCTACGAGTATAAAAAATTCACAATGATTTGGCATGATATCGAATTCGAATATATACTTACGTTATCGCGATAAATGCGAATAGTTATAAAATAGGATTAATCCTACACGGTGATTTAAAAATGTCGAGTTGCTTTTAATATAGACGTTTGCAGGATTTTCCAAAGGGAAATTACACTTGTTGTCACGACACGGCCATTCATTTGGAATTCAGCCTGCGACTTTCCCGTCCTAGTTGCGAAGGTAGTAGCAAAAGTTACAAGTCTCATCAAAGGCTTGGCTTAATAGGAAACATCTTATATTTTTTAAGAAATAAAGAAAATCCTTTGCGATAGGCTCAAAGCACTGCCTGCTTTAATGATAAGGTCGGATTCATACTATTTAGCGCTTTTTGCTGAAGGAAAACACCGTAAGGCAACCTGCATAATTATGTTCGAACAGCACGTGTAAAGTCATCTTGTATTCGTCATATTATACTTTTATTTAACTTAATAGGGCAAGTGTCTTTATTATTTATATACTTACCTAAGACTGTACTCTTAAACTACTACTACATAAAAAGCTATTTGATCATCCACAGGGTCCTTGAAGATCTAAAGATAATCCAAATCTGCCACTATGCTGGCAGCATGGTACGCTGAGTGACAATACTTACATATACTTTGAGCCAAATAAACACCAGCATTTTGGTTACGCGTCCACCAGACGCTTAATTGTTGACAACAAGATGAGCTTTTGACGCCCATAATTTATAAATATAATTACTTTTATACAATTCGTTCTCTTTATTTATACTTTAAAAGTTAAGGTGTTTATTTCGCTCAACGTATAAGCATTGCCATTCAGCGTGGCAATGCAGCCAGCATGTTGGGCACGCTGCCGACTGGCAGTGTGCTTGAACATTTGGATTATCTGTAGACCTGCAAGGGTCAGTGAATTATCCAATTGATTTTTATGTAGTAGTAGTTTATGTAGTTTTAGCGTAAGTAGCTTAGTATTTTTTATAGCAAAAAAAGGCACTTGCCCAATAATAAAAAAGTTACCTAATGATCAACATTTCTAGCCAGATGCCGGCAACAGCAGCAACGAAGGAAAGACAGATTCCGAACCAGGGTCTCCGCTCAGCGTCCACGCGCCAACCTTCTCCCGACAGCCCAGCAACACTGACAGCAGAAAATCCGTCGGATCGCCTCATGTGAGTATTTTTTTTGCTGTTTTCCTTACTAATATTAGCTGTTTAGATTATGGGTATTTACCTTATTTACAGTACGACGTCCACCCACAAGATGAAAGACACAATTAGGTCATATTATCAAGACCGCAGCGTAGCACTGGAAACAATCCTCTATTGGACACACTCTAATAAGACCTGTAGGATGCAAGCCATTTCCTACAGATCTTATTGGAGTTCTAAAGGGAGGCCTTATTATAGCGATGGGCATCCTATGGCTGAAACGACGACCGTATTTTAAGAGCATATGGTACATATATGTATAATCATAAACAACTGTTACCTATTTATGTATTAAGTGGGTATCTAAATTCGGGATAAGATTAGGGAAGATATTGTCAGACGCGAATCTACTAAGAAAAATAAAACAAACAACATTTTTGGTTTTTCAATTAATAGTTCGTAATCTAAGTTATACCCAAATAAGTTGTTAAGTGCGTGTAGAGACACGCGTAGGCTTCCGTAGATGGTGACGATGATTATAATGATGATAAAAACCGATTTTAATTATGTCATTAGATGGTTGACTGCTATAAAAATATATATTCTATTCTAAAGCCAATATATTTTTATTATAATGTTATTCTAAGCTCACCTTATGGGCGAGTTTAGAAATTTCGATTTTCCTTTATAACTAAAAAAGTTATTATTCCATAGTGCTCAAAATATTTTTTTTATTATGGTCATACTCAGAAAGTTTGCAGGTCATATGGTGTATACTTTAAAAATGAAGGGGGACATTTATTTTATTATTTTTCAACTTTGGCGACCCATATGTCCTAAAAGGCACAAGTACCAATAAATGCTTTTTTCATTTTATAAAACCCTATTCAACGATACCCCACACGGAAGGGTTGAGTTGAAAATAATTTTTCATCCCCACTTTACGTGTATGGGATACACTATTTAAAAAAAATACTTGTTCTTAAATGATATTTATACTAAAACTATCATGTTCTCAAATTTCATGCAATTGTTTTATAAATGTGGTAGATATAAGACTTTGTAATATTAGGACGGACGGATGGACATATAAAAGACGGACACAACGAAATTATAAGAGTTTCTTGTTTTACTTCGGAACCCTTAAAAACTCATAAGTGTTTTAGCAGTATTCAGTACAGGTAATGAGCAACAAAAATAATACTCATCAAAATGCTCATTTCATTGATTTAACATAATACCTTGTAGGTATAGCACGCTTATGAAATAGATCTATCAAGACAATTTTATTAACGGGTAGTTAATCTGATATTAACCAAGTGGTAGTTAAGCCCCACGTTGGGCGCCAATTATAGTTCAGTGACTGTACTCGGTTTCTATTGCTTTCATCTCTCGGTTCATGGCCAGACTGACAGGTTTTGAGTAGGCAGTCATTAACGAAATAGACGATGACATAAACTAGAATTATACAGGGTGGATAGTTGACGCCAACATTAATTGACCCACAAGTAGTACTAGTAACCAGTGATCATAAAAGCAATAGGAAAAAACTAATCCTTAAATTGTCAAACAAAGTAAATAATAAATAAAAGGAGTAAATAGGCATCATTGGACATCATACTTTGTAAGACATTCAAATTCATCTATGCCATTTTGACATTAGAGTAATCAAAATACTTCTATGGCTCGAATCACTGTTTAGACACAGGTTGCTCCAAAATGTTGTTTGAGAAAATTGTACATGTTGTTTAAGTAAATAGCTCTATTGTTAAATTCTAAATTTGTAAAGGCTTTATAATAAGAAGGCCAAATATTTTTTTAGAATAAGATTATTTCAGGTAAAAAACAACTAAAGAAACGATTAATACCTACATGCATATATAAGGATTGATACATAATATATATACATTATTTCTCAAACATATTATGACTATGTTTTAGACTAATAATATATTAACAAATATAAATGCATACATTTTAAACACAACACCTTCACTTTACTGTTGTTGGTTCAAACAATAGTCTGATTTGTGTACGTATACTACATACTCCTTGATCTATTGAGTCGTCCGTCTTCGTCGTACACATTACACGTTGCCTAGTAAATCAGCGGGAGGAAAACTGCCGCCCGAGATACAGTTTAAACTAGTTCGGGAGGTAGAGTGAATTTTGATTATTTACAAAGCAGAAATTAAAACGAATACCTACTATAAATGTTTTAAGCAATGGTTGTATTACGATTAATATGTTTCAATGTTAATGTATCTAACAAATCAATGTACCTACTTGTTCGTTTTATGTAAATAAATAAATTCAATTCAATTACGGCGTCCGCTCTCCACCCTGTATATAAGGTTGAAAGATTCAATATCGAACAGTTTGTCGACTGACTCTCATATTCATTCGTAAAGGGGGGAAGGGGTGGGGGGATCCCCTCAAGCCTCACGTGATTCAACAGTTGGACATAACAACAAAATTAGCTGATTATAAAAAAGATCACTAAACATCACCGATAATGAGATATCGTGACATCCCATTATCACCCAGTATGTATTTATTTTTCGTTGAATGCACGACTTCTAAACCAAACAGTGGCGCATAGCCTTGGCTCTTCGTTGCAATTTCAAAATACTGTTTCCAAAAAAGTTCCTACACGTAATTTTGGGTACCATAACGGGTTACAAAGTTCCTAAAAAACTTCATTTGACTTGATAATATTATAGCCGTAATTCAAACTGATGCTTACATATTTTATTACTTACTCTAACAAGACAAAGCACTTTTTGACACAGGGTTGTTAAATGTACGACAATTTAGCCCTAAAGTACTTAACAAAGGGTAACAACCTGAAAACCTATACTAAAGTTAGTTTTAGCAGTAAGCCAGCACCTTTTAATTTCAAAGGTAATCCGCCTCCAGCTTAAGGGGGTTTTATACTCGTACGTCAATTTTCCATCCCGCTCGCGTAATCCACATAAGATAAAAAATCACAACAAGTGAATTTCCAAAAACTATGAAGCATGTGTTTATTATCATAAAATTACACAGTTTTGTAGTGTTTTTTGTTATTAAATCTTTTGACAGGGTAGATTCAAACAAATTAAATGAGACAGCTGTGGCCGATTGCCTTTCAACCAACCACAGCTATACGTTCAGACATCAGCAATTTTGAGTAGGTACATGGGCATTGAATTTCTAAAAACTTGAAAAATTTATCGGTATAACACGTACATATTATGTACTAGCTTAAAACCCGCGGCTTCGCCCGCGTTGTCTTAGTACATAGGTACTTACTTAAAATGAAAAGAGCCCGCGGTTTGATCTACGTTGTCTTTGTACATGCTTATAATAATATCTAATAGTCCGCAATTTGGCCCGCGTTGTCTTAATACTTGCTTAGAATTACTTGCAAGGATAATGCCCACGGTTTGGTCAAAATTGTAACAGTATTTGCCTATAATGATAATAGATCACGGTTTGGCCCGCGTATTGTTAGTACTTGCTTAAGATGGTTATTTATAGCACGCAGCATGGACTGCGATGTCTGAATACTTGCTTAAAATTATAAAAGCTCGCCGTTTGGCCTGCATTGTCGTATTACTTACAATGATAATAGCCCATGGTCTGGCCCGTATTGTCTTGGTACTTGCTCAAAATGATAACAGCCCGCGGTTCAACCCGCGTTATCTTGGCATTTACTTATAATAATATCTAATAGTTCGCGGTCTGGCCCGTGATGTCTTAATAAATCCTTAAAATTATAATAGCATGCCGTTAGCCTGCGTTTTTGTATTGCTTGTAATGATAATAGCCCACGGTCTGGCCCGCGTTATTTTTGTAACTGCTTAAAATGATAAAAACCCACAGTTAGGCCCGCGTTTTCTTGGCACTTACTTAAAATAATAGTAGCTCGTGGTTAAGCCCGCATTAGGCTCGATTATGAAGGCGCCATCGTAATTATAATAGCTAATTATCACAATTATATCTGTTTCATTTTCACTTTAAGCATTCGATAGAGAGAACACTTTTTATGTTGTTATTATATTTACTATGGCGTCTTCATAACTGAGCCTATTATTGTATTACTTGCAAAATAATGCCTACGGTTTAGCCTGAATTGCCTCAGTATTTGATTATTTAATTTACTTGTATCTAAAGCTTATTACAGGGTACATACGTGAATTTTTGGATGATAAATTGCCGAATTTCTGAAATTAACTTAATAATAAATAAATATATAAAATAAATATTGGAGGACATCTCACACACGGTCTCTGATCCCAAACTAAGCAAAGTTTGTGATTTGGCTGGCAGAGACTGATATACTACACATACATGTATTTCAATGTATGTACTGTATTGTATATGTCGCAGGCAATTTGTATGATTCCGCCGTTTACATACGGCGTCGTCAGTTTGAAAACGCTCGCCGTTATGTAAAATGCCGAAGGCAAAATGACAACTCATTCAATTGTAATAATTTCAACGTCGGTTATAGTTTTAGGGTGACCATGACAAAACACACTTCAGAAAAATTAGATTGACAGATAAAAATTTTGGACAATTCAAATCAATCAGATCGATTATAATCTCGAGATAAGTATAGTTCGTTTAACGGTTGGAGTGTACGAAACGAAAACGTGTGTGGGGCACTGAGCCTAAACCGCGATCTTCGGAATGCGATGGGATGTGGGAATATATGGGTGGGGAAATACTGACATTGACTTTTACGCCAGGATAAGTGAACCAAACTTAGTGTTTGAACAGTGACAACAACGCGCGAGCGAGCAAAGCGAGCGTGCCGCGGTAGCGGCCGGCGAAGCGCCAGAAACAATATGTCCGTATTACGAGTTCAGGACCTTCCGTTAAATATGTATACTCTAACATTAACTAACCAACATAAGCACTTATCTAAGGTATTTCGACTTCAATTGGTCAGGTTAGCCTCTTTTGATATCTTCTGACCATTTTTTAACCATGGTCGATATGCAACAATCGGAAGACTCCTGCATATTTCAGGAGTTCTCGGAACACCAGATTCTATGGACACCTTAGCATTTTTTAGGTACCGAAAAACCTTGAAAGTTGTCCACGGCGTGTTTATTGCTTTCGTTTAAGAATCGTAACTTTTTTTTAAATTAACTATAATAAATGTCTTTAAAATCACAAGTATTTTGCGAAAAGCCTTTTGTACATGTAGTATTTTCAATATTTTCTTGGGTCATAAAACCACTACTTGACGCCATTTTGTTTGTTTTGATCAACAGCGACGCGCGTGGTAAGAAACAGAACTAAATACTTCAATTTGCCTCGGCACTATGTATACGGCGTTTTAATTGTCAATCAAATGTTTCGGCATAATATAAAATGCTAAGGCAATATACATTTTGCCTTCGGCATTATACATAACTGCGAGCGTTTTTAAACTGACGACGCCGTGTGTAAACGGCGGAATCATACAAATTGCCTGCGACATATACACCACCGACCATACTCCTATTTTTAGAATAATTCCAGTCCATCCAAAGGTTGCCTGGTAGAAATCGCCAAAGGCGATAAGGCCGCCATTGTACAGCATATTGTATAGTTTCTGTACTGTGTTTCTGTGTACAATAAAGATATATTTATTTATTTATTTATACATGTAGGTTGACTGGCAGATAATGCTGTTTAGCGTTAAGACCTCCTTTTGTACAAATAGTGTGCAATCAAGTGTTAAATAAATAAATAAAAATACATTAATAACACTCAGACACAGAGCAAACACATATGAACATCACATACTCGTAAATATTTGCCCTGGGAATCAAACCCACGCCTCTTTGACCCAGGAGTCAGAGTCAACCACTGAGCCACCGAGGGAGCCAATAATAATAATTGTATGAGTAACTATGTAAGAAATTTCACTTTTCTTTGCTGGAAAACATTGAGGCAACCTGTACGTACGTAGAAAAAAATTCATTTGATTCAATCAATGTCGTATGTGAATTCAGCAACCCATGCTTGGCCGGCGTGATGGATATGGCCCAATTACCCTTCGCGGATAGGCCTATTTTCAGTCATTCATCAGCCGCAGGACGTCCACTGCTGGACATAGGCCTTCCCTATGGATCTCCAATAAGACCGGTTGGAAGCGGCTTGTATCCAGCGCGATCCTGCGGTCTTAATGAGGTCATCCGTCCACCTTGTGGGTGGACGTCCTACGCTGCGCTTGCCGGTACATGGTCTCCACTCGAGAACTTTTCGACCCCAACGGTCATCAGCCCTCCGCGCTATGTGCCCTGCCCATTGCCATTTCAACTTGCCAATCCGTTGGGCTATGTCGGTAACTTTGGTTCTTCTACGGATCTCCTCATTAATGATTCGATCTCGCAGAGAGACTCCAAGCATAGCCCTCTCCATAGCTCGTTGGGCTACTTGGAGCTTACTAATAAGGCCCATAGTGAGAGACCACGTTTCTGTGCCATAAGTCATCACTGGCAACACACACTGGTCGAAAACTTTCGACTTGAGGCACTGAGGTATGTCGGACGAGAAGACACTACGCACTTTTCCGAACGCTGCCAGCCGAGTTGAATTCGTCGATTGGCCTCTTTGTTGAAGTCGGACCTACCTAACTGGACTACTTGTCCTAGGTAGACGTACGAGTCAACGACTTCAAGAACCGAGTTTCCAACAGAAATCGGGGTAGGTAAAACATGGGAATTACACATGACTTTCGTCTTGTCCATGTTCATCTTAAGACCCACCTGTTTCTATTATCCGTAGTGCTATCCGTAGTACCTATTTTCAGTAGTGCACTATTAATTAAGGCCGGTACAGGTATTCGACATGTTTCATTAAGTCATTAGAAATTTAATTTTCCAGGCAAATGAAAAAATGGCACACAAGTCGTAATTCTAGTCAGGCATATTCTAGGATGCTATTATACTCATAATTTGATTAACTTATACAATGGTACCAACCCCAAAAGCACGTGAATAAAATCAGCTGTTCAACACAAAAAGTTCATCGACCCGCGACAAAATGTATGGAAAATGTAGGTAATTTTCGCTTGTCAGGGTTGATCCCATAGTAAAATACCTATATTGATCCATATGTGCGCTAAGCTTAAGACTATTGGCTCACTAAATAAAAAAAAATCGTAAACTTTTGGGGACCCATTTTGCCCCATTTAAAGATAAACAATCATTATCATAATCCTAGATACTACATTATTTAAAAAAGCGCATTGAATTTTTCGGACGTATCTGACCCCTAAGGATTTTTTTAAGGAAAATTTAGAAAACAGGTACAGCCATATTTTTTATTTAGTCTCAAAAGCATCTATACAAAGTTTCATGTCAATCGGTACAGGGAATAAGAAGTTACATGCAAACAAAAAGGGCCCGTTTTACCCCGTAAGTTTGAGTTGGGTACGTTTTTTATCCTTAGTGCTTCATTATGTCGTACGATGTACGTATATTCCAAATTTCAAGCTCGTATCTACAGCGGTTTGGGCTGTAGCCTAAACTTATTAATTTTGCGTATCCCTAAGGAACCTTATAGATTTTCCTGGATTTTATTAGTTTCTGTATTAAAACATGCCGTGTGCTTCCTTCATACCAATTTTCAACCATAACCGTTCAGCTGGTTCGATGTGATTGACGCTTTTTTCACCAACTTTGGGACCTTATTTGACCCCTTAGATGAGGAAAATTCGGAAAAACAGGAAAAAACGTGACTTTTATTTTGTTTGGAAAGCATGTATACAAAGTTTCAAGTCAAACGGTACAGGGAATAAAAAGTTACATACAAACGAAAAAGGCCCATTTTACCCCCTTAGAGGTCGAAAGTTCAAAATTTTCGTCCTTAGTGCTCCATTACGTCGTTCAATGTACCTATATCCCAAATCTCAAGCTCATATCTTCAGCGGTTTGGGCTGTAGCCTAAACTTATTAATTTTGCGTATCCCTAAGGAACCTTATAGATTTTCCTGGATTTTATTAGTTCTTGTATTAAAACATGCTGAGTGCTTCCTTCATACCAATTTTCAACCATAATCGTTCAGCTGGTTCGATGTAATTGACGCTTTTTTCACCAACTTTGGGACCTTATTTGACCCCTTAGATGAGGAAAATTCGGAAAAACAGGAAAAAACGTAACTTTTATTTTGTTTGAAAAGCATGTATACAAAGTTTTAAGTCAATCGGTACAGGGAATAAAAAGTTACATACAAACGAAAAGGGCCCGTTTTACCCCTTTAGAGGTCGAAAGTTCAAAATTTTTGTCCTTAGTGCTCCATTACGTCGTTCAATGTACCTATATTCCAAATTTCAAGCTCATATCTTAAGCGGTTTGGGCTGTAGGCTGTCTGTCAGTCAGTCACTCAGGGAAGCCTTTTATATAATAGACTAGCTTAAAACCCGCGGCTTCGCCCGCGTTGTTTAGTACATAGGTACTTACTTAAAATGAAAAGAGCCCGCGGTTTGATCTACGTTGTGTTTGTACATGCTTATAATAATATCTAATAGTCCGCAATTTGGCCCGCGTTGTCTTAATACTTGCTTAAAATTACTTGCAAGGATAATGCCCACGGTTTGGTCAAAATTGTAACAGTATTTGCCTATAATGATAATAGATCACGGTTTGGCCCGCGTATTGTTAGTACTTGCTTAAGATGGTTATTTATAGCACGCAGCATGGACTGCGATGTCTGAATACTTGCTTAAAATTATAAAAGCTCGCCGTTTGGCCTGCATTGTCGTATTACTTACAATGATAATAGCCCATGGTCTTGCCCGTATTGTCTTGGTACTTGCTCAAAATGATAACAGCCCGCGGTTCAACCCGCGTTATCTTGGCATTTACTTATAATAATATCTAATAGTTCGCGGTCTGGCCCGTGATGTCTTAATAAATCCTTAAAATTATAATAGCATGCCGTTAGCCTGCGTTTTTGTATTGCTTGTAATGATAATAGCCCACGGTCTGGCCCGCGTTATTTTTGTAACTGCTTAAAATGATAAAAACCCACAGTTAGGCCCGCGTTTTCTTGGCACTTACTTAAAATAATAGTAGCTCGTGGTTAAGCCCGCATTAGGCTCGATTGTGAAGGCGCCATCGTAATTATAATAGCTAATTATCATAATTATATCTGTTTCATTTTCACTTTAAGCATTCGATAGAGAGAACACTTTTTATGTTGTTATTATATTTACTATGGCGTCTTCATAACTGAGCCTATTATTGTATTACTTGCAAAATAATGCCTACGGTTTAGCCTGAATTGTCTCAGTATTTGGTTATTTAATTTACTTGTATCTAAAGCTTATTACAGAGTACATACGTGAATTTTTGGATGATAAATTGCCGAATTTCTGAAATTAACTCAATATTAAATAAATATATAAAATAAATATTGGAGGACATCTCACACACGGTCTCTGATCACAAACTAAGCAAAGTTTGTGAATTGGCTGGCAGAGACTGATATACTACATATACATTGTATTTCAATGTATGTACTGTATTGTATACACCACCGACCATACTCCTATTTTTAGAATAATTCCAGTCCATCCAAAGGTTGCCTGGTAGAAATCGCCAAAGGCGATAAGGCCGCCATTGTACAGCATATTGTATAGTTTCTGTACTGTGTTTCTGTGTACAATAAAGATATATTTATTTATTTATTTATACATGTAGGTTGACTGGCAGATAATGCTGTTTAGCGTTAAGTCCTCCTTTTGTACAAATAGTGTGCAATAAAATGTTAAATAAATAAATAAAAATACATTAATAACACTCAGACACAGAGCAAACACATATGAACATCACATAAATATTTGCCCTGGGAATCAAACCCACGCCTCTTTGACCCAGGAGTCAGGGTCAACTACTGAGCCACCGAGGGAGCCAATAATAATAATTGTATCAGTAACTATGTAAGAAATTTCACTTTTCTTTGCTGGAAAACATTGAGGCAACCTGTACGTACGTAAAAAAAAATCAATGTCGTATGTGAATTCAGCAACCCATGCTCGGCCGGCGTGATGGATATGGCCCAATTACCCTTCGCGGATAGGCCTATTTTCAGTCATCCATCAGCCGCAGGACGTCCACTGCTGGACATAGGCCTTCCCTATGGATCTCCAATAAGACCGGATGGAAGCGGCTTGTATCCAGCGCGATCCTGCGGTCTTAATGAGGTCATCCGTCCACCTTGTGGGTGGACGTCCTACGCTGCGCTTGCCGGTACATGGTATCCACTCGAGAACTTTTCGACCCCAACGGTCATCAGCCCTCCGCGCTATGTGCCCTGCCCATTGCTATTTCAACTTGCCAATCCGTTGGGCTATGTCGGTAACTTTGGTTCTTTTACGGATCTCCTCATTAATGATTCGATCTCGCAGAGAGACCCCAAGCATAGCCCTCTCCATAGCTCGTTGGGCTCCTTGGAGCTTACTAATAAGGCCCATAGTGAGAGACCACGTTTCTGTGCCATAAGTCGTCACTGGCAACACACACTGGTCGAAAACTATCGACTTGAGGCACTGAGGTATGTCGGACGAGAAGACACTACGCACTTTTCCGAACGCTGCCCAGCCGAGTTGAATTCGTCGATTGGCCTCTTTGTTGAAGTCGGACCTACCTAATTGGACTACTTGTCCTAGGTAGACGTACGAGTCAACGACTTCAAGAACCGAGTTTCCAACAGAAATCGGGGTAGGTAAAACATGGGAATTACACATGACTTTCGTCTTGTCCATGTTCATCTTAAGACCCACCTGTTTCTATTATCCGTAGTGCTATCCGTAGTACCTATTTTCAGTAGTGCACTATTAATTAAGGCCGGTACAGATATTCGACATGTTTCATTAAGTCACTAGAAATTAAATTTTCCTGGCAAATGAAAAAAATGGCACACAAGTCGTAATTCTAGTCAGGCATATTCTAGGATGCTATTATACTCATAATTTGATTAACTTATACAATGGTACCAACCCCAAAAGCACGTGAATAAAATCAGCTGTTCAACACAAAAAGTTCATCGACCCGCGACAAAATGTATGGAAAATGTAGGTAATTTTCGCTTGTCAGGGTTGATCCCATAGTAAAATACCTATATTGATCCATATGTGCGCTAAGTTTAAGACTATTGGCTCACTAAATAAAAAAAAATCGTAAACTTTTGGGGACCCATTTTGCCCCATTTAAAGATAAACAATCATTATCATAATCCTAGATACTACATTATTTAAAAAAGCGCATTGAAGTTTTGGGACGTATCTGACCCCTAAGGATTTTTTAAAGAAAATTCAGAAAAACCGGTACAGCCATATTTTATATTTAGTCTCAAAAGCATCTATACAAAGTTTCATGTCAATCGGTACAGGGAATAAGAAATTACATGCAAACAAAAAGGGCCCGTTTTACCCCGTAAGTTAGAGTTGGGTACGTTTTTCATCCTTAGTGCTTCATTATGTCGTACGATGTACGTATATTCCAAATTTCAAGCTCGTATCTACAGCGGTTTGGGCTGTAGCCTAAACTTATTAATTTTGCGTATCCCTAAGGAACCTTATAGATTTTCCTGGATTTTATTAATTTCTGTATTAAAACATGCTGTGTGCTTCCTTCATACCAATTTTCAACCATAACCGTTCAGCTGGTTCGATGTAATTGACGCTTTTTTCACCAACTTTGGGACCTTATTTGACCCCTTAGATGAAGAAAATTCGGAAAAACAGGAAAAAACGTGACTTTTATTTTGTTTGGAAAGCATGTATACAAAGTTTCAAGTCAATCGGTACAGGGAATAAAAAGTTACATACAAACGAAAAAGGCCCATTTTACCCCCTTAGAGGTCGAAAGTTCAAAATTTTCGTCCTTAGTGCTCCATTACGTCGTTCAATGTACCTATATCCCAAATCTCAAGCTCATATCTTCAGCGGTTTGGGCTGTAGCCTAAACTTATTAATTTTGCGTATCCCTAAGGAACCTTATAGATTTTCCTGGATTTTATTAGTTCTTGTATTAAAACATGCTGAGTGCTTCTTTCATACCAATTTTCAACCATAACCGTTCAGCTGGTTCGATGTAATAGACGCTTTTTTCACCAACTTTGGGACCTTATTTGACCCCTTAGATGGGGAAAATTCGGAAAAACAGGAAAAAACGTAACTTTTATTTTGTTTGAAAAGCATGTATACAAAGTTTTAAGTCAATCGGTACAGGGAATAAAAAGTTACATACAAACGAAAAGGGCCCGTTTTACCCCTTTAGAGGTCGAAAGTTCAAAATTTTTGTCCTTAGTGCTCCATTACGTTGTTCAATGTACCTATATTCCAAATTTCAAGCTCATATCTTAAGCGGTTTGGGCTGTAGGCTGTCTGTCAGTCAGTCACTCAGGGAAGCCTTTTATATAATAGACTAGCTTAAAACCCGCGGCTTCGCCCGCGTTGTTTAGTACATAGGTACTTACTTAAAATGAAAAGAGCCCGCGGTTTGATCTACGTTGTGTTTGTACATGCTTATAATAATATCTAATAGTCCGCAATTTGGCCCGCGTTGTCTTAATACTTGCTTAAAATTACTTGCAAGGATAATGCCCACGGTTTGGTCAAAATTGTAACAGTATTTGCCTATAATGATAATAGATCACGGTTTGGCCCGCGTATTGTTAGTACTTGCTTAAGATGGTTATTTATAGCACGCAGCATGGACTGCGATGTCTGAATACTTGCTTAAAATTATAAAAGCTCGCCGTTTGGCCTGCATTGTCGTATTACTTACAATGATAATAGCCCATGGTCTTGCCCGTATTGTCTTGGTACTTGCTCAAAATGATAACAGCCCGCGGTTCAACCCGCGTTATCTTGGCATTTACTTATAATAATATCTAATAGTTCGCGGTCTGGCCCGTGATGTCTTAATAAATCCTTAAAATTATAATAGCATGCCGTTAGCCTGCGTTTTTGTATTGCTTGTAATGATAATAGCCCACGGTCTGGCCCGCGTTATTTTTGTAACTGCTTAAAATGATAAAAACCCACAGTTAGGCCCGCGTTTTCTTGGCACTTACTTAAAATAATAGTAGCTCGTGGTTAAGCCCGCATTAGGCTCGATTGTGAAGGCGCCATCGTAATTATAATAGCTAATTATCATAATTATATCTGTTTCATTTTCACTTTAAGCATTCGATAGAGAGAACACTTTTTATGTTGTTATTATATTTACTATGGCGTCTTCATAACTGAGCCTATTATTGTATTACTTGCAAAATAATGCCTACGGTTTAGCCTGAATTGTCTCAGTATTTGGTTATTTAATTTACTTGTATCTAAAGCTTATTACAGAGTACATACGTGAATTTTTGGATGATAAATTGCCGAATTTCTGAAATTAACTCAATATTAAATAAATATATAAAATAAATATTGGAGGACATCTCACACACGGTCTCTGATCACAAACTAAGCAAAGTTTGTGAATTGGCTGGCAGAGACTGATATACTACATATACATTGTATTTCAATGTATGTACTGTATTGTATACACCACCGACCATACTCCTATTTTTAGAATAATTCCAGTCCATCCAAAGGTTGCCTGGTAGAAATCGCCAAAGGCGATAAGGCCGCCATTGTACAGCATATTGTATAGTTTCTGTACTGTGTTTCTGTGTACAATAAAGATATATTTATTTATTTATTTATACATGTAGGTTGACTGGCAGATAATTCTGTTTAGCGTTAAGTCCTCCTTTTGTACAAATAGTGTGCAATAAAATGTTAAATAAATAAATAAAAATACATTAATAACACTCAGACACAGAGCAAACACATATGAACATCACATAAATATTTGCCCTGGGAATCAAACCCACGCCTCTTTGACCCAGGAGTCAGGGTCAACTACTGAGCCACCGAGGGAGCCAATAATAATAATTGTATCAGTAACTATGTAAGAAATTTCACTTTTCTTTGCTGGAAAACATTGAGGCAACCTGTACGTACGTAAAAAAAAATCAATGTCGTATGTGAATTCAGCAACCCATGCTCGGCCGGCGTGATGGATATGGCCCAATTACCCTTCGCGGATAGGCCTATTTTCAGTCATCCATCAGCCGCAGGACGTCCACTGCTGGACATAGGCCTTCCCTATGGATCTCCAATAAGACCGGATGGAAGCGGCTTGTATCCAGCGCGATCCTGCGGTCTTAATGAGGTCATCCGTCCACCTTGTGGGTGGACGTCCTACGCTGCGCTTGCCGGTACATGGTATCCACTCGAGAACTTTTCGACCCCAACGGTCATCAGCCCTCCGCGCTATGTGCCCTGCCCATTGCTATTTCAACTTGCCAATCCGTTGGGCTATGTCGGTAACTTTGGTTCTTTTACGGATCTCCTCATTAATGATTCGATCTCGCAGAGAGACCCCAAGCATAGCCCTCTCCATAGCTCGTTGGGCTCCTTGGAGCTTACTAATAAGGCCCATAGTGAGAGACCACGTTTCTGTGCCATAAGTCGTCACTGGCAACACACACTGGTCGAAAACTATCGACTTGAGGCACTGAGGTATGTCGGACGAGAAGACACTACGCACTTTTCCGAACGCTGCCCAGCCGAGTTGAATTCGTCGATTGGCCTCTTTGTTGAAGTCGGACCTACCTAATTGGACTACTTGTCCTAGGTAGACGTACGAGTCAACGACTTCAAGAACCGAGTTTCCAACAGAAATCGGGGTAGGTAAAACATGGGAATTACACATGACTTTCGTCTTGTCCATGTTCATCTTAAGACCCACCTGTTTCTATTATCCGTAGTGCTATCCGTAGTACCTATTTTCAGTAGTGCACTATTAATTAAGGCCGGTACAGATATTCGACATGTTTCATTAAGTCACTAGAAATTAAATTTTCCTGGCAAATGAAAAAAATGGCACACAAGTCGTAATTCTAGTCAGGCATATTCTAGGATGCTATTATACTCATAATTTGATTAACTTATACAATGGTACCAACCCCAAAAGCACGTGAATAAAATCAGCTGTTCAACACAAAAAGTTCATCGACCCGCGACAAAATGTATGGAAAATGTAGGTAATTTTCGCTTGTCAGGGTTGATCCCATAGTAAAATACCTATATTGATCCATATGTGCGCTAAGCTTAAGACTATTGGCTCACTAAATAAAAAAAAATCGTAAACTTTTGGGGACCCATTTTGCCCCATTTAAAGATAAACAATCATTATCATAATCCTAGATACTACATTATTTAAAAAAGCGCATTGAAGTTTTGGGACGTATCTGACCCCTAAGGATTTTTTAAAGAAAATTCAGAAAAACCGGTACAGCCATATTTTATATTTAGTCTCAAAAGCATCTATACAAAGTTTCATGTCAATCGGTACAGGGAATAAGAAATTACA
The DNA here is from genome assembly GCA_949316475.1 of Hypomecis punctinalis. Classification (NCBI taxonomy): domain Eukaryota; kingdom Metazoa; phylum Arthropoda; class Insecta; order Lepidoptera; family Geometridae; genus Hypomecis; species Hypomecis punctinalis. Next base: position 24,105,264 of record OX438795.1, on the reverse strand, counting down.
TGCAAACAAAAAGGGCCCGTTTTACCCCGTAAGTTAGAGTTGGGTACGTTTTTCATCCTTAGTGCTTCATTATGTCGTACGATGTACGTATATTCCAAATTTCAAGCTCGTATCTACAGCGGTTTGGGCTGTAGCCTAAACTTATTAATTTTGCGTATCCCTAAGGAACCTTATAGATTTTCCTGGATTTTATTAATTTCTGTATTAAAACATGCTGTGTGCTTCCTTCATACCAATTTTCAACCATAACCGTTCAGCTGGTTCGATGTAATTGACGCTTTTTTCACCAACTTTGGGACCTTATTTGACCCCTTAGATGAAGAAAATTCGGAAAAACAGGAAAAAACGTGACTTTTATTTTGTTTGGAAAGCATGTATACAAAGTTTCAAGTCAATCGGTACAGGGAATAAAAAGTTACATACAAACGAAAAAGGCCCATTTTACCCCCTTAGAGGTCGAAAGTTCAAAATTTTCGTCCTTAGTGCTCCATTACGTCGTTCAATGTACCTATATCCCAAATCTCAAGCTCATATCTTCAGCGGTTTGGGCTGTAGCCTAAACTTATTAATTTTGCGTATCCCTAAGGAACCTTATAGATTTTCCTGGATTTTATTAGTTCTTGTATTAAAACATGCTGAGTGCTTCTTTCATACCAATTTTCAACCATAACCGTTCAGCTGGTTCGATGTAATAGACGCTTTTTTCACCAACTTTGGGACCTTATTTGACCCCTTAGATGGGGAAAATTCGGAAAAACAGGAAAAAACGTAACTTTTATTTTGTTTGAAAAGCATGTATACAAAGTTTTAAGTCAATCGGTACAGGGAATAAAAAGTTACATACAAACGAAAAGGGCCCGTTTTACCCCTTTAGAGGTCGAAAGTTCAAAATTTTCGCCCTTAGTGCTCCATTACGTCGTTCAATGTACCTATATTCCAAATTTCAAGCTCATATCTTAAGCGGTTTGGGCTGTAGGCTGTCTGTCAGTCAGTCACTCAGGGAAGCCTTCTATATAATAGATTAAAGAAAATTTCGAATAACTCTGTTATTTTCGTTTTTGTTCGTCGACACACTTTACGCAATATTTATAGTATTTTTCGAAATTATAAACTTAAATAAACTGCTGAAAAACATTATTAATTTAATAATAAACATATTCCACAAAACGTAGTTAAACAAAGTGATTGGAAATTAATAAGTAATTTATTTTATTATTATATTCCCATAGTATGGACTAATCGCGCACTAAAATAATAATGTGTTCAAATAGCGAAAGTTTAAAAACAACACATGTAATTTATTTGTCTTTATGAATGCCAAATTGTGTAAGCATAATGTGAAGCGTACAAAATCCCCTTAACAAAAAACAATGCGTAGAACACAAACGCTCAGAATTATTCCATTTGTTGGCCGTCAGCAAAATACCTTGTACCTACTGTTTATTGTTTAATCCCTTGAACTGCGGAAAAGTCTGAATTTTGATCCCTAAAAGAGGGAAAATATTTTATTTAAGCACTTTATTCTGAAATCCTGACACCATTTAATGACTACGTTACATTGTGAAAACAAACTACTGTAGGCATATGTTGATAAGAATATTTCTTTAGTGTTAGTACAATATTATGTACTTTTTGACCGATGAACCACCGGAGGAGGTACTCAATTCGACACGTATATATTTTTTTTATGTATAACTTTTTTCTTAGTATAAATAAATAAATATATTTATATTTTGGGACATCTTACACACGGCCTCTGACCCCAAACTAAGCAAAGCTTGTGATATGGCTGCCAGAGACTGATATACTACATATACTTATTTTTAAATACATACTTATATAGATAGTAACTAAATAACACCCAGACACAGAGCAAACACTTATGTTCATCACATAAATATTTGCCCTGCGTGGGGATCGAACCCACACCTCTTTGATCCAGAAGTTAGGGTCACTAACCACTGAACCACCGAGGCAGTAGTCTGATTCCAATAGTTATTTTTTTATTGGAAATAATATACTTCGAAATTGGTCTCATTTAAATTTTATCGAAATCGGCTAAGCCATTTTCAACCTGTTCCGTCGTGGGTACTTGGGTACCTACCGACAGCTGATCTGTGCGTTCGCGCGTTGTTTGCTTTGTCGAATTAGTTCTTCGTTATCATTTAAAATGTATTTGATGATATTTTTGTATGTTTATATGCATTGATATGTACATATATTTGTTTATGCATATTTTCATGATTACTTTATTTGTCAAAACTTAAGAAACATTTCAAAAACTATAACATTGGAGAACGTATTATTTACAGCTATCTACATAATTAAAAATAAACTTATACTAATATCACTAAAACTAATATATATACAAAACTAAATTTATAACATATACCTAAAACTTAATCTAAAAGCCCCTTTGTAGAAGGAAACGAAAATGTTTATGCATGAAAATGTATCTTGTAGCACATAATATTTAATACTCTTAATATAAGAGAACTAGATTGTCTAGACAAACCTAATCTAGGTTTTAAGACAATGTATGAACGAGTTATCTATCATTGTAATTTATCAAATAAAAAAAATAATAAAGTCTACAATAATGTGAAAAATGCTACACTGATCAGTCGGTCATGCTATTTTTTACGAAATATAATTATATTCAGTTACCTTTGCCTATAAAAACATAAAAATGATTGTCAATGAAGGAAGCTTAGCAACGAAACATAAAAAAGTAAACCATTCCATGGTCCACAGTAAGTATAATTACAAAAAATACGGGAGCCCCGAGCAGATGAGTTTTCCTTCTGAAACTCGGTCAGGGACGTTCTATTTGTGGAGGCTGTGGACCATTCATGGACGAGCTGGTACACGACACCTAATAGCCTTCTCAGAAGGGATTTGAAATATGGCTAGTGTACTTCATAAGTGATACCTTGGAGGACATTTTCGTGCGCTCGAGATTGTCTCTGGCCCTGTCACTCTTCTGGAGCGTTTACCGTATGTAGACACGATTTATATAATCCCGATTGAGCGAGAATACTTGAGCTAATCGATTATGCGATTAGCAATGTTATAAACTAGTAACTAGAGCAAAGATTCAATGTCTAGCGATGTTACCTAATACGGAGCTTACGGAAGTAGGTACCTAGCTACGCGTTGTGAAACAGTAACTGAAACGGTATATAACAAATAGAAGTTAGGCATAAATTAATTTAGAGTCAACAAAGATGTGAAAATTGTTATTTCCTTAGGTATTTGAAAGTGTTTTTTTTTTATCTCGCTATCTAGATTTTTTTTTTAATTTCCTGCAGTATAGAGATTGCTTTAATCAATATATTAGGGCCGGTAGTAACGTAATCAAAATATCTACATGTAATTTTTCCTTAAAAGTGTCCATTGTAAGCTAATTCATATAGTGTGTAAAACGTAAAACTTAAGACTATATTTACAAACATAAAATAATATTTTGTCTATTTTATTAGTAATACAACTGTGTTTATAAATGCTCTGCTTATTTTTGTTTATGCTACCAAAGTCCCTAAAACCAAGAGAGTGAGGTGAGGGTGCAGGTAAAAATATCTCTTCCCCTCCGGGCTTTAATCCGAAACTCAAACAAAGCGACTAATTAATGGCCTAAGTTTTATGGTACACAATTTCCTTTTAATTTTCTTTCAAACTGAACAACAAGCATAATGTAATGCGTTAGGTACTGCACGTGAACTGCGGTATATTGCTTTACTGCTGTTTTTGCTCGACCTGCGTCTTAACGCTTTAATTGGCCCGGTATTTAGGGATAATTTATACAGAACGGGACGGGCGGAGGACGAGCCCGGACGGGGCCCGTACGATGCCCGTACGACGCACGTTCCATACGTTTTTGGAGTGGCCCGGGCTTTTACACAAAATGAATGCAACGTGCATCATACGAGCGTCGTACGGGCCCCATCCGGGCCCGTCCCGCGTCCGCCCCGCGCCCGCCCCGTCCTAATATAAATCATCCCTTAAGCCCTTGCCAACCTTTTAACGTTGGCAATGGCTTACGGGATTAAAACTTAAGGCTAATAGTGTTAATCGTTACGAAACAGCTTATTTAGCGTGCTAATTTGTGCGTTTACGTAGATTTGGACAACGGTTAAAGTTAAGACTGGCATCGTCGTAACAGCTTAATTAGCGCGTAAAATGCGTTACCCTGAAACCAAGAATGCTCAAGGGTTAGCTGTAGTAAATACATATCTCTTCCCCTCCGGGCTTTAATCCGAAACTCAAACAAAGCGGTTAATTAATAGTTTAAGTTTTCTAGTTAACAATTACCCTTTTAATTTTCCTTCAAACTGGCCAACAAGCATAATTTAACACAGTAAAATTGCATAGGTACGATTTTAATATAAATTAGTATGTATCTTGCACATTCTACAATGTTGTATTATCTAGAGAAACCGTGTAGTACAGCAGTTTTACAGCTATGTAAAAGTTTTACAAGCTGCTGCAACATTGTCGGCATTGACTGCCTCGGTGGCTCAGTGGTTAGTGACCCTAACTTCTGGATCAAAGAGGCGTGGGTTCCCACCCAGGGCAATTATTTATGTGATCAACATAAATGTTTGCTCTGTGTCTGGGTGCTATTAACTTACTATCTATTTAATATGTATTTAAAAATAAGTATTTGTAGTATATCAGTCTCTGGCAGCCATAACACAAGCTTTGCTTAGTTTGGGGTCAGAGGCCGTGTGTAATAATTATGTCCCAAAAATATTTATTTATTGTTTACGTTTAAAAACCCTATTTTCCTTTATAGTCAATTTTATAATCGAATTGTAACGGTTATTCTCGATTTTCCCGATGAGGAAAATTCAATATAATATCTTAACACATACAATGTCGGTAATTAAAACAAATTGATTGTACGAGTAAATAACCTTGTTCGTAAGCCACGTCTGATGTTACGGAAAATATTATATCATTAATTTTAATGAAGTGAGTATTTAATTAATTTAAATTTTAGTCAAGTACAGTGTTCAGAGAGAGTGTGGTACCCACTAAGCCGAAAGAGGATGACTCAGACCATGATCATGATCAACTTTTAAGGGGCATAACTTGGATTGGGGTAAAAATAACTGTCCTATACAAAATTGTAACTTGAAGAATGTTTGATACAGGTGATTTTATTCTCAAACTCTGGGTTGGCCCCATAGCAAAAGTTGTTCATAATGATGGTGTGAATCACTCTCTTTTCACTCCCAATCATACCGTTTCTGAATTAATATACTCTATTACGTATTAATGTTTTTAAAGTCGAAAGTGAATAGGTTTACTTTTCGATTTTTCGAGTTATTCTGTATGCTTCTTCTTGGACATACCTAGTCATCGTCTCTTTGTATCAGGCTAGATGGTAATCAAACGCTGACTATTATGCATTAAAATAAATATTTAGCAGACAGTTACGTCCGTCTTGATTTTTAAAAGCAATGAGCAAATTAGTATCAAAACTTTTCAATTAGATACTTTATTAAAGCTCGCGTAATTAAGCTCACGTAAGTAGGTAATAGGTAATTATTATTGGTAATAGGTAATAATTGCACATGGGCGTAAAGTGAAGATTAATTAATTATTCACTGTTCACTTTGTTCTTGTTGTAACGAAACGGCCAAGTCACATAATTATATTGAATGAGATGTAGAGTTTGTGGAGTAAGGACTTGTAGAGTCAGAAGCTTAGCTCTATATAAGATCTGACAACTTTTTGAAAGTGCGAACTGTGGTCTTGGCTATATTTTACATGGAAATGTTTTTGTTGGATTTCACTTCTTTTTGTAGATTATTTATAACAAGAAGTACTACTTTTTTTACTTGATTTTCAGATTGCTAGCTTCGAAAGTTGCGGAAGTCTTATCTTTTATTCAATATAAATAAGTATAACCTTATTCCCCAGTTTTAAGGGTTGGGGAGTGATTTACTAAAACTCCTGAAGTACGTGTTTTATTATTTATAACTAAGAGCCTTCATATCAATTTTTAGACTTCTAGCATGAAAATTAGTGAAAGTCTCATACAAACTTTAATCCCCCAGTTTTAAGGGATGGGGGGGTAATTTATTAAAAACCCTGTAATAAATATTTTATTATTGATAACAAGGAGCTTTCATGTCAATTTTTATACTTCTAGCATGAAAATTAGTGAAAGTCTCATACAAGTTTTCATCCCCCAGTTTTAGGTTTTGGGGGGTGATTTATGAAAAACCCTGAAATACGTATTTTATTATTTATAACAAATAGCTTTCATATTAATTTTTAGACTTCTAGCATGAAAATTAGTGTTGGGGGGTGATTTATTAAAAACCCTGAAATACGTATCTTATTATTGATAACAAAGAGCCTTCATATCAATTCTAGACTTCTAGCATAAAAATTAGTGAAAGTCTCATACAAGCATTCATTCCCCAGTACCTATTAGGGGGTTGGGGGGTAAAAGTTCGAAGTTTTAGATTTTTTCCTTTGTATATGCGTAATAGTCTACCTTGATGCCAAATATCAAGTTTCTAGGTCATCTGGAAGTGGGTTACGTTTTTGATCTATAAGTCTCACTGACTTATAGACTCAGTCAGTGAATCAGTCAATGAAACCGAGTTTTAAACGTTAATATGTCAATAACTGTTGAAGAGAAATTAACGAAATGTTGTATTCTGGGCTAGCTAAACAACGCTCATATATTTAGGTTAAATCGTTTTCGAGTTATAAAAGGGTCAAAAGTGGCTTGAAATGGTCCGTGTAATATTACACACGTCGCGTCGCCAGCTATTTCTTTGTCTTGGCTGGACAAGCTTCCGCGTGTCTAGATAGGCCGGGTGGCTAGGTATGGTGGTTTTAGACCGCCTGAAGGCCTCTGACATGGCTAAACAACCAGGATAATTTACAATTTAACGTGTCATCCGAGCCACGGTAGCACTCAGTTGTAAAATGTCACCCGCGGTCACCCATCCAAATACTGGCCGTGCGGAACGTTCCTTAATTTCGGTGATCGCTGACAAGCACCTAGTCAAACTACGCTACGGGACCACCCGTATTTCCGATTACTTTGAGTATTACCCGATTCACTTTGAGTAGTTTTATAGCAAAGCAATGCTATAAAACCACTCAAAGTGAATATAAAACTACAGTTAATCGTAAACTTACTACTAGCGAATAACCAATGACCTACCTACTCTTGTAGTTATCTACCATTTTCTCAACGGAAACCCTCGTAGGTATCAGGTTCCCTTTTATTAATTTTATTATCATAAGCTCTGTTAATTACATACTTACCTTACTTACCTCCCTCATATAAGATCATCTCACATAAGGCAACCAAAATAAACCGTTTTCAACGGTAACGCAATCGATCGCGACAGAACATTTAGGTACCTACTTAACAGTGGTGAGTCAAAGGATTTTAATTTGAGAAAACTTGATTTTGCTCTGGAGAGCGCTTCAACCAGCTAATTGTAGGATTGATCAAAGTCTGCACTCAATATGAGGATACCGGTGGTGGACCCAAATGCCCTTTGACTTGAGCCCATTAGCAACCACTCGAAACCCGCTACTACAAACTTACATTTCAATGAGAGTAAGTAGGTAGCTTATTATAAAACTCTAACTGTGAAAACATTAACTAATTTTTATCACGCTGTAGCAACCGTTATTTAGTATTTGTAAGTAAGTATCTTGTTTACTAAACCGATGGTTACGTTTAAATTAAGTTATCGTTTCCTCGTGTGAGAATGGCTTGGGAATTGGTATATTCGTACTGGTTGTCCGTGCCTACGTAAGGTAGTAAATAAATACACTTCCAACGTACAATTTAAATATGTTCTTAACTGATATTAAAATAATGATTATTATTTAATTTCTGAGTACATTCGCATTAATATGTGATACACCGTAGAGTTTGTTATTTCATTCCAACATGGTTTCAATTATTACGAACGCTCAATCTTACCTGCTTCCTACGGGTTTTATATCGAATGTACTCTAAGGCTTCATCCATTTGGATCCGCAGCTTGGCAAAATGTAGAGCGTAAAACTTTCGAATACGTGGCAAAACTCATTCACCCTTTACCTTTCGTGGGTAGGTCAATGTTCATCAGTGGACTATTAAAAAGTCCAGTACAGTACAGCGCGGGGCAAAAGCTTTTTCGACCGAGATTGTCATGACCTACTGTTTACTTACCAAGTGTTTTAATGTAGACATGTCAACACGGAGCCGTCAAAATCAGGCCGAGATGATTGTCGAGTCAGCCCACGGGGGGCGCCCTACTTATGTCTGCAATTACAACCCTCCCGGAGACATGCGACAGAATTTTATTAAAAGGGTACAGGATTTTGTTCGAGACTAGTTAGGTATGTTTTGTGGTTTTCGCCGCGACTATTTTTGTCGCGAATAAGTCCGTGCTTGACCACCGACTTGCCTGGTGGTTAGCGAAGTTGTGGTCTAATATGAAGCAGGTAGACTTAGAAGAAGATATTAATTATGTCTGAGTAAACTGGAAGCCGTGGTGGCCTAGAGGTATTGACACTCGCCTTGCAATCGTGAGGTCGTGGATTCAAATCCTGGTCCTGTACCAATGAGTTCTTTACGGAATTTAACACCACTGGCTTTTCAGTGAAGGAAAACATCGTGAGGCAACCTGCATGCGTACGTAGAAGAAATTCGATGGCGTAATGTGAATCCACCAACCCGCACTGGGCCAGCGTGGTGGATATGGCCCAATCACCCCTTCGTGGGTAGGCCTAGAGCAGTGGACTATTAAAAAGGCTGGTACACATAAGTACAGTACAGTAAACTGGAAAGCTAGCAGTTTGTTCCATTGTCTGGCCGTACGAATCAAGGGCTCTGTAATGGAATCATTATAACGGCTGAACGTATACATAGATGGTCATGAGGGTGAGGGGTAGCAGCATTGTTGCAGAAACGTTCAATCAAACCGCTTCGTACCGGCCGAGTCAAACATTATGGCGGCTGAAAGATGACCTATGCGTATCGAAGGAAAATCGAAAGTGTACCTACCATAAATCAAGACGATTTATGGTAGGTACACTTTCGATAGTTATTTTTTAAATTTGTAATAGGACTCTACTTTTGGCCACCAACTCCCCTGATGGAAAGCGAAGTTGTAGCCGAAGATGGAGTATGTACCTATAGGCCTAGAAGATACTTATTCACAGTTGAGATGATTAGATTGATGTTCTGATCTGAAAATGTGAGGTAGACAAAAAACACATACAAAAAATAAACACATACCTACCTTCTGTGTTACTGGTGATATGATTTCATTTTATTTCAAGAAACTTAATTTAGGCAGACAGTGATAAATCCAGCTGGCGGCAAAATGAAAGTAATTCTTACAAAAGAAATCATCCAGTCTTATTTCTCATATCTGCGGGGCAACTGAGATTAGGCACACATGTTTTATGAAATTACCACACATTATTTATTCTCCTGTGAGCCTACGTTTGGGATACTTACTTCCCGGAAGCCCTTTGCCAATTTATTAAAAAGCGTTTAAATCTTACTCAGGTAAGTTACTACAATATGTTATACCTACCTCTGTACTGTACTGTACCAGCCTACCCACAAAGGGTGATTGGGCCTTATTCTGGATTCACATACTTACGCCATCGAATTTCTTCAACGGACGTATGCAGGTTGCCTCACGATTTTTTCCTTCACCGAAAAGCCAGTGGTATGAAATTCCATACATAAATACTGTAACGGGGCCACCTACTTAAATAAAAATAAAAGAAGGTGGTACGTGTACGTACAACAAATTCATTTGCGGGTTTTTTACAATTGCCCGGATCATCAATTTATGACGTTACGCGGCCACTAGGCAGTTATAGGCGAGCACTTCCCTTGTTCCTTACGGGAACCGACGCGGCGCAGCGAAGGACGCGCAGTAGTGGCGCCGTCGGAGTCCTGGAGCGGGAACGGAGGAGAACGTCCTCACTTGGTCGAGCCGTGAAGCAAGAGGTGTAGTCCTCAATCTCAGAGACGGTCTGTCCCCGTAAACTTGGACCCTGGAAATATTGTCCAGTTGAAGTTGCGGGACCGGTAGGTGACTCGTCCAATTGCGGTATTCCCGTAGGAACGTACAGGTACAATGTCAGCCTTATTGGCGTGAGCGTGAAATGCCACAATCAGACGGAGTTCACAATAGAAGTTAAAAATTACACAAAATAAAGTTATGACATCTACCTGCATTTAGAATGTAATATGAATAAATGTTCAACACTTACCCAATTGGGGATTTATACACTGGATTTAGTAATTTGATTTGTTATTAAAAGATAAAAATAATAAGTACTAGCTAGAATAAAAATGTCTAGCTTATAATGATGTGATTAGCTCGCGACTATGCGAAAAAGTGTCGCATAAGATGGTCGCGGGCTGAATGACATCGCTAGCCTCTGTCACCCTGAGGTAGTATTATTATATCTTCTTTGCTCTGAGCCTGGGCCGTGCAAGCAAAAGGTGCATAGTGCAGGGCCGGCTGCAGAGATGTGGGGAGACAGGGGTAAGAACTAAGGATGGGGCATATTGGGCGCGTAGAACCCGTCACCTATGAGGTGATTTATAAAATGTAACGATACATCGTTACAATACCAAAGAAGTCATTTGGGCCCCAAGATTTTAGGGCGGTTGTCACTACCTCTAGACCACTATGGCTTTTTATACTATCTACCTCTAAATGAATCGGAAGGTCAGCGCCGGTTGTTCGCAGCCGGCATTATGCTGAGATGGGACCGACAGTACCTAGCTTCTTCGGGTGTTGGGAATACCTTGAAAAGCAAATATATACAGCGCCACAGTCCCTAAGGGAAAATAGTAAAAAAATGTCGGAGCGCTGTCCATACATACACCGTAATACACACGTAATTCACAATGACCCGTTTTCTCTTTCTCCGGCTGGTACACTTATCTCTACCGAAATCTCGACGTCATGTCACCTAATTCAAGCTTGTAACCGAACACTTTGGCATCCCGCGGCGTTGTAGGCTTGCAATCGTCTTACGACTAACTGAAAACCCTGCCCACTACGTAGCTTGGGCAGGGTTTGGTTTTGGCTTGAACACTTTTGAACGATTGTGACTCTATAGATATTTGCTCGAAGTGTAAAAATATATTTCACCTTTGACTTTTTAGTGTCAGTCTTTATCTTTCACCCACGATAGAATGCATGAAACGGCTGTTTATATTTTTAGTTTTGACAAAAGTCGTAGAACAAAAGTTGTTAGTTTTGATGTTCAAAATAAGCCCCTAAAAGGATGCTAATTGATTAGCAGTAACCCTGTATAGCTGTCAATAACAATATCATAAGGGAGGAGGAAGACTGACAATACCATCTCCCTCTTTCCGCAGAAACGTACCTATCACACGTGTAACCTATACTCTATAAAATTTAACTTGATCTCTGCGACAGCTGTCAGAAAAATCACGCCTATGACGTTCTGAATTTCTTAATAGTACAGACAGTTCCTATCAATGCCATACTTTATGGGGATGTCGATTAGTGATGGGCGACGAATGATCGTGACCACAGAGTTTTAGATAGAGTTTTAATTAAAATATCGATTGTTTATACTGAAGATTTTTAAATAAAACTTAATTTATCATTAATTTTATTGTATATATGAATATAATAACATTTTTTTACATGTGTAATTAAATTAAACCCAATTACATGTTACATTAGCATCGATAATAGTGAAAAACGTCGATAAATACTATCGTTACATTATTATGAGTATTTAATTAATATCATAACATTATTTACATGTGTACATACTTGATCTTAAATAATAGTAAGTAAATAAAATCCAATTTCTCACCTTCAACTACTCATTCGATTTCATGACAACATTGTTTGAAAATCGATTTTTTCCACCACTATCTCAACTCTAAATATGTCAATATGTAACTGTCGCAGAGATCAAGTTAAATTTTATAGAGTATAAGTATCAATATCGAAACAACAACAAAAGACAGTCATGGGAGACGTGTCTGTCTGCGTCAGACGTGCGTCATTTATTATCTGCCCCCTAATGCCAAGGGAGGCTGTAAGGCCGTTCGTGCACTAGATAAGCCGATATCGTTCCAATGTCGTCAATATGAGATGAATCTGTGCTATTTTTCCGATTTGTGAAATATCAATGGCATTCACCATCACAAGACTGAGATCGAAGATTTTTTTGTAGAGTTTTTGTTGAGTATACACTTAAATAGCACATAATTGTAGGGTCTGACTGTTCAACAAAATAAAAAAACATTACCCTTGTTTGCGACGTGCAATCCGACAAAAAGCAGCTTCTAAAATGGGTATATAAAAACTGAACATCTTTAATTTCATGGTAATGCGTTAAGTTATAGGTACTGATATTATGTTGATGCAGAACTCGATTTAATGAAGTGCAATTTTTGCATGGTAAAAAAATGTACGAGGGTATTGAGTCGTAAAAAATTACGTACCTAATATATTTAAGTTAAGTTAGCTAATTATAGTGTTGTAGGGTAGGTCAATAGAACATCATTTGCTAATTTTAAATAAACCAACAATGACGTCGATGGACGGTGTTAGAAGTGATGCGACGCATACAATATTATCCAAAGCATCGGTATTGTAGGGTAGATCAATAGAACATCATTTGCTAATTTTAAATAAACCATCAATGACGTCGATGGAAGGGGTTAGAAGTGATGCGACGCATACAATAGTATCCGAAGCATCGGACAATATTATCTATATGTAATGTTATTTTTGAGTCTCTACTTCCATCGTCTTGTGAGCCCTTGTGTACTAACGTCTATGGGGTGATTGCGGACTAATTGTCCGATGGAAAACTTGCCTAGGGGGTTGAGTTCACGGCTACTCGGCCACCGATTGTTTTTATTATACCTCCTTAGATGGTATTTTACTTTGGGTGGTCATTTTTGTAACATTTACAATATTTTTATTACATCGCCAGGCCGAGAGTAGGTAATTGAACTGCTCCAGATTAGGTAGGTACTTTGTCATTCTAACAATTTCTAATTTTTCTCCAAAAATTTTTTCTTCCTTGTGAAGTTTTTTTTTAATAGGTACTTAAATTAGGTAAAAAAGGGATGTGGCAATAAAAATATCGGTGGTGTAGAACTTCATTACAAACCTAGAGAAGGTTGTTGTTATTTTATCCGATCTCTTGTGGTCTCATTCAAATATGATGAAAATCGGAATCGAAGGTTTTGAGTTAATTTTTATAATGTTTATTTAACTTCAAAATGAAGTCTGTTGTTATGTCTTTGTTAAAAATTATTATTAAGTACTTATATGTTAGACACGAAATAACTAAATGAGCTCAAATCATTTACCTGACTAGGTACGGATGCCATGCGGGCGAGCCAATAAAGTAGCAATCTGCGGACAAGCCTCTGGTTGATTTTTCTTTTACTGATCGGCCTTGCTAACTTGTTCGGCGAGTTTTCTAAAAAATACCAATAATTTTCTAGAGATTGAATTAGATCGACAGTGTGTCCAACTACCACGATAAAATCTCTAACTCTATAACAATATCATTCACTATCATCATCTGCTTGTCCTTATTCCATTGACTCAATATAATTATAAATCACACATACACACATTCACACACACACAACTTAAAATAATAAAAATTAAGCGTAATAGGATAGTAACAAGAAGTAGGTATACCTAATAGTTCACTATAGCCGCCTGTTGATATTATTTATTATGTTAGACAAAAAAATATTATCTCAGCCTTATAAATATCCAATAATTTCAATAGGTAACTGTGGTCATTAAAATAGTGTAATAAGTATTTGAATTCGAATATCCGTCTTTCCGTCTCATGTGCTCCTACCATCAATATAGAATGTAAGAGATAAAATGCCAAGTCGATAGCTCCTACCTACTTGAGTGTGTGATGTGTGATTTACAGGACACGTCACACAAGTTGACGGAAATGAAGTTAACTACAACTGCGCAATATTCAATCCTGACTGAAGCTCACACAAAGCCGCGCGTTGATCGAATATTACGCAGCTTGTAGCTAACTTCGTTCCCGCCAACTTGTGTGACGCAGCCTATATGTATTCCTATACCTAGTATTTTTGCCCAAATTATTCTTCTTATATTTATCTATTCCAGGAGACCCACTACGAATGGAGCGAGACTGAGATCCTCTCCCACGGGGTGAGCGGCCTCAGTCTCCACCGAACAGACAGCCTCACCCAGCGGCCCTTAGGAGCCTTGAAACGAACCGGCAGCAAAGGCAGCGCGTACAGCCTGCGAAGCACAAGGAAGGATTTGAAGGCGACCACGCAGGTACAGGCCCAACGAGCAATGGAGATGTTATGCTCGAAATCCCTCTGCGTAATACAATCATGAATGAGGAGATCCGTAGAACCAAAGTCACTGACAAAGCCCAGCGGATTGGCAAGTTGTAATGGTAGTGGGCAGGGCACAGCACGGAGGACTGATGATTCATGTGGTCGAAAAGCTCTCGTACCGGTAGGTACCATAGTACCTTCGTCGTCATTAAATAGGTAATAGCCTAGCCAATAGCGGGCACGCGTTCCGTAGGCAGATTACCAGCCCAATTAGGTCGACATCAGATCCATCGCGGCTCATGCTTGGATGAGATTAGCCTGAAACAAGGAAAAATGGCACAAGGGGAGGAGCTAGGCCTATATAGGCTGATTATGATGACGCAGGTGGTACTTATTTCACCATCCTCTCTTGTCCATTATCATCGTAGTACTCTTCTTAGTTCTTCCAAGAGAGATTAAACCTATGAGTAGATCTTTCAGCAACATGCAGAGTATGGTGATGATCGCAAGATTAGTTACAATAACCATCGTTGTTATCCACAGTTTTAAAGATCTTACAAAACTCAGCATAAGACCTCGAACATATCAAGTAGTATTATGCAGGCTCTGAAACAGGAAAAAAAGCTATGCACACACGTGTGTGCACCATATGTCTTGGAACTACGAGTATTTTTTTTTATTATCTAAAACATTTGCATTTCATTTGATTCAGGTGGAAAGAGCTCCAGCCATACCTGACTCAGGATTTGGCACCCTAGAGATCAGGCTGGCATACGAGAATGCAACGTCATCGCTTGCTGTCACCGTACTCAGAGCAAGAGGCCTGATTGGCATGGACATGACTGGACTGTCCGATCCCTTTTGTAGATTAGAAGTTTTGCCCAGAGGTGAGAATCTATTTTTGACTTACACAGGTAGTTCGAACTCTAGCCATAATGATCCAAGCTTGTTTCTAGAGTTCATCAGGCTAGCGTACGATAATGTGACGTCATCAATGGCTATCACAGTACTCAGAGCAAGAAGACTGATTGGTATGCACATGACTATGGACTCTGAGGGTTTGGGACCCTAGAATTAATCAGGCTAGCGTGCGAAAATGCAACGTCATCGCTGGACTATCCGATCTATTTTAGATTAAAAGTGTTGTCCAGAGGTTAGAAACTTTTGACCTAACTCCAGCCATTATGACTCAAGGTTTGGGGCTCTATAATTCATCAGGCTAGTGTACGAGAATGCGATGTTATCGCGTGTGCTTAGTTATTACGTTTCCCCAAAACAGAAGCAAGAAGCCTGATTAGCATGGACATGACTGGACTTTCCGATCCTTCTTATAGAAATTCATTTTTTTCCTCAAGATAATGAACTTACTGATTTTAGACGTGTCACCGGTCACGGGTGACGTAAGTAAGTAAGTATGTATATAGGTACGCTGATTATACCTACCTGTGTAAACAAAATTACCAAAATCGTTAACTTATTTCCAGAGGGAACATATTCAAACAGACTAAGAACAAAAACGGTGCACAAGACAAAGAACCCAGAATTCAACGAGACCCTGCACTTTTTCGGAATCACCGAGTCAGATCTCGCCGCCAAGTCTATAGAAATCGTCTTATTTGATGATGACAAGTGAGTAGTTGAACTAATTTACCATAACTTAAGCAGCCCATTAGTATAGTATAACTCTACTGAGTGATTATTTAAACGGTAGTCATGTTCCGGGATTTCATTACGAATTCACGACTTTCACCATAAGGTTAATATTCTCCAAAATCAACTACTCCTTGAATAGATTTTGTCGAAAGTCGATGTTTTTTTTTGTATGGAACAGCTGATTTTTAATCCCAAAATCCGCAGTTGGTCCCATAGTTAAAGTTGATACCAGCACCTTCTATAGCGTAAGCATAGGCCTTGTAGGTACTGGAAGCCATGTGACTGACATGATGGAATGGGCTTACAAAATATTTAATTCTACGCTGTTTTTTTCATTACAGGTATGGTTGCGACGAAATGGGATCTGCAACAGTGTCTTTACGGGAATGTGCCAAAACTCCAGCACAGCTACGACTGGCGCTCTCAGGGTCCTCAGGGTCGGAACCAACCGGGCCGCGAGTACTTCTCGCTCTCTGCTACAGCACCAAGAGGCGAGCCCTGGTGGTAACGGTGTGCAGAGCCGCTGAGCTGCCGCCGCAAGATAGTAATGGATATTCCGATCCTTTCGTTAAATTGTAAGTTTATTCGTGGACTTAGGTACCTATTCGAGTGGTCTAGTAAAAGTTTTAATGGATATATTCACTTTTGTTTAGATGTTGGATCAAATAGTTGGTAGCTTTGAACCTTAAAACTTTGAAGCACAATCATTCCACGCCCGTAACCTGCAGAGAAGGGCAACCGATGGTGCGTTAGTTGGGAGCCTAGTTGAGCCACAAAATATCCTCGAGGAAGATTCTAAGATGCAGGCTAAATTTTTGATGAAAAATGAATATCAAAAGGCCTATCAATTTATTAGCTCCCGTAACCCGTTATCTTGATGGTGGTCAGGTCATTTTGCTAAGTAACTACCTACATAAATTGCAAAGCCACGGATGAGGCTCTTGAAAGACGGGAAGACATCCCAGCAGTGTATGAATAAAAGCTGGATAGACAGGTGATCAATGATCATTGATAATATACCTATTTTATTTTATTCCCTGAGCAGCAGTAAAGCTAGCATCTGGAAGGTAGGGTTTAATCGCTTAAATTCTAGTAATCATTGTATACTAATTTCATGTTTTCTTTTCCTTCCAGACATTTGGACCCGGATCCGTACCACAAAAAGCACAAGACATCCATAAAATGGAGAAACCTGAATCCAGTTTGGAACGAAGAGTTCTTTTTCGAGACTCGACCCACGGAGCTTTCTCGACAAAATTTGACATTGACAGTTTGGGACAAGGATTACGGAAAAGCGAACGATTTCCTTGGCAGCCTTGTATTGGGGGCGACCAGTAAAGGCCGGAGACTCAAGCATTGGATGGATTGCATTAAGTTTCCAGACCACAAACATGAACAATGGCACTCCCTAACCGATACACAGCACTTGTAAATCTGTATGTCCATTGATCCATGTGATATGTAAATAAAATAATATGGCACCGTCAAACCATATTGCAGTCTTATCTTGATTGTACGTTGAGAGCCGTTGCGCCAGAAACTACACCATCGGACCATCACTTTTATTGGCTAAACATGCTGGCGTTGGATTTCGTGTTTTTTTCCTTGCTCCTTGTTACTGTAGTATGGAAACTGAGGACCAACACCAACAAGTTTAGTGAATAATTTAACCTTCATTTAACACTTTTTCTACTCCTGTTTTTTGCCTCTATGTAGAGGTATGATTTATCGTTTACTGAGTCCTATATAAAACAAAAAATGAAGAGCTTTTTGGGAGCTTTGACGAAAATGTGGTGCTTGTTGTGAATCAAGTTTATTTAAAAAAATGTGTCAAAGACATTGTTATATACTGGCTATTTAGTAGGCATCAAAATATCATATGTATCTACCGATATATGCCGAATAAGGTATTGATTGTGTGCTGAGATTGTATGCTTTTTATACCTCCATAAACTGTAGCATAATAATTTATTCTCTCTATTTTATATTGCCTCAGTCGTCGTCATCATCATCTTATTAACTGGAAGCGGCTCGTTTCTAGCGTGTTCCTGCGGTCTTTTATAAAAAATAAAGTAAAAGTGCCAAATTTATTATATCTAAGTGTTCATCTATACTTACCTACCAAAGACCTTGTACTTACGAGTATATAGCTAAATATTAATCTACCTACCCACTCAAATTGATACCTAAAATGTATCACACCCGTAAGTGTCAAACTCAATAGTATTGTACCTACCCATTCTGAACTGTCTACCTGTTAGAATATTTTGTAAGTACCAAATAAAAAGTACGTAATATAAACGTTACAAAACATAGACCTTTAATTGAATGTGAAAATAAATATGTTATATAACAAGTTGACTGTCTTTTTTATACCTAGTTACCTTAATTACTTTTACCTAACCACAGACACTGCAGAAACTATTATGAATTTTGAATACAAACCTTACAGTACATAGATATTTCGCAATGAGCTTCATATTTACAAAGTAAGCATAAGTTATAGAGCAATCACATTTTAAAACTATACTAAGCAAATATATGCCATACACGGTCATTCCATACATTGGTCCAAAATGCAACATCTCTTTTTGGACTTAGGCTGATAATAAAAGAAATGTTTCGCTTTAGCAAATGCATAAGATTACAATGCTTCATGTAAAAAAAAATCATGTGTCAAAACCAAAGCTGTCAATGTCAACGTCATTAAAAAAACCTTTTAGTTTTTGACTTAGTTTTTGAGGTTATTTCTCGTGGGTTGTTTGTTTATTATTTTATTACATTATTTTGTCTGCACAAAATTAAGTTGACTGCAGCACTCCAAAATGGCTCGAAGACCAGAGCATCAAGCTCCTCCAGAAGTTGTATGTATGCACCTGTAATGTTGTTCAATTTAACAATTACAATTTCCAACCTATAATTTACTAAAATCTCGCATATTTACAGTTTTACAACGAAGATGAAGCTAGAAAATACACACAAAAGTAAGTACAATCGATTATATGAGAGCTCGTACTAAAATAACTGCGCTAAATATCTCCTTCCTTAAAATTGTTTCTATTTTAGCACTCGAATTATTGATATCCAAGCGCAGATGACAGAGCGATGCATAGAGCTTTTACTACTTCCTGAGGATACTCCTTGCCTGTTGCTGGACATTGGCTGCGGATCTGGACTCTCTGGTACTGTGTTAGAAGAAAATGGCCACATGTGGATTGGAATGGACATATCTCCGGCTATGCTTGGTATGACTTACTACCATATATCCTACTAATATTATAAACGCGAAAGTTTGTATGTATAAATGTTGATTACTTTTTCACTTAAAAACTACTGAACAGATTGAGATGAAACTTTGCAATATTGATAACATTAGAATAACACAGGCTATAAGTTACTAAGATATTGCATGAAACAAAGTTAGCCGGGTCAGCTAGGTTTTAATATGTGTGAATGCAGTGTCATTTTAATTAAAAGTGTTCAAATAGGCTAACATTGAATTAGAGATTATCTCTAAGGCATCTGTCTACTTTTGTCTACCCCAGAAAAAAAGAAGTAAGCCCCTTGAAAGAAAAAACTTGAAAGTCTATATTGACTTTCAAGTTTTTTGGGGTGGGCAAAGTTTCTGTCGTGGGCGCCATTCCCCTATGCCCTCCACCCTAGCTATGCCCAAGCCTGCAACAAATCTAATAGGCATGATATATGACTATATGTGACTGGGTAAAAAATCAATAATATAATTAGTCTGTGAGTTAAACTATCAAAAAAATTAGACACATATTTTTTTTGTCAATTAAACAACAAATGACCAAGATAAAGCCGTCTATCCGCCGTGACTCAACTGCTTGGCTCAACTAGTAGAGCGAAGGGAAATTTTACTTTTATGTGACACTACTAGTTGTCAAAGTTTGGGAGTGGGGGTCATGATGTCACCTCTCTTACAGAAGTCTATACATTTGTATGGCACTTGTGACGACACGCGGAACTTTGACGGGCTATTTAATCATCAATTTTTCTTTGAAATTGACCAAGAATAAATGTGTCTATTATATTTTGATAGTCTATCTAACAGACTAATTATAAAATATTTTTTTAGTCATCATGCCTATTTCTCAAGTACATCCTAAATATTGGATTGAAATTTATTTCTAGACGTGGCACTGGAAAGGGAAACCGAAGGTGACCTCGTCCTCTCAGACATGGGTGAAGGAGTTCCCTTTAGAGCTGGCAGCTTTGATGGAGCAGTTTCCGTATCAGCTATCCAGTGGCTGTTCAATGCAGACAAAAAGTCACATCAGCCTGTGAAGAGACTTTACAAGTTCTTTAGTACTTTGTACGCTTCTTTGGTAGGTTGATTTTGTGTAACTTAATTTTACTGGCAGTCAATTTAATTTATTTTAATTGTGAATAGTTTGAAACCTACATAATGCTGATTAGATACACAAGAGACCACAAATAAAAATTGTTTTTATCTAAATTCTGAACATAAATACCTTTGTGTGTCTTTGATAAGAGAAAAAAACATTCACAATTATTTTACAAAAATTTTGAAAAATGGCCTCTTTGCCTTTAACAGCAGATAAATTTGAATTTGAACATTAAAAAACTATTTCATTCATAAAAAGTAAATTATTAGCTACCTTATTGTTTTTGTATAGAAAATATATAGAAGAAACACATTTATAGACTTTACTAATAGCTAGAAAGTAGTACCTTGATGCTGAACAGATTTATTCTTTTCCAGTCCAGGTCAGCGAGAGCTGTGTTCCAATTCTATCCAGAAAATGAAAACCAGCTGAATCTCTTAACGTCACAAGCAATGAAAGCTGGTTTCTATGGAGGTGTTGTCATAGACTATCCAAATTCAGCTAAGGCTAAGAAATTCTTCTTAGTCCTGATGACTGGTGGTGCAGCACCTTTGCCACAAGCTTTAGGTAACTTACAGAAACACACTTTCCATTTACAATGCATGATTTTGATATACATTGATAAAGAGCTAGACTGATCCTAATATAACATACTAGCTTCATTTCCTAGCATTCTTTGGGTTATGCGAAGATGCAAAACAAACTAGCTTATTAAAAAAAATTATAAAATGCTATTTTGAAATTATAAAACTCCTTTGAATCTGTCTGGTTCTACTATAATAGTCAATTATGACTACAACTGAGTACTAAGCTCTTATTTCACTAGTTGTGAGTTAAAAAGTAATTCATAATTTAGAGTCCCTGAATTAATGGTTACAGGTACAGAAGAAAGTGATCAATCCCTCCAAGTGAAATATGCAAAAAGAGAGCTATGTAAAAATGCGAGAGGCAAGCCTTTGAAAAGCTCTAGAGCATGGATCATGGAAAAGAAGGAAAGAAGAAGGAAACAAGGAAAAGAAACAGCACATGACAGCAAATATACTGGCAGAAAGAGAAGTGGGCGGTTCTGATAAAATAATAGTCAAAAATCTGTAAATACAACTATATTACTAATAAATTACTTATATTTATACTAGTGACTATCTTTTTACTACATATTTCCAGACAGTGTCGACTCCATGCCCTATAGTTTCTATTGGAACCATACTTGGCAATGGAAATCGACAAGCAACCACTACAGTGTCAATGTTTGTTTCATCTAAAACTTTTTGTTCGAATTCATTCATCATTTGTTCTACTCCAAATATCACTATGTTATTGTATGGTTTCAAGTCGAAAGTCCACAAATTTCGTCGATAAAACTTGGTGCCTCGACACTGAGGGTCCAGTAAAGCTGCAAGTCTTGAATAAAATATGAGCCATGGGTTTAATTCTACACCGTCTGCTTTGAAGCCTAGCTTAGCTGCAGTAAACACTATCCTTCCGTCTCCTGATCCCACGTCCAGCAAGCGCCCGCTGCGTCCTGCTAAAGCTTTTGTCACTCCAGCAAGTTGTTCTGTAGTAGCCGGTACGTAAGGTAGACATACTTTCCTCAAAGCAGGGGACACAAAAGGTATACAAACAATGCTGACACCAAGAGCAAGTCCGCCTGTGGAATAAATCAAAACTTTTCCAACGGGCGATAGTTTGTTGGATTTTTTAGGTTCAGAGTTTTGGAGCAATTCTAGCTCCATCCTATCTGATGTTTTTAATTTCTGGTTGGCGCTAGAGCAAATTGAAAACAAACATTTTAGGCTTAGAAGTTAGATTTTAGGTTATGTTGGATTTTTCTGTTCTGGCATTTTTGACACACAACAGCTGATAGAATTTGACTTGACGTAAACATAGACAAAATATCAAGCAAGGATTTTGTATACTATCTGCCCCCCTACCGCCAAAAGCAATAGCAATCGTGTATGACTTCATTTTAGTCATTTGGCACCGCCTATGTGACGTTAGCCATCAAAGTTGTTCATTCAACGATTGCTTTCGCAATCCGCGCAAAGCAATTGATGGCTAACGTCACATAGGCGGTGCCATATGACTAAAATGAAGTCATAAACGATTGCTATTGCGATTGCTTAGGCGGTAGGGGGGGCTGTATTGCGCACAGACGAAAGGCTCAAAGTTAGCTTAGGAAAATTCAACCTTAATGCGTTGCAACAAAACATATTTTCCTTTGAAACGGCATAAGAGAGACGCTGTACCAAGTGAGACTTCCCAAAGTGATGAGAGTGTCCCACTCGCACTATTGCCATTTCGAAACGACACTTATATAATGGTAGTATTATTACCTGTAAAGCCTTTCTTTCTGTCTTAACCATTTCTTAATTTTTATAACAATGTAGTTTGATAAGATTTTAGTTCAAATTGCGAATAGATGCTAATAAAAAAGAGATTTTGATATTTATTTTGTATGAATATACTTACGTCTTTATGATTATTTTTTTTTATTTTTGACTAGAATATCACTGTCGATTGCACCGTACACACCGTACTATGGTGTATACAAAAAAGTGTGGTAGGGTGACTATGCTGGACATATTTCTTAAACATGTTGGGTGTATAGTCGTGGGTGTCATTTTTCATTTTTTCGGGTTGTAGATTTCAACAAGATTATTTTTTGCAAAAATTAGCATGACCGACTTCACCCGTGTACAGAATTCGCGAGTATTTCGCACGGATCGATGTAGCATTTTTCACATTATTGTTGATTTATCAAAAATGGCTCAACTGATTTCGATAAAATTTAAATGGGACCAATTTCGAAGTATTTTCTTTCCAACAAAAAGAATTATTGAAATCGGACCACTATGAAAAAAGTTAAGCGTCGTCTACGCGTCGAATTGTATACCTCCTCCGGTGGTTCGTCGGTCAAAAATGGCATCCATTTTGAAATTAAATATGGCGGATGTCACTTTATGCAAAAAGTCGTCTTTGGTGTCGTTTTCTAGGTTTTTGGGGGTGTAGATTTCAAAATCGGCATCCATTTTGGAAATAAAAATGGCAGACGTCACTTTTTTGAAAATATCATGGGTGTAATTTTCGAGGTTATTGGGGGTGTAGATTTTAAAATTGGCATCCATTTTGGTTATTCAGCCTTGTCAAAGGGGAGCACTCCCCGAGGTCAATTCTCACCACGCCTAAAAAGGCGGTGGAAGGACCAAAATGTAAAAAAAATATCATATTTAGACTCTGTAAAAAACTGCATAAACTAATAAAAGTGATAGAAAATAGAAAATAGTTCATAAATATGTTGATTTACTTAAGCATCACATCAAAAATTGAACTAGTTTTTGGCGCAAAATGTTGGTCTGACTATTACGTCTAGGCCGTGTGTAATTAGTCAGGCAAAACAAAAACGTATACGCAAATATAGACAAAAGATATTAGTTTCGTCCTGTTCACATTTTAAGACTTACACATCTCGCCCTTTCTTATTTTTGTAATTAATGTTACGTATCGCAAAGTCTAGTTAACCATTACTATGGTTTTGTTCCATAAATGACGTTACATGATTTTTGGTATGAAAAAAATATTTTCTAGTCTATGCCAGTCTATACTAATGTCAATGTCAGATTTTTACAAAGTGCAACCAGTATTTAGGGCGTTCCTTAAAATATAGGAAAATAGCTGAAACAGTAAATTAAAAATTTGGTTAGTATATACGTTATCGACGATCCTACAACACATAATTTAGCACAAATCACAAAAAAATAAACAAACTGGGATTTGTTTCTTTTCTATGTATTGTTGATCAGACATCGGGAAAACCAGTAATTCCATTGTAATTTTTAAAAACAGTAAGGTACAATCCGTTCATTTTTCTGGTAGCCCTGATTTTCGGTTTCGCTAGCAAGCCGAAAATCAAGCCGGTGTCGTGAGAAAAATTTTCTCAGAAAAATCTTTGATTTGTGTTCTATCGGGACTGCAATTTACCTCCTACAATAGAAAAACCTGAACCCTTAAAATGACGGCGTTTGAGGAGTTCGGTGTCCTCTCTGAATTGGGAAAGGCAATAGAAGAGATGGACTGGAACTTGCCAACAGATGTTCAAGCTGAAGCGATTCCTCTCATCCTGGGCGGCGGAGACGTGCTGATGGCTGCTGAAACTGGCAGCGGGAAGACTGGTGCCTTCTGCTTGCCTATTCTTCAGATAGTATGGGAAACACTAAAGGATATACAAGAGGGGAAGTCTAGCAAAGTGATACAAGCAATATCCTCCGATTGGACGATGTCGTTCTTTGATAGAACAGATGCTTTAGCGGTAACGCCGGACGGGCTGCGGTGCCAGTCTAGAGACCAGAAGGCGTGGCACGGCTGCAGAGCAACCAAGGGAGTACATACAAAGGGAGCTTATTACTATGAAGCCATAGTTACAGATGAGGGCTTGTGCCGTGTCGGGTGGTCTACACAAGCTGTAAGTTTCACACAAACTTGGAATATTTAATCAAGAAAAGCATAAAATATGTGAAAATAATATTTATATTTTGTCATGTAACAGTAAAAGTATGACAGTTTTCTTTGCAAACTAATCTGGAACAATAAATTCCAATTTCACAACATTAGATAAGTCATAATTTTTGTATAAATTCCAGTGTTGTTTATTTGCTGGGACTATGTTGTAATTAATGTATCAGTAATTCCTAGTTAGATATTGTTTAGGGATCATGCATAAATTATGATACTGGTTGTGATTTTTAAAAACCAACTCACACTCATATATTTTTAAAATATTGAGAAGAAAATTAGATAGTCTAGACTAAATTAATTACATATTAACTAGATTTACTTATCAACCCCATCTCATATGCTTCATAGTTTACACAGCTTAGGTCTACAAATATAATTTTTTTTCTTTTATGTATGCATATGCTTATTATAGAGAAGTACGATTTTAAAAAATCTTTTTTTGTTTGATAGGTCATATGTCACATGTGGTCTCATTTAAATTTCATAGAAATTGGTGGATCCATTTTTGATAAATCAACAATGATGTGAAAATTAGTATATCGATCCGTGCAAATTCAAAAAATATTCGAATTCTGTAGAAGGTTGAAGTCAAATCATGCCATTTTTATTTCGAAAAATAATTATTTTTATATAATTTTCTCTGTTTTAGGCACGTTTGGACCTGGGCACTGACAGGCTCGGCTATGGTTTTGGAGGAACTGGAAAAAAATCGAATGCCAAGCAGTTTGATGACTACGGCTCTGCATACGGCATGAATGATGTTATTGGTATGCTAATGTTCCTGAGTCTTTATTAATATAACCATTTTTAGCTAGATTTGTTTTCATTATGCTACTTACTAGCTGGTTTAGACAGTAGTAAAAATCTGGTTGTAATGCATTTACAGGCTGAATCAATCTTATTGGTGGCTGTTTTATTATTTATTTATTTGTTTATAGGCGAGCAGTGTATACTGATGTGCCTATATCAAGCAGAATCAAATAAAATTAGTATTTATCTGTTAAAGAAATTTTTTCCTTCTTTATCCAAAGGTCCAGTCTATTCTTAAATGTGTTTATAGTTCTTGCTGAGATTACATTCTCAGGCAACCTATTTCAGTTGTAGACAACTCTATTGCATAGGATGTGGTGTGCAGTGTTGGTTTGTGATGGTGCAGGCTGCAAGATAAATTTATGGCGTCTGCTATCCCACATATTTTCGTTTAAGGTATACATGTCGTGAATATGCGGAAGATTATAAAAGCCATTGAGAATCTTGAAGGTCTCAATTAGGTCTCCACGCATTCGTCGTTCTACGAGGGTCGTGAGACGAAGAGCTTTTAACCTATCTTCATAGGTTTTGCGGCGCAGAGCATATGGAATCCTGGTGGCTTTTCTTTGTGCACTTTCAAGCAAATCAATATCCTTCTTAAAGTAAGGACTCCACACCTGGAACCCATACTCTAGCAGAGGCCTTATATAGGTTTTGTAAATCTTAATAAAAACATCCATTGTTACTTTCTGAAAGGACTTGCGTATGACATAAATAAATGTGTTAGCCCGTTTGACTATCATAGATATATGCTCTTCCCATTTTAAATCTTCAGTAATGATGACTCCCAAATCCCTCTGTTGGCCTACCGATGCTAAAGCAACTCCATCAAGTGTGTATGTCGCTTTAGGGTTGGTTCTACCAAGATGTAACACACTACATTTGGTAGTATTCAACTTTATAATCCAGTCCCTGGTCCAGTTCTGAATGCGGTCTAGATCTTTTTGAAGTTCTCCAGACTTTATCAAGGCATTAGCAAAAAACTTCCCATCATCTGCGAAAAAAGCTGACTGACATTCTATGAGCTCTATCAGATCCGTTATGAAGATTCCAAACAGCTGAGGAGCGGACACAGAACCCTGGGGGACACCGCTGGAAACCATTTCCTGTTCCGATAGTATTAGTATATGTTACCTACAAGGTGCAGATAAACCAATCCTTCTTTAAGTGCTATCCTACTTCCTACTAATATTATAAACGCGAAAGTTTGTGAGGATGGATGGATGGATGTATGGATGTTTGTTACTCTTTCACGCAAAAACTACTGAACGGATTGAGATGAAACTTTGCAGTTATATAGCTTATATATCAGAATAACACATAGGCTATAAATTATAATGATATTGCGTCAAAAATCAAATATTATGCGGGCGAAGCTGCGGGTAAAAACTAGTTATACATATAGCTGTTAAGTGAGCTTCAGTCAGGATTGGGTTATCAGCAGCTTGTAACCAACATCTCAGCCGCCAATAAGTTTGATTCAGCCTGTACAACTAATCTTACTGGAAATCCTTAGGAAAGATCTATGGACCAAAAGTGATCATTCTGTAATGGGGCAAGATTAATGCTATGTGCAAAATCATTATTTTGCCTAAAGATACCTACTTGTAATTAATATTGTGCTTAAAACACTTATTCAAAATCTTGGGTGTAGTCAGGTGACAGAAGCAGAGAAATATTTAGCTGTACTAGGCATGAGCACACTGTTACTTGTTTATACTACAGGTTACTTATTTTTTATCTGTACTCTCTTTTCTTAATGACCATTATACCGGAAATTGTTACTTTGAATGACACTGACATTTCACTTTTTGTTAATTAATCTGATTAGTCCTGTGGACTAATCTCTGCCTAATAATTTAAAATTTATGTTGTTACATATTATTTTGATATTTAAAATTTTGTAAATTACCTACTTTATTTATTAATACAAATTATTTATGCATAACTATTACCAATGTTATCGGACGATTTCAAGTACATGTCATGTGTCTACGAAATAAAGAGATTTGACTTTGACTTTGAGTCCAAAAATATTTTGTTTTATTTTTAGGCTATGTTCTATTTTGAATTTTTTCTACATTATAAGATATGAAATAATTATTTTGTCTCTTTTAGGTTGCCTACTAAATCTTAATAATGGTGAAATTCGTTACACCAAGAATGGTGAGGATCTTGGAGTGGCCTTCAAGCTGGACCAGTCTCGGAAGTCTGATTGCTACTTCCCAGCAGTTGTGCTGAAAAATGCTGAAATGAGTTTCAACTTTGGAGCCACACCTTTTAAGGTAAATGTTGCCATCCGCAATTATTTGCAAAAGACTTGGATGTAAGCGTCATTGTGTATCAATCTACATTAAAATGAATGAATATCCCAAGAAAACTGGATACATGAATATCCCAAGAAAACTGGATACAAGTCACAATTTTAACTGGTCATTTTTAAAGTTCTGCCTTAGATGCCTATGTCCAGCAACTAGATATTTTGTAACCAAAGTGAAACAAAAAATGTTGTCTGTTGTATGTAGCATATTGTGTGACATTGGCTATTGCAATGCCCAATGTCACACAATATGTAAATCCTCAGTTAAATAAGTAGATGGCTGTTGCAACAACCATCTGCTTTTTTAACTGAGGATTTAGCTACTGGAGAAGAATTAGCGCGCGTACCCCTCTGCCAAGGTATAAGAAAAATTGTACCTAGTTGAAAACGAGACACCAGACGTTTCATTGCACAATTTTAGAAGTGTCTAAGCAATTAAGGCGAAAATGGATTATCAGCAGCTGGGCTGCATTCTTCTCGCTTGCTCCACTCCGTAAACCTGTCACCCATTAACATTTCGACTTTATTACCATAATACATATTAGGTCGAAACTTCAGTGAACTCTGCCTCACGTAAAGCTGACAGAATGTAGTGAATGTGAATCGTTGTACGTTTCTAGTCCAGAGATAAAACATCTCTGACTTTTTTGCATGTAATATGTATCCATCACACACGGTAGTCAGTAGGAGCAGAGTAACCAGAATGTTCACTTTCTTTTTCTAAAAATTTCCTTTGTTTCAGTACCCACCAACATCTGAATATTTAGCATTGTGCCAGGCACCAAAAGAGTTTGTGAAACAGAATGTGGTATCAGCCAGCACTATCACAGAAGCTAAAGTGGTGAACAATGCTCCTCAGGCCATCATCATTGAGGTATGTGGGTTAATCTACTAATATTGAGAATATAATATGTGCTCCTTTATTTACAGAATATTAAATTTTAAATTATTATTAGGCAACTTCAGAAACAATTAAAATATGAAACTTTCAACTATTGTAACATATGTAACTAATTTCTAATCTAAGCTAGCTACGTTGTAAAAACAGAGTCATAAATCTTTATATTTTTGTCTCACTCAAACTCATTAGAGTCTAATGAGTTTGAGACTCACGAAACTGTCTTAAGCTCGAAACATACTATCGGACGCGGCTTACGGACGCGACTGACAGCCGCGACCTAGACTATGAAAGTACACTGAGCCGTGCACACTATCGGACATAAGTCGCGGACGTCACCTTCGTACGACCTTGAGCGTTCGGACGTCCGAGAGCGATCTGGCACATCGGATGTCTTAAGACTGTGCACATTGCAAGTCGCGGCTGTTATTTGCGTCCGTCAGCCGCGTCCGATAGTATGTTTCCGGCTTTATGAACCACCATTGAGAAAATCAGAATAACACCGTAGGAAGCGGAGTTGTTTTCAGACGCTTTCCAAAGCATGATGTCCATTCTTTTTCGCTATTGACGTAGTTTAAAATGACCGCTCGCTTACTCGGAATCCTTTCTACAGCCTTCTCGAGAATTAGCAGAGCAAACATGCACTCAAATCACCAAGTTCAAGAAGCACTTAGACAATCCCAAAGTGCGGGAGTTGTTGGTGGTTGGCGGCGTCAACGTGAAGGATCAGATCAACCAGCTCAATAGCGGGGTTGACATCGTCGTTGGCACTCCGGGACGACTGGAAGACCTCATTTCTGGAGGTTGGTTTACTACGCCGGACTTTCAATAGTCCACTGTTGAACATAGCCCTTCCCACGAAGAGCTATTAGGCCTTCCTTCCTTCCTATTAGGTTTTCCTTCAATAAAAAGCCAGTGATGTTAAATTTTGTACATAAAAAGTCAACATGAAGGATTAGATTAACTGACCGAACAACAACGTGTACTGGCGTAAAGTGTTCTATTAGTTTTAGATCATTACCGTCTTCCAAAAAGGAGGAGGTACTATATTCGTCTGTATATTTTCGCCAATTGTGAACCGTTTTAAAAAATTTCTTTCTTATTTCGAAAGGGCTGATATACTCCCGGGGTGGTCTCATTTAAATTTTATTGAAATAGGCTGAAGTATTTTTGAAAAATGGATAAAAATGTGAAAATTACTACATGGATGTCATCACATCGATTTGTGCGAGCTATGTAATTTTTGGCGAAAAATGTTATTTCACGATATGACGACATTCAATTCCATCTTTTTATTCAACCTTTAAGCTCATCAAAGCCTTCCACGCTGCTTAAAGCCATCTCTAACTATACCATGTGCCTCTGTTTGCGGCCCTGTGCCAATCATATTCAGTTGTGTATGCGTTCTGACGTTCGGCTTCGCTTTTTATCTTGCTCGCGCCAGTTACTCGCGTACAGGAGCGAGCAGGAGAAAAAGTGAAGCTGAACGCCAGAACGCATAAACAATACGGGGTCAGGTACGACTCGCGATTTCAATAATATCGTCAACCCATTTCGATGTTATTCCTCAGGATATCTCGCTCTAACGCACTGCCGTTTCTTCGTCCTCGACGAGGCGGACGGTCTACTGAAGGCAGGCTACACGGAGCTGATCGAGCGGCTCCACCGACAGATACCGAAGATCACTTCAGACGGCCGCAGGCTACAGATGGTGGTCTGCTCAGCCACTTTACACGCGTTCGAGGTCAAGAAGATGGCGGTAAGTTGTTCCTAATTCCTCAGGTTTTATATGTGAAAGTTACAGACTGTGATGTGTTCTGCCACTTTGCATGTGTTTGAGGTTAAGAAACTTGCTGTATGTTGTCCCTTATAGGTATTTCAGGGTATCTGGTCATAAGGCATTGCAGTTACCACGGAGCTGATCGAGCGACTCCACTGACAGATACCGAACATTACTTCAGGTGGTAGAAGATTGCTGATGGTGGTCTGTTCTACTACTTTGCACGTCTTCGAGGACGATAAGTTATTCTTTATGGGTATAATTCAGGCTATCTGGCTTTAAGGCATTGCTGTTTCCACGGAACAGATCGAGCGGCTCCACCGACAGATATCAAAAATCACGTCGGTCGGTAAAATTTGGGCTATCTCGCTCTATGGCATAGCCGTCTGTGCTCGCGGGATGAGGCCGACGATCTGATGCCTACCTACGCGGTAATTGAACTGCTCCACCGATATTAGATACCGAAGATACGTCGGACTAAAACTCCTCAATGACTACCAATAATATATAGTTAATTTCAGAAACATAAATGTGTGCGCTCTTGGGCCCATGTAGCCTTGGCCTCTGTTCAACCATGGAAGCTCCAAAAAAGATTCAATGTACTCGTAAATAATCAGCATGCATAACTGGAAGCACCCTGTATTGAATAAAGAGCGCAAGATTGCAGCAATGACTGTAGTAGGCTTATACGTTTACGACTAGTTACTTTGGATAAGAACCTGTTCTGTGTTACGAGTTTGCCTGCACACGATGGATCTGTGCGTTCGCGCGCCTATCTTCTCGCATTGGATTGCCTTAACCGCCTTCTATGATACATAGCTGACAACTAACAACATTGATGTCCTCCCCAGGCCGGTTTGAATAGTTAGAGCCCCCATATCCAACCATCCGCGAGCCCAGAGGTGCCCTTTTAGTAGACTCTTTCTATAGAGCAGAGTGATACCGGTGCCGTAATTTAATTCCCCGGCATCAAGGCCGTGGGTATCGACTGTGATAAACAATCTACCATTCTTTCTTCTATTATTAAATAAAAACCATTACACAAAGTGTCCAATATGGTGTTGCAGGAGAAGCTGATGCATTTCCCAACATGGGTGGACCTGAAAGGAGAAGACGCCGTGCCGGAGACAGTGCACCACGTCGTCGTCAACGTCGACCCGCAGAAGGACCGCCTGTGGGAGACCCTGCGCCAGTAAGCCACGACTTTATTTGCATCATTTCAGCTATAGGACGTCCGTAAACTGTTGGACTTATATTTTCCCAATAGATTTGTGATAGGACCGATCGTTATCGCTTAGTTAACATTATGCGCTCTTAAATAAGGTTTATCTCACCTCGTGAGTGAACGTACTACGGTACGTGATCTCTTTTCTATAACTTTGCGGGCCCATGGGCTTGCGTGCTACGTTCCCTACCCACTACAATTTCAACTAGCCAATCCTCTCAACTTACGTAGTTTTGTCGACAGTAACCTTATTTCCGATTCATCTCGCTAAGAGACTTTATTCTCTTTTAAACTTATATTGCACAAAAGGTAAAAGGCTCCATTATTTTACTCTTTCATTTCCTGTGGGGTTAGAAAGAGTCAGCGTATCAGAGATGTAACCATTTAATAAGTATTTTCATGTTCAGGCACGTGCAAACAGACGGAGTGCACGCAAAGGACAACATTCGCAGCGGCAACACGACGCCCGAAACTCTCTCGGAAGCCGTGAAGCTGCTCAAAGGAGAGTACTGCATCCGGGCCATCAGGGAACACAAGATGGACAGGTCAGTTTTAACTATACACTTATACAGGGTTATCCATAACTGATGTACTAAGCCGAGAGGAGGTGATTCAGGCGATCACTATGAACAACTTTTATTATGACACCATCCCGAAATTCGAAAAAATACATGTAGTCGATTCCAACTTACAATTTTGTGAACAATTTGGGTTGGCCCCATAAAAAAAGTTTTTCGTAATAATGGCCTTACCGCTTTTTGTCTTATTAAAAAGAGCAAACAGATAACCTTTTTATTTGTACGCTTCACCTATTCGGTGATTCGCGTAATGCGAGGCATTTTTTACGCGAAAGTTGAAATTCGTTTAAAAGCAAAACTGCGTATAACGGGGTTGTATAGAACGGGGCAGTACTCTACTACTTTTTTGTATTGTTTGACATATTCTGAAATCTTGTATGATTAAAAAAAGCGTAATCGATAAATAGTACAATCCAGTCGGTAACAAAATATTTTAAATATATAGTATTTCTGTTTTTTCTTCCAGAGCCATAGTGTTCTGCCGCACGAAACTCGACTGCGACAACTTGGAGCGTTTTTTCAAATCGTTTGGCAACGAGTTCTCGTGCGTTTGCCTGCACGGAGACCGCAAGCCCAACGAGCGCAAGGGGAACCTCGAGTTGTTCAAAAAGGCGCAAGTCAAGTTTCTCATCTGCACAGACGTCGCTGCCAGAGGAATTGATATATCTGGACTGCCTTTCAGTAAGTTATTAACACACTTTCATTAGTATCATCCACAGGGATATACTGAGCGCCACACAAATTGAAAGATGGGAAGTTAGCCGCAGATGACACTTCGACGTGATTCGCTAATTATTGCGCATGTGTGCACAATGCCTATACAAATGGCGAAGTAGTGAGCTCGGGCGTAGGGAGCGCGCGGGAGGCATGAGGTTAGCGGGCGGGTATGCCCCGGCGTTTCGTCTCTCTGGCTTCCGCGCGTACTCATATTTCGGCTTTTGCGCAGAACGCTGCGCATAACTTCCCATCTTTCAATTTGTGTGGCGCGCAGTATACCAGATGGATAACGCTGTTGTCACTTGAGGTAATTCTCAACCACAAAAATGTTTAGAAAATCTGGTCGCGAGTTGTCAAAATTGTCAAATATGTATTGGAATTTGACAAGAACGTGACGTTTCGCGGTGAAAAATCCGACAACAACCACCGATTGAGATATTTTTCATCTCTAACTCGTGCCATATCAAATCAATGCATCTCTTTCAGATTTTCTCCCACACATTCTCCCTCTAGTATCTCTGTGGTTTTACCTCTATGTACTGTACTGTATCAGCCTTTATAATAGTTCACTGCTGGACGTAGGCCTACCCACGAAGGGTGATTGGGCCATATCCACCACGCTGGCCCAGTGCGGGTTGATGGATTCACATACACCATTGAAATTCTTCTCTGGACATATGCAAGTTGCCTCACGATGTTTTATTTTACCGAAAAGCTAGTGGTGTGAAATTCCAATGAATAATTTACAAATTATTCATACAATTTTAATTATGATCTAGCATGAATTGTACAAAATAGACTGTTTCCGAACTAGGCTAGTGTCTGTGTTTCAGTGACCTCCCTACAGGATAATGCCGTAAATTAGTGCTTACTAATTGGTAGAGTATGGTAGTGTGAATATTTTTGTTGTGTTCAGTGATAAACTTGACGTTGCCGGACGAGAAGTCTAACTACGTGCACCGCATCGGTCGCGTCGGGCGCGCCGAGCGCATGGGGCTCGCTATCAGCCTGGTGTCTACTGTGCCGGAGAAGGTATTATAATCTGTGAGCTTATTGACTAAGTGTATTGGGCTATTTTTGACCGACGAAACGAATATAAGTACCTACCGCGTATAATTTTTCTGCGCAAAGCTTTTTCCATAGTAGACAGATTTGAAAAATTATTTTTTTGTTGGAAACAGTATACTCCGAAATTGGTCCCATTTAAATTTTATCGAAATCGGCTGACCCATTTTTGATGAATCAACAATAATGTGAATTTTTAGTTATCTACCAAGTCTTCCTGCTTCATGCTATTTATACAAAGCGCCACACATATCGGCGGATGGGAAATTATGCGCAGAACGCTGTGCAAAAGCCGAAATATAGGTAAACGCAGGAGCCAGAGAGACGAGACGCCGGGGCACACCCGCCCGCTGACCTCATGCCTCCCGCGCGCTCCCTACGCACTACGACACGCGGCGTCGGAATTGTGCACACATGCGCAATAATTAGCCAATCACGGCAAAGTGTCAACTGCGGCTAACATCTCATCCTCCGATTTGTGTGGCGCTTAGTATATCAGCCTTGGATAATATTTGGCAAGATTTTTTAGAATCTAAATCCTGACAAAATTTTGCAAGTATGAAAAAAAACCAGTTAAGAGGCGCCTGGTCTTTTTGGATTGATTCTTATTTTGTACTACATTCCATATAAACTAGCAAGTCGAGATAGGACTTATGAAGATTCAGTTAGAGATGTGTAGCCTAGAAAGGTGTAGTGTTCGGAAAACTACTAGTGAACTGTGTATTTATCTGGTACAGGTGTGGTACCACGGCGAGTGGTGCTCGTCCCGCGGCCGCAACTGCTGGAACACCAACCTCATCGACGACCGGCCCAAGGGCTGCTGCATGTGGTACAACGAGCCGCAGGTTAGTTCACTATTCACTACACGCCATCTTGCAGCCAACTAGCAACTTGTCCCAACTCCCCAGATGGAACACATTCTAATTCGCACAAAACACCTCATGCCTCAGGCCTCGGACTAAGAATGAGGGGAGTAAGAGCTTTCCTTACTTTTGTTGACAAAGAGATGGGGTAAATAATTGTAATAAATCTGCTTATACTAAAGAAAACACCGGTTTTTACTCACGTATAATATCGCGGCCGGGCCGCTAGGAACCCGACCGGTTTCAGAGTAATTAGTACTCCTTCGTCAGGGAAAACGCGCGCTCCCGTCGACTGGCGCACGCGCACGCAGCAGTCGATATTATACGTGAGTAAAAACTGGTGTTTTCTTTAGTATAATGAATTCTCACGCGAGTTTTAATGAAGTGAAATCTGCTTATGTAATACTTGAACACTGGACAGCCCCTGATGTTTCGCATATTTATAGAGTTTATTCAGAACAATCCGTTCATATAAAAAGTAAGTGTTATTTAAACAGAAAAAATTGTTAATGTTTAAAAAGTGTAAAAAAAAAACAATCCAATGTGTAGGTCTCAACACGCACAAGAACCAGCAAGAAATATAAATTACGACTACCTATCATCATATCTTGCAAAATACCACTATTGTACTATTTTATTGATGAAGTTCATTTATAGAGTTTGTGCAAAAAGAGGACCGTCGTGGCGCTACCGGGAACTAACAATAAGATGCCAAGGTATCAGCTGCTTGGTAGACGCGAGTACTGAAGAAAACCGAATTGGTGTCTACCAAGTATCAAACACTTTTACCTCGGGAAAAATAGAATTTAAATTTGCACTACATTTCCGTTACAATTTTTTTTTAAAGTTTAGAATAGAATAGAACACCTATAGAAAAACCAGTTCATTAAATGGGCCATAAATCGTAAACGGTAAGTTGTACCAAAAAGTTTACTGGAAACAAAATATGCGAAATTTTATTCTGTACAATAAAAATCTCGATGACTTTTGCCCTAAAGTGCATAGTTTCCAAGATATCGGCCAAAAAAGATTTTTTCAAAATGGCGCTTGAATTTCCACCTGGATCTGTCAGCATTTTGTGATTTTATGCTCAGTAAGTGAAAAAAAAAAAAAATTGGATCAGTGCAAAGTTGACCAAAAAAACGTCTATTTTTCCCTTAGATTATAGAGGGAATAGATAAGAAGTAAATTCTTATGTCCCCCCGCAAAGATTCAGACCTTATAGTGGTCTGCTAATTTGAGGTCCTGTAGGAACGAAGAGCGTGGTTTATATTGTGATTTTTGCCCTCCAACTCTCATTACTCCAAACCTCATTGCTCTAATTTTATTTTTTGCTTCCCTATATCATATGATTATGGCATTAAAAATATGTAATCAAATTCTTCGCCCCCCACCATCCACTATACCCCAAAAGGCTTTTGACAGTTGTAGCCGTCATTATTCTGAGACCATCCAACCAATAAGAAATTATCTTCATATTTATGTTTTGGCTATAGCAAAGCTGATTGTGATTTCTACAAATATTGTATTAAACGTGTAAATAAATAGAATGTATAACATTATAAGGGCACAAACAATAAAAAACAACCATGGTTACCTGCTGTGTTTGGGGCTGCGAATCGTGTTCTATGAACAAAAGCGAAAGTTTATAATTTTAAGGTTAGTCGTAGTTTTTGTATTTTCACGTCTATTTTTTTGAAATATGAATAAGTGTTCAGTGCAGGAACTATAAATGAAGTTTAAAACTATCTATTTTAATTCGCAACACAGCATAAAACGATAATTTTGAGAAAAGCAAATATATTGAATGTTTACATTACTTCTAAAAGTGATGGACAAAGTTACGATTTTATTGCATTGCATTAAGTTATTCGATACTTTTCTCGATGCATAATCGGTAGAAGTCATAATAAATCTATGGTTGTACAGTACTCGTTTTTGCCAAACTTCCTTTTAACCCGACTACTAATTAATGTGTACCTATGTTTTTAAGTGGAATCTTGGTTAACTATTAGGTTTGTAAAAGACAACATTCATATTGGGCTAATCCTGATAGTTCCGACCAAATAGTATTAATGCATATAATTCTAAACATGTTATACTATGGGACCAATCCTCTATGATCACTCCCTGCGTAGTTATCGAATTTTGAAATTAATTATGTACATTTAAAAATTAACAAAAAAAAAATTACCAATTTACCTGCTAACGGTTCTAATACCGTTCATTGCATATTCAGTAGTATTAGATTCTTTTCACTGTAGTTAATATGTGCTGGCTTGTCTTTTATTTATTTTATTAACAGGCTTTTATTAGTTTCACCTGTATGTTTGCTTGCTTGCTTGTAACCAACCCCTTTGAGCTCGATTTTGACCTACTTTAAGTTATAACATTTTCTTTAAATTTGCTCACACAAAAAAGCGTGGGGTACTCGATTTATGAAAAAATATAGCACAAAACACTTTTTTTTTACAATAGTATTAATATTTTTCGTTAATTATTATTTTATGCCTATATTAAAAATCATTTTATACTTTATGTTTGATATGCCAAGAAAACGTGTTTTTTAGTTTTTTTTAAACTAATATTGATTTTACATCACGGAAACGGCTTCAGTGATTTTGATGATTGTCATTCAAATACATTTTTTTTAAGTTCAATAGAGAACACAAAAGGGTCTACTATCAAATACATCAAAATATTCGTTCGCTGGCCTAAGTGACCATCAAACAGTGTCTTAGTTTCATTCATAGCTGGTTGATAAAATCATTTTTAAAATAATTGTTTTTTAAAACTCGGTAACTAACTACTGCACACGAGGCGATTCTAGAGGGTTGGTCATGTGGGGTAAAATGTACAGGATAATATTATGTACCTACGAATATTATTTCCTAAATAATTGTTTTGGCCGGCACTCTTTCAGATATAGCCCAAAATGAATGATGTCTTTTGTATAGTGGTTTAGGAAGTGCGAAGTGATGAGGAAAGTTATAAATAAAATTTATATATATGAAGGCGCCATCGTAATTATAATAGCTAATTAGCATCGATATTTTTATCGATTCGAATTTCGAATCGATTTTCGAAGTATTGATTTAGCACAACGCTTCAAGGGGGCGGGGCAAAATCGACGCCATGTTTCCGAGATTTGCTATGACGTAGCTATGATACGTTTTTTCTAGGGCTAGGGCGCCCCTATGATTTCTTCTTGAGGTATTTTAGTTGTACTTGCAATGACAGAGCAGTGTTGCCAACGTAACAATATTAGTAAAATGGCACACGGGCGACCTCATCTACGACCGTTTCTTGCCCGTGGTCCTACCAGATGTACTACTAGTAGGACCACGGGCAAGATTTTTTTCCCGTGGTCCTACCAAGCACTCTGGTAGGACTACGGGCAAAAATTTCGTGCCTATAGTGACATTTTATCAGGGTTTTAGCCCCATTTTACGTCACATCTGTGTATATGTCTACATATGTAAATGTAGACTTATGTCTACATTTACATGCTATGATATCTGTAACTTTGACAGACGTCAAAGAGACAGATGTCATAGCATCATCTGTAATGTTCAAGAATTCAAACTAGTTGCATGACAGGTGTCAAAGTGACAGCTGTCATATTGTAGAATCCATACTAGAATTGCATGATAGGTGTCAAAGACAGCTGTCACATTCTAGAATTCATACTAGAATGGCATTACAAGTGTCAAAGTGACAGCTGTCAAACCTATAAGTGGATTATCTCCGTTACGATGCTAGACCATTGCTGTGTCACAAAGGTGATAGAGCTCAACGAGATCTACATTTCGGATGGCAGCTGTCAAACTAAAAGTGGATTCCGTATCTCCGTAACATTTGACAGCTGTCACTTTGACACCTGTCATGCAATTAGTTTGAATTCTAGAACATTACCGTTGATGCTATGACATCTGTCTCTTTGACGTCTGTCAAAGTTACAGATATCATAGCATGTAGACATATGTCTACATTTACATATGTAGACATATAATTATGTCCTTTGGCTGATAGATGGATAGATGGATGATATTTTCAGGGTTTTAGCCCCATTTTGCGTCACATCTGTTTATATGTCTACATATGTACATATGTAGGCTAAAACCCTGAAAATATCATCCATCAATCAGCCAAAGGACGTCCACTGCTGGACATAGGCCTCTATGGATCTCCAATAAGACCGGTTGGAAGCGGCTTGCATCCAGCGTGATCCTGCGGTCTTAATGAGGTCACCCGTCCACCTTGTGGGTGGACGTCCTACGCTGCGCTTGCCGGTACGTGGTCTCCACTCGAGAACTTTTCGACTGCTCGAGAACTTTTCTACTGAAAACCTCGACCTGAAAATATGTCACTATAATATTAGTAAGTATTATGTGGTCCTACCAGATGTACTTGCTAGTAGTACATCTGGTAGGACCACAGGCAACAAACGCCTACGACTCTTCTCTTTTTGCACTAAATCTTATCTAAAATATAAAAATAGTGCGTGGAGTCCCTCCACGCGGAAGAAGTGAAACATCGTACGTATTTCAGCTAATTTCACGACGCCCACACTGTTTACTTCGCTGCATAGCAAGAATACCACGCACATGTGCTTGTGCTCTACCAACTCACTCTATTTCTCTCTACCTTTGTGTATCTTTCTATCTCTCTCCCTCTTGCGTGGTAACATGGTAACGTTTAATGCAACCTTGTTGGAAGTCGCATTAGGAGTTTCACTTCAATAACCTTTTTTTATTACTCCGACAGTATCTAGCGGACATAGAGGACCACCTGAACATCACCATCCAGCAAGTGGAGAAAGACATGAAGGTGCCGAGCAACGAGTTCGACGGGAAGGTCGTGTACGGACAGAAGCGGACCAACATCGGCAGCGGCTATCAGGTACTTTAGTACCAACTGTTGCTGCTATAGCACCAACAGTCACAATCTATACATTTTTCAACTGGGTGCTGACTTGCGCACACTACACAGAACTTACAACCCGGTCTCAATATCTGTGCATCTGACCTCGTGACGTCATATCAACTAAAACATTTAAATTAAAATTAAATAACAAAACAACAACGTAAGAGAAAATATCAAAATTATCGGGACGTGTATCGGCAACGAAGATGCTAACCGTGGCATCAGGTGGCAGGGGAAGCGGGAGAGGCGCCGCATTCCAGCGAGGTGCACAGATATTCTGACCGGGTTGTACTCACAGATACGACACATACGCACGATTGCTACACGCGCATTTGTGTGGTG
This sequence comes from Hypomecis punctinalis, assembly GCA_949316475.1. NCBI lineage: Eukaryota > Metazoa > Arthropoda > Insecta > Lepidoptera > Geometridae > Hypomecis > Hypomecis punctinalis. Next base: position 24,064,855 of record OX438795.1, on the reverse strand, counting down.
TAAACGTTATGGTTGTTCTTGTTGTGTGTACTTAATTTGGACGATATTATAACAAAAAGTAACCGATCTAATTTAAAATAAATTCTTTTGTTTATCCTTAGGAAAACATTAAAATTTCTTGTTTTGTAAAGTATCATTGATATTCAACCATACTCGGCACAGGTCTTCCCTATTGTTACAGTCTAGGTATTTTTGTGGGGCTCCCATATAACAAACCTGAATTTTTAGCCGATTTTCGCTCGATATTAATAACAGTAACAGGTAGACGCTTGACATATTCACAGAATATTTAATTGTATGTTCACTTTGATAATTAATGTAAAATAAATATTTAAAGGGGGCTCCCGTACAGTACGGGATCCTTCATGCGCGAGTTCGACTCGCACTTGGCCGATTGTTTCTTTTGTCTTTTTCTCTAGTTTTTTTGAAGTGATAATGAAATTATCATAAATCATAAATCTTTGAACGAAAAAGCATGACTCATTGTCACGTTCCACCTGAGCCGAGAGTGCAAGCGAGACCGCGGAACAAGCGATAAAGAGGCACGATCGGCCTATTTCAATTGTTTATTCACTTATTTTTTCTAATTACGTTATTACGTAAAATGATCGCCCGTACATCGACTTTACAGATAACTAATGTTTATTTTTTATATATTATTATCTCTATATTTTAATTTTCATTGTTTTTCAGGATCATGTGAGCCAGATGGCGCCAGTGGTGAAGTCTTTACAAGAACTGGAGGCGCAGACGCAACTCTATTACCTCAAGATGTATCATAATGCCACTATAGCTTGAAATTATATATTAAGCAATCTCTTTTAGTGTACCTACGTGTATTATTTATAACTTATGCTTGAAATATACCGACTGATGTTTCAATATAAGTGGAGTTTTTTTGTAACTTCATGGTATCGTAGTAGTCATATAACATAACGTTTTGTCTAGAATCTAGACAGAAAAATCCCTCGGGAAAATTATGAAGAATATTTCAGACATGGCGTTATTTTCATAATTTGAGAGAGAGTCGTCTTAGAACTAAGGCCTAGGATAGGCCGAATCCTTCGAGCAAATATTTAGAGTCACAATTGTGCAAAAAAGTGTCCGAGGCAAAACTCTGCCCGCTTGGGGAGAGTTTTGCCTCGGACACTGAGGACTATGAAGTGAGCAGGCTTTATAGTTAGTCGTAAGGCGATTGCAAGCCAAATACAGCGCCGCGCGATGCCAAAGTGCTCGGTTACAAGCACTAATTAGGTGACATAACGTCGAGATTCGAAAAAACGGGTCATAGCTGCGTACCCACCTAGCGCACAGGCTCGCGCGGCAGCCTCGGTGTCCAGATCGCGAGCGATAGCTCCCGAGGCAGCCTCAGTAGTTTTGTTCAATTTACACGAGGCCGCCGCGCGAGGCAGTCTGAGCCATCATAAGTCCGCGAGTATTCGAAAAGACAGTCGTGTATTTTCAGCTGCAGCTATTTTCCTAGCTGCTTATTGTTTAAAAAAACGAAAACTGTCACGTATCAAGAAAAAACCTAGACGCTTCTGGATTAGAAAAATTTATGAGCGTCTGCCCATGATATCAATATTATAGATAGAGACAAACACGGTAATAGACAAAACTTGAAGTAGCTTCGCGCGCGAGCCAGAACATCACCGTTCCCACCTAACACATAGCGCTCACTGAGGCACCTTTGAGCGCGTCAAGTTTACCGACAACAGATGGCTCGGGGCCGAGCCGTGCTCAGCCGAGCAAACGCGCGCCCGAGGCACGTCCACACCAGCCGAGGCATTTGGCTCGCGAGGCTGCCGCGCGAGCTTGTGCGCTAGGTGGGTACGCGGCTATTGATATTTAAGTCGGTATGTATGACGGCGCTCGGACACTTTTTTACTACATAATTTCACTTAGGGACTTTGGCTCTGTAGATCTGTGTACTCGAAGGCCGAATCATACAATTTGCGGCTGGGATGTTAGCTACAATCTGCGGATAAACCAATTCTGACTGAAGCTCACTTAATGCCCCATCCACTCTCGTGAGCGCTTCTGCGAGACCCTCGTTCGAGGCGACACGAGCGCCCCGTCCACATTCTCGTGCTCGCGTTCCTCCGTGTCGCCTCATGGAGTGTGGATAGCGCATAACGGCTGCGCGAGGATCGGGTTATCCGCAGCTCTTAGCTAACATCGCGGCCGCCAAGTTGTATGATTCGGCCTATATATATATCAATAGTAATAAATAAATATTAGGGGACATCATACACACGGCCTCTGACCCCAAACTAAGCAAAGCTTGTGATATGGCTGCCAGAGACTGATATACTACATATACTTATTTTAAATACATACATATCTGTATCTAAATACACCCAGACACAGAGCAAACATCTATGTTCACCACATAAATGCTTGCCCCGGGTGGTGATCGAACCCACGCCTCTTTAATCCAGAAGTCAGGTTCACCCACGGGAACCGCCCACGGGACTGGCTTATTATTGCTCTATTTTGCATAGCTTTAATGTTTTAAGGTCTATGTTAAGGCTTGGTTTCCCCTATGCTGACGTTTGTAATGGCATACACAAAATATGTAATCACTGACTTCAGCGATGAATTATACACTGCAGCATCAGCATTGGAGAAACTCAAACAAGGCATATAGCACAAAGTTAAACGATAAATCAAAATCCATATTCTTTTATTCACTCAATAAATCGCTACTGACTAATATTTACTGGGCAGCGTGTGGTGCCCGCGATTAAAAATAAATATTAAGTCCCATAACACTGCTGCGAAGGAAAATAGCCGTTAACAATACTGTAAATACGTATCATTATCATTCAATCATTATGGTTCGACGCAATTCCCAATCGCATGTTACAAAGTTCATTACACAAACGATATTTTGTTATTTACAAAAAATACAATCAATTTCAAATCTAAACATCAACTTTATGTAATAAAATCATATAACGTCGTCATAGCTCAGTATGTCTAAATTGCTCTTTAAAGCAGTATGAACTAAGGCCCTCGGTCAGCGCGCGTAATTCTAATTTTCTTGGTTTTTTTTACTATTTTCAGTTATACTATTCATCGTAAGTTTACAGAAACTCGTTTTGCGACAATGATTAGGAGTACTATCAAGTTACATATAAGGTTGCAATGTTTGTATCACAGCAAAACTAGTGTTTTAAACCGATGATTAATATTTGAACATTAAATTGTAAAAAATTAAAACCGTGGTGCTCAAGAGGTAGTGATACCTGCCTTACAATAGTGAGGTCGTGGGTTCAAATCCCGGTCCCGTACCAATGAGTTCTTTGGAATTTATGTACGGAATTTAAGACCTCTGGCTTTTCGGTGAAGGCAACATAGTGAGGCAACCTGCATACGTCCGTAGAAGAAATTCGATGGCGTATGTGAATCCACCGACCCACACTGGGCCAGCGTGGTGGGTATGGCCCAATCACCCTTCGTGGGTAGGATTACGTCCTGCAGTGGACTATTGAAAGGCTGGTACAGTACAGTAAATTGTAAAAACCTCGACAAAATTTTCAGTTTCGCGCGCTAACCTTAGACCTCAAGTGGTTTATAAAAATGATTTTATCATTAATTTGAATAATAACGTACAACGTTAAGTAACTAATAATATCTATTTCCAAAAATGTATCTTACATTAGTTGACAGATTGTGACCATAGCGTAAAACACATTTTTGTTCAACTATTCTTCACACAGACAATAAACTAACTTACCCAGCAATAACTTTAAGTGTACATATTCGATTGAATTACCTATTATAAATAAAGACTTAAAGTACTTACAAATAATATTATGATCATTGTCCAACAACAAAAGTGCGAAAGAACACTACTAAAAATTTTGATAACCACAGAATTATCAATACAATATTTTCTATAGAATTCAAAATATACATACATAATTTAGATACCAAAACACGTGATAGGCCTCAAGGAAAAAATACAGAACAAAATATTTTCACTAAACTTTAACCTCGTGAAAACGATATTTTAATTAATTTAATTTACAAAACCATGGAAATGCCCTAGGGGACGAACATGAGAAAATCGAAATTCATTTAAATTTTGCATAACGGCAAACCCGTTTTATTAATAAATGTAGAGTTACGTGGAGTGGTTAGTCCGTGTTTTATCTTTTATAAATGAACACTTTCACTGCTGAGGTACTTTTGTAAGGTGCCTGCAAATCCTCAAACGCTCACGCTCGATGGACGACGAACACCACATTTCGGTAGTATTTCCAGCCTATCCCCTAATGCAGTTTCACGCCCATTATAAAACTTAGCAAGGATATTCTATACAATGTTAGCTATTTTTGGACAATAAATAGAAAAAAATCCAAATGATCCTTGTGAAAATTAAAAAAAAAATCATTATATTTTTTTATGAAAATAAATTTGCTAGCATGTTGTATTTGATATAGTAGCATAAAACTATGTTATTTTCCATAGTTTAGTGTTTTTTTTTTCAAATCGTTTCCCACGCCTCGCGCGTTTGTACGCTTTGGCGTTACTTCTGATAAAACACACGTATGTGGTTTCTCGCACCGTCCTCTGGAATTCGATGCAACACGCCTGGCGCGTGTAGCCGCCCTTTGGTGTGAGAATTGAAAACACAGACGTGCGTGTTTTTCGCAGTGAAATTGTCTCAAAGAAATAAAAAGACAAACGACGGAGTAACTACTCCGAAGTGTAGGCCGAATCAAACATCTTGGCGCCTGTGAACACGGCGCGAGTGATTGTGCAGTAAAAGTAAGTAAGTTCGTATAGGCCGGGTGGCTAGCCCTGGTGTTAGAGTTTTTAGGCCGCCTGAAGGCCTCTGACATGGCTAAACGGTTAAAACAACCGGGACCTACAATTTAACGTGTCATCCGAGCCACGGTAGCGCTCAGTTGGAAAATGCCACCCGCGGTCACCCATCCAAATACTGACCGTGCGGAACGTTGCTTAATTTCGGTGATCGCTGACAATCACCTAGTCAAACTACGCTACGAGCGCTACGCTACGCTACGCTGCGATTGTGCAGTAGCAATATATGTTAGCGGCGCAAGAGCGGGGATGTGCGCAGCTTGTAGCTAACATCACAGATGGCTTGTAACTCTGCGTATATTAATAAGCCGACAAGTTTTTTTTTGTGAAAACTATGTCCATTAGTAGCTTCAAATGTATACTAAGCGCCACTCGAATCGGCGGATGGGAAGTTATGCGCAGAACGCTGCGCAAAAGCCGAAATATAGGTAAACGCGGGAGCCAGAAAGACGAGACGCCGGGGCACACCCGGCCGCCAACCTCGTGCCTCCCGCGCGCTTCCTCTGCGGCTAACATCTCATCCGCCGATTTGTGTGGCACTTAGTATAACAACCCTTTTATACATATTTAAGTACCTGATTAGGTACATAAATACCTATAAAAAAGTTACTACATTGCTTAATTGACTTTTATGTAACTAATAGGTACCTAACAGGCACAAGTCAATTAAGTTTTTGTCGCCTGTTTGATATCAATAAACAAACATTTCATTTGACTTGTAACATAGGTTTATAAACTACGTCGAATTAGTAAGGGGAAATAGGAACTAGGTACAATAAGGAATTTAAATTTAGCCTAATGATGCTGGATCATAATTTAGGAACTTATAGGGAGTGAGATTTCTTGATTTGTTATAGGAAAAGGGCAGTTTAGGTATCAAAATAAGACTTGTCATGTGGTTATATAGGGAATAGTCTTTTATAAGCTACATTAACTTGTATGTTTAATATATCAAGTAGATCCCACTGTTTGTATGAATAATTTAATATAGATAACAAAAATAAATCCGTTAAATCCCAATCAACATTAACAATGATATATATTTAATTTAATGTATTTTTACATTAATTTGTAGTAAGTACACTAATTGTATTTACTCGTATGTTATTTGTAAATAAACTTTACCAATAAATTGAAATTATATTGCAGTGAAAATTTAAAACAATATTTAACTCCCTAATTGTAGGTAAATAAATTATATCAAAAATACAGGGAAGATTTAAATTTCAAAATTCAAGACAACAAATATAGCTCTTGACTTTATATGAACTTAGTAAGATTATGGAGTACTGATCCTATATTTTCATTAATATTAGAGAAGCACATTTATTTGTTTTTTTTTTTAATTTTACCTCAACAGATACAGTGGGACCACCCAACAAAGCATAGTTAGATATGTACATAGTATTTAGTCATAGTATTACGGATGGGAATCCATAGACCTAAACACATCAATGTAATAAATATCAAGTGCACTATCGGTATCATAACATTATTTCTTAAAGCCGGCCAGTCACTAAAACACGTGTACGTTATAATTCGCCATTTTACACTTGTTTTACACTCTTAGAGGTGAAAACTCGCTGCCTGTAGAGTTATCAAAGGCACCACAGCAAATAAATAACATTAACTTATCGATCTTTTTTATCGTTATCGATAATGATGACCCATCACTAAAGTCGCCGAGACAATCGAGTATGTAAACTCTTTTGATACTGCCTTATTGTATTCTGCTGGCACAACATTTGGCAAATCTAACTGTCGTCAATATAAATATGTTGCAGTCTCATTTTATCGCAGTGCAAAGACATGAGACAGCAAAACATTTTTACCTTTCATTGGCAAGAGTACATGTAATCGTCAATATTTCGAAATACAGAAAATTTTATTCGGGACAAAACAATTAGGTAAACAGAAACAAACACAATAAAACAATTAGGTAAACAGAAACAAACACAATAAAACAAATAGTGTTTTATTATCGAACTAGCGACCCACCCCGGCTTCGCACAGGTGTACTGTACTGTACCAGCCTTTTTTAATAGTCCACTGCAGGACGTAGGCCTACCCACGAAGGGGTGATTGGGCCATATCCACCACGCTGGCCCAGCGCGGGTTGGTGGATTCACATTACGCCATCGAATTTCTTCTATGGACGTATGCAGGTTGCCTCACTATGTTTTCCTTCACCGAAAAGCCAGTGGTGTTAAATTCCGTACATAAATTCCAAAGAAGTCATTGGTACGGGACCAGGATTTGAACCCACGACCCAGCGATTACAAAGCGAGTGTCAATACCTCTAGGCCACCACGGCACAGGTGTATTACATATAAACCTTCCTCTTGAATCATTCTATCTATTTATAAAAACAGCATCAAAATCTGTTGCGTAGTTTTAAAGATAACCATACATAGGGACAGACAGCGGGAAGCAAATTTGTTTTATAATATGTAGTGATGAAGTCGGAATATGAGTATAGATAGATTTTGTATAGAGCAAGAAACGAGTTTTCATCTTCACAATATTATAATCTTGAACTTTTCACGCGAATTAAAACCCTAATAAATAAGACTGGCAGACATTAAATTACATTTACCATAATAATTTATATTCAATATTTATTAAATTACTAATAATTACTTATTTGGTGATCACGGCTACCCCACCTGCTGCGTTATAAGTTATGGGACGAATCATACAACTCGGCAGATGTGAAGTTAGGAAGCTGCGCGAAATCTAATTAACGCGTAGCTTTATGTGAGCTTCAATCAGGATTGGATATTGCGCAGCTTGTAGCTAACTTCACATCCGCCAACTTGAATGATTCGCCCTGTTCATTTTATACTAACGTTACATATAAAAATTTCTTAGTAGATAATTCCATACTACTCGTATCAAAATCTTATGTCGTGCGCCCTTGTAAGCGTTAAGCCGGAAACATATTATCGGACGCGGCTGACGGACGCGACTGACAGCCGCGACCTAGACTATGAAAGTACACTGACCCGTGCACACTATCGGACATAAGTCGCGGACGTCACCTTCGGACGTCCGAGAGCGATCTGGCACACCGGATGTCTTAAGACTGTGCACATTGCTAAGTCGCGGCTGTCAGTCGCGTCCGTAAGCCGCGTCCGATAGTATGTTTCCGGCTTTAAGCTCGAAAGATACTAGTTTGCACAGTCTTAAAACATCCGGCGCGCCAGATCGCTCTCGGACGTCCGAACGCTCAAGGTCGTCCGAAGGTGACGTCCGCGACTTATGTCCGATAGTGTGCACGGCTCAGTGTACTTTCATAGTCTAGGTCGCGGCTGTCAGTCGCGACCGTAAGCCGCGTCCGTTAGTATATTTCGAGCTTTATACAGGTCCTAGTTTATGACGTCATAGTTCTTTACTGAACACACCATTCGGACTCATTCATTACAGATTTCGTGTATTAAAGTACAAAAATAAATTAGTTACTCAGTCTTCAATATCAATAGTCAAATTTTTGGAGCGATTTTGAATTTATTTTTGCAGATTTAGTACGCAAACCGCTAGAAGGTGAAAATAAACGTATTATATTTCTCTGGCGTTGGTCCGTTGTACTAAATCTCACAATGTAAGAATATTTCTTAGATAAGTTAGAAGAACTTAGAAAACAAATAAACAAAAGATAAGGAAGAACCAGTATATAAAATCGATAAAACGCGTCTTACTTTAGCACGGATTTTCAATACGATATTTACTATCTTTTTACAAAATAGATCGCATCCAAAAAGTTTCGCCATAAAACTTCAAATACGTTGTAACTAATTTTTATTTGTAAGATAATAAAACGAATTCTAAATACCTTAAATCTTTTATTTCACTAATCAGGGATGCAGTCTCTATCACACGTACGCTTATACATTATATTATTATATCATATAAATACTAATTAGTATAACAAGTCTTTTGGACTTGCTGTTATTTCATACTACAAGGGAAATGCATGGAGATCGACTAAAAAAATCTATCAATTTTTGCGAATGATTCTATAAAAATATCAGATAAAATGGACGTCTGTTATATTATAAACAATTTTCAGTTTTAATTTTGCTGATTTCGTAGAGAAAAATCTACAAGAGTGTGAATAAATAAGTATAGTATCCATTTTTCACAGCAAATTTTAAACTGCCCACCCAATTTTATAAAACAACAATATCTACCAAGGCGATTTTCGTACTGGTCCGTAAAACGCAGTGCTTATGCGAAAACTGAGCGTGAGCATAGCGCGCGATTGAGATTTTGCAATACACCGCGCGCGTACGCAAGTCGACACGCGGCCTAAAGGGTTTTGAACGACGCATATTTTTATATGTCGTTTGATAAACGGTTTTTGCAAATTCTTAGATTTTGGAAAAAAAAAAACGGATAGTTAGATGTTGGCATATTATTATGATATTTCTCTATCTTACCGAATAAGGTTAGGATTTTTGCAAAAATACGTTTTGTTTTATAGTAAGATTGGATAACCTATGTCTAATTATCCATGTTTTTGTAAAATTCTTGGGAAAAAAAAACCGGTTCGTCAAATCTTCTTACAACACATACAAAATAAAAACTCGATTTCGCATATTACGGCGTCGCACAGAACAAGTAGTATCGCCTAAAATCTGAAAAATTAAATAATTTCGAAAAAAAAATATGAGTACAAAATAAATGAAAATGGTCACACAAAACTAAAATAACGGTGGGCATTTCTCTACAATTTAACTTTAGTAAAATTCACTACATCCAGAGCGCAATAAAAACTTTGGAAAAAAATTAGGACGTTAAAATAAACACTCTAATCAATGAGCATTCATACAACCTCCCGTCTCTCTGAGTTACATTACTTAACATTAGAAAATTAAACTATTCCATAAATACGTTAACTATTCGAGTTTGTGTCGTGATCGTCTTAAATTATGCTTGTCTAGCACGTTGAGTGCGGACCAAAGTCAACAATTTCATTGGCAATCAGAACTTGTCTGAAGTCTTGAATCGTGTAGATCAGCGGACTTGAATAAGTACGAGCGACTTATCAAAAAAGTATTCGTATTGTATTTAAAGATTGGGCAATGCTGAATAGTTTTAGCATAACTATAAATCATCAACCGCGATAGCCATTGACATAAAACAGTTATCATAGAAGGGTTCCTTTTTTAAGGGTCTGTGCCTGAAATAAATGGTATTTATTTATTTTCAACTTTTGAAATACAGATGGAAACCTAAAAACAAACATGCCAAGTTATGTCACCTTATTTTCAGCATAACTTTAAATACTTTATACTTTGCTATTCGCATAGAAACTGGTTCGATACTTCGCACAAATGTCATCGATGGACTAGTCAGGATGCTCACATCCATTCCCTTCTTTACTTCTAAATTATGAATACTTTTTCGATAGTTCTTCTTACTTATCTAGAGACAATATTTCGCCGCGCTGCTTTTGTCAGCATTTTCTCCATACATTCGTCATCAGTTTGTATAATTTGTACCTCTTGGCAGCAAAGGCTTTGGTCAATTCGTTGAGTGGAATTTTCAGGAAGCCTCATGGCCATTAGAAAAAATCATTAATACGTATAGGAAAGCATTTCGATAATTTTCGAAAATGTTCGACTACAAAGCGTATATTTCACAGTGAATTTGTTCACTGTAACACCCGTCACAGATGGTGTACCTATAGGCTGAATCACACAAGTCGGCGTATGTGAAGTTAGCTAAAAGCTGCGATATCCAATCACGCGCAGCTATGCGAGCTGCAGTCAGGATTGGATATCGTATCTAACTTCACATCCGCCAATTTGTATGATTCAGCCTATACATTTGAGTATATCTTTACGTTTGATTAATAACAAACTTTTAGGTAATATAGTATTTACCAGCGTACATTTTTATAACCCCTCGATTTTTGTAGTTTTTAACACAGAACTAACTAATACACATGGTCAAAATTCCATACATAAACAAATGGGTCTTTTTTGACTATCAAAACAGTATCAACTGTACTTTTGTTTTTTAACACTTACATTTACACCATTTACAAAATATTTGGTGTCACAAAGATGTTACTTCGCCTTTATTAATTTTTTACCTCATCTCTATCAAACATCTAACCGTATATCGTGGCATAAGGCAGTATCGCACGTTTCCACACGTGTTAGGCCACTTGTCTCACTATTTACTCATAACAATACGTAGTCCATCTCAAACAGAAAAACCTTATAACAAAAAACTTCATAAATAATTCTAAGACTAATAAGATATTAGGAGTCCAATTGAGATTTCAAGGGGAGTACCTGAAAGAAGAAACCAATTTTAATCACTTCTAGAACAATTTAGAATCTAAAAGTAGTAACTTATTAAGCTAAAAGATATTTCATAGCCACGGACTCTGCTGGAATAGGCTCGTTAACTAAAAAAATATAATTAGTGCATCAAATAGATTGTCAAAAAATATTAGACACGTATTTTTCCTTTTCGCGATTTAACAAAAAATGATGAAGATATAGCTCGTTAAAGTTCCGCGTGACGTCACTAACCGCTATCAAATGTACCGGCTAGTGCCGTCACGAGCCCCCACTCTCAAACTTTGACAAGGTTTATCTTTATCACTAATTGTTGGATAGACAAAAGAAAAAATACGTGTCGAATATTTTTTAATAATCTAACTGACGGACTAATTAATAATGATTGTTATACCCAGTAAATATCCCTTCTGAGCTTTTAGTTAGATCGTTTAACTATCTTGGCAATCAAAAGTAAACTAAAAACATCTCCTTAACACAACCCACAGAGTAGAATATCTCGTACCCAGGTCAAAGCGCGAGCCAGGGATGGTGCAGCAGTTGCGACTCTTTGGTGCAGTATTCGGCATATATATGTTTATTTTCCGTATAACTTGTGCCACAAGCAATATGAGGCTTATCTCAACGCTTCTAGAGCTCAATATCTCTTACCCAGATCAAATGAGCTAGGAATGGTGTTGCAACGACTCCTTAAAGAAATCTTGTGCACAACTTGCCCAAGCCTTATCAAAACCTCTTCAATATCTCTTATCCAAGTCAAAGCGGGAGCTAAGGATGGAACTGTAGACATCCTGAAGCTTTTTTTTTCAAATAGTTGTGTTTGACAATGTAGTGCTACTTATTATCGCTTACCCAGGGCAAGCGAGCCAGGGATGGAGCTGCGCCGCCGCCTTCTTGGAGCGGTCTCCGTAGTCATAGCAATATGAACCTAATCAAAACTGCCCTAGAGTTGAATATCGCTTACCCAGATCAAAGCGCGAGCCAGGGATGGTGCTGCAGCGCCTCCTTGGGGCAGTCTCCGTAGTCATAGCAATATGAGCCTTATCTTAACGCTTCTAAAGATGAATATCACTTACCCAGGTCAAAGCGCGAGCCAGGGATGGTGCTGCAGCGCCTCCTTGGGGCAGTCTCCGTAGTCATAGCAATTTGAGCCTTATCTTAACGCTTCTAAAGATGAATATCACTTACCCAGGTCAAAGCGCGAGCCAGGGATGGTGCTGCAGCGCCTCCTTGGGGCAGTCTCCGTAGTCATAGCAATATGATCCTTATCATAACGCTTCTAAAGATGAATATCACTTACCCAGGTCAAAGCGCGAGCCAGGGATGGTGCTGCAGCGCCTCCTTGGGGCAGTCTCCGTAGTCATAGCAATTTGAGCCTTATCTTAACGCTTCTAAAGATGAATATCACTTACCCAGGTCAAAGCGCGAGCCAGGGATGGTGCTGCAGCGCCTCCTTGGGGCAGTCTCCGTAGTCATAGCAATATGATCCTTATCATAACGCTTCTAAAGATGAATATCACTTACCCAGGTCAAAGCGCGAGCCAGGGATGGTGCTGCAGCGCCTCCTTGGGGCAGTCTCCGTAGTCATAGCAATTTGAGCCTTATCTTAACGCTTCTAAAGATGAATATCACTTACCCAGGTCAAAGCGCGAGCCAGGGATGGTGCTGCAGCGCCTCCTTGGGGCAGTCTCCGTAGTCATAGCAATATGAGCCTTATCATAACGCTTCTAAAGATGAATATCACTTACCCAGGTCAAAGCGCGAGCCAGGGATGGTGCTGCAGCGCCTCCTTGGAGCGGTCCCCGTAGTCGTAGGTGAGCTCCTCTCCCGGGGATATATCCTGCGCGGCGAGCAGCACGAGCCGCGGGCCGTCCACCCACACGGCCTTGGTGGAGAGGTTGCCGTTGCGCGAGTGGTTCACCAGCCGGCCCAGGCGGCCAGACTCGGCTGTCGCGTCGATGCTGTAATTATATAATACATTATTATTTTCCTCGTGCTTCGGACACATGCACGTAAACTGGCGTTTATACACAAACACAAGCGATTGAAGAGTTTAAGGAACGTCGAATATTGTGCAGTAATAGTCAAGGCCTGGTTTTTTCAAACAACATATTCGACATCTCGCCCTCCCTCTCTCTCCCATTTCGATTTTTTGCAGTAACCAACCGTAGGAGTGTTTGAGCAGTTTTTTGTCTCCACCGATAAACATTTTGGTCAACATGTACAACTCAGTCGGCCACAGTTGGCAACTCCGGTGGAACCACGCCTTCAGAGATCATTGTTGGTATATTCTATCCCGGACAAACAGTCACAGACATAAATCTTTCCGGCTTGCCGCAGAGGTCGGTAGGCCTGGAGCAAACTCGAGGATAAGGTTAAGGAAGCTAATACAAGAAGTGACGGGCTGTTCAGTACATACATGGTACTTATCAGTTCTGTGCATAAGATGCACTGTGTTACTCACCAATACTGTTGGTCGCCGTGCCTGAAGTAGTACATGTAGCAGCCCTTGTCGGGGTCCTGCGCGTAGAGGCGCTCTCTCTCGCGCGCCTCGGCCGTGCCCACCAGCTCGCCGGAGTACTCCACCACGAACTGCCCGCGTCCGAACTGCCGCGTGGCGATCACGCCGCGACCCTTGCCCTCGAAGTATGCTACCTGGAATGTCACACTTTTATTAGGAACTAGCTTTTAGATATTTTGGTTTTAGTGCCACGGGAACTTTTTATTTTTTCGAGATTAAAAGTTGCCTATGACTTTGACACTCTCCGACGTTTAAACTTTTGACCACCTCAATATTTTTTTCTATGTCATATTATTGGGCCGTGCTGGTCGTGCAAGTTGCTGGTCGAGTATATGTGACGGTTTAATTATATCCATGCAAAAAAAATCAAGTCGATCCTCTCTGTTACTCATGCACGCAGCCAATAAACACTTTCGATTCAAAATATTAGTAAAGATAAGACGTATAAATGTTGAACACCGCAGTCAGAGTAACAATATGCATGATAACTAAAAAATATAATTAGTCCGTCAGATAGACAATCAAAAAATATTAAAAAAGATTTTTTTCTTGTCAATCAAACAAAAAATTTCGAAGATATAGCCCGTTAAAGTTCCGCATGACGTCACAAGTGCCATACAAATGAATAGATTTCTGTGCGAGAAGTGACGTCACGACCCCCACTCCCAAACTTTGACAAGGTTTATCTTTGTCATTTGTTGTTTGATTGAAAAGAGAAAAAAATACGTGTCCAATATTTTTTAATAATCTAACTCACGGACTAATTACTATAACAATTATTTTTTAACCAGTCATCATCAAAGTGCACGTTATTTCAACACTTCATAGTAGCTAGACAGGACATAAGGAGCCGCACCCGCTATATATTTATATAGATGTTAGGAAAATCGAGGACTTCGATGCAGTAGAAACACCAATATTATTACAATTAAACTTTGCAGATTTATTTTTTCCCTCACAGTGTTCTTTAAGCTCTAAAAATAAGTAATCTAGACTTGTTCTTCGCTTCGACGGCTCGACCAGAATGGGCTCCAAAAACCGTGCCAGTCTCTGACCACGATGTTATAAAAATATCCGCCCACTTCCTCTATATTTAACCAACCACAGCCAGTTTCTTGCTGCATTTACTTTTTTAAAAGTCTGTGGTTGACTACCGCCTTCGAACTGTAGTTTTCGTCCAAAAACCACACATTTAGAATATGCAATTTTTGAACAAAACCCAACATAGGCTATAGCATTTTTGACTGGTGCGGAGTGGTGCGTGATGCTACATACGATGTCATAAAGGTGACGACTCCGGTGCGTCTGGCGAGTGTACATTTCCTTTCATATGCGGTATCATTTTTGGGCAGTTGTGTAAAAATGAAAATTACACGCAAAAAAAACGGTGTATTTAATTACTCTTTCTCTGTCATTTACTGCCTCGGTGGCTCAGTGGTTAGTGACCCTAACTTCTGAATCAAAGAGGCGTGGGTTCGATCCCCACTCAGGGCAAATATTTATGTGATAAACATAAGTGTAACTCTGTGTCTGGGTGTTATTTAGTTACTATCTATATAAGTATGTATTTAAAAATAGGTATATGTAGTATATCAGTCTCTGGCAGCCATATCACAAGCTTTGCTTAGTTTGGGGTCATAGGCCGTGTGTAAGGTGTCAAAAAAAAAATACTTTCGAAATAAATATAGAATTTGCTATTATTTTGACAGTGCTCTTTTTCATCTCGACCAAAAAGCGACTGTACAACATTTTTCCCTGTATCATTTTAGAATACCCATGGGCACCTAATACAAATAAAGAACTATAAATCTAGTTAAAAAATATTTAATTCATTCTCCTACCAACCAATGTGCAAATTCCATCAGAATCAGTTTCCTTATCAACAACATAATAGGTAAATTTAATTCTAGGTAAAAATCAATGTGGGTGAATAGTTTGCCACTTTCAATTATAGTTTTACCACTAACTGAAAGATAACCTGTGGCTTGCAGTGATATACGCGATAACGTGCCCTGCTAGAGCTCTACGCCTGCTTGGTATTCTGTGGAACTGATAAGTGTTATCTTGACATAATATGCAGTTGACAACAAGTGAAGAGCTTGGAATCTTATAGGCACAAGTTAGATAACTTTATCTTGTTTATAGACTACATAGGATCTTCATTAGGATAATAGATAATTACATTACATCTAAATAGGATATCCTTTCTGACTCATTTAGATAATATTGATGGTAAGTATATATCATTTATACTACACCTGCTCGGAAAGTACCTTGATACTTTATCAAATTTAAGGTAGAAAGTACGTCATTGCATATCGAACAAATATGCGGCGAGAAAACGCATCTGAGGGGGAGAGAAAAGTGTATGAAAATCCATTTCTTACGTGGTTTTTCTTTTTTAATTTTGGGTAAGACTATGCGCTGGTAACCTAAATATCAAAAGCCAAAAAGTTTTTACAGTGAGTTTTTATCTCCAAGTTCGCAAAATGACACTGGCCACTATTTAGCTGTGTGTTGGATGGTGTCAAACAATTTGAAAAAAGAACATGTGAAAATTGCAGACGCCATTGGCGCCATTTTCAATTTGTGTGTTGTTTGAGGATTCAGTTTTCGTAGAATTTATTTTCCTCGTAGTACACCTACGAGGAAATATATGCATATAAAGCACTATGTATCACTCGAGAGAAAGTGCGATTCCCGATCTCAGGTGTTTTAAAGCCCTCGCCTACGGCTCGGGCTTCAAACGACACCCTCGACGGTAATCGGTCACTTTCTCCTCTCGGTGAACAATGTACTATTTCGTATGGAGACTTATCAAATCAATAATGATAGAAAATGGATGTTCCTGTAATCTAATCTGTATTAGAGTTTCAATTAATTTATTATTGACTAGCTTTTGCGCGCGGCTCCGTCCGCGTGGTATTTCGACTTTTGTGCCATCTCATAGGAACCTTTTATTGTTTCGGGATAAAAAGTAGCCTATGTCACTTTCCGGCCTTTAAACTATACCCATGCCAAAAATCAAGTCAATCCGTTGCTCCGCTGCTGCGTGAAAGAGGAACAAACCAACAAACTTTTCGGATTTATAATATTAGTATGACGCGCTCTTTGGGGAGATTTCGAGAAGTTTCCAAATAATGTTATAATTACAGCAATGCCCTGATTTACATTACCCCATTATACGCGAATTCGGAAATACGGAGTTTTCCTTCTGATGACCGCGCCCACCGGCGTATTAGCTTTTCGAATTCAAACATGTTCCGCGTGGAATTGTTTTACGTATCGACGGGGAAGTGCTAACAACTCCATACTTACAAAAACCTAATTTTACAGGCGAAAAAAACCGTTAATCAGAATGTGATGGACCTTAATATAGGAGATATTTCTTTGGTGCGCAGCTACGTCAATTTGCGTTACAACATAATTCACCAGTAGACGCGCAATTCAATTCTGTATCGAACTGCATTCATAAGTCGTTTTCGTAAAAAAATTAAGTTATGAGTTGTTAGCACTTACCCGACGGTATACAGTGCCCATTCGATTTCGACCGTATTGATATGAATTCTCGTTCTTGGTCCCATCCCACCCATCAAGTAAGTCTGGGGTATCAGGTGTATGGTGTGCATTTGTGTTTGTGTGAATGTTACCTGCAATCCGTCCTCTCTCTGCTCCCTCACTGCCCGCTCGAGATCCCGCATCTTCTCCGCCATCACACATTTTGAAGTCTTCCTTACGCTACGTCTTACTGGGAAATACTCTGTCAACTTGTGGTTCGTGCCATTTGTGATTTTGGGCTCTACTTTAACATTTATAGTCTTCTCTATGGGTGGAGGTGAAGGTGGCGGCTCAACCCGGGGACTTTTGAGTTCTTCTTTGAAGTATTCAGTTAGTTTGTGACTCTCCGCTGCACGAGCTGCTGCACGGGCAGTCCGAGACCTCAGTGTATGCCCGTTTGTCATATTTGTTATTCCGTTACTTGTCTTCAATGGCTTTGACTTTAGTTCTATCTTCTTCAATGGAGGTTCAGTTTTCAGTTCAACATTCTCAGTCTTTGTTGGAGTAGCTGGTATAATCCTTGAAATTAATAATTAAAATTAGGTGATAGTACTCTTTTGTGTTGTATTGGATGCTTAAAGGTACAATGCCGAAGCCAAATACACGCAGCAGCACCAGAATACAGTTTCATAAATACATTTTATAGCAAAGGACGCGTAGCGTAGCGCCGTAGTCTATGTGGCGCCCGACGACACTGTAGTCTGCTGCTGATGTTGTGAGCCATTTTACACTTACTCAAACTCAAGCCACATAATTTGACAAGTTGTTAATAGAATGGAATGCCACAGTAAACTAAAGCTGTTAAATTATAAATCAAAATGATCAAGACTTCCAACCATGGGTCATTTTATAATGATTTCTTTGTACTGCATCATGTTTTTTCACATTATATTAAGTTATAATTAACTAGGTAATTTATTAATTAGGTAAGTAGAGTAATTTGCAGAATCAATTAGTTTTACCTTTAATAAAATGCCGATTTTATGCCAAGTGCAAGTCGGACTCGCGCACCATGGGTTTCGTGCCGTAAGGAAGCTCAAATTAAATATTTAATTTATTCTGTTTTAAGTATTTGTTGTTACAGCAGCAACAGAAATACATAATATGTGAACATTTCAACTGTCTAGCTATCACAAATCATGAGATACAGCTTGGTGACAGACAGAGATACAGGCAGACAACAAAGTCTTAGTAATAGGGTCCCGTATTTATGTTTTGGGTATGGAACCCTAAAAATGGCCCATGTTGAAGTCTTACAAGAAAAACGCCTCAGTTACCTGCGCTTTCGATAGTTGCGCGTAGGTCTGACAGGCTGGTCCTCGCACAGTTCAATTCGGTGCGGAGTTTTCACGCCCTCCTGGGCTGCCATCAAGCTACTAGCTGAAAAACCACAACCATTATTACAGAAAGATAAGAAGCCAACTACCTATAAACATACATGCATACCATACCACACTATAACTTTAACTACTGTTTAAGGGGCCTTGTTATCGAGACGGTTTTTCAATGGGCCTGCGCATGTTTTAAGCCGTCTGGTGTATATGGAACAAAGTCGTTAACAGACCTCCATAGTGATACATAACTGAAGACAGGATGTACGCACGTCTTGAAACTGTGCGTAGCCCCGGCGAAAAACCGTCTTATTAACAAGCGCCTTAAGGATCTTCCATTGATCACTTGAGACTTAAAAGGGGGAGATGTTTGATAGTGAACATAGTTCATTCTATAGATTATAGAATGAAATGGGAAATAAAACCACTTAATTTATATATTTATTTGTTTATAGGCGAGTAGTGTATACTGATGTGGCTATATCAAGCAATCAAGTGTATTTAATTTAAAATTAAATTGAATAAGGTTAAAAATATAAGCTCGATCTAGTGTGGCTTTCAAGTTTGTCTGCCATATTGCTAAGAGGCCAATGTGACTTTTCATCAGTAGTTCAAGAGTAGTATCAACATTTGTTGTATGCATTTTCGATGTCATCTTTTTGTGATTATGTCTTATGATTTTTCTACTTTGGAACAATTCAACCTCTTTCTTTATTCTAAGGGTTCATTACACATAATCTTAAGTTAGTAAGGTAGGCATAAAGCCACATACTCATTGAGCAACAATGTTTCGGATATACAGTTTCTGAAACATCACATAGATGTTTTCAGAAACTGATTTGTTCCCGTGTTCCACATGGTAGTGTTTACAGAAACAAAATAATTGTCTCTGAAACATTATTTTTTGTTTCCAAAATACATAGATTTTGTTTCTGATACAGTGTTTATATACAATTGTTGCTTAGTGAATACATGGCTTAACTACAGGACAACTTAGGCTTAACTATAGCTTAGGCATTGTCTAGAGCTCAACCAAATATGACTAGGAGAATAGATTGAAAATTTGGTAATAAAATCGACATGTGACTAATGGACAACCCTTTATATACATGAAAATTTTGCAAGGAACAAATTAAGACTGGGAGACTTGGATGATGACATTGCCAGTGTTGTGTCAGCAAGAGCTGGAGAGGAGACACTCCAACTCCACTCGACACGCCCTTAGACAAAACTGAAGCATAGGGTGAAATGGCCAGTTTGCCGACCACCACCGGTTCACGACCACTTTTTCATAAAACCACTATAAATAGTTAAATAAAAGCGCGCCAACGTTTGTTTTGGTTTTTAAACGATACTTTAGTCTATCGCTTCCCCTCCGCGACACTGTGATTTGTCTTCTGATACGTGATACACTTCAATGAGCCTGTGAACCAGACCCATAGTGGACGTGTCGGAATTGGTTGCACAAATTTACGAAAAAAATAGTGAGAGGACACTTTTTCAACCGCAAGTAAAACAAGTTTTTGTCGAGATTCACGCATCCAAATGTAGCTTGGAATGTATAGAAAAACACGTTTTTACCCCTAAAGGGTCATTTTAATGTAAAATATGCGCTTTTAATTAAAATAATAGGTGTTCGGCAAACTAACCCACTAAAATTGTGTATGCATCATTTCACGACCACATGGTCGGCAAATGACTATTACCCATCGATCTTCTTCATAAATTTTCTAACTGATACTTCATGGTAAGGCATTTTAGTCTTTGTCAGTTTGATCTTTAGGACGTGGTTTATGTACACTTCAGAATGCAACTAGCAAAATGCGTTGATTACCATTAAAATATAAAGCATTATTTCGGTGGACGACAATCGGTCAGCTAACGACCATGTGTCTTATGCCATACAAAAATTAGTAAATAATAAAATAATACTATTATTAAAATTACTAAATAAGTGTGAATAGATGAAAAATAAATATGATTAAAATAATTGAATGAATAAGATTAGATAACTAAAATTAAATGTCATTTAAACATGATTATTTGATGCTGTTATTATTTACGACCCTAAGAACATGCTTTAAGGCTCTTTTTTCAATGGCTTTTGAGTGGATGTCAACTAACGAAAATGTCGGACGCAAACTGACCACATGTGGTCGGGAACTAAAAAATAGCACATTTTGATAAATCATTATTTATTTTATACTTACTAACATAAAATACAAAAAAACTTATGTTTTTTCAATTATTTAAGGTTTTTTCTAAACTTCTGAGTATTATTTGAATCAGAACATTATCATTATAGTGAATAATGTCACTTCAAAGATTACTAGTCCACTAAGTGGTCGTGAACTGGCCGTTTCACCCTATACTACTAAATAAAGAATAATACAGTAGATACAATATTTTGTGTTAATATGAAATAGGGAGGTCTAGGACAGCACCCTTAACATCATTGAGAAATTGCCTATTTGTGTACAGTGTCTGCCAAATAGAGACCAACAATAAATTAAGATGGCAGAAACATTCTGGAAGCCATTTTCAACTGGACTTATTGGAAATTTTTAGGGGTGCAGTATACTCAGCAGGAGATGCCTTATGGCAGAAGATTGGATGAATTGCATAGTATTGTGATGCAGATGGGGCCTCAGAAGAATGACAAGTAATAGAAACTGTCCTAAAATAGCAAGAGATATACAACACTTTGTCCCACTATAAAAATGAAATTTAATAAGTGTTAGAAAAAGATGCACATACACCCGAACTGATGTAATTTCGAAGGGTTTCACATAGTTTTTTTGGAGTAAAATTTAGCAAGGGTTCTATTACTTGTCATACTTCTGAGGGTAGGGCATTTACTGTGTGACTAGGAAGTTCAGGTTCAATTTGAAGCCAACAATTAATATTGTTTTATAGTCTAAATTGTTTATCATTGTTATCTTTGTGAGGCGATTATTAGTACAGTATTATATTAACTATGTGATGAATATTTCTTATTTTGTTGAGCAAGAAAACTAAGGTATAGGCTGAATCATACAAGTCGGCAGATGTGAAGTTAGCTACAAGCTGTGCAATATCTAATTCTGACTGAAGCTCACATAAAGTTACATGTGGTTGGATATTGCGCTAACTTCACATATGCCGACTTGTATGATTCATCCTATACCTTAGTAAAATTTTTTCATTGGATTATATGCATTTGCATGTTTGCATATGCATATTGGATATAATACAGTGTTAATACATAGTACTTTTTCATTGATAGTGCGTATTTCATATCTAGTTATGCGTGCTAAGCAAATTGTATTATGCCGTTGACATGTTGTCATCGTAAAATGTTTGTGTTAGATTAAATGCAATTATGTATTAAAACCCCGGTCTTGAAGAAATAAAGAAAATTGACGCATTTATCAATGGTACTGAAGTGGTATCTAAAGAAATGGAACAAAATTTCAAATCATGGTCTACATTAGTTGACGATGAAAGGTCATTTTAGCCTACAAATTAACATTAAGAGACCAACATCACAAGTTTGGACCTCTTTAAATGAATATATTGTAAAAATAAACTTAATTCGAATAATAAATTGTTTTTGATAGTGTATATTTTGCTCTTTTGTACTGCATATTTTGGCATTTTGATAGTGCATATAATCCGATGTAGTAATAATATTCAAGAATAGAAGGATAAAGAAAGTATAGTAAAAGTTAATTCATACAGCCACACAGCCTTATAACAAATGTAAATAATGTAAGGTCAAGCCTAATTATACCACCACAAAAAGGTCACTGACCTAAACTAAGCTCATGTTGCATCAACCATTTCTAGTATACCAAATAAATTACTGTTTTACTTTGAATAATATGTTTAATAATATACCTAAGTTTATTACTTTGAAAAAGCTCTGCTCAGACATGTTACATAATTCCGATATACTATTTAAATTATTTTTTGTATATTTTGTCAATTCTAGATTAATGTAAGAGTGTAACGGATAGTAGGTAGGTACATTCTTTAAAACTAGTGCAATATTTAAAAAATGCTTAGTATTATGAATTAGCACCTGTAGAGCTAGCTAGATTTGTGGGTAGAATTCAGTAAGTGATATAGATATAAAATGTTTTTGAACCAGATATGGTTGACCAGACATGCAGGCTTTAAAATGAATATTTAACAAGTCATAATGTATGCTATACATTTATAATATACCAATTATTATGCCATGTGAAGAATGATGGTGGGGTGATAGAAATGATGTAGCCTAATTACATAAAATTGGCGGTGATAGGTTATGATAAATGCATTCTTAACAAATACAGTTTGTTGCTTTGAAAAAGTCATAGCAGGAGAGGTACTTAGACGCAAGGCAAACAAAGGATGCTTGGTATTTTTCAGCCCAACCACAACTATCACATGAAATTCACAGGAAGCATAAGGAAATGCACTAACCTCGAACCATTTCCACTTGAACTTGATAATCACTGATATAAAATCATACAACACCATCGAAGAAGTGGTCTAACCTGACACAAACAAACCAGATTGGCCCGAGTTGAGTTACCACTATTTTGTAATAGACCTTGTCATATTAGGTTTGTACAAAAATATCATGTGATTTCCAATTTAATGTAACGAATTACATTATAGCACAGTAAATGAAACTATTTCTTTTCATTAACACAAACAATAGCACGGCTTACGGAATATTTCTGTAAAAATTAACGATTTCATCCAAGTCCGTAAACCGAAAACGTCAAGATTGATTGATAGTTTTCTTTCTGAAGGTAGAAAATGGACGCTTGTTTTTCTGATTGAAATCACTGATTGGCTATAATCGCCATGATAAGTGTGAATCAGCAATGGTATCGAAGCTTTTAGCCATAAACAAGAAATATTAGTATAAGGTCTGTCACTTCCGTCAGTGAGCGCGCCATCATGCAACGTTGCCAAAATGCTAGTACTTGTACAAAAAGTGTTACTTTAGGAATATATAAATGAAATTAATTTTACAAACATACATTTGTAAAAGTTATTACTAAGCATAGAATACACACTATCAATAAAATAATCGTTAAAGTGTTTTTTACAAATAATATATTTTATCTATATTAGGTATATAGTTTTGTTAGAAACTAGTTTCAACTCAGCGTAGGTACTGGTAGTTGTACACAAAGTACCTAACCAAAAGGAGTCGACACGCCTAAGCACCGAAGTCTGCCAAGTCAGTGGGGGTGAAGAAACACACACAAACCAAAATATAAGGAAGTTTACACGCACACAAATGTAATTAACTAACACTAGCTGAAAATTAACGCAACACAAGCGCAACCAGACCGATATATTTATATAAAGAGCATGACCGCCGATCGCGTACTTTTGGCAGAGGGATACGCTTTGCAGTGTCGACTCCTTTTGGTTAGGTACTTAATGGTTGTACACAACCAGCGTGGCAGCACTGACGCTCTCTTTAAGACCAGCGTGACATTGACGTTATTAGTGATGTTGCACTTGTTGCATAACATACAAAAATTGTGGCCAGAAATGCCAGAATCCTATAATACCACAGAAATACCAGCGGGATAAAGAGAACCAATTACTTAATACGGCATGAGTTAAAAAGAGACATGAAAAATATCTCAATTAAGTGGTTAGTTGCCGTGTTTTTTTTCTCAGTAGTGTCAAATTATAGACAGTTTTGACAGCTCTGAGCTAGATTTTCCATGCATTTTTGTGGATGAGAATTGCCTCAAGCGACAACAACGCTATCTCTCTAGTTGTAATAGCTCTGCATATAATACCCATATAAACGTCTATTAACGCAGTGAGAAAAAAAATAGAGGTGAAGTCCCTCCGTGCGAAATAGGTGAAACTTTGACGCAACAGTGGTTTCATACCCACTCCATGGTATCGTTAAACCGTAAACGTTTAACGCAACCTTGTTGGAAGTCGCATTGGAAGTTTCACTTCAAAACAGTAATAACTTTCCTCCTGATTTGTCTAATTTCAATCATTAATTAAGGGCATACCAAGGCAGACTGAATAATGAATGAATAAAATAACAAGAACATAGTTCCAATAAAAGATTGCAAACGTTAACAATTCTATTCTTGGACTTTACTAATTAAATTACTATGCTACGTTTGTTATTTCTGTGACGTCATCTCAATAATACAATAATTATCGAAGATTTTACAATTTACTATACCTTTTGGAGTTATTGTTCTGGCAGCACATTTTCTTGCAATTATGTTTTCGACTTAAAGAACATAGTTTCCATGATCGTGAAAGTAATTACTGAAAAAATCAACCTTAATCCGAATATGGCGGGAAGAGTCTATGATTAGTTACAGTCTATATCACTAGATGTCACTCTATGACAGCATAGACCGAGGTGCGTTTTCGCACTCCCGATAATGGCACCTGTTTACGGCATTCGTCAGACGAAAAAAAAATAATCTTCCCCGGTCACGCACTTCCACCGACATAATTTTTCGTCTAACTAGGCGAAGTTTTTGCGAGTTTAGGTAGATACGGTAGATACATTTTGTCTTGATTCTCTGATGGATTAGCTAGCTGTCGTCGAATCAAAAATGACAGATAGTTAAAGAGTTTAACAAAATATATTTACTAGTTTGTAATTATTTTGATTTGAGAGATCAGATTTGTCTAGATTCTAGATTATTGTCGCGACGACCGGTCGCGAAGGCACCAAAAACAAGTTTTAATAATGGCAACTCCAAGACTCTATCCATAGACCAGTGATTTTAGAACTCTATGAATTTGACATACTCTGTGGTAAGTTCTTTTGGCGGTTTTCTTTGTAAAGCTAAGTCAAGTATTTTCAAGTGTTTTATCCACATAAAAGTTATAAAACTGTGCGAGAACCAGTAACGAAAGCTAAGTATCTATCTACGTGTCTAAGTATAAACTATAATCTTAGTACCTAAGTATCTGCGTGTTTAAGTATACTATGCGCAGTGCACGAAATACTCTAATTGTCTGTTGTGATGTTAATACCGCATCTCACCAGATATGGCCGGCTTTCCGGCAGAGTAACAGGGGCCGAGCTCACGGAACACTTCGTGAATGGATCGAGCCCCGTGATATTAAAAGTCCTGGGAGTAATGTCGTGATGCTGACTCCGCAGGCAGGGTCGAGCTCACGGAACACTTCGTGAATGGATCGGGCCCATGATATGAGACAAGTCCTTGGAGCCTGACTCCACAGGCAGCGCAACTGGTTACAAGCATAGAAGCAGTAACGCAGTTAATGCTCTAAAACAATCGTTACGACATAAAAGTGGTAACGGTAAGGCCTGAAGACATGTACATGTAATAAAACCAAGTCAGCACCTAGCGCAATGCGGTGCAGACGTCAGGCATGGTATGAGATGTTGTAGCCACGAGGTACAACATAGTACAAACTAATTTCAAGGATGGGACAGCGCGGTTCCATCCTACTAATTATATACTCTTTCTCAATAAGTATCTGGTGAGGTAACTAAACTAATTTCAAGGATGGGACAGCGCGGTTCCTTCCTACTAATTATATAATAACGGGAAGGCTTCGTCATGTGTGACACGACGGATCCTTCCAGTCGATGGCACCAAGAAGTTGGTGTCATCGTACTGTAAATTCCACAGATGAAGAACGTTGACCCAGAGTGACCCTAATATATATTATAGCGAAGCAACCAATCAAAGGGGTAAGAAGGTGAAGGTTGACTGTTGACCGTTCTACAACAAATCAAGGTATGAAGGCACGCTACTTATATTTTTTTTTATTATTCCGTCTATACTCGCTGCGCCCTCCATCATAAATATCCCCCCAAACAATCTAAGTGAATATACTATCCTTATAAATAACATTGTGTAACTATAATACCATATAAATGGTGGGCGTAACGACATGGAGATGCTGGGATATTAATTGTTGTTGTGCCTTCACCTTCTTTTGCCTTAATTGGGAGTACTAAAACATCATTACTGGGAAATACCTAAAATTACTGGTCTAGAGCATGGGGAAGTTGCCTAAAAGAACACAGATGGCGCTGAGTACCACCTTTGAAAAATTATAATGTTCTGATTCACATAATAATAAAATCCGACAATATCTTTAGTTGTAAGCAAACAGGCTTTTATGTTATCTAGAATTAATTAAAGTCAGCAAGAATAGAAACGGCTGCAATTACATATTAATCGAAATCCACAATCAATTTGATTCAAGCATGTATTGGTATTGACTTCCGTATTTCAAAATGGCGGATGGTTATTGTGTCTGACTGATGAATTTGGCGCGATTTTAATTACATTTAAATGTTAGGTAATTCAATTTAATTGTACACCAAATAAAAGGTAAAATTAATTAAATTATTTTTAATTAGATATAAAAGATGGTGATCTAACGAAACTAACGCATTTCACAAAATAAATATATTGGAAAGTAAACACGCGGAACGACTTCCGCCCACTTTGTAGCGAACGCGGGAGGAATTGAATCAAAAGTTCTCTGCGTGCGCCATTTTTTTTTTTTTTTTTCTCAAAGTGACGCCGTTGAAATTAAACATTAATAAAAGGTTTTACAGTGTTTAAGTGAAACGCTGCCATTTGGAATAATTAATCAGCAGCGACGATATCAAGTAAGTGTCAAAGCTCCTTAGCGTGTATTGTTATGTTTAAGAGTTTTCAATATTCTCGAAATTTTATTGTAGTACCAAGAGTGAAACGGATCTCGTAATTAATGTGTACATTACGATATTGTGCTAAAGGGTAATAATGCTTTATACAAATGCACATCTAATGCAAAATTTGGACATAATTATTTAGAACTTTACATTTTCCAACTGAATAGCGGGATCAATTGTTTAAGATAGAAATAATTTATACTTACCTTCATGTTATACCTCCACTTGCTCACGGTGCATCCACTGGTAGAATGTACTGTATGCCTACCTCATAATGATTTTTGGTGTATAGTACATATTATCAGAAAATTTAGTGAAAACGCCTTATCTACTATATTATTACAACTTCATTGCAGATTCATTCGACTAAGTACCTACTTACCTATGTGTCAACTTTTGATGATTAACTACTTATAACTGTTTCCTGATTTTAAAGTTCTAAGTAGTTCAACTATATTATTTGAGAATGAAAACCAAGCGGATCAATACAAACAGACTATTTTAATGAGCGTTGACTGATTTCTTTTGCCTTTGTAATTACAGACAGCTATCGTAAGCTATGTATGGGTTATGAATGCCTCACTATAGTTAAACATTTGGCGGCATTTATTTTACACATTGAGCATCTTATTTCATTTGAGCGTTAAGACATTTCAGAGTAACTATTTAAGTTTACTATAATACAGTACCTAATGTCTAATTTTTGATTCAATATTAATAATAGAGAGTAAATAAAAGGGGACACAATTGCACAAAAATAAATTGACTAAGTAGTGCATATCAATACTTGTTTACCATCAATCATTGTTTGAAAATATATTTTAAAGAATGACTATAATATATGTAGGTACACACAAGGGTGAAATTGGAGTGAATCGATGAACATAAATATCATATATCACGAGAATAAACTCTGTACTTCCAGGTGAACAATGGAGGCGGTACTCATAGATAGATTACAAGACATTATAGGCCGCATTCAAAATCTCACTGTTCAGTGTAAACAGTTACTCTCAAAGGGAGAGATAAATGACAATGACAAAAGGGAAGCTGAATTGCTATGCAGAAAATTAGAAACCTTCCATTCCCGATTTACAGCAGAACTCCATCAGTATTTCCGCATGAGCGCAGAACCATCTGCTGATGACATATCTAGGTTCAGTACTATCCAATTAGAGTCTGAAGAAGTCCTCACGGAACTGATCTATAAAATTAAAAACTGTAAAGGTGTTACGGAAAGTTCTCATGCCGCAATATCAAGCAAACTGCCCAAGCTGAGCTTACCTGAATACGGAGGAAATATACTAGGGTGGCAAGAGTTTTGGGACCATTTTACTTCAAATATTG
This sequence comes from Hypomecis punctinalis, assembly GCA_949316475.1. Lineage (NCBI taxonomy): Eukaryota > Metazoa > Arthropoda > Insecta > Lepidoptera > Geometridae > Hypomecis > Hypomecis punctinalis. Next base: position 24,036,265 of record OX438795.1, on the reverse strand, counting down.
ACAGTCGCAACTTACCTGATGTTGATAAGTTATTATATTTAAAGGCATCATTAACTGGAGATGCAAAGAAACTTATAGAAGGTTTAGAAACTACAAACAAAAATTATGCAATAGCAGTACGAACACTAAAGGAGCGTTACGGAAAGGAGAGCCACATAATTGATGCTCATTATGCAGCTTTATACAAAGTGAAGACAGCTGACAAGACCGCTGAAGATTGTCGCAGAGCACTCAATGAAATAGAACGACATATCAGAGTGCTTAATGCACTAGGACAAGATACCAACCACCATCATTTAAGATTTATAATTATAGAAAAATTCCCTTCAGAAGTAATTTATGAAATGAAAATGGCTCTGAAAACGGATTCAGTTGAAGATATGAGGAAACAATTGGAAATCATTATTTCTGCAAAGGAAGATGCGAGTAGAATTACACAAGAAAACCAAACTAGCGAAACCAGTCGATTTACAACTGAAACACTTCACGTAAGGCAAGAAAATAAAGAACAAGGAATGCAGTCAAGTAAAAGGACTAATGAAAAGAAATTCAAAAGGAATGATTATACTCCTAAATATAAAGGAGTAATGAGCATGTCAAACAAAAGAAAATTTGAATTTAAACCTGAAAGAACCAATAGACACGACAACGCTGAAGAAGAATCAAGAAAGAAAAGAAGAAAACTTTCCTGCATTTTCTGCGACGGCAATCACTATAATGACCAATGTGACAAATATAAAACCTTGAAAGAAAGGAAGCTTAAATTGAAGAAGCGCTGTTTTTTATGCTTCCGAGAAGGACACAACTTTAAAGGTTGTACTATAAAACTCAAATGCGTGTATTGCAATAGCCATGGGCGACATAACAGAGCTTTATGTCCAAAAAGAGTTCCAGGAGAAAAAACGTTAACAGTTACAAATGAAAGAGGATCCACTATATTACAAACAGCAGTTGTAACAGCAAGCAAAGAAGGAGATATGAAACAAGAAAATTGTCGATTGCTACTAGATTCTGGTTCACAAAGATCCTACATATGTAAAAGGCTTGCAAGAAAATTATGCTTACCTATTATAGAAGAAAATTTGCTTACCATTTTTACATTCGGTGAAAAAACCCCCCAAGAAATAGAAAGTCCTTTGGTAAAACTTCAACTGATGACACGAACAAAAGAAATTATTACTCTTTACGCAAACTGTGTGGAATCGATAACAAATGGTGTATCATTTCATAAACTACACCAAGAGATACCAGACCGTGACTTCATTATAGCTGATGATGGGTCATTAAATGATCAAGTGGACATACTCATCGGCAACGATTATTACTTCTCATTGATCTCTAATGAAAAGAAGAAAATAGGACAGAAGCTATACCTAGTGAAGTCTAAATTTGGATGGATTCTAAGTGGTCAAATGGATTCTAAACCAGCCCAAGAAGAAGAACTGTCAGTTGTAACATATTTTCAAACCAGTTTGAGTATCGGATTGAGTCAACCCGATTTACCTTTAGACTATGGAAACGTAAAGAATTTATGGGAGTTGGAGTCCATTGGCATCGTCGATTCTCCAAAGGTCACTAGAGAGGAACAAGCAATCCACAGCTTCAATGAAACTACTGAGTGTATAAACGACAGATATACAGTAAAGTGGCCATGGAAAGAGTATCCACCAAATCTATCTAGCAATTTTGGTTTAGCCTATGGGCGCTTGGTGAGTTTGACGAAACGATTAGATCCAAAAACTTTAATCTCGTATGATCAAACAATAAAACAGCAACTAAACAGTGAAATCATTGAACACGCACCAAACACCAAGGGAACTTCGAAGGTAGTACATTATTTACCTCATCATGGTATTCAACATTCAGATAAACCCATTCGAATCGTATATGATGCAAGTGCGAAGACGAAAGGCAACAAAAGTTTAAATGAATGTCTATACTGTGGACCACTTTTACTAGAAGATCTGACCGGACTACTTATGAAGTTCAGAACCCATAAAATCGGAATAACAGCTGATATTGAGAAAGCATTCCTGCAAATCGCTCTGCATTGCACTGATCGTGACGTCACCAGATTTTTATGGTTGAAAGACATAAATAAACCGGCAACGATGGATAATCTTCTACACTTGAGATTTTGCAGAGTGCCATTTGGAGTAATATCAAGTCCATTTTTGTTGAATGCAACGATAAAACACCATCTTTCAAAGGCGAAAAAGCCTGAAATCAAAGGGTTAGCTGATGCTATATATGTCGACAATCTTGTCACTGGAGTAGAATCTATTTCCAAAGCATTAGAGCTACATAAAGATTCCAAAGAAGCGTTTCAAGAGATATCCATGAATTTGAGGTCATGGAGTTCCAACAGCACAGAAGTCATGCAGCAAATACATGACGCCTGCGAAGATGAAATAGTAAAGGTCTTAGGTCTAGACTGGAACACAAAGGAGGACACGCTCCAACTGAGATTCAAAAACGTTAACACCAACATAACCACCAAAAGAGACGTCCTCAGAGTGATCGCATCGGTATATGACCCATGTTCATATGCGGCACCTTACCTGCTATCGGCAAAATTATTTTTACAAGAACTATGGAAAAATAAAATAAAATGGGATTCAACCTTGCCCCAAGAGATGATTGAAAAATGGTCACAAGCAGTATCCAAAGACTTGAACAATGTGAAGAATATATCTTTAAACAGGCCATATATGAAAAACTCGAACAAGAATAAATATGATCTGCACTGTTTTTGTGATGCTTCATTGAAGGCATATGCTGCGGTAGTATATGTCGTTCAGGGAAGTGAGAAAAATTTTGTCATCGGAAAGTCGAGACTAGTACCCTTAAAGGATCAAGACAGTCTAAAAATTCCGCGGTTAGAACTTTTAGCTGCACTCATCGGAAGCAGGCTAATCAAATTCGTCTTAAAAAATCTGCAATCAGAAATTCGTCAAATAGTACTGTGGACTGACAGCCAAATAGTGATTGAATGGATAAAGTCAGATAAACTTCTACCACCATTTGTAGAAAGAAGAATAAAGGAAATAAAATCAATCAAAAATGTAACCATAAAACACGTTCCTTCTGAACAAAATCCTGCAGATGTAGCAACTAAGATCACCAAATCAACAGAAGAAAAAATGAAATGGCTTTCCGGACCAGACTTTCTTACAGAAAACCCTAAGTCATGGCCACCTGACATTAGAGTCGACAGTGTTAGTTCTCTCTTGACTCGGGAAGGTCTATCGAAGAAACATCAAGAATGTAGCGAGTCTATAATGGAAATAGAACAATACTCAGATCAGCAAAAAGGACAAACTATAAATAAATTCGAAGAAATAAAAAATTTACAAGCCCAATACTTTAGCCTGGAGGTTCAAGGAAAGGATACAGATCTTAGTCGAAATTTAAGATTATTCAAAGATGCTGATGGAATATTGCGTTGCAAAGGACGACTAGGGAATGCTGATTGGTCGTTTGATAAACGTTACCCAATCCTCATTCCAAAGGACTGCGACTTTACCAACAACATCATAATGAAAACTCACGAGAGCAATTACCATGTTGGTGCAAATCATACACTGAGCTTAATTCGAAATCTCTACTGGATACCTCAAGGGAAGAGTCAAGTGCAAAAACTCCTGAGACGATGTCCTAAATGCAATAAGCATGGTGGTGGTCCATTTAAGGCACCGCCCACACCAGCGCTGCCTCCGGAAAGAGTTAATTTCAGCTCAACTTTCAATTTCGTCGGAGTCGACCTGATGGGTCCGCTATTAGTCGACAACGGTAATGGAGCTGTCAAACGATGGATTTCTATTTATACCTGCTTAGCTGTTCGAGCTATACATCTGGAGGTCGTCCAAGATTTAACAGCAGAAGAAGGATTACTTGCCCTGCGTAGAATGATATCTAGCAGAGGAGTACCAACACTCATTACGTCAGATAATGCACTTTATTTCAAATTGATGGCAGAAGTACTGTCAAGTCAGTACTGCATAGACAATAAAATAAAATGGAGGTTTATTCCACAACTCGCACCTTGGTTTGGAGGATTTTATGAAAGACTCATTGGGATAGTAAAAAATTGCATGAAAAGAACTTTGCAAAAGCATCTCTTAAAGGACACTCAACTGGCTACAGTTGTAAAAGAAATAGAAGCCGTCATAAATACGAGACCACTTACCTGTGTGGATTCAGAACTGGATCACATCTTAAAACCATCAGATTTTCTCACAATGGGAAAATGTATCACAACAAACGTTTCACAAGAACATTCTATATGCACCGGTACTGTAACTAAAACGGAACTTGTCAAAGGCTGGAAAAGAGCACTGATCATCTTACAAGAGTTCAAAGAAATGTTTAAAAATAGATACTTAACAAGCCTAAGAGAAAGGTATCAGCACTCACCTAAAGAACCTAGAGTAACCGCGAAAATTGAACCGAAAGTAGGACAAATTGTGCAAATTAAAGGAGAGTCAAAAAACCGCGAAGACTGGAGAGTGGGAAAAATTATCTCACTATTGAAGGGAGTTGATGGCTTATGCAGAGTAGCCAAGGTAAAAGTTAGTGATAAAGAATTCACAAGATCGATAACACACCTTTACCCTCTTGAAATGGATGAGGAAGAAAATTTGTCATATACTAGACCTATGGCAATTGGCAGATACCATACTCCAGAGCTCGACGCTAGAGATATTGCTATAAATCCAATATCTGCTGGTGAAGTTACCAGTGTTGAAGGAAATGTTCCTAACACTACTAACGAAACTCCTGACAATGATGACGAGGAAGTACTGAGTGAGAAAGAGCCTGAAAAATCAGGTTTAGAAGGGAATGAGGAAGGTCAAAATGAAACTGCTAGCAAGGACACTGAACCAAGACAAAAAAGAGACGCGGCCGTTAAAGCCCTAGAAAAAATTAGGGAATGGACGCGCATCTTAATTTCACTCCTTTAAGCCTTTCGGCGGGGTGTGTCGCGACGACCGGTCGCGAAGGCACCAAAAACAAGTTTTAATAATGGCAACTCCAAGACTCTATCCATAGACCAGTGATTTTAGAACTCTATGAATTTGACATACTCTGTGGTAAGTTCTTTTGGCGGTTTTCTTTGTAAAGCTAAGTCAAGTATTTTCAAGTGTTTTATCCACATAAAAGTTATAAAACTGTGCGAGAACCAGTAACGAAAGCTAAGTATCTATCTACGTGTCTAAGTATAAACTATAATCTTAGTACCTAAGTATCTGCGTGTTTAAGTATACTATGCGCAGTGCACGAAATACTCTAATTGTCTGTTGTAATGTTAATACCGCATCTCACCAGATATGGCCGGCTTTCCGGCAGAGTAACAGGGGCCGAGCTCACGGAACACTTCGTGAATGGATCGAGCCCCGTGATATTAAAAGTCCTGGGAGTAATGTCGTGATGCTGACTCCGCAGGCAGGGTCGAGCTCACGGAACACTTCGTGAATGGATCGGGCCCATGATATGAGACAAGTCCTTGGAGCCTGACTCCACAGGCAGCGCAACTGGTTACAAGCATAGAAGCAGTAACGCAGTTAATGCTCTAAAACAATCGTTACGACATAAAAGTGGTAACGGTAAGGCCTGAAGACATGTACATGTAATAAAACCAAGTCAGCACCTAGCGCAATGCGGTGCAGACGTCAGGCATGGTATGAGATGTTGTAGCCACGAGGTACAACATAGTACAAACTAATTTCAAGGATGGGACAGCGCGGTTCCATCCTACTAATTATATACTCTTTCTCAATAAGTATCTGGTGAGGTAACTAAACTAATTTCAAGGATGGGACAGCGCGGTTCCTTCCTACTAATTATATAATAACGGGAAGGCTTCGTCATGTGTGACACGACGGATCCTTCCAGTCGATGGCACCAAGAAGTTGGTGTCATCGTACTGTAAATTCCACAGATGAAGAACGTTGACCCAGAGTGACCCTAATATATATTATAGCGAAGCAACCAATCAAAGGGGTAAGAAGGTGAAGGTTGACTGTTGACCGTTCTACAACAAATCAAGGTATGAAGGCACGCTACTTATATTTTTTTTTATTATTCCGTCTATACTCGCTGCGCCCTCCATCATAAATATCCCCCCAAACAATCTAAGTGAATATACTATCCTTATAAATAACATTGTGTAACTATAATACCATATAAATGGTGGGCGTAACGACAATTATAATATAATATGTAGTTAGTTCTAGTACTATGACGCCGTTCACGAACGTTCAGTGCCCGTAGTCCAGGTTTTTATACCTTATGCACAGTGCCCTTGACAGAAACGTGTAAGAACTAATCAAAATGTATGGAATAACCCGTGATTGCGAAAGTTTAAGTAAACTACGCAAAAACTGGACTATGGTCGCAAGGGATCTAAGTAAATAGGGTTAGTTATAAAACAATTAGCATCTTTTTATGGGCTTATCCTGTACATCAAATCTAACAACTTTTGTCCGACTTTTGTGCGACTTTTGTAAAAACTAAAAAAACAACTCTTTTATACGTTTTGTCGAAGTTGAACGATATTTTTCTATGGAACAGCATTTTTTTGAGATTTAATAAAAGTAGTTGAACTTTTGATGTACAGAATAAGCCCCTAAAAGGATGCTAATTAATTACCCTGTTTAATTTTAAATATTATTAGGAACGGCTAGGACGTATAATAAACTTTTTTTTTTTTTTTATTAATATAATGACAATACTACACTACTACTACATAGAAAGCAATTGGATCATCCACAGACCCTTGAAGGTCTAAAGATAATCCAAGTGCTCAAGCCCACTGCCAGTTGGCAGCGTGCCCAGCATGCTGGCAGCATTGCCACGCTGAATGGCAATGCTTATACGTTGAGCCAAATAAACACCAGCATTTTGGTCACGCGTCGCGTCCACCAGACGCTCAGAAAGACTTTTGAAAACGAGATGAGCTCCCGGCCCCCATGGACCCAAAGTCTCAACTCCAAATGGCTCAAATATGTAACCACTACCGAGGTTAGCATATTTGCGCCGCTTGTGCTGCTCAGCCGAATTGGCCGCCGCTCCAGCCCTACTCTGAGTCTCAGGAAGATGTGACGGTGCCAAAGTATCGACGCAAGTTGTGTCCCATACTAAGGGCCGTCCACACTTCCATGGGACCAGCGTCATGCCGTCAGGCCTTTTGCCATCACCACGCGCCAACCCACTCGGTTCGAGTACGGCTGCGATATTGGCGGTGACAAAAGCCCTGCGTATGACATCGTTAAGGCTGGCGTGGCGTCCAATCCGACCAGCGCTTCTTGAGCAAGAGAGACCGTGGTGACCGAGCTGGTCAACTGCAGTACCACACTGACAGCGATGGGCTTCACAACACTTTGCACCCAAGCGTAAGCTGACAGCTAGACGAAATGCAGTTGGGTCTAAAAGGTTACCAGTATTGAAAGAGGGCAATGCTTGCAACCAAAGACCGGACTCCCATACAGAGACTGCAAGGATACGAGCGCGATCCGCGACGCTAGGACACGTGTCTAGAAGAGATTTCCGTGCTAGTTCGCAGATCGGCCGATCCCACAGTCTCTGCGACGATAACGTCTTTGGAAGCTCGGTATTTGGGCAAGCGACCCTCCAAGCATTCGTTGCCTCATTCAAATGAGCTACATCTACGCCAGAATGGCCTAAAGAAGGTGCGAGGATTTTTTCAATCAAGTTCTGAGTACTATGAATGGAGGACAAGAAAGCTGGTAAAGCAACACTTGAAATTTGGCGGACCCCTAACCCTCCAAGCCTAACAGGCAAGGAGGCTTGTAGCCACGCCCTTTCACTCATGTCAATATTCAAAACCGATACTAGGGACTGCTTTACAACATCGTCTAAGCTCAAAAGGAGCTCATTGTGTTTCCACAATGGACTACATCGTAAAGCGTACATAAATTTTGGAACAAACAGACAACATCTTATAATGGTAAAAGCCATATGGGCGTTAAGTAAGTAAGTAAGTTCGTATAGGCCGGGTGGCTAGCCCTGGTGTCAGAGTTTTGAAGCCGCCTGACAGCCTGGCGTTAATTTTGAGTAGCCTATCAGAGGCACTCAAAAAATTTTGAATTTTTTCTTGAACGAAAGGCGGAAAAGACTCATCTAATATCGGCGAACCTAGAAGGCGAAGAGAACACTTGTCTACCGATTTGATGTTAGGTGCCAAATCATTAAATTTGTTAAGTATCAAATCTTAAAAAAAAAAAAAATATAATAAACTTGTATTGATAATATTGATATAATAATTGACAATATGTATGGAGTACCCGTAAAGTTTCGTATTATATTATAATTATGTCCTAGCCGTTCGAAGTTCACTTAATATTTATGCCTCCTTGGGGCATCATTTTTACTTTCAAACGACTCGGAGTTTACGGATTCTCCTTAGAATCTATCAACGTTCCGTTTACGTCCAAACCGTACGAAAGTTTAAAATAATGCCCCTGAAAAATATTATTTTTAATGCATGCGTAAACGCACTCCAAAGTCCGCAAACTAAGGGAGCCAATAATGTACGACCCAGTAATTCACGACATGATATTGTACAGCCTGATATTGTACGGCATGATAATTTGTGTCACTGGCCATGGAATATCAGGCTGTGCAATGTTGGGCTATGAAATACAGGCCGTACATTATCAGCCTGTGTCGATAATGTCCGGCACAGTATTGCACGGCCCGATATTGTACGACCTGATATTTTGTGTCCCTGTGTAACTAAACCCCTTACCTACATACATATAAACCTAACCTTATACTAACCCCTAACCCACTTACCCTTAGCAATACTCAGACCTATTTTTTTTTTTCAAATATTAATATTATTAAGGGGCTAATTGTTAACCCTCAACTAATGACGCTTCTCCCATACTGCTTAACCCTAAATTAGTAACCATGAACCTAATTATATCATAAGATTATATTTACTTCCGTTATAATTAAAGTACTTAATCTAGGTTTGGCCAATGATCGAATAGTGTGAACCCTACATTATGTATCGTAGAACCCTAATGGTTTTGGAGACTATACTTACGTAATTATATGTCAAAGTTGTAGAATTGATTAAAATATAATACAAGAAGAGGTAGAAACAAGAAGGTAAATTTAGATTACTGTTAAGTTAGTCTTAATAATTCTAGTAGCTATTTTTGTACAGGCTTTTCGGAGGTTTCTATACGCAATGATAACTAGACAGAGATAATAGTGAATGCACATAGTCTAAAATAAAACTATATTTGAATTTTTACTTATTTTTCATGACTGCCTGACGATAGATGCAAATACAAGTTAAAAATAATTTATATTCTTTAAATAAAACTATTGTTTATTTTACTTGGTAGTGGCAATGGCCAAAAATAAAATATTATTTATTTTTTTTGGTAGTGGCAATGACTAAGAATAAAATATTATTTATTTTTTTGGTAGTGGTCTCCGTTCCATCCCCATACAACCACCCTCTTCTCCAACAGTGGCATTTCTTTTTTTTTTTTCTTAAAGTTATATCTAATAGTTAAACAAAGCTATGTTTTTGCTTTGATAACTCTCAGTATCAATTATACTAGATAATTCAAAATTCAATCAACAAATCGATTATAATTGGACAATAATAATAATAATGCCATTCAGGTTATTCATAAGATAATATTATAACCATCATATTAAGAAAACTGTTTACTTAGTCTTTTAATACAACTGGACTGAATATGAAAGAATCGAATAACAATATTTGATTTGACTATTATCAGACAGTCAGTTTATATCATTCAGGTATTATACACCAAGCCTGATTACTAGATTCATTTATGAACCTTTTTAATGAACTGGACCTTAAGGGTCAAAGTTATTTACTGGACTGGTTGTTACCAAATAATCTTAATGTCTGTCAAGTATGTCATATAACAACATATACGACTAGGTACATTCACAATCATTAAAATAAACATAAGTTCTAATTAAAACTACAACACATATTTTTTTTTTTATTAATCCTAAATCTTAAGACAATCTAGATTCTACCCAAAGTCTCCCACGCTAAACCTATTGCAAGTAGTTGCCTGAACGTTTATCAAAGGTGTTCTAATTAAATTTTGATTACATTCATTATTAATTGGTTTAGGTATAGAAAGACTTTACTTAATAATGAATTAGATTTTGGATTTGATAAGAACAAGCCAGTGTTTCGACGGCAAGTAATAGCACTCCTTGTGTATAGTGTTGTTTCACCCACCTGTTTTTCAAGGATCATAGGTTAATTTAACACATTCGAAACGTCAGTTCGAAATAAGGGGCCAAATCCTTACAACTAGAAACCTTGGCTTAATTCACTCAGCTTCAGTGAGCAAAACCCGTTATAACTATGTTACAAAATATTTGGATAAGCGAAGTCAATTCTAAACCTTTTGCAAAGAAAGATCTGAGAAATATTCAACCCTTGAGGAACATCCAGGTTTCCTACATACATAAGTCGATATTCCCTAAATTTCAGATTAGAAAGTATCACTAACATTTCCCATTTTAGACATAAAATGAACCGAGTAAAATATTAATCGTAAACACTAAACAGTCTAGAGTTATTCTGAAAATAACATACGCAGACAGATAACGAGAACATAAGTGAGCTTGACGCAAGTTAATAAACCAGGATGTAAACACATTATGGATACGGCAGTAGTCGGACGGTTAAAAGCAACGGTAAAAGTCAATTAAAAGAGCTAAAAGCAGAAACAAGAAATATTCAGTAAAAATCAAAACACACAAGTAGTAAGCATCAAAAACACAAGTACATACACGGACTATACACATAAGCATTTAGAAATAAAAGTACTAAGTAAATAAGTGTCGTAGTCATTATACCTACAATTCACAGAAACCAATAAAAGTACACAGGTAATTCACAAGATATGACACGACGGAAATACGAAATCACAAAACATAATATAAACAGTTAGAAAACACACACAGTTAAATATAGGAGCAAGTAAAACACGTAAGTATAAATAATCAACAAGACACGAAACCACACGAAATAGTAATTAAGTAATAAAAGGTAAAACGTAGAATAATTTTCGAAATAATACGTAATCACATGAAACCTAAATAAAGTTCATAGAATTAAAGATCAGCGGTAAAGACGGCTTTGCTTTATGTAATACAATACTCTGATACCACCCTTTAATAATTATTTTAAATTTAAACTATATTTCTCTGTTGTTCAATAACTTATAGAAGATATTTAAAGTTAGGCGAGGTACTATTTTCAATTTGTAATATAGTACTAAAACCTAGAAAAGGATTAGACCAACAATAGTTTCAGGTTTCATTCTAAAAGGAAAATAATATTATTTATCAAAAATAACTAGATGTCGGAAGGCCAAATCCCGCCAAGAATTGAAATAACCTTTTAATTAAAAGTACATTTAATTTTTAATTATTTAAGTTTCAGAGTATTATTTCACAAATACAATCACCAGGATAAATTGGAAAGGACTCACCGGATATTTCCCTTCGGTAAGGGAAATAAACAACCCAGACTCCGCACTTACACCAAAACACCCACTTTTTTAAAAAACTTAAAATAATCACTATACTTATCACCAAAACTACAAGTTCTCCGAATTTCTATGCGAACTGTCAAGGGTCAGCTCCGCTCGTTCCAATGTTCAGATTTCGACTGTCCTCCCTCTCCCGTCCCCATTCCTTTTATACTATTTACCAGGTACGCGTTATTTGCGATTGTGCCTCCTGTTTGTCAAATTGCCTGTTATTTGCGAAAAAGCCTCCTGTTTGAGATATAGCCTGCTATTTTCGCTTGTGCCTTCTATTTCCCGGTACGTCAGTTACCGTTTTCGTCCAATCAGCGATCTAGGTTCCATGTGTAGAATCTCGTGTTTATGCCAGCCAATCAAATCCCTCAATCTATGTGATCGCATATCCAAAGTTACCAGTCGTATAATCATATTTGTTAACAAGTATTTCTACGGATTTTTAGAAAAGATAGGAGTAAAAATCCTCCTATTTTTTTTGTACTTTAAACTAGAATAATAAACTTCTGTTCAACTAGCTCATGATTTATTTAAGATTATCCTTTGTATTTCCTTGATTATTTTTTTTCTTAGTCTTTGAGGAAATAATCATTTCGTTCTATAATTTTTCACACCACGATACGTATTATTCATCCTGTACTGGTAATACTAAGTATGGAATCCCTTCCGTGATTATTTTCTGTAAACAATTCATATTTTTGAATTTAAAATGAGAGTTTTTTTTTCTTGGATAACAAGGAAGTTTCTAATAAAACCAAATTCGGCCACAGTGTCTGTGAGATTAGACAGTGCTTCAAGTCAGTGCAACACGTTAGATGATGTAAATACCTTAAAGAACAACCTAAAATTGTCAACTAGATTGGTTGTTTATTTTTCGGGTTCGCTGTCTCAAAGTCAAGCAGAATCTCAGCTTTCTTTATTGGAACATAACTCAAATCTTCTCAAAGTATCTAGAAGGATTCTTGATAACTTTTCTGGAATAAATGCAACAGGATAATCTCCAGTTTATTGCAATGCCGCACGGCGATCAAAACACTACGATATCGGTTGAACAGGTAAGTTCAAGTATTTGTTTCTTTTCTCAACTTACTGTCATTGTCTGTAACTTTTGGGCCCAAAATCTTATTGTTATTACTAGTTTGCAATGGCAGGCAAAGGCATGTCTTTTTCTTGTCTTTATCTTATCATTGCAGAATAGTAAAGCAAGTAAGGTTTTTTTTTTTTTTAATGCATCCATGAATATTCATAACAACTCAACGGATCTTTACTAGAATGTAGCTTGTTAATCTCCTCAGTTTGTTAAATAAGTATTCAGCAATTTGTAGACAAATTGTGTTGTCTCCAAGTTGTGTTGTGTGTATTTCTGTTCCAAAAATCTTTCAATTCTAGATTAACAAGTCTGAAATCAGATACTTAATTGTACTTCTGATCTATTCCAGGATGTGTCTTCGCATTGATGCCTACGAGAGAGAGCTGCGAGTGTTTCAAATACCAACTTCTCCGCTCCAACTTGGTGTGTTCATCCTTCCACAACGGGTGAAGTGGCGGACAGGAACATTAGTTTTGTAATACAAATGACTATCTAGGTAATCTTTTACACAGTATGTTTCAGCGAATTTTACTAAAATAATTGGAATTTCTTATCTAACATTCCAATGACCAAGCTATTATGCAAATTTCTTACTTGACCTTGTTTTTAATAATTAATTAAATATAAATATGATCTAGCTTGTAGGAGACTTTTACATATGAGATAGATTTTTATATGTGGTTATGGCGAGACCCTGTATCGGTACACCTGGACCTTGGTTATTTTATAGCAAGGTATGAGTTGTCTTAGGTAATTTGATTCTGTTGGTTAGGTTAGGTTAGGTGAACAGTGACAACAATGCGCGAGCCGAGCGAGCGAAGCGAGCGTGCCGCGGCAGCGGCCGGCGAAGCGCCAGAAACAACCTGTCCTTTTTACGAGTTAAGGATACTTTAAAAGTATGCGCGGGAGCCAGAGAAACGAAACGTTAGCACACCCACCCGCCAACCTGGTGCCCCCCGCGTGCTCCGTTCACCAGTGCTCACCACTACGTCACGCGGCATTGGCATTGTGCACACATGCGCAACAATAAGCGAATCACGGCAAAGTGTCATCTGTGGCCAATTTCTCATCCGCCAACTTGCGTGGCGCATATTATATCTATTTGGAACTGTCAGAAGTTACAGACAAACCAACCCATAGGAGCAAATATTCTTTGTGCCAATAATGTACAGCCCGTATTTTGCGTCACAATAATGTACAGCATGTTATTTTGTGTCATTTTCTTTGGGACACGTTTTATCACGCTGTTCATTATTGGGTCGCAAAATATGGGCTGTACATTATTGGCACGAGGTGATAATGTACGGCCAGTATTGTACGACACGTATTGTACAGCCTGATAATTGGTGGCATGGGACATGAAATATGGGCCGTGCTTTCCTGCCCGTACAATTTGGTGTCATCAAATACGTGCCGTACAATATAGGGATACTATTACATTCTCTTTGAATAGGGACTCCAAAGTAATTGAACTTTTGAGTCATTGGTTTTGTTTTGATTTTGGTTGTTTGATTTGTTTGTTTTGTTAACTTGTTTTAATTTGTTTTGTTCGTTATCACAGACTACTATAGATACTTTCATTATTTATTTAATAATTCTTCAGTAAAGTACTTATGTTAGTATTTTTCGTTGTGTCAAATAGAAAATTGAATAGGAAGTAAAAACTACCATTATTAATTTCATATTAAAAATCCATAATGACTAAAAATAAAGTTGTAAGTTATATTTGGGATGAAAATCTGTTCTATCAGTGCGATCGGCTGCCTCCAATTCCAGTTCGTGTAAGTTAAAATAATTATACAAATAAAAGCTATATAGTACTATTACTTTGTAGAACCAGTATGTACTTACCTAACAATCTAGGTACCTATACGTACTACGTGCCACCAAAGATGATACGAGAAACATCTTTGGTTTGTAAGTAATAAATTTACAAATTTTGGATAATAGATATATACAAACTATTAAAAAACGTTTAATAGATTTACAAATTCTTGAAAATTAGTTTGTACACGACTGTACTTGTGCAAGATCCCCCACCACTGACGCTCGTCAAGTCTCATCTTTGGTGGCACGCACAGTGTTTCTTCTACTTCTTTACAATTTGGAACAGAAATGAAGTAGCCTTCTGCTCTGACGCGGGAACTTATAATAGTTAAATATTTTTTATAGTGGGCCCACATTCTTTATAGAGGTTGAATCATACAAGTCGGCGGATGTGAAGTTAGCTACAAGCTGCGCAATATCCAATCTTGACTGAAGCTCACATGTAGCTACGCATTGATTGGGTTTCGCGCAGCTTCTTGCTAACTTCACATCCGCTGACTTGTATAATTCCGCCTAAAGCCCGCTATAACTATTTTCAATCTATTCTGACTTCCTAACTAATATTACTAAACATGTTCAAAAATATCTTTGACCTCCAATAAAAAAATGTTTTAGCTAAATTAGTACAACGGATATTCACGACATGTACCTATACCTTGAAGGAAAATATGCGCGATAGCAAACGCCATAAGTTTCTCTTGCAGCCTACACCATCACTAACCAACACTGGA
The DNA here is from genome assembly GCA_949316475.1 of Hypomecis punctinalis. Classification (NCBI taxonomy): domain Eukaryota; kingdom Metazoa; phylum Arthropoda; class Insecta; order Lepidoptera; family Geometridae; genus Hypomecis; species Hypomecis punctinalis. The sequence goes on along the minus strand of OX438795.1, from coordinate 24,021,035 downwards.
CACCACATACTATGCAATAGAGTTGTCTACGATTGGAATAGGTTGCCTGAGGATGTCATCTCAGCAAGAACTATAAACACATTTAAGAATAGACTAGACCTTTGGATAAAGAAGGAAAACATTTCTTAGTCAGATAAATACTAATTTAATTCGACTCTGCTTGTTATAGGCATATCAGTATACACTGCTCGCCTATAAACAAATAAATAAATAAATAAAAAAGTATGTGTAAGAAAATGAGAAAAATAATTGTATAAATTGTATCACATTTCAGTCAAAACTCGTTCATCAATTGATTGGAGCATATGATTTGTTTAACAAGTTAAAAGTGGTCAGATCTTCACCGGCCTCATATGAAGACTTGAAAGAATTCCATTCCGAGATATACTTGGACCACTTGAAAAAGTTGACTTCCATTGATGAAGACTATACAACAAATGATGAAGATGAAGAGTTTGGACTTGGTATTACCATTACAATTATTTTGTACAGTTACTGTTGTCAATACAGGGTTTTTCAGAGTAGGAGTGATTCTGAATCACAGCCTTTTTAACCTCCATTGATGAAGGTTATACAACAAATGATGAAGATGAAGAGTTTGGACTTGGTATTACCATTACAATTATTTTGTACAGTTACTGTTGTCAATACAGGGTTTTTCAGAGTAGGAGTGATTCTGAATCACAGCCTTTTTAACCTCCATTGATGAAGGTTATACAACAAATGATGAAGATGAAGAGTTTGGACTTGGTATTACCATTACAATTATTTTGTACAGTTACTGTTGTCAATACAGGGTTTTTCAGAGTAGGGGTGATTCTGAATCACAGCCTTTTTAACCTCCATTGATGAAGGTTATACAACAAATGATGAAGATGAAGAGTTTGGACTTGGTATTACCATTACAATTATTTTGTAGTTACTATTGTCAATACAGGGTATTTCAGAGTAGAAGTGATTCTTAATCACACCCTTTTGGCTTAGTCTACCCATTTTTGAATAACCCTGTATAATTCCAAGCTAGGTTGCAACCTCAAAAAATACTAAATTTCTTTCTCTCTTCTGTGGTCTATATCAGAAAATAACCAGAGTTCAAATAACCAAACAGAGTTCTGCAGTGAAATAGTTTTAAGTGATACCTCAATTGCAAGGTGAATGTATAGTCTGACCGCTTAACTTAGCCCTCGCCTGCGCGGGTACAAGGGCACGGGGGTAGATGACAAAGGAGACTGAGACAAGTGCGGGCGGCGGGGATCTGTAGCCCGTAGGTACCTGTAACTATTTATTTATTTTATTTATTTATTTATTTATTTATTCATCACAGGTTACAGCACCATTACAGTTCAACCAAGTTGATGCTGCCCTTAACATGTTAAATATAAGACACAAACCTAATAGAAATATAACATAATCATTACATACACAGCACAAACTACTTATTCGAAATTATGGGTTTTCACATATTTTCTGCGCCACTTCTGTGAAGTTTGCCAGACTGCACCCAAAAATATCAAAATCATTGGCGATTTTATTTAATAGTGTCAGAGCGCGAGACGTGGGGGCGTACTTTACGAGGTTCGTCCTACAGCTAGGCACTCTAAACGTGGGGAATTCGCGCCTCCTGGAGGTGGCCTCGTCCGGCACACACAGCTGCAGCGCCGCCAGCAGCTCAGGATGAGCGAGCTCCCCGCGCAGCACGCGCCACATGTACTTGCAGAGCGCAACATCTCGCCTCACCCCCAGCTTGCAGTACCCCACCATGCCGATTACGAACATGGTCGGGTACATCAGCGGATAAAATGGGTAGACGCCGTATTCCTTTAAGTACAGGAAGCGCGTAAATTTATTCTGGATTTTTTCCACCATACTACTGTATTTTTCTTCATGAGGATTCCAGACAATGGCGCTCGTTTCCAGACGGCTGCGAACGAGTGCATTGTACAAAATTCTTATTACCTCCGTACTACGGAACTCTTTGCATTGTCTCAGTATAAAACCTAGGTTTCTAAATGCTTTCCCGCATATATCAGAAATGTGATAACGAAACGTTAGCTCGGGTACCATCTGCACGCCCAGGTCCCGCACGCGCGCCGAGCGCGTCAACACCGTGCCGTCCACCTCGTACGGGTACTGCAGAGGCGCCACCTTGCGCCCGTAGCTCATCACCTCACATTTTTTTGCGTTAAAACCTAATTTATTATCGACACTCCACTGCACGACTCTATCTATCGTCGGTGCAAAACTCAACTCGCCAATCTGCCAAAATGGCCATATTGACTTAAGTGCATAGACGTATGTGTCTCTATCAGATGCATGTCCTGGCCAAGTATTATATCTGAAATGTAAAAACTACAGAAGATATGAGCTAATGTTTTTTAGCCAATTTGCACGACATGTGGTTTTCACAAAACTAAACTAACCTATATGCTTTTAAATCAATATGCCACTGTCAGAAACTGTTAGATATAAAAATATCGCAATGTTCAAAATGCCAAAGTGGTAGATTGAATATTTAGCTAAGTATGAAAATTTTAAAACAGCTAAAATACCACAACAGACAACTATTCTAAGTGAGCAGATTGGATAGTTTTCATGGTTCATGTCTAATCAGACCTGTAAATTCAGCATTGAACAACTAGTTTAAGTGGCAGATAAAAATGAATACCTTGGTTTAATATAAACTTGAAATTGATAGATAAAAGGTCAAGTAGCTTATGTGGCAGATACTTTGGTATTGTTAGTAAAAATAGAATAAATGGCGGATTTTCAACCGTTATTACAGTAACTCACCTTAAATATAACTAAAAAAAAGTTAAGAACATACATTTTTTAACTCGATTTTTGAGAAGTCGAACTAAAGCAAGAGCACATCACTAAAATTGACAGTTATTTTTATTTAGTCTACGACAGGTGAATGAACGAACTTCATTCATTTTAACATATTTTCAAATTTTTTTATTGCTCTTCTAGCCGTTGCGTCGAAATGGGGTGTACGTATTTTGCAAACTTCATTTTCATTGTGATTAGATAGATAGGTAGATAGATAAATTCTTTATTGCACACCAAGAAATAAACAAAAAGATGAAACAAAGATACATAAACAGTGTAACAATGGGCGGCCTTATCGCGATCTCTGCCAGGCAACCTTGGGATGGAGAAGACAGAAAGCGTATAAATAATGGACGGGGTGCGCATTAGTTAAAAATATAATTTAGATTACACAACATAAACATACATACTAATAATATTGATATAAATACTTAAAATACCTAAAAATAAAGAAAACAATGCATAAAAAATCATAAAAGAAACCTATGACAAATAATAAACTAATACATAATAAATTACAATATACTACTTACATACATCAACATAAATAACAACAACATTTACATAGTTAAAGAATGGACAATTTCTGCAGGTAATGATTTTTAACCTGATCTCAGTAATTGAGCTTTTCTGACAGTAACGGGCAAGGCATTCCATAACTGGACTGCCTGAAAGGCAAATGAACGGCCATGAAAAGTTTCACACCGTGCGGTAGGGGTCATAAGGGAAAGGTTATCCTTGGATCGGAGGGGAAAGGAATGAGCATCACGCCAGAAGGAAAAAGAGTCTTTAAGATAGCGTGGGGTAGAAAGATTGAAGAGGATGTTACAAAGAAGATTAAGGATATGTGCATTCCGACGAAGACGAATCGGAAGCCACTTGAGCTTAGAACGAAAATGAGATACGTGGTCATATTTGCGTAACCCAAATATAAACCTAATGCAATAATTTTGGAGTCGCTCAAGCTTATCAAGTTGGGCTTCAGTAAGATCTAAAAAGCTGGCTTCAGCGTAATCCAAAATAGGAAGAAGAGACTGTGCGAGCGCAACTTTAGTAGCTAGGAAGTTTCGGAGCCGTCTAAGAGAGCTACCAGCAGCAAACAACTTGCAGCTGATCGTTTTAATATGAATATCCCAGTATTGCGTACGATCAAACATTACACCGAGGTTTTTTACAGATTCATTATGTATATGGCAAAGTGATTCCATCGAACTCTAGGCCAGTCGATTCTTGAAATGTTATAAGAACTGCCAATTAGAATGACTTGTGACTTTGCGGGGTCGATCTTTAAGCCAAAAGATCTGCTCCACTCTGTTACTTGGTAGAGATCAGAATTTATAGCAGCTATCGCTGAACCTAGATTATCTAGCCGAGCTTGCGAATAAATTTGAAGATCGTCTGCATAAAGGTGATAAGAAGAAGAAGGCCGTTGCGATATAGAATTAATGAAAAAAGCAAAAAGAAGAGGAAATAGCACACCGCCTTGTGGCACACCTGCAGTAGTGTCACACCAGGAAGAAAAAATATCTCCAAGGCGAACCCGCTGCCGGCGTCCGTACAGATAACTGTAAAGCCAGTCGATTGCTGATGGAGATATGTTAGAAGAGCGCAATTATGCTAATAAAATGTCGTAGTCAACAGTATTGAAGGCATTGCTGAAGTCCAACAGGGTAAGAACAGTAAGCTTACCGTCATCCATACCCAAGCGTATGTCGTCGGTGATCTTAATAAGCGCAGACAGTGCTATGCCTAGGACGGAAACCGGATTGGAAAGGATTGTGGAGATCATGTCTATTAAGGTAATCGTTCAGCTGTCTGTGAACAAGACGCTCCAGAACTTTGGATAAGAACGGAAAGATAGAGATAGGTCGGTATTCGGAAAAGGATTTCTTAGGTAGTGGTATGATCTGTGCATCTTTCCAGGCTGTAGGAAATATTCCACAAGAGATAGAATTATTAAAAATGGTACACAGGATGGGAAGGATGATGTCTAAAAGAGGCAAAAGCATGTTCCGGCTCACATTGTCACCGGAACACTGCAAATGATGGCCAATAAAATATTTAATTCTATATAAATGGTGTTTTACACGTTTGTTGCCCGTAGTAGTTTGTAATAGGATCTTTTTAGAACATCGATTTTTTCCGGGCCGGTCAATAGTTTTAAAAAAATGACAGGTGTCAAAGTGACAGCTGTGGTAAACAACTTCATAAAAATAATTAGAATATTTATGCGTATCATCGTTTTTCCTACTTTCTTCTTTATGAAGGGGTTCTTGTTGAGATTCATACACAGCATGACCCAAACTAAGTAGCCATGCCCCCTTGAGTATAGTCTGGTAAGTTACTGAGATATATTATATTATTAATATATTTTTCCACAAAAAATTGCAGCACCGACTTTCACTGTGTACAGAATTCAAGCGAATAGATGTGACATTCCATTGGCGAAAATATCGATGAACATACACAAAAATACATACAGAAGAACATATTACCTCCTCCTTTTTGGAAGTCGGTAAAAAGAAATTAAATATTTAACCTTGCATCATACTGTATGATTACATTGTAACTACCTCACTAACAACTTTGACTGTAGAAATTCATGGAATAAGCATATTACACAAAAGTAACCTAACCTAACTGCCACATCAGTTACTTTAGTACTGTATTATTTTTTTGTATAGTAGATTTGCTACTATACAATACTAGCCAATCTGCTTTAAATTTCGTAAAAACCATAAAATATATATTGTAGTATATTACCCCTTAAGACAACCGCTTATTACATATATTTTCCAAAAAAAAAATAGTTTTTGCTTAATATCCGATCTACACGTTGAAGTTTTATAATCAAAAAATTTCAAATCCGTCTCCTGAAAAGTTTGTCATTTGCAGATTGGCTACTTTAGCTCTGACCCGACGCTATGTCTTGTTGAAGCCGCTCACAATCTGATCCGTCCGATACCGACATGAACAACTTGAGGTCGTCCGCAAAAAGCAAGCATTCCGCACTACGCACCACCTCAGGGAGGTCGTCAATTCGTCAACTAGTAACTTTGTAATTCTAGGGAAAATAATAATAGTTTTGTATGGAAACTTACATGTAGGTACATGATCTTTTCTTTTATCACAAAAAAGTTGATTCGAAAGACTAATTACTGTAGCTCCTCAATATAATATTTGTCCCCAAGTTAAAACTTATACCATGAAAGCTGTATGATAAAATTCTTCTTGTTACATATTTCAGGATATGACTGTCCTCCTGTATCCAACATGTTTGACCTGGTGGCTGCTATAGCTGGTGGAAGTATTGCTGCTGCTAGATGTCTGATATTAGGCATAGCTGATGTTGCTATCAACTGGTGTGGAGGATGGCATCATGCACAAAGGTATCTTTTAAATTTGGAATTTTCCATTAATCACAAGCTGTTTTTTAACAACTTAAATTAAACTTCTATATCAGACTAGGTCGAATCGCTCAACTTGGCGGCTGTGATGTTTTAGCTACAAGCTGTGGATAACCTAATGACTTAAGCTGGAAACATACTATCGGACGCGGCTGACGGACGCGACTGACAGCCGCGACTTTGCAATGTGCACAGTCTTAAAACATCCGGCGCGCCAGATCGCTCTCGGACGTCCGAACGCTCAAGGTCAGCCCAAGGTGACGTCCGCGACTGATGTCCGATAGTGTGCACGGCTCAGTGTACATTCTTTATCCAGATAGATACTTAACAGTCTCGGCTGTCAGTCACAGCCGTAAGCCGCGTCCGATAGTATGTTTCCAGCTTTAAGCTCACTTAATAGCAGCGCGTGCGCAAGGATTGGAGTCTCCGCAACTTGTAGCTACAGCCGCCAAGTTGAATTATTCGACCAATATCAGGAAATCGTGTGTATTTTTGGTACATAGTTGAATGAAATTTCTTAAACACAGATGTAATCTGAAAAAACAAATAAGAGAAAACAGAATAATATAATTTGGTAAAAATGATAAGACACTTATTAAGGTTGCAATTTGTTTTTAACTGGCTTAACAATGTAAAAAAAACACATTTCAACAATCATTATATCCTCCGCCCCTAAATTAATGTAAAAAATACTAGTAATGTTATGGTACCTACTCATATTAAATCTTCAATTTTCAGGTTTCGTGCCGAAGGATTCTGCTATGTCAATGATATTGTGATTGCAATTGAGAAACTCAGGAAAAAGTTTCCCAAAGTCTTGTACATTGACCTTGATGTCCACCATGGTACTAACTGTTTCTGTTGATAAATACACAAAATGTTTTTGATCCAAATGTTGTAAACTATGATATAAGCGCTACATTTAATTTCTTCTTTGATCTCATCAGGAGATGGCGTCCAAGATGCCTACGACAATAGCAAGTCCGTATTCACGCTGTCATTCCACAAGTACGAGCCCGGCTTCTACCCGGGCACGGGCGGTATAGCAGATATTGGAGCCCTCGGCGGCACGGGCTACTCCTGTAATGTGCCGATGCATGCTGCGTACCGGGATGACACTTTGGAGTATATGTTTGACAAGTAAGATATGTATTACATACGAGGGTCAAACTGAAAGTTCTTAGAACTGGCCACTTATAAACAATATAATAAAAAAATAATTCTATAATTTGAAAATAGAACTCTTTGCCAATATTACTGAGTATATACTTCATTCATTTGTCATTTGTTTTACGATTTGGCGGCAAATTGAAAATTGTCTGTGTCACGTCAACATGAATTTAACACGAGAAAATTTTCGTGCAATGATTTTTTATGACTTTCGATGTCATTTAAGTCAACAAGAAAGTTATGATAGACTACGATTGGCCTTTCACGATGAAGCCCCATCTCGTGCGACTGTTTACAACTGGTTTAATGAGTTTAAACGTGGTCGCACTAATCTCACTGATGATTTACGTGAGGGACGGCCTTCTACGGCGACGACTGAAGATAACATCTGTGTTGTGCGGCGTATGATAGAGACTGACAAAAGAGTGACCTATCAGCAGATTCGGACAAGCTTAGGCATCGGTATGAGTCAAGTGCACAAAATCCTACACGAACATTTAGCGGTCAGGAAGCTTTGCGCCCGGTGGATACCTCATAATTTGACTGAGGCTCAAAAACTCCATCGTGTGGATTGGTGCCGTAAAATGATTGAAAGATTTAACGGAGGTGACTCAAATGCTGTGTTCGACATACTAACAGGTGACGAAAGCTGGATTTACTGTTATGATCCTGAAACCAAAAGACAATCTGCTCAGTGGGTGTTTCCTTTCGAGGAGTTGCCAACTAAAGTGAAGAGAGATCGAAGTGCGGGGAAAAAAATGGTGGCCTCGTTCTTTGGAAGGATAGGTCATTTCGCGACAATTGTGTTAGAGGATCAAAAAACAGTTTCTGCAGAATGGTACACTACCAATTGTTTGCCACTTGTCTTGGAAAAAGTTCGAGAGAAACGACCTCGCAGTAGGATCCTCCTTCACCACGACAACGCCTCATCGCACACCGCCAAGCGAACGATCGACTATTTGGCGACATCAAACGTTGAATTACTGGGTCACCCGCCGTATAGCCCCGACCTCGCGCCTTGTGATTTTTATTTATTTTCAAAAATTAAAGAAAAACTTAAAGGAAAGCGGTTTATGAATGCTGAAGAAGCGGTGGCTGCGTATCGCGATGCCATTGAAGAGACCCCTAAGGACGAGTGGGCAAAGTGCTTTTCCCAGTGGTTCCATCGCATGCAGCGGTGTATTGACGTGAATGGACAATATTTAGAAAAGATATAATAAAACTAATAACTGGCTAATGTAATCAGTTTTTGATTTTCTAAGAACTTTCAGTTTGACCCTCGTACTAGACATGATGATTAGAAAACTACGATATCAGTAAGTCAGTGTTCACGCTGTCATTCCACAAGTATGAGCCCGGCTTCTACCCGGGCACGGGCGGTATAGAATATATTTGTACCCAGTACAGTGTTCAACCAATGCTAATGCAAAACCCTATATAAGGCCTCTGCTAGAGTATGGGTTCCAGGTGTGGAGTCCTTACTTTAAGAAAGATATTGATTTGCTTGAAAGTGCACAAAGAAAAGCCACCAGGATTCCATATGCTCTGCGCCGCAAGACCTATGAAGACAGGTTAAAAACTCTTCGTCTCACGACCCTCGAAGAACGACGATAGCGTGGAGACTCGATTGAGACCTTCAAAATTCTCAATGGCTTCTATAATCTTCCGGATATCCACGACATGTACACCTTGAAGGAAAATATGCGCGATAGCAGACGCCATAGAATCCTCTTACAGCCTACACCATCACAAACCAACACTGCACACCACATCCTCAGCAATAGAGTTGTATTTGCCTGAGGATGTTTTCTCGGCAAAAACTATAAACACATTTAAGAATAGACTGGACCTTTGGATACAGAAGGACAAAATTTCCTTGACAGATAAATACTAATTTTATTCGACACTGCTTGATATAGGCACATCAGTATACACTGCTCGCCTATAAACAAATAAATAATTATTTGGATTGGGTGGTATTTGCCAAAGTGTACAGTCAGGATAAAAATCATGGATTTATTTTCTTGTTACAGAGTATTTAAATCAATATACAAACAGTTCTCGCCCGATGCGATAGTAGTACAATGCGGCGCGGACGCCTTAGCGGGCGACGCGCTCGGCGGCGGGAACCTCTCTACACGCGGGTACTGCACTTGTGTGCGGACCGTACTTGATATGGGGACACCTACCATGCTGCTTGGAGGAGGTAATAATATCTCACTTTAAAAATCCTTCCCAAAATCAAGCATAGTATTATAAGGGACTCGAATAGTACACTGGTTTCTCCTGAAGTTAGGTGTTGAGTCAATAAAATTAATAAGAAAGGGCACTAAAAAGCTTCCTATGCTTAACGAGTGTGAGTGAGACAATGTTGTGCCGACGGCTCAGTTATCATACATAATGTACAATGCGGCGCGGACGCCTCAGCGGACGACGCGCTCGGTGGCGGGGACTTCATTATACCACAGTAAAATATCTTCATACAAACGTGCCGCTCTCGGTTTGAATGTGTGCGTGCGCGCCGCGCGCCGTGTCGGCACGCGGTTTCACGCACACGCTAGCATAATACATGGCGGAATAAGGTGGCGGCAGTACGGGCTGTGCAGCGCGACTTTGAGCACGTGCGTACGTTACATGACCGCTCGCGTTCGTCAACTCTCGCCGGCCACTTACCATAATATTCATTATTACGAGTAGGTATCATGACTTCAAAAAGGGAAAAAAATATTGTAGGTACCTAGTGGTTTCGGGTGCCTCAATATCGATTTCGCAAACCCAGACTTATCATTCTTCATAGTTTCTACTGAAACAGAAATGCAAGTACCTACTTTTACATCTTATTAGAAAATGTGGTATTGTATTGTTTATTTCACAGTTTATTTGCTTTATTAAGAGCGTAGCCGAGTCGCATTTTTCCATATAAATGTATTCCCAAATTTACTTCCTGAATACTATGTTTAGAGCTAAAGTTTATTTTAAGAAGTCTAGTTTTACTATAAAACAGAACTTTTTATTGCATAAATTTAGATCAAGTGCTGCTTGTTCGAAAATATTAACTAAAAGTAAAAGTGACAACCCTGGGGATCAACGCACGAGTAGGCTAATAACTCGGCGGGCGGCCTTAGATAACCTACTGTTATGTATTTACTGTGATTATACGCGGGTACTGCACTTGTGTGCGGACCGTACTTGATATGGGGACACCAATTTTTGACTTTCAGAAGTAGTTGCAAGATACTGATTTTTTTTCAAATCAAACGGGTATCCCCTCCAAACACTATGCATCACAGCTAACTGACTCCGAGGTATTGTTGTCCACCACCATACCAATAATTTAGCTTTCAGAAAACAGTTGTATTTTTTGCGCTTACTTCCTGGGCTATAACGGCTGAATTTCACTTATTTTCAGGTGGGTATACCTTTCCCAATGCAGCGCGACTCTGGGCTTCCATCACAGCGTTGGCTGTTGGAGTGACCTTAGACGAGAACATTCCAGAACACGAGCACTGGGAGCAGTACGGCCCCGCCTACACCATACACGTACACCCTACTCTAGCTAAGGATAACAATAGCAGAAGCTATTTGGACGAATGTATAGCAACTATACAAGGTATTATGTAATTATTAGACTGCGACTTTAGACGAGAACATTCCAGAACATGAACACTACGGCCCTGCCTATACTATACACTGTACTCTAAGCTAAGGATAGCAATTATCATCATCATCCACAACCTTTATCCTACTGCGAGTATAGGCCTCTCTCTTAGCGATGATTTATGTTAGGAGGCCGTGGGACGGGCCCGTACGATGCAAGTGCCATACATTTTGTGTAAAAGCCCGGACGGGCCCCGTCCGAGCGTCGTTTACATCGTACCGGCCCCGTCCTAATATACATCATCCCTTATAGTGCCGTCTTTCTTATAATAATAGCAGAAGCTATTTGGATCAATGTATAGCTACTACCTATATTTTTTTTTAGAAAACGCCTAATGAGAACGCTCGCTTTGTAATACAGAGGTTGTGGATTTCGGTCACATATCGGCAAGTTTTTTGGAACTTTTTTATCACCCCCATGCCGATTAGGAATCTAAATGAAGGGGTCTGCCGGGCATTCCTTCCATTCATAAGCAGCAGGGGCCTTATTGTGTAAGCGCTCTGACGTTCGGTTTCGCTTTTTCTCCTGCTCGCGCCAGTTATCACGCCACGAGAGCGAGCCACGAGCCTCAGACCCGAAACAGAAGATAGAGAAGAATATTTTACCTAATTTTATCCTTTTTTTTTGTTACAGGTAATTTAGATAAGTATCTGCAAAAGAAGTCTGATAGTAATAATTCCATTCAAGCAAGTGAAAGTTCACTACTTCGACAAAACAAAGGGAAAAGTAACATACATCATCATAATAGCTCAAAGCAATCTCAAAAGAGTGACCCTATAGAAACTGAAGATATTTATACATTTATGGATTAAAACTACCTAACAAATCATTTGGTGCATTTTCTTTTCACACTACCCTCATACTTATTTTATGCGGTTTCATATCATTTTATGTTTTCATGACTATGAAATTAAAGTCCGTTAGCTGGATTCTTTATTATTCGTCTTGAAAATCTAATATCATAGACAAAAGTACTCAAGTAGACGCGCAGACGCAGAACAATTGAGCGTACGTCGCAAAAAGCTCGAAAATACGTATTATTTGTAGATGGCGCTACTAAATATCCTTGTGAATATGTATTTTGATACAGAGCACCGATTAAAATAGATTACTATGATGCAATTCCTAAAGATTTTTTTAGATCTGTACAGTTACTTGAGTACTTTTGTCTATGCTAATATTATAATAGTCACAGTGCAGCCAAGGCCAAACAGCCTCTCTCAAGTCGAATGCACAGCAGTAGAGTTTACTAAATGCGCCTGTGGAGTTTTAGCAGTATAGACCGAATAATATAAGTCGGCTGATGTGAAGTTAGCCACAAGCTGCGCAATGCTTAATCCTGGCTGAAGCTCACATAAAGCAGTGCGTTGATTGGGCTTCGCGCAGCTTGTAGCTAACTTCACATCCTCAGACTTGTATGATTCGGCCACATCCTCAGACTTGTCCGATTCGGCCGAATCCAAGTCTGAGGATGTGAAGTTAGCTACAAGCTCCGCGAAGCCCAATCAACCACAGAGGTACCAGAGGGATAATGTGGGCGATCGAGAAAAGAAAGAAAGAGGTAAAGAGATGCAATGATTTAGTATGACATGTGTTAGAAAAAGTATCTCGATTCAGTAGCTAGTTACCGCAATTTTCTCTCAATAGTGTCAAAGTCCAATTCATATTCGACAACAGTCTCTTGTTGTAATAGCTCTGTAATTCGGCCTAACACGAAAATGTTTCGTCACAATAATTTAGCATCAAACTTGTGAAAATCAGTTTATACACACTTGTGAAAATCAGTTTATACATGCAAAACTGTTTATTTACGTCTAAATTAAAATCTAGAATCAAACTGATCCCAGTAATATGTTTTTCAAAACTACTTACTATTACATACAGGTAGATAGAAAAACTCCATAATAATTGGAAAAAAATATATTTTTAAGTTCACGCACTGAACTGTTCAGCACACAGAAGTTACCAAGTAACATAATTTTAAGGCATGTATTGAAAACAAAATGTATTCTGGGGTCTCTAAATAAAATTGCTTATTGTGTGGTTTATTTCTCCAGTTGAACATTCAATAACTATAATGGTTTCCAAGATTCAGTCAGAAGTGATCCGTCGACGCAGATTACCCCCTTACAGATACCGCATTACGACGTTAATATCAAAGTCATGACATTACTAGTCTATAGCAGCACTTGCTAAAGCATGAATTTCTTCCTCGCTGACGTCAGTTGTGTGTACTTGAGGAGGTATTCAGGCCTAGCTCGCCTAACAATTATCCAAACATGTTTCTCATTAAGTTTCTATCACCTCAAATACGGAATTACTAGGGTAATCTGTGTTGCAACTACAATGACTACAAACGCTCTCACGTTCTCAAAACCGACTCTGGATTTCCGTTGTTTTCTTAGCAGTGTACTTCAAGACATCACAAGATTGTTATTCGAAATGCCAACGAAAGAGAAAGAAAATTAAGTTTGTACATTGTACCTGGAAATTAACAGCTTTGAAGGTTTTTTTCGACTTTGATGGTCTAAATGCAGAAATAAACCCCTCAACAACATATTTTGACATAATCACTAATCTCAGGCAAAACATTTTGTCCAAGTATAAAATGCACAATTTGTTCAATACAAAAGCTTGGATCTTTACCCCACACCAATCGAACCAAGTATTTACATTAGTTTACAATTGAAGCCAGCTCAGATACGGAGCGAGCGAAACGGAATTTAATTCTAACATTTCACTGAACATATCAAAGACTTTAGTATATTTTCCTCAAAGATAAATATTTTTTTAAGCTTTAAAACACCTAAACATAATATATGAAGAGTTTTGAAAGATGTACGTAAACTCAAATTATAAATGCCTAGTTTTTGTTAACTTATCTCTTATTGCAAGCAAAAATGGTGATTGACGAAAAGCGAGGCTTCTGGGTTTAACTAAGTCATAAATAATTTGGATTTCCAGCAGATTTGAGAAACGAGTCAAGGCAAGCCTGAATGTTTCTTAGAAAGATGGTGTAGAATGAAGATGAAGAGTTTTGATTTTATATTGCGAAAATTATTAGATGAAAGAATTTTAAGATATTGAGTAATAGTTATTTTTGTTGCTGTGACTATTTCGTAATTGTCATGCGTAATCATAAGTTCACTTGCGCACTTTGACTGTTTTTCATCTTGATATTTCAACTAATTTTTTCTACATGAAATTCTGTTTTATAATTTACTAAACAACTCCTAAGTGACAATTCTATAATGTTTGCTATCCTTTTCCATGAATTAAAAAGAAAGGAATTTGCTGATAATTTTAGACTAGTCAGATTAGTGAGTCATACATGAAATATGAGATCATCATCTGTTGATTTAGTTCCAGCAACAAAAATAATTTAAACATCGTTGCAAAAGACTCTTTGAGCTCGCAAAATCATTTGCGTTCCTTGACATGTCACTCTGCTGTGAATCCAAGTTAAATTACAAGAACCATTTCCCTATCCTAATCCGTTGGCCGCTTTTCACTGTGTTTCTTGGTGAATTCCTCCGCATTTTTTAAGAACTTCTTCCTATCTTTGAGATATTCTTCAGCGAGCTCCGCGCGTAGAGGGTGCTCTGGCTCAGGGTCGTTTACGAGGGCCACTAGTGCTTGGATAACTGAAAACAAAGATAAATGTACATTAATACTTTACATCGCTTTCATATGCTTTACAGATATAAATAAAATAAAAATAGCCTTTATTCACTAATATATGACCTTATAAAACATATTTTTACTCTTATTTCTATTTCTTAAATACTAGGTTGTTCACTCTGGACATAGGCCTCCTTTAGAATTTGCCAGAGCTCTTTATCTCTAGCTTTCCTGTGCCACCCTGTCAGCAGGTAGTTGTCCCACTTTTTTTGAGGCCGTCCCCTGAACCACTTCCCGTCTCTTAGGTACCAGAGCATGGCCTCTTTGGTCCATTTATCTTTTTAACATGCTTTTATTAGTTTCACCTGTATGTTTGTTTGCTTGTAACCAACCACTTTGATCGATTTTGACCTACTTTGGACTTTGATTTTCTTTAAACTTTGCACACCTATCAAAGTCAATGCATTTATAAAAAAAAAATTATGAATCCTAAGCGTGTTTTTTTAAAACTAATTTATATTATTCGCTTCTCAGTACATGCCCAAACCAAAGCAATTTTGATTTTTCAATTTATTGGCTTACATCTGCTATGCCTGTGGCCTTTATTGGCTTACATCTGCTATGCCTGTGGCCTTTATTGGCTTACATCTGCTATGCCTGTGGCCTTTCGGATATAGTAGGGCATTAATTTTAAAACTCAGTATCATGAATGAGTAAGAGAAGCAACCATGCTGCTTAAAACAAGTGACTTAGTCTATGTCTACTCAATCAGAGATTGTAAATTTAAGGATGATAAATAAATAATTTGTAAACAATAGTATAGTAGTATTAATTAGCTTCTGAAACACATTTTAGTGCAGATATCAATGAGAACCTTAGCAAGTTAATTGATAATCTTTATGATGTAATTTGATAAAATAAAAAATATAGTATGTAGTTTTTCAATAGTTTCCCAAGTTTATTGTAGGTTTATTAATTGTAACAGATTTACAAGTAATAAGGTTGGTTATTTTCATGAATTGGGTTGGTTTATTTGTTGATTCAGGGTTAATTCTATATTTTGACACATGAAGAAAAATATTCTCATGTAAATATTGTGTTTCAGTACAAAAAAAAAACCGGACAAGTGCAAGTCAGGCTCGCACATCATGGGTTCCGTACAAACATATTGTTAAAATAATTAAAAACCTGTTTTAGCATGTGCTAATGAAGTTATTTTATATGATACCTTACATGATATGATTTACTCACTTGAATTTTTAACCCATATTTTGTGAATTTCGAGGCCCTATTTTTATGTGATTTAAATTAAAATGTACAGTTTTCAGATTTATTCCTATATTTGTACTCTAAGACGATGTTTTTCGCCAAATTTCATAGTTCTATGTCAACGGGAAGTACCCTGTAGGTTTTGATTTTTGTGAGCGTTGAAATATGCATTTTTACGACATAAACGGCTCTAACTGTTTTATATGGTAACTGAGAAGCTTTTCTTTTACAACAACTGCAAGAATTCATAGGTTTACGTATATAGTTTAAATTACAACTCGATATCTTTACGCGTTCCCGAGATAAAGAGTCTTAACATACACACAGACGGACAGACGGACAACAAAGTGATCCTATAAGGGTTCCATTTTTTTCCTTTTGAGGTACGGAACCCTAAAAAGCAACAATAGAGAGATTAGAAGATGCTTACCTTGATCAGTCTTGGTGGCGGGTTTCCAGTTTTCAGCACTGATGATGGGCAGGCACACCTGGCCTTTCTCATCAATGTTCGGATGGTATATCCTCGTTTTGAAGCTTATTTTGGGAGGCTTGAAGGGGTACTCTGCTGGGAAGTTAATCTCTATGCGGAAGGCACCCTTGTTGTACGGGGGATTCTCCTGGAAACATTTAGAAGTACTATGAGACCCTAAATTACATTGTCAGTTAAAAGAGTACAAAAAAGGATACAGAGCATCCTATACACTCCTTTGTACCCTATAGATATATAATATACATAGATAGGATTCAGAGTACTAAAACTAAATTGTTCAGGAAGTCTTAGTTTGGAACTGAAAAATGAAACTTAGATAAAGCAGTTTTAAGCTTGAGAAAAAATTACAATAGTTTTTGTACAGAAGTGGGAGTAATGTGCTTGAAAGAGTGAAAAAAATTGAGTAGGTTGACATTCTTAACTCATTTTGAACCAAAATGGTGCTATGCCCTTATGTTATTACTTTAACTGTTGATGCATATAGTTCTCATGCATTTTATTTTTCTAATAAGTACTATGAGAGTAATTTGTAAAGTCATCAATCATTAAATGGATAATCATCCATCCATCAGCCATAGAATGTCCACTGCTGGACATAGGCCTCCCCTATGGACCTCCAATAAGACCGGTTGGAAGCAGCTTGCATCCAACACAATCCTGCAGTCTTAATGAGGTCATTCTCGAGTGGAGACGACATACCGGCAAGCGCAGCATAGGATGTCCACTCACAATAGACAATGCCATCTTTCAATTACAATCAACAGTCAACATTATTATCATGATGACTTTCTAAAGGTGTTTAAGTAACAAAATGTATGTTATCCTCATAGTAATTTGATGAGTCATGGATATAATTTTGTTTATAGACAGATACCTACACTCCTCATGAGTCATATTTTTATTTAAAACTAATACACCAAAATACCCATTGAAACTTCAATAATAGATTTGACTAGGTTTTGTGCACCAGAATTAAATTATATTTTGTAATCTATTGATACCTACCCTATATCCAACTAGATAAAATGTTACATGCAGCTTCCAAAACAATAACTTATTTCATACACAAATAGTCTCAATCAATACGTCACTGACAATATATTTACTAAAAATACCTAAACCTGTAGAAAACTGATTAAAGAAGGAAATTCCCAGTTACATTTTTACTTACAGGAACAATCAGTCCTTGCCATGTCAGAATGTTGGCTTCATCAACTTGTATCTCCCTAAAAGACCTCATCCCCGACTGCCGGATATCATTGAGCTCCTGGAAATACAACAAGTTCAATAAAATACTAGATTTACTGCTATCTAGGTTATTGTTTATCAAATTACGAACTTCTAGTTGGAATTTTTGCAAAAAATTATCATTTAATAATAACTAATATTGGCCTGAAAATACTTGGCCCTGACTTTAACTGGAGTTAAATTGATGCAGAGATATTCATTTCTATGATTAAAACTGATGTCTCACCTTTTGGAGTCTCCTCGTTGCAGCCATTGTATGGACAGGGGAGCTGTCAGAAATACAACCTTAGAATTTGGAAAAACACTTAAGTAGAAATTGAAAATAACTATTTAGAGGTCCACGTGAACACCATAGCTAGGCAAAGCAATAGAAAATAAATACGGGTTGGCAATAAATCGTCACAAAATTACAATTGCAAAACGAGAACCAATTCTGCCAGCCGTCAAAATTGCTCTGCTGCGTTTCGTTCATACATTGCAACGAAAGGAATATAATCAGAATCACAAACTACTATAGTTTGTTCAGAATGAATATTAATTTCTAAGGTCAATATTAATTTGTAAGGTTTCATCGAGCTTTTTAAATATATTTTAATGTATTTGATGATTTTTAGAGCCGTGTTATATTCTTTTTTGTCTTGTTTTGAATTACAAAAATATTCAGAATATGTATGTACTTTGTTTTTGTAAGATTTTTCACAAAAAAATCTAAACAGAGAGTAACGAAACGCACGTTATATAATCTGTGTACCTAAGATCAAAGTACAGCGCCATCTATTGTAAACGTATGTAAAGAATGTTTTGTTTTTAGTACATCTACTCGGCAACAGATGGCTTGCAAAAATAAAGCCATCATCATCTTTCCACCACTTCCCCATGCGTGATGAGAATTGGCCTCAGATACCCTCTATGCAGATACTCCCCTTCCTTAGCCAAGGCTTGGTGCTAGAGGTCATAACCCCTGAGAAAATTGTTGTGCTGCTAGTGATATTTCCTACTCTGAGCAGGAAGCCACTCGTTGGCCAGGGCAGCTAGGCGACGATTTTGGTCAGTCTGCGTGAGCTGTTAACTGAGTGTAACCATCTGTTCGGTGTTGACTTCCTCTGTGTACACAGCTTTTTCATTGGGAAGTACTCGTCGTGATTTAACATCATACGGAAACAGCTGTAGTTTCAATTTACATGTAAACCTGGACTAACCCCTCTGTTTTAAGTAAATGCTCCTTGAAGTAAAAAACCTCATACAATTTCTCTATGAGTGCATTCCCTATGATAAGTGTGTGAGAAGGTTAATAAACTACACCTACCTAACCCAGGTGATACAAAAGGGGCAAACCATAATTATGAACAATTTTTACTACGGGGCCAACCCAGAATTCGTGTAAAAATCAGCTGTTTCATACATAGTCGATTCAGAGTAGCAATTTTGTATGAAACAGCTGATTTTTTACACGAATTCTGGGTTGGCTCCATTGTAAAGGTTGTTCGTAATGATGGTCTTAACCACCCCATTTCGCCTTAGTTCAGGGCAAGGAGATAGCCCTGTATGTTTATTATATCTATCTCTTTTTCCCGATCAGTCGTCAGAAAGCGCATATGAGTTTCAGTCAGGATTGGGTATTGCGCAGTCCACGTCCGCCCACTTGTATGATTCAGCCTGTAACCTCTAGACCAGCCCTGCTATAGCAAATAAAAAATCAGAAACGTACGGGGCCAGCTGCCTACTTTTGCCCATCTTAAAAAATAGAAATGACTTTCAAATCCTCGGGTAGTAGCGTTCGTAGTTTGACTGGGTGTTTGTCAGCGATCACCGAAATTAAACAACTTTTCTGCACGGTTCGTATTTGGATGGGTGACCGCGGGTGGCACTTTCCAACTGAGCGCTACCGTGGCTCGGATGGCACGTTAAATTGTAGGTCCCGGTTGTTTTAACCGTATTATTATCGACTTTGCATTTTTTCTATTTTTTCATAATGATGCCGTTTATCCATGTCAGAGGCAGGCGGCCTAAAAACTATGACACCAGGGCTAGCCACCCGGCCTATACGAACTTACTTTAATTCTCTGGTGGGCACCGTCCACTTGTACTCGCTTTCACCCAATGTAGATAAAATCCCCTAAATTTAGCGTGTTAAATAAAAGCCATTTTGTGACTATAAACTTTTATTACGATTCTCCGAAATGTGGAACGAAATTGAAATACATATAGTTAAAAAATGGGCTATTACCATAAACATATAATAACAAAATGTTTAATTTGAGGGTATAAAAAGAAAATGTATGTAAATGTATTTATTCTTGGCCGCATTCGGCACTTGTTAGACTGTTAAAATAAAAGACTCTCAATCATATTTCGACTAATTATGCCTAAAAAAGTTTGTCTTCAAAGCACCGCGGAGGATATATTAAGCGCCACACATATCGACGGATGAGAAGTTAGCCGCAGATGACACTTCGCCGTGATTTGCTAATTATTGCGCATGTGTGCACAATGCCTATACAGATGGCAAAGTAGTGAGCTCGGGCGTAGGGAGCGCGCGGGAGGCATGAGGTTAGCGGGCGGGTGTGCCCGGGCGTCTCGTCTCTTTGGCTCCCGCGCGTATCTATATTTCGGCTTTTGCGCAGAACGCTGCGCATAACTTACCATCCGCCGATTTGTGTGGCGCTTAGTAGAACGATGCGGTACACTAACCTCTAGTAAACGGTTCAATTTGGCTTGAACCAATCATATGGAGGCCGAGTCCAATATGGCTATATTTAGCGTACATATTAACTTTAGGCTTTATTTTTAAAGTGACAAAAAGATGGAAAATTAATATATCAGAGCTTTTAGTACAGGTTTTGCATAGTTTACTTAACTTGCGCATTTGCGTGTGGCTCCATACATTTCAGTTAGTTTTTCCTCGTTTTCGCCAGGGGCGCTGTACAAAAATGTATAAGGACACACGGACACTACTGTAGTTTCAATTTACGTTTAAACCTGTACTAACCCCTTAGAGGTTGCCAAATCTACAGGGTGAGTGAAGATTCAGTTCACATTTGGATTTAGTTTGTAACGAGAGCACATAATTTATCAAAACGGCCTAACAACCACCGAACGCGGCCTTCCCGAGTAATCAAAAGAGGGGGGGAAAGGAGGTCGCATCGACGACGTCGTCAAGTTAGTCATCGTGCGCGCGCTCGTCGTCGCGGCGACGGTTGCGCTGGCGCCGGTTCCACCCCTCCCGCGGGCGCTCGCGCTGCCCCCGCCCCTCGCCGCGCCCGCCCCCGCCGCCGCGCTGGAAGAAGGAGCCCTGCTTCTCGAAGATGCGCTCGTTCGAGTCCACTAGGTTGCCCACCTGCAGAACAAAATGGATAATTAGGTCTTTCGGTAGTGTACCGATTTCTGTATGTAATCCCTTCCGCAGAAAGGAAGGGATTCCATTCAAGAAATCGCGCGTCAAATGTAACAGGGAATATATTGAGACTATCATTGTGATCATCATCATTTTAGACTACTTTTACTGCAGGATCAACGTTGAAATCACGAAAAAAATTAACTGTTACACATTTCACACAAGCGAACCTTTTTTTTTGTATGGAACAGCTAATTTTATAATAATATTCACAACTTCATGATAATAGTAATTCTCTTAGTGAATCCTGTACAAGAATTGAAAATAATCTACCTAGTCTCAGAGCAAATAAAATCAAGAAAGAATGTTGTTAACAAACAAGTGAAGCCAACCAAAACTACGCCTCGCCGTGTACAGACAATTACGCACACATCCAGGTCACTATGAAACTACGCCTTGGCTTGTCTGTCAAACTATGGCGGCGCAACAGCGACGCACACATGTATAGAAAACCGGCTTCACTTGACTGTTCAACGACGTTCCCTCTGGATTTTTTTATTTGCTCTGAGTACCTAGTGTAACAAATTGAACAAATTACCAAGTGTAAAAATTAAACTAATTATTAAAGTCCAAATCAAACTCAATGGCGTCTGTGAAAACGAGGCAAAAAGTTGCGCAGTCGCGACTTATTCTCATGTCTGCAGCGCTAGGAGGGGAGATTTTCGCAGCTTCTAGATAAGTTCACAAAAGTCATTAAGTTTAATTCAGCCTATACCTTTTAAAATAATCGAATAAATTACCTTATCCGCCAGTTGCAGCGCCAGCGCTTGCATCCTGGTCGGCTCAGATCGGTGCAATATAGCACACTCGCTCGGATCATCCAACGAGGCCAGCAACTCCTCATTGATTATCATCTTCGAGACGAGAGAGTGGACGCGCTGCCTCGGCAGCTCGAACATATCGGCCAACGAGCGCAGAGAGAGTGACGCGTACACGTGGGCGTATGTGAAGAGATACGTGCGGAGCGACTCTTCGCGGATGAGACGGCCCAGCATGGCGCGGACGTTGTCTGCGCCGACCATTAGGTCCCATACCTGAGGAGTAGATTAGGTTAGACATAGCTGGTGATTGCAGTTTTTTTGAGGCGAGAGATTGGACGCGGATTTTTATGAGGCGAGAGAGTGGACGCGGTCTTTTATGATGCGAGAGACTGGACGCGGTTTTTTATGAAGCGAGAGAGTGGACGCAGATTTTTTATGAGGCGAGAGAGTGGACGTGGTTTTTTATGAGGCGAGAAAGTGGACGCGGTTTTTTTATGAGGCGAGAGAGTGGACGTGGTTTTTTTATGAGGCGAGATAGTGGACGCGGTTTTTTATGAGGCGAGAGAGTGGACGCGGTTTTTTATGAGGCGAGAGAGTGGACGTGGTTTTTTATGAGGAGAGAGAGTGGACGCGGTTTTTTATGAAGCGAGAGAGTGGACGCGGTTTTTTTATGAGGCGAGAGAATGGACGTGGTTTTTTATGAGGCGAGAGAGAGGACGCGGTTTTTTTATGAGGCGAGAGAGTGGACGTGGTTTTTATGAGGCGAGAGAGTGGACGTGGTTTTTATGAGGCGAGAGAGTGGACGCGATTTTTTGTGAGGCGATAGAGTGAAGTTTACATACGGCCGAACATAGCCCGAATGGACGAATAATATAATATTAAAAATTGAGCAATCACTTCTCAAAGTCAAAATACGCTTTGTAGATTTTGTGTGTTTCCAAACTTTCGACAGCGAATTATCACCTACGCAATGGAGCGGGGGAGTGATTAGCAGGTTAAAAATGTTCAAATATAATATAATTCGTTAGTAATTAAAATTAAAGATGCAATACCAGGACACCGGAATCCCAAAATTCCGAGATCCTGTATGCATTTTCCGGGATTGTTAGCGCCAAAATCAGGGTTATATTATAATTTATTTGAGAAGTTGTAAGTCAATCTTGCCGTAAATACCGGGATTCAGCATGGTCACTCCAGTAAATATTGGGACTGAAATTATCGTGCGGCTTGCGGTATTGCATATCCTAGTTAAATATAAAATAAAGCAGAAATACAGGTCTGAATTTTGATGAAATAACACACTTAACTAGTTTGAAACAAGATTTTTAATCAAGTTTACTACCATCCCAGACTACATTCTCGACGTCACTAAGCAGACAACCCATGCCACTGAGGAGAAAGTAGCCACTAATATGGTTTGATCTACACATATCAAACCATATTAGTGGCTACTTTCTCCTTCTATTGACCCACCCGATATTACTGTGGTCTGTGGTCGAAGATAGTCGCAGACATGACTACATTTTTGATCATGATCAAACTTAAACCATCAGTCACAAAAATATCCTCAGAAAATGATGATCAAGTGGGCTAATGTAATTATCCACTGCATGGTATAAGCCTCTCCCTTGTGTCATTGATCCCTGTCTCAGGCTATACAAATACGCATTTTAATCGACCTTTTTGAAGTGAAATCTTCTTCAGCGTGCTGTGCATTTTTTGGGATGAAATGTTAAACTCATATCAGGACACGTGACTTGATCGAAAATTCGTAAGGCGGCGCATGGACCTTGCGCGAGTGTGCGTGTGTGATATTGTATTTTACCACATAAAAGATAAAACTTTACTTTATTTGTCTGCTAATTATTATTTT
Organism: Hypomecis punctinalis; assembly: GCA_949316475.1. Taxonomy (NCBI): domain Eukaryota; kingdom Metazoa; phylum Arthropoda; class Insecta; order Lepidoptera; family Geometridae; genus Hypomecis; species Hypomecis punctinalis. Next base: position 23,997,315 of record OX438795.1, on the reverse strand, counting down.
TGTTTGGTAGATCATACTTTTAAAACTGTTTTGAAAAATCATTATTGTTGAATCGATTGAACATTACTACATCGATGATACGACACTAAATAGTCAAAGAATGATTGTGAGTCAAAGGAAGAAGGACATTGATCCGAACAAACTATTCGAACTCTGTACACGGTTGAAGTCTGTTATGCTATTTATGTCGAAAAATAATAAAAGTATCATCTCACCTTAGCATTCATCTTCTCATTGACGATGAAGTTAAGGCACGCGCGCCAGTCGCCGCGGCGCATGGCCCTCGCAGCAGCCACCGCGTGCTCCCTCATCGACTCCGGAGGACCCACCAACGCCTGCCTCTCACTCGCACGCAGGTTCTGGTAGAACGTCTTACTGATCATACGACGACGAGCGTCAAATTCATGAGCTGCCATATACGGGATCTCGATCAACATCGCCGACACCAAATACACACATTCAAGCAATTCGAGATTGATATGCATGTGGAACGGCATCTGGCGCTGCTTTTCTATCTTCTCCTGCTCTTTCGAACGCTCGTGTTGGCGCTGGGGGAGCAACCCTTGAGCGAGCAGCTCCTTTGGCTTTCCAGTCATCATTAGTTCAGCTAGGCAACCGTGCGCTTCTTTGACGTTTCCGCGGCGGAACGCGCACAAACCGAGGTTTGCCATCGTGCGGTTGTAAAGAATCTGAGTACTCGGGTCAGAATGCTGCACCGTCTCTTGCAAATGAGACATGAGAAGCAAATCGCGCGCTTGGAACCAGTTATCGTGCAACGCGTGGTGGTAAATATGGGACAGGATAGCCCGAGTCCTCAAACGGTCCGACTCGTCGTTAGCGTAGATGAACTTGCAGAACTTCTCCATCTTTTTTATGGAAGTCTCTTCGCCCGGGGGTAAGTCTTTGCGGACAGCGCGCGGATCGAACTTGTAGTAAAGATGGTCGATTTTGCGCAAGTACGCGCGGCAGATTTCTTGAGGCGTTCCATCGCGTTCTACCACTTGACAGACGCGGTCGATTAAAGCCGAGACGCGGACTTCGTCTTTCAATCTTTCCACGTATTCGTTAGAGTGAGGGTCGCACTCTTTCAGCAGCTTGGTGAACTCATCATCGAGACGCTCTAAAGCGGTTAAAACGCAGCCGCGTACTCGGTACGGAGCGGTGACGAGTTGCTCGTTGTCTTCGGTGATAGACTCGCTGAGGACCATATCTTCATGAGCTAGGAGTAACGTGACCATGTGGTCGACGTTTTCGACGAGCCGCGACCAGTATTCGGGCTTCATGGCGTCGGAGACTTTGGGGTTGTAGTCGAATAGTGCAGCGACGGTGGCAGCACGGAGTTTCAGCTGTAAAGCGTCTCCAAGGTTGTGCGCGGCGGCGACGGTTCTCAGCTCGTGTAAGAGTTCGAGTTGCGCGCGTCTGTCGGTTCGTTTCCGTCCGCGCGCGGCGCTGATCTCGCCTAGCTTCTTCACTACTAACGCAGCGTCGATGTCGCTATCCTAAGATGGAAAGGATAAAGAAATAAAGTTAGAATTTGGATATTATCTGAAATATACATTGATAAATGTGTTATTTGTGTCTAAATTATTTAATCGGCTGTTAGAAATTACAATTTACAAAAATACTTTTTATAGAAACAGTCTAAAAAAGATCTCAAACAATAGCTAAAAATACAGTGAGTACACATCTAATGTAATATTAATTACACATGGTATATGTGTAATTAATATTACCTTTGTGATAAGCATTTCAAAAATCTGAAGCAAACGCAGGATTTGAACCTGCCCCTTCGGATCACTAGCCCGACGCTCTAACCAACTGAGCCAACCCGCCTCGTACGCAAGCGTCAAATTTTTGAAGTGCTTACATTACACCAACTTATAGCGCCACCTGTGATACCCGTATTAGACAGGTTATCACTCAACTAGAAGTTATTAGAACTTCTAAAGATTGACGAGAGATGACGCACTGCTAAATCAATGTTATGATTTTATTTTGAGTGCTTTCCACACTAGATTTTTATCTCAAAGAGTTATCTTTGTGATAAGCACTTCAAAAATCTGAAGCGAAAGTGGTATGTTTCTAGTGTGGAAAGCACTCAAAATAAAATCATAACATTAATTACACATGTTTTAAGTTGCAAGGGTAATGTAAATATACACATAAATCAGCGGGTCTAAAACGGCCGTTTTGAGCAATTCATCGTTTAGCGATTCATATTATGAATTCCTAGCAGATCATAAGCAGTTCTGCTATTTTGCTTAAAATGGACAATTAATCTGAGGATTCATCTACAATTCAATTCACCAGCAGATTCATTTTGAGCGATAACATTGCCAGACGAATAAAAAATAACCGGTAAGTTCCGGTAAAGAAATAATTCATTATTTTTATTGTTTGTGTTATATATTTTAGAATAAAATGTTGCTACTAATATTCCCGTAATCTTAAGATAGAAAATGTAAAAGATATTTCAGTCTACGTATCATAAAACAATTACTTAAATTAATAAACTAATTACATTTTTACCCTGGCAATGAAATAGCCGTCTTAACAACAAAAAAATAAAGAAATAACCTTAAAAATCTAAGACAATCGAAAATGAGCTTGTTGTTCCTTTTTAAAAGTGAACTCTGTTTCTAAACATTAAAACAATCACTAACCGCTTATAACGTAGGTGATATATTGTTGCCGATCACCACTTGACTAAAAACGTCTACTCGAAAGGGTCCCTTGGCTATGTGAAGTGGATTTTTTACGAGGACTACAAGTTCGACCTAATTTGTTTAATTCTACGAATAAAAGGGATGTTTGAATGGAACGCTTCAATCATGACTTCATGGACCATTCCTTACAAATAAGTGTTACGGTTCGGATGTTGGAGTTAAATAAAAGTAAGTATTATTATCTAGTAACATCTTTTTTGTCGTGAGATATTTCATTTGTATGAATTTTGGAATTAAAAGGTGATTTTTTTTGTAGGAACGGAAAGACGTTCGCTAAGAGTTTCTGAGAAGTGGAATCTGTTGCTGGACTACCTCGAGCAAAACCCCAATCTCGTTTGGGGTTATAATAACAACTCCCAGGGACAGAAAGAGTCAGCCCGTCTCTGGCAGGAGGTAGCTGGTGTCCTCAACTCTGCTGGATCTGGGGTTATCAAACCTCTCAAAAAGTAGTCTACTGTAAGTACATTTTTGTTATAATATGTAATTGTCATTAAGTTTGGTTCTGTTGTATGACTTACTGAAAATAAACCTATGACAGAGCCGGTATGTGTTAGTAGTCTCTTTGTATAATTATAGGTGTAAAATAACAATTTTAGCTTAAACTTTGATTTTTTTTTTTTTACTATAAAAGTGAATTAAAAGACATTATTGCTGATGCCAGCGGCATGGAAGTCCTTGTGAAAGCAGTCTGTCAGACCAAGGACTCACATTTCCTGGCTATTCTAGGACCTGAGTAGGGTGTTATAGGTTTGACTTGTGTACCTGTGTGTTTGTGTATTGGTGTATGTGTATGCCTGTGGCAACATAGCTCCTAAATGCATGCACCAATTAAGATAAGGTTTTATTTGTTTGTAATTCTGTATTCATCAAGAGAGTTTTTAGTTAGAAAAGCTGTTGTCAAGTATTTTTAATAATTTGAATTTAACACATGTTTCAGGCTTGAACTAGAAAATGTTATCATGGGTCCATCTCTAACTCCACATCCAGCACCAGTATTGCCAGCCCCCGCCCTGGCCCCTCCCCCAGCAACAGTTTCACCCCCGGCTTTATCGCCTGCAAGTGGTACAGCTCCACCTCTACCTCGAAGACAGCGGCAAACAAGATATGACAGTAAGTACTACTAGTTTGATAGTAGATGATATAAATACTGTTAAATGACACAACTAGATACTGTTATAAACTTGCAGCCCAGTTTTGCCTATTATAACCATTTATTGTTCCAAAATTAAACATTATGTCTTACTAGTAGATTTTATTCTAATATTTACTACCATAGTGGTGTAGCACCACACAAGCATTTGTTATAAATCCTGCAGTTGTGGAATGATAGCGCAATTTTCTATCCACCAAGAGACATATCCAACGAGACTTGAGCACACCAATACATCATTCTATTGTGTTCCGAACCTGACAATGCAAGTCGGTGTAGTATCTCGGTGGAGAGTCGGGCTGGGCATCCACTATAGGTGTCATTAAGTATTAATTTCTTAATGGATATCCGGAATCACCTGTAATAGTAGATTTACATACACAACTCATAATCACATCAAATGTAACCAAAATTACTTAATATTTTGACTATAATGTATAAACCTAAAAACCACACTGTTTCATTTTCAGTTTGGTGAATGAACGGAGATGGCTCTTTAAAGGATGCAGGTTCCAGACAAAAGAATAATGATTCGCTCCACAGGACAATCAATCAATACTTGACATGTCCACATCACATATCTAAAAATAAAAGCTATTATATAGCCATAAACTTGTATTATATATTTTGTTATGTAGTATTAGAAAAAGTTTTTAATTTGTTTATATGTACCTATACTAGTGTTAGAACCCAATAAAATATTTTTAGCAAGTTATGTAGATAAAAATTAATTTTCCTAAAGCTTCATGAAAATGTACCGAAGATACTCAAAGATATAGATTAAGGCAGGTTGATAATATGATTCGTTATTTCCCTTACCTTGCAGACGACGCTTAATCCATGTCGACTAGTGGGTAAATAAATAGGGCTCCACTTCCTGAATAAAGCCGGAAACATACTATCGGACGCGGCTGACGGACGCGACTGACAGCGGCGACTTAGCAATGTGCACAGTCTTAAAACATCCGGTGTGCCAGATCGCTCTCGGACGTCCGAACGCTCAAGGTCGTCCGAAGGTGACGTCCGCGACTTATGTCCGATAGTGTGCACGGCTCAGTGTACTTTCATAGTCTAGATCGCGGCTGTCAGTCGCGTCCGTAAGACACATACTATCGGACGCGACTGACAGCCGCGACTTAGCAATGTGCACAGTCTTAAAACATCCGGTGTGCCAGATCGCTCTCGGACGTCCGAACGCTCAAGGTCGTCCGAAGGTGACGTCCGCGACTTATGTCCGATAGTGTGCGCGGCTCAGTGTACTTTCATAGTCTAGATCGCGGCTGTCAGTCGCGTCCGTAAGACACATACTATCGGACGCGACTGACAGCCGCGACTTAGAGCAATGTCCACAGTCTTAAAACATCCGGTGTGCCAGATCGCTCTCGGACCTCCGAACGCTCAAGGTCGTCCGAAGGTGACGTCCGCGACTTTTGTCCGATAGTGTGCACGGCTCAGTGTACTTTCATAGTCTAGATCGCGGCTGTCAGTCGCGTCCGTAAGACACATACTATCGGACGCGGCTTACGGACGCGACTGACAGCCGCGACTTAGCAATGTGCACAGTCTTAAAACATCCGGTGTGCCAGATCGCTCTCGGACGTCCGAACGCTCAAGGTCGTCCGAAGGTGACGTCCGCGACTTATGTCCGATAGTGTGCACGGCTCAGTGTACTTTCATAGTCTAGATCGCGGCTGTCAGTCGCGTCCGTAAGCCGCGTCCGATAGTATGTTTCGAGCTTAAGGTCGCGGCATTTTCCAGCTCGACATTACGTAGACTCGCATTTTGCCGGCGGTAATTTACGTTTCCTAAAACACGTCCATGTTCCTAAAAAATCTCGTAAAGACCTAAATCAGCCATAATGCATTTATTTTTATCAAAAATGTGAGAAATGAATAACAAGATGTTGCCCTCGAGCAACTTCTAACAATTCTGCTAATTGATACAAAAGCAATTCTGCTACAGTGGACCATTTTACGAATTTCCATAGAAGACTGTCAAAAGGATGAATTGCGAGAAATGAATCGTACGCAGTTCATATGGTGAATTGTCAGTATGTGACCATTTTACGATTCAGTAAATGAATCACCAGATGATCATATTATGAATTGGCTAAAGCGGCCGTTTTAGACCTGCTGAGCTACATTTATGAACAATATAATCTCCTATAAAAAAATTATGCATCTCAGATCCCACTTGTTTAATTCTGTGAAAGATTTACCTAGTCTAAAGATTTATCAAGTTTGATACTGAAGTTTTTGTTAGAATAGCTTAAAACAGAACATACCTTAGCAAACATCTTGGGCTTGTCGGAGGTGGCTGCTCCCTTCCTGACAGTCTCCCACTCGCCCCCATCGTCGGCCTGGTCCCGCTTGGTCGACTTCCCGACCCTGGTCTCGCGCCGCTCCTCCCTCCTCTTAGCCCTGCGCTTATCCCTCTCCTCATCATCTCCAACTTCGGTCTTGGTCTTCAAGAACCGTTCACGGATTGTAGCGGCTCCACGAGCTTCGTCGTCGGAGCTGGAGCTGGAGTCCGAGGAGCTGGAGCCCCAGTCCATGGAGTCGGATGACTCGTCGTCCTGGGGCGGAGGCCTGCGCGGTGGCTCGGGCGAGCGCCGCGCGCGGGGCTTCTCCTTCGGCTTCTCTTCATCCTCGGACTCGTCGGATGACGATGAATCTGTAAAGTTAGAGATGGAGTAGCATTCATGGCTAGTTCGACTAGATTTTTCTTAGCGATCATCGAACTTACACGGCGAATCAAACTTCTTGGCGTCTGTGGAATTAGCCACAAACTGCGCACATCCCCTCTCTTATGCTGCTAACAGAATACATTGCTACTGCAAAACCACCTGCCTCATGTTCATAGCCACCAAGAAATTGATGATTTTTAGTACAGTCAAACTTTAGTTAAATGACCACAGTTGGCACTTAGAACTATCTATCTATCAGCCGTAGGATGTCCACTGCTGGACATAGGCCTCCCCCATGGATTTCCAATAAGGCCGGTTGGAAGCGGCCTGCATCCAGCGCGTTCCTGCGATTTTTATTATGTCGTCAGTCCACCTAGTCGGTGGACGTCCTACGCTGCGCTTGCTGGTCCGTGGTCTCCATTCGAGAACTTTCCGGCCCCATCGACCATCCGTTCTTCGAACAATGTGTCCTGCCCATTGCCACTTTAATTTGCTAATCTGCTGGGCTATGTCGGTAACTTTGGTTCGTCTGCGGATCTCCTCATTTCTGATTCGATCCCGCAGAGAGACACCGAGCATAGCCCTCTCCATAGCACGTTGGGCTATCTGGGGCTTATTCATGAGGCGCACATTAAAAGACCACGTTTCAGTTCCATATGTCATCACTGGCAACACACAACTATCGAAAACTCTCGTCTTGAGGCACTGAGGTATATCGGATGAAAAGATGTCACGCAATTTTCCGAACGCTGCCCAGCCGAGTCGGATTCGGCGATCGACCTCTTTCTTAAAGTTGGACTTACCTAGCTGGACTACTTGTCCTAGGTAGACGTACGAGTCAACAACTTCAAGAACCGAGCTCTCAACAAATATTGGGGTGGGTACAACATGGGCATTACACATGACCTTTGTTTTATCCATGTTCATTTTAAGACCCACCTGTCGAGAAATTCGATTGAGGCCTTCGAGCATCGTGCTGAGTTCTTCCATCGACTTCGCCATGACCACAATATCGTCAGCAAACCGAAGGTGAGTGATGTATTCGCCATTGATGTTGATGCCGAATCCTTTCCATTCCAGGAGCTTAAAGGCGTTCTCCAAAGTAGTAGTAAACAGTTTCAGAGATATCACATCTCCCTGTCTGACCCCTCTTTTTAAAGGAATCGCCTTGGAGCTCTCCTCCTATACTCGGACCGACATAGTGGCGTTATTATACAAGCACTTCAACACTTCGATGTACCGATAGTCTATACGGCATCGTTGGAGAGACTCGAGCACAGCCCATGTCTCGACCGAATCAAAGGCTTTCTCATAGTCGACAATCGCTAAGCAAAGTGGCAAGTTATAGACAATAGACAGTTCTTTATTAAGACAAAAATAAAATCAAATACAAAGCAAACAACACAGCAAAACAAAACAAAATAAACATCATAAGCAATTACTCTTAATTATTCTACAATGCTATCCTACTTAATTACTTAATTTTATTTTTGTCACAACCCGGTCCCACCTCAGCATATGCTGGTTGTGGACCAACCAGCGCTGGTCTTCCGGCAGGACCGGCAGGTGACGTCTCATGCGAATATTAAAAAACAATAAGGCTTAATTGTTGTAGCAACAGCGTGCAAACATAAATAAAAATAAAACATAATATTATCCATTTTAGAAAATATGATGTTCGCGCCACGCCAAAACCCGATGCGACATGTCAACTGACATTAGCTGAAAATTGACAGTGACGCACCCTGACCATGACGTGACGCGAGACGCAATCGAGTTTTGGCGGGAACGCGGAAAAATCTTGTCGCCTCATTGCATTATTTTGTTAAACTTGTGTTTTTATCAGTGATAATTAGTGAAAAATGGTGGTATTTCGTTGATTATGAGCTGATTTACGTGCATGAGTGTAGGCAAGTGATACAATGTGACGTATCATGTTGTTCCGCGTTGTTACCAAAACTCCACAGACGTCTCTAGTAAAGTCTCCACTGCTTTACTGAGGTATGAATTGGACTATGATTGGATTTGACAGCGACTTTATTGGACTATGACGAGACTACGACTGTGACAATTTTGATAAAATATTATCAAAAATTATTAAAACTTAATACTTGACACTGGCAAATGCACAATAATGCGACGCCAAAACTAAGAAGAAGAGTCGCAATCAATCAGATCTATTTACATGCTCCGTGAATCAGATTTTTACAACAAATTACTAAAAAAAATTTTTTAAGGACTACAAAGAGAAGCATGTTTGTTTTTACAAACAAAAAAGGCTACTTAATGTTAAATAAACTAAAATTAAAAACAGAAAAGTTGCAGTGGTAAGTAAGACTTATCATTTTTACGCTTAATAGGTACATTCTCGTGATTGTCTAGGTTAGGTTAGCGCAACATGCAACATGTCTCATATAGCGCTCGTGTCGTTTCTCAATTGTTCCTGGCTCTTTTGATGCTTATAAAATAATTCTTTGAGTTTGAGTCTAAAGTTATACTCTTCGGTCTTCTGTATAACTTGCCGCAGCGTATGAATGTGATCTACAGTGCTAAAGCCTTTTCGGAACCCGGCTTGTTCGGAAGGCTGGAAGTCATCAAGCCTGCGCTCGAGACGATTCGTAATGACCCTTGAAAACAGCTTATAAATATGGCTCAGAAGCGAGATGGGCCTGTAATTCTTCAATGAGGTGTTGTCACCTTTTTTAAAGAACAACACCACCACGCTTCTGTTCCATGCTTCTGGCGTTATGCCCTCGAGGATAACGGTGTTGAAGAGCTTCTGAAGGACTTTAAGTACCGGTTTACCACCCGCTTTCAGAAGCTCTGAAGTTATTCCGTCATCACCCGGCGCCTTGTTGTTTTTAAGCTGATTCAGGGCCATTCTAATCTCGTACAGACTGATGTCCGGGATGTCTTCGGTGAAGTGTCGAGTCAGCTTGGCTCTCGGGTCTTTGGCCGTGCTGCCAACAGGCTTAGCTACCGAAGCGTATAACTGTCCGTAGAACCTTTCGATCTCCTCCAGTACCTCTGGCTTGGTCGACGTTACACTGCCGTCATCTCTCTTCAGCTTTGTCAGCTGGCTTTGCCCAATAGACAAATTCCTTGCAAACACTTTGGAGCCTTTGTTTCGCTCAATCGTCTCTTGAATACTTTTGGTTTTAAAGAGACGTATATCGCGCCGCAAGGATTTAGAGATTTGCCTATTAAGCTGCCTATATGACGCAGCGTCCCTTGTAGACTGCAGTCTCAATAAACGTCGTTTAGCCATGAGGTCTAAAGTGTGACCCGATAGTTTTTGGGGTCTTTTTGAACGGCGAGGTCTAAAAAATTTAGAACCCACCGTTTGGACAGTTTCTACGAGCCTGTTATTGATCTCGTCCACCGACGCAAGATTCTCAAGGCAAGCAAAGCTATTTGAGAGCTCAAGCTGAAAGCTTTCGGGGTTTTGGATTTGGTCTCGAGTAGGTCGGAGCGTAGACTTCATCAGGCGGGACCTTTCAAGTCTAACGTTGATATTCAATGTGCCTCTTACCATTCTGTGATCACTACCGGTTTTCACCCTGTTGATCACGGAGACATCATTGAATACTCGTCTCTTGTTGGTCATGATGAAGTCTATCTCATTTCTCGTAGAACCATCGGGACTTATCCAGGTCCATTTCCTGTGAGGCGGCTTCTGGAAGAAAGAGTTCATTATAAAAAAGGCCCTCTTTCTCCAGAAAGTCAGCCAGCCTCTGTCCTCTAGAGTTCCGTTGCCCATGCCCGAATTGCCCCACTTTCAGTTCATCCTCAATTTTCTTGCCTATCTTTGCGTTGAAGTCTCCCATAACAACAGTAAAGTGGGTTTCAGACGTATGTATGGCCCAACTTATGTCCTCATACATAGTCTCCACTTCATCATCTGGGTGTGCCGAGGTCGGTGCGTATACCTGAATGACCTTCAGCGAATATCTTTTAGATATTCTGAGTATTAGGTATACAACCCTGCTCGAAACACTGTCGATGGTTACAATGTTGTTAGTGAGGGATCTGTGGACGAGAAACCCGACACCACCTTGAGACTTTTGTTCGCCTTCCCGGTAGTAGAATAGGTTGCCCGATTTCAGAGTTACCGTGTCCTCACCCTCTCTTCGGACTTCAGATAACCCCAAAATATCCCAGCGCAACCTACTCATCTCTTCTTCCAGTTCGACAATCTTTTCATCCGTCCTCAAAGTGCGTATGTTATGCGTTACCAGGGCCAGTTTCCGCTGGGGGTGGTAGCGGGGCGTCTGCCGGAGATTCTTCGCACCCCCCTCTCCGCCGTTACCGTGGCCGCTACCAGAGCCAGGACTAGCGGAGCCGCCGGGGACTGGGGGCCTGGTCGTTTGTTGTAAATTCATGAGGGGGAAATTGCCCATAATCGCCGCGCTGGGCAAGCGTGGTGGCGATCGCAGGACGTAGCTCCTCGCACCAGTGCCGCTGCTCCCCGACACTGGCCTGTGGTATTTAGGCTACGCCACATTGAATGGTTATACCGCCATCTATCGGTTCCGTAGTACCTGAGTCGGCTCTTACGACACCTGGTACAAGAGGGGGGTGCTATTCTACTCTGCCGGCACCCCACGGCAACTTAGAACTGGCTTCATTCAATAGCTTGGATAACATATTTAATAGCAGACATTATCTTTTTTTACTAATTAGTCATATCAGAGTCCTCCAGGCAAATTAAACACTCTGACATTACTACTAGGGCTAGCCACCAGTGAGTGGCTAGCTGGTGGTTGGGTTAAAGTGCCAGAATGTAGGCTTTTTTAACATACACATAAATTATATATCAACATCTTCCTACAAATCTCAGGATGCTATAAATAAGCAAGCATACAATAAAAGTAACAATTACCAACCTTTTTGCTCCTCTTCATCATCAGGCTGGTCAGGATCCTCACGGAACTTGCTGACCTCAGCATCAAACTCCTTCGTGTACTTCCTGAGTTTCTGTCTCAGCGAAGTCAGGGCTTTGCTGTTGCCTTTGGATAGGCCTTTCCTTGCATCTCTATCCGTCCACGCACCGGCGACCCAGTCTTCCAACTCTACCAGCGCCCTGATGAAGAATCTAGGAGCGACACCATTCTCCTCTTTAGCTACGACAGGCGCAGCTCTAGTGTACGCTTTCTGGAGTTCTTCAAAAGACGATAATGCGGATGCAAAGTCTTTGATCTTCTTGTGATTGCGTAGAGTGTGGATGATGCCCTCCAACTCTTCGTACCGCTTCTCTTTCATGGAGCGCACGACGCGCTTGGTTTCCTCTTCATCGTCACTGAACTGTGGCAAAATGAGAAAAGCTTATTTGTTGGGAATAGTGTAGTTTTACTTCAATGTAATATTGGTATAATCCGCGCCACACAAATCGACGGATTGGAAGGTAGGCGCAGAACGCTGCGCAAAAGGCAAAATATAAGTGCGAGAGCCACAGACACACGGGGCACACCCGCCCGCCAACCTCATGCCTCCCGCGCGCTCCCTACGCCCGTGTTTACTACTTCACCACTTGCGCAATAATTAGCGAATCACGGCGAAGTGTCATCAGCGGTTAACTTTTCGTCCGCCGATCTGTGTGGCGATACCTATAGGGAGTTATTTTGTGTATGCAAAGGTGCCTTCACATCTGCCGCAACGTGTAGCGCTGCAGCAGCGCGGCCGCAACACGGCTTTGTAAATTCATATAAATAAAACGCGTTTGGCGCGCGAAAAACTTAATAAAAAAATGCGTTTTTTTAAATATTGATTTACGTTGCAGTGCGGCTGCAACGCTGCACGTTGCGACAGATTTGAAGGCATCCTAATTGTGGAAAAAATATAGGATTAGAATATAAATGAAATGTCTGATGCAATACTTGACTAATAATAGATTTATTTACTATGATTGCCATTATCAGATAAGGCGCGATTTTAACCGCCTTAAAACAAAACATTTTTAAACAAGCTTTAAACACAGTTTAACTGTGCAATTTGTAAACATTGTCTAAAGCATGCATTCAAAATATAATTTGATAGTGTTGCTCTCCTTGTCTAATAGACAGCAACCAAAAAAGAACTATATTTTTAGTTAGTTGAAGTCAGTCAAGTTAAGCAAGAGCAATAATATAACTTAAATATAATTAAAAAAGATAAAGTATTTCATACCTGTTTAAGGTATGTAACTTAGACTTTCAGTAGTATGCTTATCCTAAGCTTTAATATATATAAATTACTGTAAATTAAATTTAAGTTTCCATTCATTAAGATTTAAATAAAATTCTTGAAATGGCACACTCTTAAATTAATCATATATTTTCAAATTGATGTACAAAAAATTGTGTAACAAACAATTTTAAGTGATTTTTCAAAAGATGGCAAAAGAGTAGTCAGATTCAGATTCAGATATGTTTATTGTTAAACTATGTTACAAATATAAAGGTCTTAAAAATAGGTTACAGTACCAACAGTTTCGCCCAACAAGGACATACAATATTTTAGTAGTCACAAAACATGTTAAAAATTTACACATTTACATCTCTATTTATTCTAATACACAATCAATCACAATTTAATTTTCATTTTAATTTACATTTACATATAAAATAAATAAAAAAATGCAGAAATAGTAAACATTAAAACCGTTCATATAATTTAAGTATGACCTATTTAGGTAGCTTATCCTTAAGAAACTCATCTACCCTGTAGTAACTTTTTTGTATTAACAATTCAAGAACTTTTCTTTTAAACGTAGGTACGCTCTCCGATTCCAGCACTGATTTGGGCAAATGATTATAAATTATTGGACCCATCCCTAAAAAACTTTTGTTAAATAATGCAGTACTGTGAGGTGCCATACAAATTTTATTATGATTCCTTTTTGATGTCATGGTTTGAAACATATGCAAATTATTCCTTATAAATAGTGAGATTTCATAAATATACAGGCACGGAAATGTCAATATTTTTAATTTCTTAAAATACTTCTTACAGGAATCTGTGGTCTTTAAATGGCATACGGACCTTAAACATTTTTTCTGTGCTTTGAAAACAGTTTCCCTCTCGGTACAGTTACCCCAAAATATAATTCCATATCGTAAGATCGATGTAACATAGGCATTATACGAAGTAAGCACTGCTGTTTGGTTCACAACTTTCCCCAACATGAATAAGGCGTACGAATAACTATTTAATTTGGAGCAAACAGTTTCTGCTTGCTTATTCCAGTTTAAATCAGAGTCAATGTGAAGGCCCAAAAATTTTGTAACTGAAATTTCCTTAATATCATTATTTAAATACTTAATCCTAGATGTCAATTTTCTATACTTATTAAATGTCATTATATATGTTTTGTCCAAATTAATTAATAATTTATTACATGTCAACCAATTGATTAAATTACTTAATGCTAAATTTATTTCCGGCTCTAAAGGTTTATCATTATCACCTACGAAAATGGCTGTACTATCGTCAGCAAAAAGAACCATTGGATGATTGATAGATTTAGGGAAGTCATTTATATAAGAAATAAAATATAATGGCCCAGCTATGCTGCCTTGCAGTACCCCACACTTCACTACGCTAGGAGATGACAAATATTTCTTCTCTGTTTTAGATGTAGGACTTATTTGCACAATTTGTGTGTACTGCACCCGATTCGAATGGTAAGATTTAATTAAGTTTAGAGGATTTTCCCTTACTCCGTATTTCTCTAATTTGGAATATAATATTTCATGGTCAACATAGTCGAAGGCTTTTGTCAAATCCATGAACATAGCATACACAGGTAGTTTTTATCCCTGGCTGTAATAACAGTTTTTAACAAATTGTAAATGGCCATGTTTATGGACTTATTTTTCCTAAAACCAACTTGTTCGTCAACAAGAATATCATACTTGTCCATGTATGAATACAGACTAGCGTGAATGTAGGTTTCAAATACTTTAGACAACACTGGTACTAGAGCAACTGGTCTAAAATTATTCATGACTTCTATGTCGTCCTTTTTGAAAAGTGGCTTGACTATAGTTATTTTTAATTTATCGGGATATGAACCACACTCTATGCAAAGGTTATTTATGTGGCTTAGTACTGGCGATATTATAATTGCAACATACTTCAAGACTTTAGTTGTAATTTCATCGTAACCTGTGCTTGGGGTATTTTTTAACGAATTGATAATTCTGAAAATATCCTCTGGAGTCGAACTTTGCATGAACATTGAATTTGGATTGTTCCACTTTATAAATTTAACGGCATCATTGTCTTGATTGCCAATTTTAACCTCATTTACAAAGAAATCATTAAATGATTTTGCGATATCATTAGGATTTGTTAATACTTCATTGTTGTGTTTTATTTTCTTAATATTAGTTTTAGGAGGTTTGTGAAATGTATTTTTATTTATTATATTCCATGTTGCTTTGGATTTATTTGTAGCCGTTTTAATTGTGTAGTTATTTATTGATTTTTGAGTTAGTTTCATGATAGTTCTGAGCCGTTTAGTATAATTTTTAAAAGTTTTGAAATTTTCGATACATGGTTTTTTTCTATATTTCCATAGCAATGCCCAAAATAGTCAATCAAACACTTGATGCTGGTTTTTAGGCAACTTAACTATACTAATGTACATTACTGAGACTTAACATTACCATAATATTATATACTATGGCACTAAACGCGCACTAAAATTACGAGATAAATAAACACCTCATCATCCCGACGTTTCGGCCGAGTTGCATTGACTGTGGTGGTAGTTTGTTTGTTTTTGGTAGGTATTTATTTATCTCGTAATTTTAGTGCGCGATTAGTACCGTAGTATATAATAATGATGTGTTCAAATCGCGAAAGTTTAAAAACAACATTAACATTACCTCTCAATAGTTAGACATAAAATTTCAAGCGATTTCATCATTACAAAGTAAGAGTCATCACAAAAGTATGAAAACAAGAATATTTTTAGCCTTCATACATCACAGGTGCTCTATTTGAGTACACATAGCACTTATAGTGTAGTTTGACTATGTCTAGGACTCAGCAATTACCAAAGTTAAGCAATATTTGGCACGGTCATTCTTCGAATGTGTGACTGCAGGTGACATTTACAACTGAGCACTACCACGGCTCAGATGACACATTAAACTGTAGGCCCCAGTTGTATTAATCATTTAGCCATGTCAGAGGCCTTCAGGTGGCTTAGAAACTGACACCAGGGCTGCACCCAGCCGATATGAACTTATTTGTGTATAGGCATTGTTTTCTTCATTAATATGTCTGTATGAAGCAGCAGGCTTTTTTTTCTTTATTTTTAGGTTGGCCAAAAAAAGTTTATTTGTTCTTGTTGCTCAGTGAATAGATGGCTTAAGATGACCCACTCGCTATAGCTTTGTACAAGTGCCTCAAGTCGAGCATAAGCTATTGATGACCATACACAATCTGTACCCATATTTCAATTCAATCATATAAACTCCACTGTACCATGTTCATGAAGCTTTATTAACGAATTCGAAAGCTGTGACTGAGATTGGTATAGTTTAAAGTACACATAAGTATGTCAACAAAGTAAATTTTGACAAGTTTAGTGGATGGTACTGACCGTATAGACGGGCGCTGGCGCGCGTACTACTGGCTCGTCCTCAGAGGAGCTCTCGGACTCGGAGTCGGTACCGGTAGCGAAGAAACGACTCATGATTGCGTGTTGTCACTAATCTATCTGCAATAGACAAGAAACTCAATTAACATGTACGAAAACCACTCAATATTAATATGTATAATATCAAAACAATTTCCGACTTGAAATATATGAAATTTATTACGTAAAATTAAGGGAAACCACTGAAAATCACTGTTATTGAGGTTAAGACATCCGCATCACTTATTCACAAATTTTGGAGTTTACGCACCTCTTGTAAATTATGTTCCGTGAAATAATATCGACAGTAGTCGTAATGCTGATTAAATTCATGAAAATAAAGTGAAATTTATATAAAACTGGAAGAAATCCAGCTTGACCACGACACACACCAAACGTCAAAAAGACAGCATTTATTAAAGAACGAATGAAACTAATTCAATGAATGTTCTGTGAATGAACATTTGAAAAAAAAAAAAAAGATTTTCCACAGAAAAAGTATGACCATAACCAAAAACGAACTCCGTGAATAGACGTCTTTATTAAGGCTCCTTTACACACAGGCGGTACGAGCGGTATAGCGAACGGGCGGGCAACTGTATTGTACTGGTTGTCTAAGAAGGGCTCACACAGGTCCGGTCGCGGCTCGCGTTTGTAAACAATTGCCCGCGCGACGCGCCTCTACCGCGGACAGACCGCGCGGGGCCATAGCAGGCCTGACGGGTACGCCGGTAGTTGTTCACTCTTTCGGCTGAAGTTTGACGTAACCGAAGTAATTTCATTTTCTCATAGTAGGTAGTGAGGAGACGAGAAAAATTGAGATGCGGCATAGTAAAAACTAGTAGGTTTACAGACAGTAGACTACAGAAACACCCACGAAGGACTATAAAGGTGCATTTATTATCAGATATTGTAAGTAACAATACACATTTGAATATGCTTTGAGTAGGTAACTATGGATGAACAAATTATTATTGTCTGATGTACTTACGCCTTCAGAAATAAAACTTCAAGGAATGTCTTGTTTCTATTTATTTAGTTAATAAGAGTAGTTAGTAGGTAGTAAGTATAGAATTATTTTCTTTCTATTCTATGTAAGAGCCATTTTAACATCATCAGCAAATTCTAGAAATAGGTTTAAATACACGAATACCCATGATTAGTAGGAATGAATATTCGTCGTGAGTCGGAAACATCCGGCTCGCTAGATCACTCTCAGACGTACGAACGCTCAAGGTTAGCCCAAGGTGACGTCCGCGACTAATGTCCGATAGTGTGCACGGCTCAGTGAACATTAATCATCCAGATACCTATCAGTCGCGGCTGTCAGTCGCGTCCATAAGCCGCGTCCGATAGTATATTTCCAGCTTTACTCACGGTTTTTTACCACAAACAAGAAAATGCTCGCTGCTAGAGACTGAAGACTACATACAGGGCTATCCAGCTGGTGCAAAAGGGAGGTGATTCAGACCATCACTATGAACTTTTATTATGGTGTCAATTCAGAATGCAAAAAAAATCAGCTGTTTCATTACTACTTCCGAGTTACTAATTCCGAGCGGCAAGTATATAAGGAATATCTGATGATTTTTCCTTTTATTCTGAGTGGTCCTCATGGTAACAATTGTCAATAATGATGATGTTACATCAGCGGCTTAGTATTGGACAAGGAGATGATCCTGATCCTGTATAGCTACTAGACTACAGAGAAGTTAGGCTTGTTTCTACTTATGATTAGAAGAAATATAAATAATTGTTTAAATAGAAATAAAAAGGAAAGAGAAAGAAAAGTAGTAAAACGAGTGATGGAATTACATTTTATCACTGTCACACTGTCCCATCCCTATTAGTACGACCAGCATGGCCCATGGCGCCACTTAGTGTAAAGCGGCAGAACGTTGAAACTGTTGAAAGATAGAGCGACATCTAGTGCTCAGTAGCATAACTATGACCGCGCCCGTACCGCCGTACCGGCTGTACCGCGTGGCGACCGCGTGGCGACCGCCTGGTGGTGACCGCCCCGTGACCGTGTGGCGACCGCCTGGTAGTGACCGCCCCGTGACCGCGTGGTGACCGCCCTGCGACCGCGTGGTGACCGGACGGGCGGGCAGACTTGCGATCCAGAGTTGCCATCAAACACTGTAAACTACTATTTTTTTCAAAGTAGGCAAAGTAGGTTGCCGTCAAACAACAATTCATTGCCGTGTTTTGTATAATAATATGCAATTGTCGTGTTTAGAGGCAAAAGAGACGTCCGCAAGTGGTATATTATTCAGAGACAAATCTAACCGAGCTGATGTTTATACATCATATTTTGAAAGCTTGTTTTATGGGCTTCTCAAAAATATTTATTTTATTTCTTTTTATCCCTCCATTTCGCTCTGTGGCGGGAGTTCTGGATAACACTGACGAAAGGTTTCCTTTCTTTACAAAAGGTAAAGTATTTACGCTTTCTTTGTTAAACGAGTGTTATGATTTCTTTCATCGTGGCCAGATTTAGCAGAACTGAACTCTGAGATTGCAGCAGAATAATGTTCCTAACTGAGAACTTAACAGATTATATCTAATAGCAGTTTTTGATATATTTTGACTATATTTTTTGATATATTTGACAAAATAAAAGATCCAATAAGGAAGTTTCCCGTTTTCTAGTTTTATTTTTATTAAATTACACCAAGTCTGCAATAAATTATGGTGTTTTTATTTTTCAATTATTTTCAAAAATGACGGAGTTGCGAATTTTTAAACCTGACCGCACAAAATCAAAAAACCTCGCGACGGAATTACGCGTGTGACGTCATCCGGCTCTAGAGCCGCGCCGTGGGTTAGGCGGGAGTAAGGAAAAAAGGAAATAAAGTGCTTCATTCTATACCGGGTATTTTTCTAAGCCACGAATACGTTCTAGGATATCATTGTACTTATCTTTATGTTATGATCAACATTTACTATGGGCGTAACCCCCCCAATATAACGAATAAAAAGTCAGCATTCCCATAATTTTGTCGTGAATAAATGAACTTTATATCTAAATGGAACAAGACTTGATGTATGTGTCTAGTGTACTGCGATTTTTACATCTGTAACTCTTAACTAGTAGTTTTCCAAACAGTAGACCTCGCAAGTATACATTTTCTTGTAATAAGTTCTCAAAAATGCACAACTTTCACAGGTAAATATATTCTTAATCATAAAAATGGTAAGGTTCTAAGATTTTATGGTATGTTATGGCCAAATTTTACTATGGGACTAAGTAAGTAAGTTTGTATAGGCCGGGTGGCTAGCCCTGGTGTCAGAGTTTGGGACTGATCCCCTATACAGGGTTAGCTAGAACTGGCGAAGCGATATATATTTTGTTGTAGTAAAATACTTTAGATAAATATTTTCAAGGCTTTTATTTTCTAGTTCCAATAAGTTTTCAAGTGCGTGTTGAGACATGGCATTGCGTATGATAGGCCTCCGTGACGATGATTATGATAATGATAAAATACAATTTTTAAGATGGTTTATTTTTATTACTAGGAAAACGTAATTTAGTATGAATTCTTGGTTGCCTGGAAGAAATTGTTTAAAGCGATAAGGCCACCAGTTAGAAACCTACAAATTGTATTGTTTTGTCTCTGTAATTTTTTTTATGTAATGTGGTTGTCTAATAAAGTGTTATTATTTGTTTGTTATTGTTATTGTTTGTTTATCTATATTAATAATTTCGTCAAGGGGTACGGTAGACTCGATTGAAACTTTATCTGAATGATAAAACATAAAAAAATAATGATTTCGAGTCGACAACATATATCCGGAAAATTCGGATTATCGAGTATTTTAATAAATTATAACGGTGTTGACAAATAAAAACACGGTCTCCATAATGACACCAGATGACATATCTTGAGCAGTGTTGCCAATAGCACAAATAAAGACTATGCTAAAATGGTGTTAAAATTGTGGCAAAATAAATATACTAAAAATAGTGATAACATTTTTAAATATCAAATGAAACGGAACAAAAATAGTAAAATTATTGTTAATTAACAAAATATGTGTTTTAATCGACTATGAACTAATTATATGCTATCGAATAAAATGTAAGTATCTTGGTCTTCATCGACAATTAAAGTGCTTGAAGACGAGCTAGCGTCACTGCTCATACTGTATAGATCTCCTTGGTACCTACAGAGCGCAGTGCATTATCTGGAACTGCGTAAAGCTGGAAACATACTATCGGACGCGGCTCACGGACGCGACTGACAGCCGCGACTGATAGGTATATAGACTATGAAAGTATACTGAGCCGTGTACACTATCGGACATAAGTCGCAGAGGTCACCTTCGGACGACCTTGAGCGTTCGGATGTCCTAGAGTGATCTGGCGAGCCGGATGTTTTAAGACTGTGCACATTGCTAAGTCTCGGCTGTCAGTCGCGTCCGTCAGCCGCGTCCGATAGTATGTTTCCGGCTTAAGAGTAGCAGTTTTTCTTTGCCCTTTTTAAATCGAATCTTATAAGTATAAAATAACATTTTAAATTTTTTACCGACAAATAATTGCGTAGCTTAGTTTTTAATACATTCATTTGACTACAAGAAACCCGTTCAATTTCGGCATTTGAATGTGGTAGCGTTAAAAACGATATTGCTGAAATACATATAAACTTTTATTGTATAATTATTTTACATGCCAAAAATATGGTGTATGCTAAATTGCAAATAAATATGCTAAGCAAGATCAAAATGTGCTAAATTGGCATCACTGATCTTGATACTCAAATGACATGATAATTGACTACTGTCAATTATCTTCTTTTATGTTTTGGCGTCGCATTGTTGTGCATTTGCCAGTGTCAAGTATTAAGTTATAATAATTTTTGATAATATTTTATCAACATAGTCACTGCCGTAGTCACGTTAAAGTCCATAAAAGTCACGGTCAAGTCTAAACATAGTTCAAGTCATACCTCAGTAAAGCAGCGGATACTTTACTAGAGACGTCTATGGAGTTTTGGTAACAACACATGATACGTCACATTATATCATTTGCCTACACTTATGCACGTAATAAAGCTCATAATCAACGAAATATGAAAGTATTTCACTAATCATTACTAATAAAAACACAAGATTAACAAAATAGTAGTACAATGAGGCGACATGATTTTTCCGCGTTCCCGCCAAAAAATAGTTTTGAGCAATTTTAATTTTGAGCAATTACTTTGGGATGTTGTTTACACCCATCATGCCGAAAGTACCTATTTCTTAAAATGAGTGTCTTTCATTGGTCTTTCATCATTGTTTTGCTTTATGATACCTACATCATTTTGTTATCAGCTTAAACTCCTTGCTTTGCTTCGCTCGGAGCGAAGACCTATCCTTCATCTATGCTCCTTGCATTTGGTAATCATTGTCATAATTGTGAAAAATTGATGCAGCGAAGGGCTTTTCGTAAAGGTGGTGATCGAGTAACAGTAAAATTATGATGTGTGTGTGTGTGTGTGTATTATGAGTCACATTTCACCCGAGCGAAGCCGGGTTCTCATCTAGTATGAAATAAACTTGTGAGGTCGATGACCTCTAACGTTTCAATATTTCAATTTTCCTTTATCGCTCAAAACTTCCACAGTGCTCAAAATAATTTTCAGGGAAAGTTTTAATATAGTCTATAAACGGCGTCCGTCCGTTACACGGACAAAACGAACGACGTTTTAAGGGTTCCTCATTTTACTACGAAACCCTAAAAATGACTGAACAAAGTGACAGCTGTCATATTCTAGAATCCATACTAGGATGACATGTCAGGTCTCAAAGTGACAGCTGTCAAACTTAAATGCGGTTTATTTCCGTAACTAACGATTTTAGACCATTGCTGTCTTCACAAAAGTGATAGAACTCAACAAGATCTACATTTTGGATGACAGCTCTTTAAAGTAATTTATCTCCGTAACTGTCGTTTCTAGAGCGTTACTTTAGGCACAAAATTGATAGAGCTCAACGAGATCTACATTTCGGATGACATCTGTCATGCCACTCTAGTATTAATTCTATAATAATATGCCATACAATGGCAGCTGTCACTTTAAAAAGAACAAGTGTCAAGTACTTTATAAGAACAAATATTAGGCTGAGAAGTTTCGGATAACCCTGTACAGGGGATTAGTCCCATAGTAAAAGTTGGTCATAATATACAATGATATTTTAGGACAGAATATTGTAATTATGATTATATTTGCCCGTGCAAGTTGTGCATTTTTGAAAACTGATTACCAGAAAATGTTCACCAAAATGTATACTTGTGAGGTCTACTATTTGGAAAACTACTAGTCAATATATACAGATGTAATAACCGCAGAACAGTAGGTACACACGCCAAGTCTTGTTCCATTTAAAAATAAAGTTCATTTACTCACGACAAAATTACGGGAATGCTGACTTTTTATTCGTTATATTGGGGGGTTAGTCTCATAGTAAATGTTGATCATAACATAAAAATAAGTACAATGATATCCTAGAACGTATTCGTGGCTTAAAAAAATACCCGGCATAGAATGAAGCACTTTATTTCCTTTTTTCCTTACTCCTGCCTAACCCACGGCGCGGCTCTGGAGCCGGATGACGTCACACGCGTAAATCCGTCGCGAGGTTTTTTGATTTCGTGCGGTCATGTTTAGACATCTATAACTCCGTTATTTATTAAGATATTCGAGTAATTTTTTCACTGTAAGTATCTAATATAATTCTAACGTCTTTAAATGTATATAATTATTTTTAGTTTTTATGATGAAGGAAACTTCCTTATTATAAGGGATTCATCGTAAAAATAGCAACGTAAAAAACATCTCTAAAACCAAACCAAATAAAACTAATTTTTAAAGATTGTACGTCAAACAGCGGCTTTTGCCATTCAAAGTCCATAAATAAAGCCCCTCTGGCGAAATTTTCTAATTTAACAGCGACTACAAAATATTGTAAAACGGTAACACTGAAAAACCCCAAATAGCAAACAAGCACAATATACACACAGGGATACCAGACTGGGCGGCCAGGTTTAGAAACTGTGTGACCGTACACTGACTGTAAAAGTTCGTATTCCAGGGAAATATGCATAAGAAAAAATGTACAAAAAGTTTTATGGCATATGTTTATAATTAAAGCAAAACGGGACGCTATCTTCGACTTTTAATGTTTTTTAACTAATATCTAATCTACAGTGCGATATAAGAGACTAAATGAGGTCGCCACGATCGTTTTGTTAGCATATTTACCATTGTTTTTTGCATAATGATACAGTTTTCCTGTCCACAATCCACAAAATAACACAAAACGAGAAAAATGCTAGGAAGTTAACAATGATTGACAGAACCACAGTTCCAGCAAAAGTGATAATTTAATTTTAGTTCACGAATAATTCATCTCTTTAGTGTCGCACTGTACATTATGGCAAATCTTGTTTTAGGTGATTAATATGTAATGTACTATTATGCTAAAATAAAATAAGGATGTGTATGACCTATTAGTTAAACCTTGAATATTTAAATCACATACTCATCATATATACCAAAATATATAATGGTACCTAATAATACAGCTATAAATAGATTTTTGATAGTTATAGTTCATGTTTATAGTTTTTGTTATACTTTTAGGTACCTTACCTAGCTGTAATCACAAGAAAAAAAATCCTTTGATTGGATTGGCAGTTCATTATTAGTAGTACATAGTAATGGGTCCCAAATAATTTGATTTGTATAGGTAAGTATTATGTATCTGGTTGATAATATTATTTACACTTGTATTTAAGTAAAATTTAAATTAGGTCTATAATAATTTCAAACGAAATTTTAGATAAGTAATATTAGAAATAGAAACCTAAATTGTCGTAAATATAAGAGAAGACGCTGGATCCCGTGGTACAAACTCTGGCTAGTTCGGGAACCAGAGGTTTCATTATTTTTCATGTAGGCATCTTATTTTCATTTAGGTATCTTATTAGTACCTAAAATGTCATAATTTGTTGTAAATATAGAAGAAGAAGCTGGTTCCCGTGGTTCAGCCTCTGGCTAGTTCGGGAACCAGAGGCTTCACTATTTTTCATGTGGGTATCTTATTTTATGTCAATTAAAACCTTTTGATTGATGATGATTGATATTTCTTCACCATACACTAGGTGCGATCGGGTAGCCTATTGATAAAACGTCAATAACTATCACATTCAGCGTTAAGCTAGAAACATACTATCGGACGCGGCTGACGGAAACGACTGACAGCCGCGACTTAGCAATGTGCACAGTCTTAAAACATCCGGTGTGCCAGATCGCTCTCGGACGTCCGAACGCTCAAGGTCGTCCAAAGGTGACGTCCGCGACTTATGTCCGATAGTGTGCACGGCTCAGTGTAATTTCATAGTCTAGGTCGCGGCTGTCAGTCGCGTCCGTAAGCCGCGTCCGATAGTATGTTTCTAGCTTAACGCTGAATGTGATAGTTATTGACGTTTTATCAATAGGCTACCCGATCGCTTGGAAATGTGTAAGCAAAAATTGCAGTTTAAACTGTTTTCATTCACCTTTCGGATAGCTCAAAAACAGCTAAGAATGCCATCGTGAACTGCCACTTTTGACTTTTAATTCGTTGCTATCATTGAGGAAGGAATGGTTGCTATGCATACTAGTTCAACATTCCATTGGAATTTCCATTTGGGACTTTGTTATAAAATGCCTTTTTTTACCGTACATACTTACATGGCCGCCTCACAATGTTCAGTGGCAACACTGAACAACACACGTATACCACCCCTACAAGACTGCCTAGTTGGTACGTACTCGGGTATTCCCCGACAAGCGACGTGGTGGGCGCAAGGAAGTGGGACGTATTGAGGATGGACCTTTTTCGTTTGCGAGCGAGGATGGGAATGTGTTCACAGATATGTACCTACTTTAATATAATTATTGTATTACAACATTTTGGTAACTAAATGATATAATGGTCAATGTAGGTACTTATTACTTACTTATTATTAGGATCGTGGAAATCTGAATGCATTGATATATGGCATGATTTAGAAAGATAGGTACATGAAAAATATCGCGATTCCGTGGCTGTTGTCGAGTTTTTCTTCCGATAGTGTCAATTTTGGGAGTTTTGGCGCGAACGCAGAAAACGGCCACCTTATTGTATTATTTTGTCAAACTTGTGTTTTTATCAGTGATAATTAGTGAAAAATTGTGTGACATTTCAAAATTGTCATCTATTTTGGAATTTAAGATGGCGGACGTTACTTTTATGAAAAAGCCGTCATGGGTGTTGTTTTTAATTTTTTTGAGTTGTAGATTTCAAAATTAGCATCTATTTTAGAATTAAAGATGGCAGACGTGAGTTTTTGCAAAAAGTCGTCATAGGTGTAGTTTGCTAGATTTTTGGTGGTGTAGATTTCAAAAATGGCATCGGACGTCACTTTTTTGAATAAGTATAATACATAGCAATTATCATTAGGTATTAAATAAAAATTCCAGATATGAAAAAAATTCTAAATCAGCTTAGTAGATTGACTACAACTACAGTTCAAAAATTTCATACCTAAGTACAACGACTAATTTGTATGGCGACCATGTTTTTTTGTATGGAAGCTATGATTTTTTTAAAGTTTTCAAAAAGTGCCAAAGTAGTAATTAATATGTTGTCAAGAAAGTACTCTCTAAACCCCACCGTTTTTGAGATCCGTTGGGGGCCAATACGAGGAATTGACCTTCCGAAATTTTACCATTTTTTTCCTTAAACTAAAATGCAATTTATATACCAATCTGCAATCAGTTTTTCGTTACTGCTAATAGTTTTCTCAAAACAACTATCTAAAAATGAAAAAGATGCAATGTATGGCGGCCATCTTTAAAAAAAATATATCAAAAACTGATTTCAGATTCGTAGTAGGCGACCTCAGAAACTCCCGAATGCAAAATTTCAAGCCCCTAGGACCATTTTGAAAAATGGCGGCCATCTTGGATCCGCCATTTTGAATTTCCGCCATCCCTAGCAGTTGTCCCTATCGATTGGCTACAACTTTTGTTCAAACAGTTCATACCTAAGTATAACCGTTTCGAAGTTATAAGCATGTCAAGTTTGTATGGCGGCCATGTTATTTTGTATGGGAGCCATGTTTTTTTTTTCATTTTTCCAAAAATTACCAAGGTAGTACTCTCTATTTAGTTGAAACAGTATACCCCTAAACCTCACCGTTTCTGAGATCCCTTAGAGGTCTAGGTTGAAGAGTTGAGATTTAAAGATTTTGGGATTTTTCCTACCGATAAATTTTTATTTTTTCCCCACCATTTCTCCATCCCTCTAAACAACTATCTATATGAGTCAGTGAGTGAATGGAAATTTAGCTTTATTTAATACAAAACTAAGTACCTATTTCTTGGACTCTACTACATACTAGTCTCAAGTAGATGTATCACTGTTCACTGTGGACACCTTTCAATCGTCCCACACAAAAAATATACAAAAAAGTATGTCCTGAATACGTCCCACTCTGTCGCGCATGCGCGTGGCTTGTCGGGAGGTCCGATATGGGGTGCCGTAAAGGTGGCCATACACGGTCAGTTAAACTGATCAGTTTTTCGCGTCACTCCAAATGGGGCTCATTCAGTAAATTAATAGGTAGGAATTGATGGTACACGATTTGAACCACTACCTGAAGCTGAGCTCACACGATGCTATGATCGCATCTGTTCATCAGATCAGTGCAGCTAATGTTAATAACTATTGCTGGTAAGTAGTTAATTGAAGTAACTAAATGACACCACTTTCTTATTCGAAAAATATAGATGCTACAAAATGTCGATGGGAATCAAAGTAGCAGAAAATCAAATTTCAAACAACTTTAGATCCGATAATTTCTCATTAAAGAAAATATAACAAAAGTTATTAAAGAAACAATATGGCACACCAACCTTATTCAAATAATATCAATCCTAGAAAAAGTTGATCTGAATCAAAGTTGTAGGAAACTAAATTTCAAACAACTTTGGTTCCGATAATTTCTCATGAAAGAAAGAAATAACAAAAGTTTTTGAAGAAACAAAATGGCACACCTATCTTATTCAAAACAATATCAATTCTAGAAAAATATGATGGGAATCAAAGTTGTAAGAAATCAAATTTCAGACAACTTTGGTTCCGATAATTTTTCATGATAGAAAGAAATAACAATAATTATTGAAGAAACAAACTGGCACACCTATCTTATTAAAAAAAACCGGACAAGTGCAAGTCAGGCTCGCACAACGAGGGTTCCGTACAAATCTAGAAAATTTCACAAAATTGGGAAGTACGTTGTTAAAATCTCTATACTCATCATCATCATCACATTAACAACAGTTTTTTTTTTTGTACTTTTCTCGTCATTCATCGAAAATTGTTAAAATAATTAAAAACCTGTTTTAGCATGTGCTAATAAAGCTCTTTTATATGATACCTTACATAAAACGATTTACGCACTTTGAATTTTAAACCCATATTTTGTGAATTTTGAAGCCCTATTTTTTTGTGATTTAAATAAAAATGTACAGTTTTCAGATTTATTGCTATATGTGTACTCTGAGACGATGCTTTTCGCCAAATTTCATAGTTCTATGTCAACGGGAAGTACCCTATAGGTTTTGATTTTTGTGAGTGCAAAATAAGCGTTTTTTACTATATAAACGGCTGTAACTTTTTTAAAGGATAACTGAGAAGTTTTTCTTTTACACAACTGCAAGAATTCATCGATATACGTATACAGTTGAAATTTCAGCTCGATATCTTTACGCGTTCCCGAGATAAAGAGTCTTGACTGACACACAGACGGACAGAGGGACAACAAAGTGATCCTATAAGGGTTCCGTTTTTTCCTTTTGAGGTACGGAACCCTAAAAATATCAATCCTAGAAAAAGTTCAAAGTTGTTTGAAATTTGGTTACCAACAACTTTGATTTTCATTGTTTGTTTGTTTTTAAAAGGTCTTTATTCAATTGCAAAGTATTTACAGATTATAAACATCTCTAGCGTAAATTAAATCCTAGAGGTAACAAAAAATACAATAGGTATGTTTGCAAGCTAGAACATTAACTTATATAAACTTATGTCAGGAGACTAAACAAAAGATTTTAATTAATATTGGAAAGTGGATAATTTGTTTTAAATAAAACATGTATTTAGGATTTTATGCAACCTTTCGGATTAACATTGCATTAATTACGGCAGAATTTTGACAAAACTATATTAAAAAGCGATATAAACGAGAGTAAGCACTTAAAATAAACAGCTCGACTTGATTCTCATTAACTTGTTGTAAGATTGATATTTTCTGAAAAACAGTTAAGCTGTTTTATTTCTTCTATAACTTACGTTATTTCTATCTTTCATTAGAAATGATCTGAATCAAAGTTATTTAAGAAATTGGTCATAAATTAATTATTGGTCTTATAATAATGATGGTGATATACAGGGTTATTCCTATCAGCTGTACACTTAACTCGCGTATCACTCAGCTTTTAATATTCTCGGATGGAAGCGGCCTGTATCCATCGCCTTTTATCATTGATCCAACAAGTCGGTGAAGGTCCTACGCTGCGCTTGCTGGTACGACGTGGCCTATGTCATCGGTCTAACAAGTTGGTGGACGTCCGGTATGTCGTCTCCATTCGAGAACTTTAAAAAAATCAAAAATGTTGAATGAATCAAGATCAACACATGAAATCTAAAAAAAATCATCACGTCCGTAATATGTGCCCTGCCTACTGCCATTTTACCTTTCTTATAGTAAATCTAGGTAAGGGGGAAGAGGGGCTGGTTCAAAAACAGCATTCATACATATTTTTCATATTTTTTCCAACTGTACTGTACTATACTATACTGTATCATCCTTTTTAATAGTCCACTGCAGGACTTAGGCCTACCCACGAAGGGTGATTGAGCCATATCCACCACGCTGGCCCAGTGCGGGTTGGTGGATTCACATACGCCATCGAATTTCTTCTACGGACGTATGCAGGTTGCCTCACGATGTTTTCCTTCACCGAAAAGCCAGTGGTGTGAAATTCCGTATATAAATTCCAAAGAACTCATTGGTACGGGACCGGGTATTTGAACCCACGACCTCACGATTGTAAGGCGGGTGTCACTACCTCTTGACCACCACGGCTTGTCAACAACAGTTTTTTTCCAACAGTTACTTGTATTTCTGATGGTAGTCAATCTACTACGCACTGGATATCTACTATTATCTACCGTTAGACATAGGCGTCCGTACCCTATGGATTTCGATTAAAACAATTCGGTGGCATTCTACGTGCAGGAGCTGGTACACGCTGGAGAACAGTCGTGGTCCCTAGTTTAATTAAATGGCGATAAGTTGGCTACACTAAAAGAGCATATTAAGGTGGGCATACACGGTCAGTTCAACTGATCAGTTTTTCGCGTCACTCCAATTGGGGCTCATTCAGTAAATTAAAAGGTGGGTATTGGTGGCTCCATGTATAAACCACTACCAGAAGCTGGGCACACATGATGAAATGATCGCATCAGTTCATCAAATAATTGCAGCGGGCCCTAATGTAGTCAACTATTGCCTATAGGTACTGCGATGGTTTGCATGTTTTTAACACTTCGATGATTAACTGAATCTTCAGTAACTCAAGTAATTTCAATTTTTTATAAAAAATATCTGAACCAAAGTTGTTTGGAATTTGATTTACTACAACTTTAATTCACATCAATTTTTGTAGGATCAATATTATTCGAATATCACAGTGGTGCCATTGTAAACAATATGGCACCACCGTCTTATCAAAAAAAAAATATCGATCCTAAAAAAATTTGATGGGAATCAAAGTTGTAGGAAATCAAATTTCGAACAATTTTGGTTTCCAAAATTTCTCATGAAAAATTGAAATAACTCAAGTTATGGAAGAAGCAAAATGGCACCACTGCCTTATTAAAAAAAATATCGATCCTTTAAAAAGTTGATGAGAATCAAAGCTGTAGGAAATCAAATTTAAAACAGTTTTGGTTCAAATAATTTATCATGAAATATTGAAATAACACAAGTTATAGAAGAAACAAAACGGAACCACTGTCTTATTACAAAAAATATCGATCCTAGAAAAAGTTGATGAGAATCAAAGTCGTAGGAAATCAAATTTTAAACATTTTTGGTTCCTATAATTACTCATGAAATATTGAAATAACACAAGTATGGAAGAAACAAAATGTAACCACTAAGTTATAAAAAAAAATATCGATCCTGGAAAAAGTTGATGGGAATCAAAGTTGTAGGAAATCAAATTTCAAGCAACTTTGGCTTCGATAATTTCTCATGAAAAATTGAAATAACAAGTTATGGAAGAAACAAAATGGAACCACTAACTTATTAAAAAAAATATCGATCCTGGAAAAAGTTGATGGGAATCAAAGTTGTAGGAAATTAAATTTCAAACAACTTGGGTTCCGATAATTTCTCATGAAAAATTGAAATAACACAAGTTATCGAAGAAACATCATGGCACCACCGGCTTATTAAAAAAATATCGATTCTAGAAAAAGTTAATGAGCATCAAAGTAGTAGGAAATCAAATTTCAAGCAACTTCGGCTTCGATAATTACTCATGAAATATTGAAATAACACAAGTATGGAAGAAACAAAATGGAACCACTAACTTATTAAAAAAAATATCGATCCTGGAAAAAGTTGATGCAAATCAAAATTGTAGGAAATCAAATTTTAAACAAATTTGGTTCCGATAATTTCTCATGAAAAATTTAACTAACACAAGTTATCGAAGAAACATCATGGCACCACCGGCTTATTAAAAAATATCGATCCTAGAAAAAGTTAATGAGCATCAAGGTAGTAGGAAATCAAATTTCAAGCAACTTCGGCTTCGATAATTTCTCATGAAAATTTGAAATAACAAGTTATGGAAGAAACAAAATGGAACCACTAACTTATTAAAAAAATATCGATCCTGGAAAAAGTTGATGGGAATCAAAATTGTAGGAAATCAAATTTCAAACAACTTTGGTTCCGATAATTTCTCATGAAATATTGAAATAACACAAGTATGGAAGAAACAAAATGTAACCACTAAGTTATAAAAAAAAATATCGATCCTGGAAAAAGTTGATGGGAATCAAAGTTGTAGGAAATCAAATTTCAAGCAACTTTGGCTTCGATAATTTCTCATGAAAAATTGAAATAACAAGTTATGGAAGAAACAAAATGGAACCACTAACTTATTAAAAAAATATCGATCCTGGAAAAAGTTGATGGGAATCAAAGTTGTAGGAAATTAAATTTCAAACAACTTGGGTTCCGATAATTTCTCATGAAAAATTGAAATAACACAAGTTATCGAAGAAACATCATGGCATCACCGGTTTATTAAAAAATATCGATCCTAGAAAAAGTTGATAGGAATCAAAGTTACGGTAAATCAAATTTCAAATAACTTTGGTTCCAATAATTTCCCATGAAAAATTGAAACACTTAACACAAGTTATCGAATAAATATCATGGCTCCACTGTCTTCAAATATGGAACCACCAATTCCCACCTTTTCATTAACTGAATGAGCTCCCAGTTGGAGTGACGCGAAAAACTGATCAGTTTAACTGACCGTGTGTGCGCACCTTAAGACGCGTCAGGTGGATCAGTTCGTCCGCAGTGATGCCAGATATTACAGATTTATTTGTATATAAGTACTTGGCTTCTGTCACATGTATAGTTGGAAATAGTTTAAGATAAAAATGACTTAATTATATCTCCAACTCTCGCCAAGCCCTTAAATTAACACGGGACCACTCAAATACCTATTGCTACTAAGTACCTACTGTTGAGTTATTTTTAAGTTCAATGTACTTATTTTTTTTTAAATGTATCTAATGAGTTAATATAAGAAATATAATTAAATACCTACTACTTCTAGTTACAAACAAAAACAATTTAAGTAAGTAATTTAACTTGTTGGTTTTCTTTCATATCTAAAACTTTGTTTTTCATAGATGAAGTACTTGTACTGCAAAAATTTGTGTATTACGTACTAAAGATTTTTGGATAAGAATGGATAAGAAATTAATTTTTGACAGTTTTAACAATTCTAGCACGGTAATGTTAACTAACAAATACAGTTTATCATTAGACTCCGTACAAATTATCTACCTACGTTTGATGGCAGTACTACACAAGATATTGGCGAAATTGTGAAATACCAGAAGCCACAAACAAGATTTGAAGTTGAAGTTACAGTATTGCTTATTTTATAGAAGGAAGCAGTATTGTTACTCGGCACCATAGTCAAGTATTATAAATTAAGTACGCCGCACTTTGCACTAGGTCTCCGAGGAGCCCGTCTTGCAGAGTACTAAAAATTCTTTTAAGAGAACATTTCGGCATTACTGACTATAATATGAAAAAATATGGAAGTTGTTTTTTATGCTTAGAAGTAATAGTAAGTGTAAGCTTTTTACAAAATTATGCTCCATAAATATTAATTAATGAAAGATTAATTTATTAAGAAATGCAGTTCCACAGAGTCAACAATATTTGAATTATTTTATGATTTAAAAATTGTTCTTCTGAAAGTACTATCGGTTTTATAGAGTACGTGAACAAGTGTTAATATATAGATAGGTACTTAGTATTAGGCACACAAAAAAAAATTGATATACCTAGATATAATATTACTAAGATCTATGATTATGATCATCAGGTGGTAAAAATGAAAAGTTGGCTGCAGCACCACAGTTAGGCGCCCAACGTGGGGCCAAACTAGTCCCTACTGCAACACTACAATTATGCACATATTGAAAACCGATAGTTCTTTATAAATAAATTATTAAATGATGTATTCAATTATTGACTTAAAAAAATTAATTGAGCAAAGTGATTGCAACTACAATGATTAGTTATTAATCAAAATATTTAACTACCTACTTTGATTATTTTATGTAATTTGAAATCGTGATTGCTATTGCTAACTACAATATGTATTTAATCGTAATTAGTAATTAGAAGTTCTTACTTCTAATTTTCATATTGCCCAACTTTGTTATAGGCCAAATCATACAAGTCGGCGGATATGAAGTTAGTTACGAGCTGCGCGAAACCCAATCAACACGCAGCCATAAGTGAGCTTCAGTCAGGATTGGATATTGCGCAGCTTGTAGCTAACTTTTCATCCTCCGACTTGTATGACTCGGCCAATACCTACACAGATCCTAATAGATACAATATAGCGTTTTTATACACAGTAGGTAGCAATACATACTGTAACTACAAGTGAGGTACGTCATTGTAACCTTTGACTATTTGCCACTATATTTAAAGATTGTAACATTTGAAACGTACCTACAAAATTGTAAGTTAGAATCGACAAAATGTATGAAAAAGCTGATTATTTTTCACGAATTCCAAATTAAAAGTGCCTGCATCAACTGATTTTCACGCTACTTTTTAGTTTAATTATTGGAATAATAGGTAATTATTGGATTGGAATAACTCAAGTTATTGAAGAAATTTGTCTTAAATTAACTATTGGTCTTATAATAATGATGATTGACTCGCGTCATCTATTATATAAAAGGCTTCCCTGAGTGACTGACTGACAGACAGCCTACAGCCCAAACCGCTAAATATATAACGTTGAAATTTGGAATATAGGTACATTGTACTACGTAATGGAGCACTAAGGACGAAAATTTTGAACTTTCGACCTCTAAGGGGGTAAAACGGGCCCTTTTCGTTTGTATGTAACTTTTTATTCCCTGTTCCGATTGACTTGAAACTTCGTATACATGCTTTTAAAACAAAATAAAAGTTACGTTTTATCCTGTTTTTCCGAATTTTCCTTATCTAAGGGGTCAAATAAGGTCCTAAAGTTGGTGAAAAAAGCGTCTATTACATCCAACCAGCTGAACGGTTATGGTTGAAATCTGGTATGAAGAAAGCACACAGCAGGTTTCAATACAGGAACTAATAATATCCAGGAAAATCTGTAGGGTTCCTGAGGGATAATCACAAAGTTTTTTTTTTATAATATAGTGAAATATCTAGAATAAAATTAAGATAAAAATTTATCTGAATCTGAATGATTTATGAAATATGGGGCAAAATGGGTCCCTAATAGCTGACGATTTTTTTTCTATTTTGTGAGCCAATAATCTTAAGATTAGGGTACGAGTACATACGAGTCAATATATGTACTTTACTACGGGATCAACCCTAAAAAGCGAAGATTACCTACCTATTCCATAGATGTTGTCGCGTGTCGATGAACTTTTTGTGTTGAACAGTTGATTTTATTTACGTGATTTCGGGGTTGGTGCCATAGTAAAAGTTCGTCAAATGATGAGTATAATAGCATCCTTGAACTGACTGACTATCTAGAAATACACTATGTGTTTCTCGACAGTAATAAAATATATTTTTTCATCTGCTTGGGGTCAGACAACGTTTGAAAGTCCTACAAGTGTCTCGATCACTTTTAACTGGGTGAACGGTTTTGGGCGAGATTGTCACAATATCTCTCGGGAAAAATGAGTTCAGAATAATCGAAATTAAAATTCTAATGACTGAATGAAACATGTCGAATACATATACCGGCCTTAACCCTTAAATGCATAATAAAAGATTTTTAGCCAAAAAAAATATATTATGTTTCTTTAGAGGTCTAAATTAACTCGAAAAATAATAAAAAAAATCTAAATCAATTAGAACATTTTTTTTTTTTTTAAAAATATGCTTGTATCGATTTCGATACACTATGCATTGTTTTTAAATTAAATTTTATATAACTGAAGAATTATGAAAATGGGTGAAACAATCTTTAGTTTTCTTACAACATAAGTAAATATTGCACTTAGAACATTTAATTATACTAAGTAAATTACACGATGGCATCATACATCGACCACGTGACTCGGTTCTCATGATATTATGATCCACTTGGTCGAGTCTAACTTCAAGAGGTGGCAAAACTTGGATAGGTTTGCCTTTTCGCATTTTGGGTGGTGGTTGATCTTCTTCTCTTATTGCATTGGTACTAGGGCGCCCTCTGGTGTTAACAGGAGTATATTGGCAAAGAGTTTCAGCCAACTCTGATCGGAAGTCTGCAAGGGTCATGATGTTTTTGTGGTTGCCTTTTCTTTCTTCTACTTTTTTGTATAATACCCATGCATTTATTACAGTCAAATCTAGCAGATGATAGAAGATCCTCATGTACCACTTTCTACTCTTCATTCGAATCCTGTATCTCCCTAGAAAGGAATCCATTAGATCTACCCCACCCATGTGCATATTATATTCTTTGATTAACTTCGGGCATGTGATTGGAATCCTCTTCTTTTCTTTTTTATCGAATCGTTCTATATTCTCCACGGGGCATGCTCCAACATATGTCGAAGCTAAGATGACTTGTTTGTTGTCTTTCCAGCTAACTGTTGTCATGTCAATTCCTTCAAAGTTTGTTACGTATTCTTCATATGACCCTCTTGGAACTGAACTCTTCATAACATCCTGCTTGGTTGGCAACTTGCAAGATTTTCCTATTCGGTTTCTTTGAATGGTGCCTAGGGAATGTATACCTTGTTTGGCTAGTGTATACATCAATGGCAAAGATGTATAGTAATTGTCGAAATAGACAATATGATTTCTTTGCCTGGGTACCACACTCAGCAAGTTCATGACTGTTTGTCCCACAACTCCCAAGTTATGTTCGTTTGACAATCCTTCATTAGCTTCTTTCCCAGAGTAAATTATAAACCTATAAGCAAAACCGGCTAAACTGCATAGAACAAACAATTTGAACCCCCATTTATGGGGTTTATTGGGGAGGTATTGTTTCAGAAAATGTCCTACTTTGGTGGCGCACATCTGTTCGTCTATAGATAATCTCTGTTCGATGGTTACGCTGGAGAACTTCTCATTTAAATGGTTTATTACGGGACGTAATTTATGAAGCCTATCATGCTGCGCATGGTCTACTGGTAAATGATCATCATTATTATTGAAGTGCAGTAACTTTCGCATTTTCTTAAATTTATTCACAGCCATTGCTTCTTTGATGTGTCTAAAGCCAAATTTATTGGACCAATACGACCTTGTACTCGGATAATGGTACACAGACATGAATATAAGGATCCCAAAATATTTGCGAAGTTCGCCTACTGTGAATAATTCGGGTCTGTCAGGTTGTTTCTGGACTGCGTAGCGAGTTGATTCAGTAACAATGTTTTCCATAAACTGATCCGTGAAAAAATAGTTAAAAAACTGGTAAGGACTTTGCAATTCCATTATAGATGAAGGTAACTCTTCAGATCCAACGAATTTGACATTATTCTCATCAAATGGAAAAGACTGCTTTTTCCACAGCAAATGCCTCAAATTTATGAGAGATTCAGTAGCTTGTGCTTCCACTCGCTCCGAAGACTGTGCGTCTTGTATAGGC
Organism: Hypomecis punctinalis; assembly: GCA_949316475.1. NCBI lineage: Eukaryota > Metazoa > Arthropoda > Insecta > Lepidoptera > Geometridae > Hypomecis > Hypomecis punctinalis. Next base: position 23,960,663 of record OX438795.1, on the reverse strand, counting down.
TGCTCATCTTGAACCAATGGAGGGTCTGAAAATTCTTCTAAATTAATCTCTCCCGTAAGCACCTCTTCGTCATCTTCTAATTCAGCTGCCAAGGCTTCTTGAGATGGGTAATAAGGAATATCTTCTCCATCTGACTCTAAATCATCTTCTGATATCTCACCGTTCTCCAACCTCATAAGCATATCTTCTATTTGCCGGTCTACAAAGCAAAAAAAAAGCATTTAACCATACCCAAAAGCGAGTAAAATCAAAACCAAAACCGTTATAAAACAAACTTTTGAATGGGGTGTAGGCGGGAACCAAACGCATGCTGTATCGTTTTCGAGACAAACATAAAAAGCGATATTTACTCAGATAAACACATAAAAGTCGTGCATATTCGATTGTTTTCAAGTAGGTAAATGAAGGACTTACCATCCATTTTGTGATTTTTGTTGGCATCAATTCGAATTATTTTCGTTTTCGCAGTTTTATAAAAACTTCAGTTTCAGAGAAACGCGCACTACGTTGACGACTACACCATAGACAAGGAAATTATTCCACAGAAATGACATTGACACCTGACACTTACTTTTTTTTGTTGGGTTTTGAGGCAAAGAAATGTATGAATCTTCAGCCTACGCAGTATTTCAAATAAAAATCCGATAAAAACTATTAGAATGCGATGTATCGATATCGATACAAGATGCATTTAAGGGTTAATTAATAGTGCACTACTGAACGTAGGCCTACCCGCGAAGGGTGATTAGGCCATCGGCCATATCCATCACGCCGGCCGAGCGCGGGTTGCGGAATCTGTATACGACATTGATTTTTCTCTACGGATGTACCTATACATGTTGCCTCAATGTTTTCCATCAATAAAAAGCCAATAGTGTGAAATTTTTAACATTGGCACTCATACAATTATTATTAGTATTGAATTAATTACAAAAATTCAGCAATTTATCATTCAAAAATTCACGTACTCCGTAATAAGCTTTAGATACAAGTACGAGTAAATTAAATACGCAAATACTAAGACAATGCTGTTTACGACCAGTGTGTGTTACCATTGGTGACTGATGGCACAAAAACGTGGTCTCTCACTATGGGCCTTATTAGTAAGCTCCAAGTAGCCCACCAACAAATGAGGAGATCTATTACCAAAGTTACCGACATAGCCCAACGGATTGGCAAGTTGAAATGGCAACAGTAAAAGTTATTCAAAATTTGCCATATAATATGTCACCACTTAAGGCTCCGACACCGGTAGACAAACACATTGTATAGGTACACGAATATCTATGATTAGCAGGAATGACCATTAGGGGACATCTTACAGACGGTTTCTAAACCCTAACTAAAAATGCTTTTAATATCTCTGCCAGAGACTGATAGACTACAAGCAATCGAGGTAGCTGTGCAAGAAGAAGTGATTCAGACCATCACTATGAACAACTTTTTTTATGGTGCTAATCCGGAATAGAGGAAAAGTTAGCTGTTTTATACATTTTGTTGATTCCGAACGGCAATTATGATTTTTCTCTCGTTTTCTGAGTGGGCTCCGTACTAAAAGTTGTTCATAATGATTGTCTTACGTCACTCCCATTCGGCTTAGTACCTATAGGACAAGCAGATGACCCTGTATAACAACAAAGAAGTTAGATAGTAAGAATACGGCTAGTTTCTACTTAGTAGAACCTAGTATTTTTAAATACTAGAAAAGCTTTTATTTAATTTGCAATGTTTATAAAATTATGGGTATTATCTATGATTTATATCTAAGAAAAACGGTAAGTGAAAGAAACGAGTATAACAGCAGCATTTAGCATTTAATGGCAACCCTAGACCGCATGTCCGCCCGTCCGGTCGCCACGCGGTCGCCACGCGGTCGCCACGCGGTCGCCACGCGGTACGAGCGGTACGGCGGGCGGGCGGTTCGGGCACGGGCGTAGTTATGCTACTGAGCACTAGATGTCATGCCGGTAGTACCAATAGTGATGTGACAGTTTTAAGAATATGAACAATTTATCAAAATTACGTCACTTGTTACACTCGTTTATTTCACTTACCAATTTTTTTAGATATAATTAAAAGATAATACCTATAATTTTATTTATAAGAAAGATTAGATAGTAATTCATACATACATTGCAAATTAAATAAAAGCTTTTAGAAATACTAGTTTCTACTAAGTAGAAACTAGCTGTATTCTTACTATCGAACTTCTTTGTAGTTATACAGATCATTTGCTTGTCCTATACTAAGCCGAATAGCGGTGACGTAAGACAATCATTATGAACAACTTTTAGTATGGAGCCCACTCAGAAAACAAGAAAAAAATCATAATTGCCGTTCGGAATCAACAAAATGTATAAAACAGCTGATTTTTCTTTTTGACTGAAGTTTGACATAACCAAAGAGTTTGGATGGAGCCCCAACAGCTCTATGGTGCTATTGCGGTCAATTGTGATTTTATCACAGAACAGCGAACTACTTTGAGCGAACTACTTTATTTAGAAAGGAAATCGATGACAATTTTCAATGAAAACCGCTGTCGCCAAGTATGTATTACCACTGTAAAATATCTGCACAATAACTGTGCAATTTCCACTAGCTTCGGAAATATTTTTTTTACTTTAAAATAGAGCGTAGTATAATTTCTGTCACATCGCCAAGATACGTTAAGCCCATAACATTAATTTGGTCATAATTGACAAGTTTTCATATTTCACAAGGCTACGAAATTCCAAAACCATTTCGAGATATCGGGATGCTGATCATTATGCTTATTTTTCCAAAATTTTTAGTGCAGTAACTGCTAAGATATTAGATAAAAACTCTCACCCAAGCCGTATCCGGATTTATACTAAAAGTTCAGTTGCCAATGATAAAAAAAAAATACTAGCAATATAAAATGACAGTTACACTGACAGTGTTGACACATAAAATGTAGTGTAAAAATAAAATGTCAGTGTCATTTTCAAATTTCTTTAGCCCGAGAGGTAAACGCAAAAAATGCAAATACTTTCCAAAAGCTGAATTATTGGTATTAAGTTATCAAAATGGTGTACATCAATACCCTGGAGTCAGTCAGCTGGGTTCCTTATCATTTGGTGGAAGAATCCGTTTGAACTTTATAAGTATCTTGGAACTAGTACTACTTATTCTTTTTCTTTTAAGTGGTGCTAATTTAAAGCCTGTATGGCAGACCCTGTTACATATTTCAGGTGATTGATGATGCATGCTTGCAGTTCTTAAACTTTTTTTATATTTTTCTTCCCATAGTTCTTCCCATTCCGCGGTACATAGTGGACTTTTCGCGCTGACCTCCCGGCCTATTTGTTGTGAATTGTGACGGATTGATTGGTATTGACAGTGACAGTAACGCTAGCACCTATTTTTTTCTAATGTGGCTTCAGTATAATTGTGTATGAGTCCTAAATTTTGCAGTTACGTCCTTTTAGAATAAGCTACTTTTCAAAATTTAATTTTACGGAAAATATAAGTCGTACCTATTAGAAAAATAAAAAATACGTATATGTTATTTTGCAATATTCTTTCAAATAATAAATAAATATAACTATGTTAAAAATTTGAAATGTTGTAAATTTAAATGCCGTGTTTAAGTTATTAAATACACTTTATTTTATTAATGTTACATCACAATGGCAAATGCACCAACATGCCAAGCCAAAAAAAAAATAATGGGCCAGTCTCGAATTTGAATAGGGTATCACAGTTATTTTTTGGCATTTAGATAGTGATGGGCGATGTGATTGTGCAGTTTAATTTTATCGACAACGTGATTTTATACTTTTTGCATAATATATGGAATATGCAAGGAAGTTTCATACGAGAACTGGAAAGCTTACGAAGCAAAATTTAAAAAAGAAAAATGTACTTTCTTTCTATACGAAAAAGGTTCACATTTGTTTATTACTTATCAAATGGGAAAAACATTCCGAGCAGGACAGCAACAACTGGTGGGCGTTGTCTCTTTCTCGAAACTTACCAGTATAAATAAAACTATTGGATGGTAGATTATCTTATACATCTGGTAATCATTAAATCGCATTTAATCGTACATGTTGATAAATAGATTGGCATAAAATGTATTCTAATTAACGTAATAAGTTCGATAATGTTCTAATTTTAATATTGGTACGTAATTATTTTTGCAATACAAAAACTGTTTTTTCATATTAGTAGAATTAGTAGTAATTTACCAACTACGCACGGCCGCACCTATGACACTTCCTAAAACAATAAGGCTAATAATTTATGCAAAAGTCGTAATTCTGCTTGCTGCTTAATATTTTTATAAGTTGAAAAATGGTGAAAAATTGTTGCGTTAAGGGAAGTAATAGTGAAGCTTATGCTGGTTGTGGAATTTCATTTTTTAGGTAAGTTTCTTGGTTTATTTACAAATTTCTTGTGTAGGGTGACAATAACAACAAAACATTTCGGGAATGTGAGGTTGTAGAGAGAAGTAATTACTACTTATAAATAATCTGTACTACGTACGTTAGTAAGTCATTGTAATCGATTAAGAACCTACTTCTATGAACTATGCACTTTTCTTGTATAATAGCAAAATTATGAACTGTGTTGTACTTAGTAACTAGTACAGCTCGGTAACTACGGGTAGATATAATTTGCTGTCGCGCTATTTATCAGCTAATTTTTATGATATTTCGCAAGATGGTTTAGTATATTCTAACAAGATTTGTTAATATGAGCAAAACTGGTCAAAAGCGAGTCGAGATTTTCAATTTGTTTATTTATAGAAAATGTAACTTACAGCACTTAATACTAGGCTTTATATTTTTTATCCTTAAAGACTACGAATTAAAAAATACATAAAATAGAACAGAATAAATACAAACATGAATTAAAAGTTATACCTAAGAACAACAACGTGTTATTATTTTTTTACGCTAACTATACCTACCGTTAAATTTTAGGAATATTTTGAGATCACAATTTGACTTTTTCGCGAATGAAAAAATATTTTTAGCAATTATTGTTGTCCATTCGTCGGCAAAGATGTCTACTAGCGGGTGGGAGGCGCTGAGGGCATTAAGATGATGGTGTAGAGATAATATTACAATGAACTGATGTACTCAGCCGGAAGGAGGTTTACTATAAGGCTATAGTTTGAGACTAGACCTTAATTTGAGAAAAAAAATCTGCTGTTACATAAATTTTGTCGATTTCGAGTTTCAGTTTTGCATGAAACAGCTGCTTTTTTTCTCGAATTTCGGGTTGGTCTCATAGTAAACGTTGTTAAAAATGGTGTTAATCAAGCAATCATTTTTAATTAATACAGGGTAAGCAGATGACCCTGTTTATAATAATATTTGAATTTCAGATTTATCCCACCTGAAATAATTTTATATAAATTATTTCCCTCATTCTTTTATTGACCTTTCGACGGTATATACCTACTTAGCGTTTTGTGGATTGTCCTATTAAATGAAATTACTGTATGGATACACTAGTAGAAAGAGATATATTCCAATGTTGGTGCTTTACTCTTCGGAACGTTTTTGGGATGCTCGTAATCATTCCAGCAAGGCAATTCTGTTACCCGATATCGTTACTCAGATGATACGCTCTTGAACCTCACTCGTTTTTCTGACAGTTTTGAGCTGTCAGAACTGTTAGAAAAACGAGAGAGGTTCAAGAACGTGTCACTTCAGTAACGAGATCGCTTAACAGAATTGCCTTGCTGTTCTCGTATGAAACTTCCTTGGGAATATGTAACTGAATCTATATAGTGTATAATTGATGATAATGATTGTGCAGTTTTATTAGTATTTAGGAAGCTTTGGAATAAACACTGAAAAATCATGTCAACGCGCCGTATTGTATTAATTTATAAAACTTGTGTTTCTATCAGTGGTAAAATGTGAAAATTTGTGCTATTTCGAAGATTATGAGCTGAATTACGTACAATAGTGTAGACAAAATAATGTAATGTGTAACGTGATTTTTTGTGTTGTTACAAAAACTCCATAATAATAATAATAAATATAACAACATAATAAACAATAGCGCCGCCCTTTGGCGGCGCTATTAGTAAATTCGCTACTGCTTTACTCAGGCATGACTTAGATGTGACAGTGACTTTTTACCTACTTCCAAAAAGTGAAGGTAGATACCTACTACCTACCAGGGCTAGCCACCCGGCCTATACGAACTTACTTACATACTACCTACTATGTTCGTCTGTATGTATGTTTTTGTATATTTTCAGCGGTATTTTCGCCAATTATGGACCGTTTTATTTTTTATTTTAATTTTGAAATGGTATACAAGTACACCCTAACTGATGTCATTTAAATGATATCGAAGTCACCTGAATGAAAAAAATGTAAAATCAACAATAGTGTTAAAAATTACTACATGGATGCCACATCAATTCCTGCGAACTATTTGGATTTCGTAAACGGTGGAAGTCGGCCAAATGCCATTGTTGGCAAAAAATAATCAATTGTATCTAGATTTTTGTGCTGCCTACGACTGTGACTATTTATAAAATGATAATATCATAATAGAAACATTTTAATAAACAACACCATAATTACATGTAACAATAGTAGTAATTATCATAACATCATAATAGAATTTACACTTGACACTGGCAAATACATATTCCATGCGACGCCAATATTTAAAAGAAGCAGAATAATTTTATTACAATCAAATTGTTCTAGTTTGGAGCTCTATAATTGAATCATTGGATTAGCTGAATGTATACGTAAATGGTAACGTGGCCGAGTGAAAGCGCGTGCTTGTGTGAGCGGGAGATTTTTCGAGGTGATTCGTTTACATCTTTTCAATTTTAGCGTCTCTTAAGTCAATATAATTATAGATATCTTTTAAAAACGGAACCGTTATACCTAGACATACCAAAATTTTTTATATGAACTATAAAATTGTATTAGGTAGGTACTTCAGAAAATGTAAATCTTTACTGAATAATAGTACGGCATCCTTCGTGCGCGACTCCCACAAGGCCGATTATGTAAATAAAATCAGATTATATTTTCAAACACGCGTCAAAATAAAATTTAATTTAATTCAAAGGCAAATCACCCCCAAAATAACTCATATTTTAACAAAACACTAAACACGTCTTCCATCAATTCTGTTACAGAATATATTATGTGTATACCTTATCATCGAATGTATAATTACGGTTTCTAATTGAGGTATTGAAGGTGGCTTCAGGCATCTTTATTATGTGAGCAATCACTTTTCCAAAAAAAAATGTAGGAATCCAGTCATGTCGTCCAGCCATCTACTCTTTCAACGTGTGAAAAAGTGACAGATATATATATCGCCATCACGCTGGCCTAGCCCAGCTGGGAACTTTTATTCATAAGTAGTATAACAGTTAGTATGTGGTGCAAATACAATTATATATTACTAAAAAGTACACCACAATCACAAATATTTTACTAAATATGCAGATAACAATAAATGTCTAATTTCGATAATATTAACTTACTATCAAAATTTATCATATATCTATAATTACAAAACATTTGAAATTAAAATAATTATATTGACATCGATATTTTTTTTATTCCGACATATTATTAACTTAGTAGCAAAATTTATCGATGTCGATAAAATTTTTGCAAGTTTTGTCACCACTATCAACGAAATTCTAGGCAGTAAAATATAACGTTTATATAAAAAAATGCCCACAATTAAGACTTGCTATTGGAAGGATATTCCTCCTTTTTGTAAACTAAAGTCTTTGCTCTGTATTCGACACGTTACAATAGCGCGAACCGGCATTTTTGGGCAAAAATTACCTCTGAAATCTCTTGAACGACTGTGACGGCAAATGTCACGGTTCACGTATCATGAGTATACACTCGTGATAGTGGCTACAAACCCCCCCCCCCCCCCCCCATATCCTTTCTATTTCCTTCTCTCTTCTGTGGATTTTATACAATTAACCGCGACCTTTTTTTTAATTTCGTTTTCACATAGTAAACGGTGAAGAGACGAGAAAAATTGAGTTGCGGCATGGTAATAACTAGTAGTTCTACAGATAGTAGACTGCATAAGCACCCACCAAGGACTATAAAGATGCATTTATGATTAGACATTGTAGTAACAATACACATTTAAATATGCTTTGTGTAACTATGGATAAACAAATTATTATTGTTTGATTTACTTACGCCTTCAGAAATATTAATAAAAATACAATAAATGTCTTGTTTCTATTAATTTATTTATTAAGAGTAATTAGTAGGTAGTATGTATAGATTTATTTTCTTTCTATTCTATGTTAGAGCCATTCTAACATCATAGAATACGAGAAAAACTTAGCTGTTCCACACATAATTGCAATCAACAAAATGTATAAAACAGCTGATATTTCCTCTATTCCGGATTAGCACCATAGTAAAAGTTGTTCATATGTGATGGTCTGAATCACCTCTTCTTGCACAGCTGGATTGTTTTTAGTTTATCAGTCTCTGGGAGCGGTATGACAAGCATTTTTTAGTTTCGAGTTAGAAACCGTCTGTAAGATGTCCCCCTAATGGACATTCCTGCTAATCATATACATGCGTGTATTTAAATCTATTTCTAGAGTTGCTGATGATTCGAGAATTGCAAAGAAAGCAAATTAAATATTTCTACCTACGTGTGTCCACGTAGTAGAAAATTATTTTGTAATTATGTAATTTCGATAACTTTATCATATTCTAAAATACTGTCCCATCACTATTAGAACTACCGGCATGACGCCACACGACACAGAACTTTGAAAGGTAGTGCCATCTAGTGCTCAGTAGCAAAACTATGCCCGCGCCCGTACCGCGTGTACCGCGTGGCATCCGGACGCGCGGGCGGACCGCGCCCGCGGCAGTGTGTGCAGGTACTGCCGTACCGCCGTACCGCCCTTTACCGCTCGTACCGCTCTACCGCTCGTACCGCCTGTGTGTGAAGGAGCCTTTAAAAAAAAAAGGTTTTTGCTTTTAAAAACTTTTGGTACATTATTTTATTTGGTGTGGTAACATCAAATGCAGGAGCCATTTTTATGAAAATATAGATGCCATGTTGTTGCTTGTTGCTTTAGTTTTCTAACTTTTGCTTCAAAAACTTATAAAACCAGTTTTCTAGCGGTCAATTTAGCAGCCTAGAATTGCAGTAAATGGATTTCTCCAGTTTGATACTACCACTTACCAAAAATATTTGCCGTACCTGCCTAATGGAGTCTGAAACTTCCATGTTCATGAACATTCAGGATTTAGTTGAGCATGAGTCGACTAAGATTAAACTTATCGACATTTTGGTGTATCTTAATTGTTTAGAGGTGATTAATTATAATACTAGATGTCTTGACGTTACATTTCTGGACAAACAACCATCCTACCTAATCACATCTTGTTACAGAATAACGATGAAGAAAATTGGCCCCAAGTTGTATGTTCATCATGTATTTCTACCGCCTTAGCTGCTTATAACTTCAAGCTTAACTGCTTGAAAGCTACCTCTACATTATCACGGATTTTTATGATACAGTCTCCCACAAACTTCCAGAGGACTGACATAGATGCAATTGATATCAATGTGGTTTACCAAGACCATGAGTATGATGTGCCTCTATTTAGCAACCATCCCACCTTAGACTTTGATACCCACCTAGCTGAAAAGAAAGAACTAACCCCTCTACCTCCAGTAACTGTGATAACTTCAACTGAACAACCAACACGGAAAGAAGGAGATAAGAAGTATGCCTGCACACTGTGTGATAAATCGTTCACAAGACCTTATGGACTGAGATATCACATGGTCAAACATAATGGTTCAAAAACATTTCTCTGCCAAAAATGTGGAAAAGAATTCCATACTCCAAATGGATTGAGGCAGCATTCTATATCTCACAAAGATCTGGCTCAATTCAAATGTGGATTTTGTAATAAAACTTATAAATCAAGACAATCACTTAAAGATCATTTTAGAGTGGCACATTCTAGCAACAGGTTGAACTTTCAGTGTGTTATTTGTTGTAAGACATTCACAGCGAAAAGCACTTTATCGATGCACATGAAAGCCCATAGTGGGAAGACTTATGTTTGTCTTTATTGTCCAAAGACATATACAAGAGCTGCTTACCTTCGAGCCCACAGTGTGGTACACTCTGGCCAAGAAAAAGCCAGACCTTTCTCATGTAGCTACATCGGTTGCGACAGAAGTTTTTCTAGCAAACACAGCTTATTAGTCCATATAGCTCACACACACTCCAAAGAAAGACCTCACAAATGTGATAAGTGCTTCAAAGGATTTGCAACTGCATCGGGGCTCAAGACCCATCAGGAGTCACACTCTGAGAAGAAAGTCAATTGTGACATGTGTGGTAAAATTTTAGCAAATAAAAGAGTATTGCAGAAGCACATTAAGTCTCATGATGTTGATGCCAATGACATGATACTTGAAACTGTTGTTGACAACGTTTTCTTTGACCAAGTTTACTGAAAATGGCAATGTTTACTGGCTGTAAGTCTAGCCTAATGTACCATGGACTACCATAAAAAAATTGAACACCTTGTTGGCAAAGGCAGTTGTTTATTTTAAAATGTAGGTGCAAACAGCCCATATAAAATGTGATAATCAACTTTTTCAATCCTAAAATAATAATTGTCAAAATAAAAGTGAAGATATGTAATTAAATTGATTTGCTTGATCTTTGATCTTTCATTTATATGCTATTGGTTGAATGAAATATTTAAAATAAATATCACATTGAAATAGTACAACATATTTACTTATTGATAAAATATAAATGGTAATTTACATTTTTTATACATAACTGAGCTGATAAGCCAATATAATTATAGGTGCTCATTTATTAGCATTATAGATAACACTTGTGATTTTGCAAAGCTAAAATAACTCGTGATAGATTATGACTTCAATAAAACTAATGTACCTACACCAAAACTAAGTTCCATATACCTACATAAATTTTAATAAACAATTTTTTATTAACATGTAACAGAAACTATTTTACAAAAGTCCCTTGTTTACCTGTTTATAATATTGTATTTGGTAAGTATTATAATACCAAAGAGGTGATGTACATAAACAATTTTGGAAGTGTTTTTCCTGGTTTAATGTAAATAGGTTAAAATTTCTGGCAATTTTTAGTAGGCAGCTTGCAGATAAAAACTAATCCATTGTATTATCTGAGTACCTACATGACACATTCACAGCAGTCACATTTGTATCTATTATTTGGGTGACTTAATTAGCTAATGTTTTCATAGCCATGAGTTAATACCAAATACCTACAGTAATAGGGTATATCCTTGATTGGATATGTATGTATGTAGGCCATGAACAGTGTTAATATTATGTATCAGAAACAAAAACTATGTAGGTACAAAGAATTTCAATGACAGTAAGTACTATTCTCTTAGATATATTTTTACAAAGAATTTTACAGTATTTATAGAATAAAACTTAGAAGTAATACAAATATTTATAATTCTGTTCTTATTACTCTGGAAAAAGATTGACTCTTTACACTTAGGGAAAATTTTAAAAACTAAATAATTTCCAATGTAATAGAAACAAACAGTATGCTCTGTTGATATTGTAATAAATGTGTGTAGAATGTTTTACAGATAATTTCAAAATTAGAATTTATTACTAAATCTTGGAGAAACCAGAAAAAAAGATCCTAGAACATGTATCAATGACAATCCATGAAAACTCAAGTTTTTATAATGAGAACTTATGACTACATTGCATTACTCATGGGTAATAACATCAATAGATATTAAGTTCTAGTACAATACAACTAAAATGTTTAATTGATAAACCATCAACCAGCTGCATAGCCTTATGACACAATGGAAATATTTTCAAAGAAGTTTCTTCATTTCTTTGTTTTGCTTGCCGATCTTTGCATCTACACATTCCACTTTATCTTGTAGTATGTCAATGAGTTCATTTTGGCTGTTGATTTCTTTTCCAATCTCTAGACCAAGTTCCTTGAGTTGACCAAGATGATTCACCATTCCTTCTAATTTGGCTTCCAATATAGCATCCACCTGATGGCTTTCAAGAGCTCTTGTTAACGACTGCTGATCAAGAGATGTAGATGTTTCCGAATTTTTCACTTCCATTTTTCCTTGCAATGAATCCATTGAGCTGTAAAATTTACTCCTGCTAATATTAGGGCTTTTAGGAGCTTTGATCTGGCGGTTACGTGGAGAAGGTGACCGCGATTTTCTTGTAATAATGTTTTTTAATCCATGAAACATAGTCTTCATGCCATTAATATCTTTTTGACTTTGTTTCAAATTAGCATCTATCTCATCAAGCTTTAGGTTGGTGTTTTGAAGCTTTTCTCCTTGGCCGAAAAGTTCATCAGCAGCATGGATCCCAATATCTTTGGTCTCTTGGAGCAGGTTTAAGCTTCTTTCAACAGATTCTAGAGTTCTCTTCTCGATATCTTGTATTTTCTGTATTGTCTGTTGTTTTTGGTCCAAGTTTCTATTACTATTACTTGTTTCTTTAGGCACTCGTCGTGGGATCCTGCTCCTAAAGTTGTTGTAGTTGGGTTCTGGCTCAGTATCATCATCTTCAAACAAAAGCGCAGGATTAATATACTGATGCTTGGCCATTATAACTCACTAAATCACCTTGAATTACAACCAACACACATTCACAAACAAATGGAAATATTACTGCAGATAAAACGTTGAATGTTTTTCCTGTTACGTCCACTAACAAGCCACAGCCCGGTGTAAATGAGTACATGGAGGTATTTATAATGTGTAGCTAATTGTGTCCTTATTGCACATACTCAAGGGATTTTCCGTTTTCAGAAATTTATTCATTGAATATTAGTTGAAACTTTTTATTGACATAACAGAGCCTGATATTTACATTTTGATGATTGTAGACTATTTCCCAAGAAGTTTATTCATTTGCTTATTTTGTTTACCAATTTTTATGTCAGCAACTTCCACCTTGTCATGAATGGTATCAATAAGTTCATTTTGTTGATCTATTTGATTACCGAGCTCAGCGCCCAGCCCCTTGAGCCTTGTGATGTGTTGCACCATTTCTTCTAGGTTAGCCTCTAGTACATCATTTACTCTTTGACTATTGGTGATGGGTCCTGCGGACGTTTGGGCGTCTAGGCCACGAAGGCGCGTCGAGGGGTGTGAATCGAAGTTATCCATGGGTGTTCTCTGAGAAAAGTTGTCTATCGTATCATCCAATCGGCTACTGCTGGGACCTGCACTGCGAGTGCTAGGCGAAGCTCCACTTCTAGACGGCGGGGGGTCTGACTTACCCGAAATATAGTTTTTGAGACCATAGAACACTGATTTTATACCATTAATATGTTTCTGGCTGTAATTGAGGTTGGTGTTGATCTCATCGAGCCTTTTGTTGGTGTTTTGCAGTTGTTCCCGCTGACGTTCCAGTTCCTCCGCGGTAGCGATTCCTATCTGCTCAGAGTCACGAAGGAGACCTATGCTTCTAGCAGAAGAATCCAAAGTTCGTTGTTCAATCTCTCGTTGCTTTTCGAGCATCATTTGACGCTGTCTTTCTAGCTCACCTATGTGTCCGCCGTAAGAGTTGGCATTAGCTCTCGGCTGGGGGGGCGGAATCGTGGCTCTGAAGCTGTTAACAAATGTGTCATCATCTACTTCGTCTTCGAACAGATCGTTTGAATTGGCGATGTATCTATGACTGGCCATATTTACGGTTTCCTCGAAATTCTGTGATTCACTTGATTTCACACGGAATGTATCGTGTTTAATTCAAGGGGTACGCAATTATTTGATGCTCGTTCTATAACAATAGAAAATTAGATTATGACGAGATTACACGATTTCGAGATTTCTCCTTTGTGTTTGACGTACATGACGTCTGAGTCTGACGTCTGACTGATCTGACGTATGTAGTGTTGCCAACTGCAGAATTAGCTCGGTATATAGCTATGTGGCTCCGTTGCAAAAAAAGTTGCCAGAGTCCCATATTATCTCACCGATAGAGCTATAAGCCTCCATCAAGTCTCCTTTACACACAGGCGGTACGAGCGGTATAGCAGACGGGCGGGCATCTGTATTGTACTGGTTATATAACAAGGGCTCACACAGGTCCGGTCGCGGTACTGCCGTACCGCCCTTTACCGCTCGTACCGCTCTACCGCTCGTACCGCCTGTGTTTGATGGAAGGCTCCTTTACACACAGGCGGTACGAGCGGTATAGCAGACGGGCGGGCATCTGTATTGTACTGGTTATATAAGAAGGGCTCACACAGGTCCGGTCGCGGTACTGCCGTACCGCCCTTTACCGCTCGTACCGCTCTACCGCTCGTACCGCCTGTGTTTGATGGAGCCTGGAGCCTTCACACAGGCGGTACGAGCGGTAGAGCGGTAAAGGGCGGTACGGCAGTACCTGCACACACTGCCGCGGGCGCGGTCCGCCCGCCCGTCCGGACGCCACGCGGTCGGCGGGCGCGGTACACGCGGTACGGGCGCGGGCATAGTTTTGCTACTGAGCACTAGATGGCACTACCTTTCAAAGTTCTGTGTCGTGTGGCGTCATGCCGGTAGTTCTAATAGTGATGGGACAGTATTTTAGAATATGATAAAGTTATCGAAATTACATAATTACAAAATAATTTTCTACTACGTGGACACACGTAGGTAGTAAAATTTAATTTGCTTTCTTTGCAATTCTCGAATCATCAGCAACTCTAGAAATAGATTTAAATACACGAATATATATGATTAGCAGGAATGTCCATTAGGGGGACATCTTACAGACGGTTTCTAACTCGAAACTAAAAAATGCTTGTCATACCGCTGCCAGAGACTGATAAACTAAAAACAATCCAGCTGTGCAAGAAGAGGTGATTCAGACCATCACATACGAACAACTTTTACTATGGTGCTAATCCGGAATAGAGGAAATATCAGCTGTTTTATACATTTTGTTGATTGCAATTATGTGTGGAACAGCTAAGTTTTTCTCGTATTCTATGATGTTAGAATGGCTCTAACATAGAATAGAAAGAAAATAAATCTATACTTACTACCTACTAATTACTCTTATTAATTAAATAAATAGAAACAAGACATTCCTTGAAGTTTTATTTCTGAAGGCGTAAGTACATCAGACAATAATAATTTGTTCATCCATAGTTACCTACTCAAAGCATATTCAAATGTGTATTGTTACTTACAATATCTGATAATAAATGCACCTTTATAGTCCTTGGTGGGTGTTTGTGTAGTGTACTGTCTGTAAACCTACTAGTTTTTACTATGTCGCATCCCAATTTTTCTCGTCTCCTCACCCTTTACTATGAGAAAATGAAATTAAAAAAAAAAGGTCGCGGTCAATTGTGATTTTATACAATTGACCGCGACCTTTTTTCGACCGCGCAAAAGCGCCATAGAGTTGTTGGGGCTCCATCCAAACTCTTCGGTTACGTCAAACTTCAGCCAAAAGAGTGAACAACTACCAGCGTACCCGTCAGGCCTGCTATGGCCCCGCGCGATCTGTCCGCGGTCGAGGCGCGCCGCGCGGGCAATTGTTTACAAACGCGAGCCGCGACCGGACCTGTGTGAGCCCGTCTTAGACAACCAGTACAATACAGATGCCCGCCCGTCCGCTATACCGCTCGTGCCGCCTGTGTTTGATGGAGCCTACCTTGTAAAAAGTAAAATCTTAGATTATAGAAGGGTAAAATACAGCTTGATACCCGAGACCTTGAAATACGTGTAATAACTCACGCACATCAAGTACCATATTGTTTATAGTTAAAATGTTCGGTACACAATGCTGTACTTCATGGTCGAAATGCACGAGCAGAAGACAAAAGTAATATCTTTTGTCTCTGTTTGCGTGTACGCTTTTTAGGGTTCCGTACCCAAAGGGTAAAAACGGGACCCTATTACTAAGACTCCGCTGTCCGTCCGTCTGTCTGACTGTGTGTCACCAGGCTGTATCTCAGGAACAGTGATACCTAGAAAGTTCTTCACAGATGATGTATTTCTGTTGCCGCTATAACAATAAATACTAAAAACAGAAAAAAAAATATTTTAGGGGAGGCTTCTACAGAAGAGAGAGAAGTTCTGCTGTTCTGTGGGGACTCCCATACATCAAACCTGAATTTTTAGTGATATCAATATCGATATTAATAACGGTGACAGGTAGATGCTTGAAATATTCACAGAATATTTAGTTAAATATTTTCTTACAAAATAAATGATGAAATTAAAATATAATAAATATTTAAGGATACCATTCCCATACAAGAAACGTGATTTTTCGCTCAATACTAATAACGGCAACAGAAAGATGCTTGAAATATTCACAGATATTCAAGTTGTATCCTTATGTTCATTCCGTATATTCCGTATATACAAAAATAAATATTTTAACTAAAATAAAATATATTAAGGGAGGCTTCCATATGGTACGGAACCCTTCGTGCGCGAGTTCAACTCGCACTTGGCTGATTATTTTATCTGGCATCGGCACACGGCCACAGCCTGGACACTCCGCACGTGCACATGTAGTAGGTATTATTAATCTTCTTTGACACGGCTTAGACGACATTAGACGTCGATGCCAGACAAATTTTTTGCGCCAAAAACTACGATTCTATTATTGATGAGATGCTTAAGTAAATCAACATATTTATGAACTATTATCTATTTTCTATTACTTGATTTTTATTAGTATTATGCAGGTTTTTACTATTATCTAGAGTTTAAATTCGATACAATCATAATAACGTGTACCTATATAGCTGTCTAATATGTATGTATAGCACATCATTTTTCTCACACTCTTTACCCCTATACGCTATTATACTACCCGTTCAGATAAAGAAGCGATTCTAATCGCTTCTTTATCCGAACGCGTAGTAATAGCTTCTCCATGAGCTTCCCCGCCATATTGCTTCAAGTTCCCCGCTTATCCTCGCTCGGCTCCAAATAGCTCTGTGTCGCTCCCAAGGAAGTTACATACGAGAACTGGAAAGCTTACGTGCAACCCAAAAACGTTCCGAAGAGTAAAGCACCAACATTGGAATGTATCTCTTTCTTCTAGTGTATCCATAGAGTAACTTCACATAATAGGATAATTTACAAAACACTAAGTATATACCGTCGTAAGGTCAATAAAAGAATGAGAAAAAAAAAATATATTTCAGGTGGGATAAATCTGAAATATATATATTATTATAAACAGAATTATTTGCTTACCCTGAAATAAGTCAAAATAATTGGTTGATTAAGACCATCATTACGAATGTTTACTATGAGACCAACCCGAAATTCGAGAACAAAATCAGCTGTTCCATACAAAACTGAAACTCGGAATCGACAAAATGTATGAAACAGTTGATTTATTTTTTGACAAAAATAATAAGACTTTTTTGTTCATATTACTTTTGATCCCTGTTTGTATTTTCTGTTCTATTTTAAGTAATTTTTTAATTCGTAATCTATAAGGATAAAAATGTCAAGCCTAGTATTAAGTGCTGTAAGTTACATCCTACTAATACGCGAAAGTTTATGAGTTTGTGAGGATGGCTGTTGGTTACTCTTTCACGCAAAAACTACTGAACGAACTGAGATTAAACTTTGCAATAATATAGCTTAAATTTCAGCATAACACATAGGCTATAAAATAAATTATAATGATATTGCGTTAAAAATCAAAATATCATGCGGGCGAGGCCGCGGTTAAAAACTAGTTTTCTATAAATAAACAACTAGAAAAAATTTAAAATCGACTTGCTCTTGACCATACACACAAATCTTGTTAGAATATACTAAACCGTCTTGCCAAATATTATTGAAATCGGCTGATAAATAGCGCGACAGCAAAATAATTGTATCCATCCGTAGTTACCTAGCAGTACTAGTTACTAAGTACAACACAGTTAATTATTTTGCTATTATACAAGAAAAGTGCATAATTCATAGAAGTAGGTTCTTAGTTGATTACAATAACGTACTAACATCCGTAGTATTAGGTTAAACAGTAATTTCTTCTCTCTACTACCTTGCATCACATTCCCGAAATGTTGTATTGTTATTGTCACCCTACAAAAGAAATTTGTAAACAAACTAATAAATTTACCTAAAAAATGAAATTCTACAACCAGCATAAGCTTCACTATTACAGCCCTTAACGCAACAATTTTTCACCATTTTCCAACGTATAAAAATTTTAAGCAACAACCAGAAAGACGACTTTTGCATAAATTATCAGCCATACATGCGATTAAAATAAGAATAGGACCGGCCTAGCGCCATGTTGTGACGTCACTACGGGAACTTGGTATAGTGTGCAAAAAAAGCAATGTTAAAAAATATTGGCTTGTTTTATATTGTAATAGCACGTACTTTTTTATCTGATAGATAGAGAAAAAAATAGTCTAAAAACGAATCATAGGTAGGTAAACTAAACACAGAAACACATTGAACTGTCTTTATTTAGTGAATGTACGTATTTTAATTTTAATCGCTCAGCTCTTCAATTCCACTCATGTCCTGATGCCCAGCTGAATCAGACTCCTCGTAATCGTCGTCATCATCACTGCTGCTGCTACTACTGTCACCTATGTTTATAATGAAACTGAATGGGCCATTGTCATCGTCTTCAAGTAATTCCCTTTCGAAGTAGTCTTTCTCAATCATTTTTACATGGTTTACTTCTTTCTTCCAGTCATCTTTCCTGATTGATGCGATCGACTCAAGTGTCAGACGTTCGATTGCGCTTTCTAATTGCTCAACATTTTTGTCTGCCACTCTACGTTTTACCAAATGCCAGATGTATTCTATAAGATTTAAATCGCAATTATAGGGTGGCAGTCTTAACACTTCATGGCCATGCGATCTAAATATGTTATCTATTGTGTAATCTTTCGGTAGCCTGTTTTTTTTTATTAATTCATAAAGTTCAGCCTTTGTTAATGTTTGCTCATATTGAATATCGTTTTGTGTAAGCTATTCCTGCATCTGCACTTTTCTAGCACTCATGTTCAGTGCTTTCGTTTCCTCCATACTATGATAAGGAGCGTTATCCATTACCACAAGTGAGGTCTCGGGAAGGTTCGGGATTAGTTTTTCATTCACTCATTTTATAAAATTTTCACCATTCATTTCATCGTGGTAGTTGCCACTTTTCTGTTTCGCTTTAAACATTAGCAATGCCCCGTCGATAAAGCCATCTTCGGTACCGGCATGTGTTATTATCCAACGACGTCCAACACTGTCATTTTTCTTTACACCTTCCGCGCTTGCAGATTGCCAGCACTTTTTCACAGTATAATGTGCGTGGATCCAAGTTTCATCGAGAAACACTACTGGTTTTTTGTTTGATTCCAATGCATCATTTGCTCGAATACGCCGCAGGTATTTCGCGCGCCAGGCTTTAATGTTTGGCCTTTGAATCAATACCGATCTCTTACGCTGGCAATTTTTAAATTTGTAGCCTAGCGACTCAATCATAATTTTTCTCAAAGTAGACAAGCTGCCAGGAAAATTAAGATCTTGTTTTGCAGTTGCATAAATTTTCTTTAGTGTAGGAATTTCTTTTCTCACCGTATATATAGATTTATTATGTTGCCCAGCGCACATATTTCAAAACTGTCACACACAATTTTCTTTTGACGTGGTTTCTTCTTAGGTGTCGTTATTTTGCTTGTGCTTGCTTCTGTTGCTATTCTATGTTCACGGCGAATGCGACTCACTGTATTTTTATTAATACCAGTGGCTAAAGTCACTCGCTCGGTTACCTTCGAAGCAGTTTCCAAATGCTTAATGAAACTTTCAAATACATCACGCGATATATGAATATTGCCATCTGGCCCTGGTACAATTCTTGCTTGTTTTAACTGGTCCAACAACATAATGGCACGTTTTTTCTCTTCCTCGAAGTACTTATCAACATTGCTGATAATCTCTCGAGCTCGCCGATGTAAAACACTTTTGCTCATTGTAGAACAAATTAAACAATCAACAAAAACAAATTATCAACAAAAAGGGCGTAAGAACATAAAAATGCACTTGGAAACGTGTCGCGTAGTCACTGACGGATAAATAAGACATGTGTCATCAAATCAAGATGGCGTCTCACCAGTGTTGCAAAATTGAAAAATTAAATTCGTTAAATTTGCCATCTAAGAATCGGGAGATTTTTATTCGGAATAAAACAAGAGTATTTTATGTTAATAATATATTCATTTATTCAAGATCTTTTAGTTTTGCCGTATGAAGAATATTATTTTCCATGTTTATTTATGAATATTATTTTACATTAGATGATAATTCAAAAATCGGGATACTGAATTGCTAAATCGGGATATCGGGAGACAACGACTAAAATCAGTAGATCTCCCAATAAATCGGAAACTTTTGCAACACTGCGTCTGTGCTGCCAACCTTATAGATATATAAATTTTATAAAATGAACGATTTTTAGTCATTCATTTAAAATTAATCTATTTTTAAGTTTGTTCTGCTGACCGTACTTATATGAGTGAAGTTAGCCGAGAGCCCGTCCTATTCTTATTTTAATCGCATTGTATGTTTTTTGAAGCGCCATATGTGCGGCCGTGCGTAGTTGGTTTTCTACTAATTCTACTAATATGAAGAAACAGTTTTTGTATTGAAAAATAATTACGTACCAATATTAAAATAAGAACATTTTAGAACTCAATACGTTAATTACAATTCATGTCATGCTAATCTATTTATCATGCATTCATTTTATGCTAATCTCAAGAAGTTATAGGTAAAAATGGAGCCCACACCCCTAATACCTACTTGAAGCAAATACCTATTTATCGCCATCTCACTTGTCTGGGGTCCGATCTCTATTTTCAATGGGGTGACATTACTCTACAAAAATCCAGGTCTATGCAAAAATACTAGGTACAAGAAAAACGAAATATTTTTTTAAAATATGCTTTATGTACTCTTAATCTTTATTCATATTACTAACACGAAAGTTTGTATTGGATGTTTGTTACTCTTTCACGCAAAAACTACTGAATGGTTTGAGAATTTGAGATGAAACTTTGCAACAGTAATGCTTATACATCAGAATAAAGCTCAAAACATACTATCGGACGCGGCTTACGGACGCGACTGATAGGTAGATACCCATCAGTAGACTATGAAAGTACACTGAGCCATGCACACTATCGGACATAAGTCGCGAACGTCACCTTCGGACGATCTTGAGTGTTCGGACGTCCGAGAGCGATATGGCACACCGGATGTTTTAGACTGTGCATATTGCTAACTCGCGGCTGTCAGTCGCACAGAAAAGAGAAGGAAAGAATTAAAGTAGTTCGCTGTTCTGTGGTCAGTCGCGTCCGTAAAGCTCGAAACATACTATCGGACGCGGCTTACGGACGCTACTGACAGCCGCGACCTAGACTATGAAAGTACACTGAGCCGTGCACACTATCGGACATAAGTCGCGGACTTCACCTTCGGACGACCTTGAGCGTTCGGACGTCCGAGAGCGATCTGGCACACCGGATGTTTTAAGACTGTGCACATTGCTAAGTCGCGGCTGTCAGTCGCGTCCGTAAGCCGCATCCGATATTATGTTTCGAGCTTAAGCCGCGTCCAATAGTATGTTTCCAGCTTAACACAGACTATAATTTACAAAGATATATTGCGTGAAACGAAGTTCGCCGAGTCTGCTAGTACAATTAATATAATCTTAGTTAAAATAAAAAACAACATGGAAACGAAACTATTTATATTCTAGTTAATTACTAAAGTAAAATACTAAAAACCGGGGTTTCATTGACTGATTCACTCACTGACTTATAGATTAAAAACCTAACCTACTTCCAGACGACCTAGAAACTTGATATTTGGCATCAAGGTAGACTATTACTCATATACAAAGGAAAATATGTAAAACTTCGTTACCCCTTTTCTGAAATAGAATATAAAAATCAATATTAGTAAAATATAACCAATACTTGGTAGCCTCCTAGTAGGTACACATTCTGGTACTTTTTCAATTCAATATTATATTTTATCGGTTTCTAGTATTATACTAATATTATAAACGCAAAAGTTTGTGAGGATGGATCTTTCACGCAAATACTACTGAACGGATTGAGATGAAACTTTGCAATAATATAGCATATTATATCAGAATAACACATAAGCTATAAATTATAATGATATCATGATCATCATGCAAATTATACTATTTCAACTGATTTAGGCACAAATCAGTATTTCTAAAAAAAAAACAAATTTTGAATTATCTCATTTTTTATTTCACTTGAAGTTTAATATGTGAATTAAGTATAATTTGATAAAATTTTCCCATATATCGGCAGTTTTTAATTTTTATATGGTGCTTAGATAGCAGACCACACGAAAGAGAGATCGGACCCCAGACGAGTGAGATGGCGATAAATAGGTATTTGCTTCAAGTAGGTATTAGGAGTGTGGGCTCCATTTTTACCTATAACTTCATGGCTAATCTATTTATCAATATTGCACAGCCTGATATTCCATGGCCAGTGACACAAATTATCATGCCGTACAATATCAGGCTGTACATTACCATGTCGTGAATTACTGGGTCGTACATTATTGTCTCCCTTAGATTATGTTGTCTCCATAAATTACAATCAACAAAATAATAAATTAAATAAATTTAATACGAAAATACCTATTTAGTGAATTAATAAAGACTTTTTTGGATTTATTTGTGATATGGACCCGTGAAAATGGTAACTGGGCAATTGAATTAAAATATTGTATCGAAAACTTGTAGATTTAGTTTAGAGCAGACCAGAAGTTTAAAAAATGATGAGTGGTAAAGGTAAGCAAAACTATTCGGTATATTACTTACAGCAAATAAGCAAACACAAACAATGTTTTTTACTTAGTTCTTGTAAGATTTTAATTTAGTTCATCTTCTAATGCATCGTTTTTTTACTATCAGGTATTGCAGAAACAGAGGAGCAGAACAGAATAAGGTTTCAAGTTGAACTTGAGTTTGTTCAATGCTTGGCTAACCCTAATTACATACATTGTAAGTAAAATCTGAATTACATCAATGTTTAAAGTATTTATTACTCGAGTGATACTTGTGAGTACCTTGGTCTACTTGTTAACATCCCATCTAGCCAAATATCTTGCACATTAATTTTATAATCGGTGTAGAACGTCATAATCTGCCTAACCTTAACATCTGCTTAACATCAGGCAGTGTGTAGTCAAACGCGAACCTATTCGAAATAAAAAAAAAAAAAACCTATTGATGAAGCTCTGCTTTGGTTATTTTTTGTAGAAAGTTACTTAAAACTTCTTTCAATAAGGTGCGTTTGGGTAGCCTATTGATGGCAAAATTTACAGTTAAAAACACCAACAACAGTCCCGTTCAGTGTTCATTTTGAGAATGTATGAGCAAAAGTGGAATTTATAACTGTTTTCATTCACCGCTTGGATAGTTAAAAAACAGTTGAAAAATGCCACCATAAGAACTGCTATTTTTGACCCATCTGTAGAGGTAGATTCTTGTTTTCTGACATATAGAGTTTGCCGTTTTAGTATTTGTTTTGAATAGTGAGCAAAAGTAGCATTATTGACAAAATAGTTGAAATTCTCAAACCAAACCAAATGCACCTATAGAAACATCCAATGATCCTTCTTGCTGTCAGTATTTTAAGCAACTACACAAAGGATTTTAATGTGGTTTACATTACTAGACAGTAATTTGAAAAGTATTGTATCTATACAAAACAAAATTTTGTAATTTCATAATAAAATATACCATACTATAATGTAGTTACAGTATGGTATGTATTGTAAATGAAACTACAAAGCATCCTACATTGTGTCCATGCTCTACTACACTTTACAAACCATACTGTTTGGTATATGTATGTCCTATCCTTGCTTCACTTTTTCATATACATATTATACATATTTGTCATGAACTACCTTCCATTTTCAGTTTTGGCTCAGCGTGGGTACCTGAAAGAGCAGACGTTTGTAAACTACCTAAAATATCTGCAGTACTGGAGAGAGCCAGAGTATGCCCGCTACCTCAAGTACCCCATGAGCTTGCACTTCTTGGAGCTTCTGCAGCATGAAGCCTTTAGGAGGGAGTGTGTCTCAGCACAGGTAATTTTAAGACTTAAGATGGTTTCACTACACTGACCGTGTGCAAAATGAATTTGTTTTTGGGTTTTTTGGCATGTAAGTTAAAAAAACTCATTTAGCGATCATGAATAGAGAGTGAACAAGGTATATACATCTAGAAACCAAAATAGTGGCCAGTTTGTGCAAATGAGTCCATTAAATAAAAACTAAGGTGAAAATCAGTTGATACACTTTGGTGCATAGCCTGACCATTAATTTGGTTTTTAAGTGTATGTAAGATGTATCGAACTCTACGAAAGGAAGGTTGGCCCAGTCGATTCTTGAAATGTTATATGAGCTGCCATTTATAATAACTTGTGACTTTGCAGGATTAATTTTTAAGCCAAAAGAATTGCTCCACTCAGTTACTTCATGGAGATCAGAATTTATTGTAGCTATCGCTGAATCTAGATCATTTAAATGAGCTTGCGAATAAATTTGGAGATTGTCTGCATAAAGGTGATAGGATAATTAAAAAAGGCGATAATTTAAAAAATAGTTGAATTTCACATGCTGACCGAGATAAACAGCCTTAAAGAAAGAAAGAGACTGAAACTAAGAAAGGCCTATGAGATCAACCTGCACTGAAGTACACACAAGTACACCCTCCAAAAAGCTGTTATCAAAATTTTAACTGGTTTTTATTGGTTTACTTAATATTAGCCTATGACCTATATACCATAACTAGCTTTTGCCCGCTCCACCCGCGTTGTATTTTGACTTTTGTGCTATCCCACAGGAACCTCATATTTTTCGGGATAAAAAGTAGCCTATGTCACTTTCCAGCCAACTATATACATGCCACAAATCAAGTGAATCCGTTGCTCCGTTGCTGCGTGAAAGAGAAACAAACTTTTCGGATTTATAATATCAGTATGATCATGCAAATAATCATGTCAACGCGCCACATTTGATTCGTTACCAGTTGAAAGAGTACCAATAATACTGAATTCATGAAAAAAAAAAACAAGTGCATCCATAGCGTTTTGATTCTTTGGCGCGTGGAAAAGTATCAAACATGCTTTCGGATTTACAGGGTGTTTCTCTAGACGACGCGATGGACATATTCTAGGATGTCATTACGAACAACTTTTACTTTGGGACTAAACCTGAAAAAAAAATAAGCTGTTCCATTTAAAAAGTTTCTTGACTTTTTCGATTTCGGGGTTGACGCCATAGAGCAAGCTGGCCACAATGATGAGTTCAACGATAAGCTAGAATTATGTCTGTCCTGTAGAGGAACACCCTGACAATATTAGTAAGAAATGATTATGCAGACGTGTCTACATAAATATGTGTTCCCCAGGTATGCAAGTTCATGGACGACCAGGCGATCCTGCTATGGCAACATTACACGCGGCGGCGCACGCGCACGCTGCAGCCGCCCGACGCGCCCGCGCCCCCCGCGCCTTCCGCACCCTCCGCGCAGCACCCCGCGCCCAGGCAACAGCCCTAGATGTAACTACCTACTTGTTAGTATAATATTTATGAATGACCAGGCGATCATCTTAAGGCAGCACTACGTGCACGCTGCAGCCGCCTGACGGCCTTCCGCGCAGCACCCCGCGCCCAGGCAACAGCCTTAGATGTAGAATCTCGTCTGAATATCTCGCAGCCTGGTTATACAGGGTGACTGACAGCACGGTAATGATATCTAACAGTATTGCGACTCGGCCCTGTCCTTGAAATATATATCTACAGCCAGAACGTATCACACACTAGGGCTGCCCGCCTTCTCTATTCATTTCATCTACTTTTTATCTATTTGATTTTCTTTCCAGCTATTACGATGTAAACTTATTATATTTCTTACAAAAGTGAAATTTGAAAAAAAAAAAAGGATGCGTACATATTGTGTTATTCGATGCTTTTAAAAATGTAAATCGCACGCTTACTAAATGTTGTTTTTAAACTTTCGCGATTTGAACACATTGTGTCTACCCGTGACCAAGGTTGATGCAACTCGGCCGAAACGTCGGGATGATGAGGTATTTATTTATCTCGTAATTTTAGTGCGCGGTTAGTCCCGTAGTATATAATAATAACGCACGCTTACTAGTTACAAATCTACTCGTTCCTTCGTCACTATGACGCGCCGCGTCGCCACTGACTAGCATACCGAGAGCATACCGAACTCCGAGGCGCGTAGGTATGATTCGTGTCCCGACCTTTTGTATGAAGACTACTTTGTATGAATACTGTTAGATATTATTAATTCATTACCGTGCTGACAGTATCAATAGAAATTTATAAAAGAAGGCAGCAGTTATACAGGATTATCCAGAACTGGTGACTGGTGCACTAAACCGAACGGTGATTCAGACCATCATTATAAATAACTTTCACTATTTTAATATGGAAACTAAGGTTTTCACATTTATTTTAATATGCACTCACATTTATTTGAATAGTCATTAGATACGACTTTAGTTTCGATCGCATATGGTCGTATCTAATGACTATTAAAAATAGCGTGAGTGCATACCCTTTGTATAAAGTTTACTATGGGAGTAACCTAGAATTCGAGAAAATAATTCAACTGTTTCATACATTTTGTCGATCTCGAATCACAATTTTGTATGAAACAGCCGATTTTTTTCTCGAGTTTAGAGTTGACCTCATAGTAAAAGTCTCTCATAAGTGATCTTAATCACTTAAGCACATTGCAAGCATATAACCCTATACAGCTCGCGCTATGTAAGAACTTGCGTGAAAGAGATTTTTTTATAACTCGAATCAGACTTGATGGCGTCTTTCAAGTTAGCTCCCGAATTAAAGTGAATGGCGTCTGCGAAGTGCTATCCCCACTCCTCACCCCGCTGAATTTGCTACTGCGCAGCGACTCGCCGCGTGTTCATGGATACCATTAATTCGGGTTATAACCGAATTCAACTGGCTTTCCCCACCCCAGAAAACTTCAAAGTTTATACAATACAGGGTTATTTCTAATCAATTATATTAGCATCCTTTTAGGGGCTTATTCTATACATCAAAACTAACAACATTTGTTCGCGACTTTTGCCAAAACTCGAAGAAAAAATCAGCTGTTCCATACATTTTGTCGCGGGTGAACGATATTTTATTTTTTGAGTTTTGACAAAAGTCGCAGAACAAAAGTTGTTAGTTTTGATGTATAGAATAAGCCCCTAAAAGGATGCTAATTGATTAGGAATAACCCTGTATATTTCTGGGGTGGACAAAAGTAGTATTTCAAGTACATCTAGGCCACAGGCCGGACACTCCGCGATTTTCCATACAAAATCAACTCACACTACATAGTACTTACTCACAGACAACACATACGCACGATCGCTACACGTGCATTTGTGTGCGTAACGCCCATGGCTGTCAGCGACCATGCCGCGTGAGTGAGACAGTTACGTATTCAAATTGCAAAAATGAATCTAAATCTAGTGCTTAAAAGTATAACAATTACCTAATTTGGAAGCATTTTAACGATAATTAACGGATCTACTTCATTTGAAAGAAAATACTAAAAGGAACTTACCAAATAATGTAAAATAAGTTCCTTTTATTAAGATTGATCCTTAGGGAAACATTAAAATTTCTTGTTTTGTTTGTTGACTTGTACTGCGTATGATTGATCTTCAACCATACACAGTACAAGTCTTCCCTATTACCACAGTCTAGGTATATTTTATTTGAAAATCCACCGGCCAGTGCAGCTAGCGCTTACACGATCGGTACGTGAAACGGGGGGTGTAGGTGAAGAAGACTCAAACAGGGGTGGGTAACGAGTGACCGTTCTATACGTAGTATTATTATATCTTCTTTGTCTAGGCTACGACATTTTAAATCAGTTGATTCTTGCGGCACACAGTCGCTACATCTACAGTAAAACAATCAACCCCAGCTTAAACATAGCCCGAATTAAACTCAGTGGTATCCACACGCGGCGAGTCGCTGCGCAGTAGCAAATTCAGCGGGTGAGGAGTGGGACGCCATTCACTTTGATTCGGTATGTAGCTGTTATGTAGTATAGAAACATCTATGTATAATTAGGTTGCGATAATGTTGTGATCTTCATAAAGACTGCGGACTTTGAAGTTGTAAGTGTAAGTTAAATGTTATTAAATAATGTAAGTATACACTTTCGTTTATTTTCATACTATTGTACCTACCTATTACGCTTGTAGCTGTCATACAACCACAGATCAGAGAACATGTCTGATCTAAGTTTACATAGATTTAGTTACCTCAACCTTATTTCAATGTAATGCGTTAAATTATAAATAGTTGTATATAATGGACCATAAGTAGCTAGTGAAAATAATAATTAGTCATATCTATTAGCTCGTTAGAGTTCTCGAATAGAGATCGCATATTAGCAAGCGCAGCGTAGTACGTCCACCGACTATGGGGACTGACGATATAAGAAGGCAGGTACGCGCTGGATGCCGGCTTCCAGCTGGCCTTATTGGAAATCTATAGGGTAGACCTATGTGCAGCAGTGGACGTTCTACGGCTGATGAATGGATGGATGATTAGCTAATGTAGGATTATATGTGGACATCCTTTGCTACCTTTATTCAATTTTCAAGAAGTTCGATAATTTTCGGCCCCTTTGGCTAATCGTTCTACGAACTACGTATTTACTACCACTTTAATTTAGTAATCCATATAGTTTTAATAAATTGTTTTTATAAGGTTATAACATTATACTATTAACTACATACATAAGTACAAAAAATTATGATGATGTAAAAAAGTTGAGGTTACAATAACAATAATTTTATTCTCAGACAAAAAAGATAAATAAAAAAATAGCAACAATCGGCAACAAATCTTAATCTTACTAATTATAAAGGCGAAAGTTTGTGAGTATGTATGGATGTTTGTTACTCTTTTACGCACAAACGGCTGAATCGATTTGAATGAAATTCGGTATGAAGGTAGCTTAGACCTGGGATTAACACATAGCCTACTTTTTATCTCGGGCTAAAGCGGGTAACAGCGGGACGCAGCTAGTATAATCTTATTTAACAAAAGAGTGCGGTGGTCGCCGCTTCCTAGCGTTGCAGAAGGCGCGGAGAGTCAGGTAGTAGAGCAGCTCCACTGCACTCATCATACTGAAGCCCATGCATAAACCCAGAAGACCGCCCGTGTTTGCTGTGAAAAGGAATAAACACGTATACAGGGTTATTTGCTTACCCTGTACTATGCCGAAAGGGGGTGATTCAGACCATCCATCTTTTACTATGGGGCCAACCCAAAATTCGAGAAAAAAAAATCAGCTGTTTCATACAAAATTGCAACTCGGAATCTACAAAATGTAGATAGATAATAATTTATTTTCAGTAGGGATAATTACATACATTGGTATACAAAAATATACGATGAGCAACTCCCTACGAATCGTCAAAATAACAATTATTAATTGAATTATTGGTCATGATATTACAATAAATTAATTAAAATTCGGTATATTACATAAAAATACAATATTACAAAAAAAATAAAATGTCAGAAATACTGCAATAGCATCGTCAAAAATAACTGTAAACAACTAAAAACAGTTACATGTCAAAAATAACGTAATAGTACTCTAAAATATCTCTGCAATATCATCGTCAAAAATGTATGAAACAGCTGATTTTTTTTTCTCGATTTTTTTGTTGGCCCCATAGTAAAAGTTGTTCGTAATGATGGTCTAAATCACCCCCTTTCGGCTTTGTACAAGGCAAGCAAATAACCTTGTATAGGCCCAATCACACAAGTCGGCGGATGTGAAGTTAGCTTCAAGCTGCGCAATATCCAATCCTGACTCAAGCTCACATAAAGCTGCGCGCTGATTGGATATTGCGCAGTTTGGAGCTAACTTCACATCCGCTGACTTGTACGGCCTATACAGTACGTAATAATAGTAAGTAATGAACAGTAATAGTAAATAATTATTTTTCGAAATAAATGGCATGACCGTCTTCAACCCTGTACAGAATTCGCGAATAGTACGCACGAGTCGATGTAACAATTTCACATGATTGTGGATTTATCAAAAATGGCTCAGCCGATTTCGATAAAATTTAAATGGAATCACATCAAAGTATACTCTTTCCAATAAAAAAAGAATTATTAAAATCGGATTTATACTACGTAAAAAGTTATAGTACGTGGTTACACATTATACGCGTCGAATTGAGTACCTCCGTTTCGTCGGTCAAAAATGAATATTGACAGATACAAACGTGATACACGTCGCGCCAAACAAGTTGAAGGATGTGAAGTTCGCTACAAGTTGCGAAATAACCAATCAACGTGCGGCTTTGTGTGAGCTTCAGTAGGATTGGATATTGTGCAGCTTGTAGCTAACTTTTCATCTACCAACTTGTATGGCGCGGACTATACGAGACGAGTCCACGCACTAGTAGGTACTCAATCCTGATAAAGGCCGCCAGATGCGGGCGGTTACTATTACTACATGTTTTCGAACTGCTATGCAAGATGCAATAAAAAAATGCTACCTTTTCCAACCCTGAATAATTATAAATTGTGAGAAAATATTTACTTACACAAAAATTCTGTGAGACCGAAAATTTCTCCCTTGGTGAACCGTAAAAAGGTGTTGTCTTCGAAATAAAAGTGCATCAGCACCATGTTTTCACTGAAAAAATAAAATTTCGCTATAGACTATTTGGCTCGGTAGGTATTGTTTGGTTTACGTCATCGAATTTCTCTATGCGGTTTTTCTTCAGATGTTTTCCTTCATCAAAAAGCCAGTGGTAACTAGTATGACTTTTTAAATCTCAATGGCACGCATATCTTTTGAGAAACCCATTGGTTCGTGGCTGGGGTTTCAATCAGCGATCCCATGTTCTTATTTAAGCGTTCTTCCCCTGCGTTATGCATGGCAAATGCCTGGTTTTCCGTTACATGTGCCCACATGCTGCTGATGCAAGAGTCTCACAATGTCATCACTGCAGAAACTTGCTATGATGTAGGAATTTCTGCAGGGAGCTCTTGGATCTTGACTGCCTCGGTGACTCAGTGCTTAGTGACCCTGGCTACGGGATCAAAGAGGCGTGGGTTCGATGACCACCCGGCACTCTGCAAGTATTTATGTGACAAACAGGTGTTTGCTCTGTGACTGGGTGTTATTTTTCTATATAAGTATGTATTTAAAAATATGTATATATAATTTATCAGGCTCTGGCAGCCATACGACAAGCTTTGCTTAGCTTGGTGTCAGAGAACGTGTCTAAGATGTCACCTAATATTTGTTTATCTATGAGAGAGATACGAGTATTTATAGTGTCTCCATAGCCACAAATGTCGGCCACCGATGATTTTAAGTTTTTCGACGTTTGCTTCAACTAAGTTCAGCATTTATGGCGTTGGCGATACGCTCGCTTATTATCAGCCTTACATGAAATATTCCACGCTCTTGTTTCCCAATTGGAAGGCTAAGTGCTCCACTAGGGCTTTCTTGAAAGGAGCAGAGCTGGCCCGCTCTTGGTATGCTATTTCTGTGCACGCCGGCAGACATTCTTGGCAAGTGACATCTCGACCTGTGGTAAGTCATTTGATATGCTACATAAATAAGATTACAATTATAAGCAATCCATATTACAAGTAGGTATAAACCGTTTATACCCCGTGGCACTACTGCTTGGCATAAACAGTGCTATGCGTATCAACCATACCTCCGTAATACTTGAGTAAAATTTAATAGAACAGAATATGGCTATTAGAGCCTGTAGTAAGATTTGTAGCATTTAGTGCCACAGCTTTGAACAGTGTCAACAGTGGTACATTTTCTTACGAGCATGCGTAGTAAAGAAAAAGGCATCTCCGTGTGGTTTGCAAATTCATTGCAAAAAAAAATATAGTTGTTTCGTCCTTAGGTTTCAAAATCGTGAGTAGGCCCCCGATATTTGGGTGGCGTGGCTACGTTCAGAAGTGAACTATTAAAAGGTCATTACAGTACAGTTTTTGTCTGAATGCTTTTGTATAAACTTTTCGGTTAGTTTTTTTAGTTTTGTGTTTTTTCCCGCTTTCCATGAGAAAACTACCGAATGGATCTAAATACTGGGACTTGTAAGATCTTATCTTCCTGAGGTTCCCAGTTTAGTCCAGGTTTACACGTAAATTGAAACTACGGCTGTTTCCGTATGTCTCTATACATTTTTGTACAGCGCCCCTGGCGGACATGAGGACGAACTAATCAAAATATTATGGAGCCACACGCGAACGCGAAAGTTTAAGTGAACTACGCAAAACCTGGACTAAGGGCTCTGGTTTCATTTTTCATTAATGTTCCTTTTTCCAAAGGACATGTCCACAAAATGTATGGAGGCTGGTATAATAATAATCAAAAATTCTAACCACGACACTCGTTACATTTCGAGAAAGTTCATATTTTTCTGAGTCTATTACAACAGTTAAAAACAAAAAAGAGCCCTCCGATTTTTTTAAAACTAATTTTGAATTTATTAGGATAAATAAATAGGTTAAGGTACCCCAAGACGGCGCAGTGCCCAAGAGTCCGCACATTCAAATTTTCGCGCTATAATGCATCATTCGCCTCAACTTCAGTCGTGTTTTGATTGCCTCCTGCAACGCTGCGTCCGTGCGAAAATTGGTGCAAAAATATTGTGATTTGGCGGAAAAAGGTAAGAAAAACGATTTTGAGTACTTTCACTAAAATTATTGACTGTTTTGAAACATGTGTCAAGAATTTTTTTCAACGAATTTAATGTATTTCTATTGTAATTTGAATCAAATGTATATCGAACAGCAAACGGGCCCAAAAAGTTCGTAAGAGTGTCAATAGATATCGCTCTTAGGTGCCACAGTCAAAATTGCGATACAGGCAACAAGTGTGCGCACAGCAAGAGTGCGCGTGCGTACTCTTGTGGGACTGCGCACTCTTGAGGTATACAATGTTTAATAATGGTTTTGTTAATTTCAGATGTCTTCAAAACCTCTAATATCGGGAAGAAAGAACATTTCTCAAGATACCTTTGATGTTGCTCTGGAACTTATAAGAGAGGGTAAGAGCAAACGATTCCTTTTCAGTGCTGCTTACGCAAAGACTGCAACTATGTTAAGTGCTCCGGGATTTATTTACTGAAATCGATTTTCTTGCCAGCTCAGTCACTGAAAAGCCTTTAGCACAAGAAAATCCAACAGAAAATAACCTGACTAACACAACACAAGACCTGCCAGAAATGAGTCTGCCAGTAATAAATCAACCAGAGGATCAAGAACCAGCCGAAAATTCACGAGAAATTATAACGGCTGCATTTCATACACCAGCGGCTATAGTTAGCCAAGACCACTTGATGGATGATCCTTCAGCAACCATAGAACAATGTACAGAGATTCTGCCTCACGAAAATGTCATCATAAAAACTGAATCAGATGTAGCTACGTCGTTTGAACATTTATCACCTTATCCAAAGGCAAAAGTCCTAAGCAAGCCCAGTAATCGCAGCAAAAGGTCCGAAATTATTACTACATAGTTCTTCATACAAGAGACCTAGAGAATGCACATGACGAAAAACCGAAGAAGATAGTAAAGAAAACACTCAAAAACCAGCTCAACCACCAAAGAGTAAAAAGAAAATATGGGAATGTTCTGGGTGCGAGGAAAACTACAAAGAACCTATAACAGAGGACTGGATTCAATGTCAGACCTGTACGGAATAGTGGCATGACAAATGCACCTCGTACATAGGTATTGGAAACTACTGCTGTGATTTATGCATCTAAATAAAGATGCGTACTCTTGGGCTCACGCGCGCACTCTTAAGGTACCTTAAGCGCACTCTTGGGAGACAGGTATCCCAAGAGTCCGCATCCGACTTTGTTTGTAAACATCGAAATACTACAGTAATTACTAAGTTTAAGTGTTGATTTGTCATATAATTATGGAGATTGATGACGTTACTCATAAATAAAAGTATTTTAATTATCATATTATTGTTTTATTTCATCATATATATCATTGTCTGTAAAGTGCGCCGTCTTGGGGTACCTTATATATTTGGCTCAATAAGTGGTTTATCTCTATCAACCCTGATTAAGTAACTTCTAAATTGTTAATTTAAAGCATTTTTACCAATTAGGCACACTTTTAAAGTGTTTGTTTGTCACATTGTACCTACTGACTGGTCACACTGGTAGGTTACAATTTTTAATTTTAGCAAATTAAGCAATGAATGTGGAAGAATCAGCTACAAACCCTAGTAAAATAACGATAGAAGCACTTTATCATTGCTAAACTAGAAAAAGTAATAAGCTATATTGTTATTTTTCATACAATTTATATTTCGCATTTTAAAAAAATTGGAGTGGTGTAAAAATCTTAGCTAAATATTTTTTGGAAGCCCATAAAACAAGCTTTCAAATGATGTATATATCATCTTGGTTCGATTTTTCTCTGAATAATATACCACTTGTGGACATCACCTTTATCTTGGGATATTTGGTCAAAACTCACCCTCCGGCATAATTCGACTCAGATTAGTATAACATTTGGCGTCAGCTTTTCCGCATATGCGCGTAGATTTGTTTTCTGAAACAATGCAACCATAATTATCTGCCCATCAATCACCACATTATTGACGCATCACGTACTTGGCATGTAGTAATATACGCATTTGCATATGTCCAACATGGCGCGCGCTTCACACTCCATTTCGCAGTTTTTCAACGTGTAAGTCCTGTTGAAATGAAGATATATGATAGTTTAGCATGGCTGGCCGCCATACCACCCACATAGTTGTTCAATACGGTTGTTATGTAATTGGGTGTAGTGATATTGTGTACGTTGACCTGAATAAATCATCAAGTACCTACCTAACCAAAAGGAGTCGACACGCCTAAGCACCAAAGTCTGCGAAGTCAGTGGGGGGTGAAGAAACGCACACAAATCAAAATATAAGCAAATTTACACGCACACAAATGTAATTAACTAACACTAGCTGAAAATTAACGCAACACAAGCGCAACCAGACTGATATATTTATATAAAGAGCATGAACGCCGGTCGCGTACTTTTGGCAGAGGGGTACGCTTTGTAGTATCGACTCCTTTTGGTTAGGTACTAGTAGGCAAAATTACGTTTGAATTCTAGTGATTGATTTATCAATAGACGCTGAGTGTGATCTACTAATCGTAAACAAGATTGATCTGATATTCTATGTAGGTATATCTAATTAAAAGTAGACGACTAGGAGCGCCTATACTGTTCTCACGCGCTCACTGAGTGAGGAACGAGCACGCAAAAATGATAGCAAAGTATGCTATTTTAAAAGTTGTATCTATATAGTTTCGAAAATTGAACTCCAGAGCAAAAAAAAAAAATACAAATTAGCAAGGGTATTACGATTGATTTCATTAAATAATTGGCAAAATTATGCATTATTTATAGAAAAGCCCAATATATCTCTATCATGATTAACATGAGTATTATGATTGCTTTACCCAGGAAACTTGGAAAAAAAAGTATGAATGAACGTTTCGATAAATACCTGAAGAACACCAACGCTTTCTCACTAGAAAACAAGCAAAGTCGCTTGCTGACATCGATGGATCGTAGAGCTGATTTAGCATCCAAGATCCTCGGTCGTACCACCACCCTCACTTCTACGCCTGGCCCATAGATTTCTCCGAGGTTTCTTATCTTAGGAGTCTCTGTGGGGTTGTGGAGAAGAATCTACAAGAAACAAGCGAGTTTAGGTGTGTGATCTCAAAACCAACTAAAAGAGCCCACGCCACGGTTACTTGGTAGGCTGTTGTAATATTTCACTGTTTACTTGACTCCATCATCGAGCCAAGTTAAAGTTAACCTAATACTAATATCGTAACAATACATACGGCAACAATGCGTTCCTACCTGTGCAAAAATTCATTAGAATCGGTTCAGTTAAAAGTAATTTTAAAACCTGCAATATTTTACATAGAAATTGAAGTAAGATAAAACTATTAGAAAATCTTACATGAAAATTGAAAGGCGTGAAAGAAAATATCTAAATTAAATTAACATTGGTAGGTACCTTGAATCCTGCACTTTTAGTCGAAGCGCAGTAATACTCCTCAACATTGGCGTCCAAAGCAAGAGTCAAGCCGTGTTGAGTGCCAATACCTAATTGAAGAGACATTTTTAATTATTGTATTGCTATTGTATAACGGTACTATAATTTATGATCTACTCGTACTAAATACTACTAGCTTTTGCCCATGGCTTCTCCCGCGTTGTATTTTTGTGCTATCCCAAGAGAACATTTTATTTTTCTTGGATAGTATAAGTATTG
Organism: Hypomecis punctinalis; assembly: GCA_949316475.1. Classification (NCBI taxonomy): domain Eukaryota; kingdom Metazoa; phylum Arthropoda; class Insecta; order Lepidoptera; family Geometridae; genus Hypomecis; species Hypomecis punctinalis. The sequence continues at coordinate 23,924,188 of OX438795.1, read as the reverse complement.
CAAGTGATATAGGTACATAGGTATAAGGTTCTATGTTTTATCGAACCTACCCTTAGGCCTCCAAGGAAATCCATCTGAAGGTGCATCGGCTGGGTAGCCATCTTCAGGCGTCCAGTCAACCGCTGGCAGAGGAAATGTCAAGTTCAGGTCATTCAAATCTCTCCTACAAAATAAAATTTACAATCAGTACCTATATCGTTTTGTGAAGTAGTAGTAATTAAGCTATATTTAATGCCGTGTTACTGGTAATTTACATACAATCTTTTAGGAGTTACTATTATATTAATATGAACGTTTACTGGGGGATCAACCATGAATTCGCCAAAAAAGAGCTGTCTCTTAGAGAAAGTTGATCATCTTGATGTATCTACTGAAGTCGCCTGTTACCCTGTATTGAAATTATGCACGAAAAATCGAAGTCTTACGGGTTCCGGAACATTTTGTTCCGATGCACGACGTTGAAAGTGCAGCATAGGCCCTCGTCCGTCAACTGAGCGTTGAACAGGTCTTGGCAGTTCATGGTTTGAGAGTCCCAGATGCACATCGCTAGCATTTCGGCGCATGGTTGTGTCACCTACAGAAAACAGCTAAGTTAGTACAGAGCTAGGAGCAACGGAACCTATTGAGCCAGATTAAAATATACTTGTATGGAAAACTAATTCTACTTATTTGACATTTTATTGCGCTATCTCTTATGTATCTGATAGTAAAGAACAGTAATAGAACTAAGTTTCTTTATAGCTGAATGAAGTTACAGTGAATTGAGCTCAAGTACGTCTTAGGACTTAGGTATTTACCTACCAAACCCTGCGCGTCATCTGCACTGCAGGAAATCTTTTTCATATAATTTCATAGTTTTACGATCCACATTTCAAAGTATCGACTTTTTTTTGAATAACTAGCTGATCCGGCGAACTTCGTTTCACCAACTCAGAAACCTTCTTTGGCTCATGCAAAACAACTTTGCTAAATTTGCATTTTTAGGGTTCCGTACACAAAGGGTAAAAACGAGACCCTATTATTAAGTTATATGTATATACATATATAGAAGAGGAAATTTATCTGTACTATGTACTTAGCTTTGTTACAAAATGCATCGCGTACAAAGGTGCGGAGCGAAGGTAATTTGTCTTTCAGCATTCTTGAGTTGGGCGATAACTTCCTAGGTTTCGTCAAACTACTTGTTAGCTAGGTAGGTAGGTATTTTCATAAATCAGCTATGTCAACAATGACTTGATTTACGGAGTACTCATTGTGTTAATTGACGTTTTTTATCATAGGTATTGCTTAGGAGAAAGCAAACAAGCAATATTATGTACACTTATCTGTCGCTGGATTGACGCTACTTATGGATTGTGACTATCTGAAGGGCCTAGCCTCGATTTTAGGAACAGCAGTGTTTTCAAGAACTCATTTACTGTACACTATCGTAGTTATAAAATGTGTGCTTTGTGATTTTAGACTTATGTTTGTACTTAATTCGATTAGATTGTAGATCAAACTACATTAAGATCTGATGTGTACCATTCCGGGGTGGATTGTCCAATAAATAGCTTAGGCAAGGCTTTTGTTTCGATTTGGGGTATGCCCATGTTTCTTTTAAAAATCATAACGATAACGAAAAATTTGCTTGCGTATTTTTTTGTGATGATTGCTGTGGTACTTTTGATTATTTGGGTTTTATGTGGGTACCAAGACTGCTTAGGAGCTACGACAAAACTAATCTAGCCCAGCGGGGTAGCAGCTAGCATGTGTGTTGTTTAAAATACGTATCGACTCTTTGTTTTGTCAAAACAAGAAAAATGTGATGCTATGATTCTGTCACGTTTTGGCACGTCGATAAAATTATGTCGCGGTGTTCATGCTGTATTGGTAACATTACGTTAATAAGGAAGGTACGCGTGTGATCCCAATCGGCACTTTCCGCGATGTCGTTCTCGAATATCTCGGAGTCATCGCGGGACGAGCACAGGCTCTGAAGCAACTTCTTATCGACGGTGTCTCTGGAATGCAACGGGAGATTAGCATCAGCCTAGACCCGCAATTTCTCGGCTATGTGGAGACGATGGTTTATCAGTCTATTGCACTACTCACTAGTCGCAAGATTGCTTCAACTTTGTTACGAGCACTATCGACTCATCTTTTGTGAGTTAAATTTTTCTTGTGGCGTGCGACTTAGGTACATTTACTTCACTCAGAGCTTGAATTTAATACAATCCACTACTACCCATTCAACAAATCAATTTAATGAGAAAAAATATAGTAGGTAACTCAAATAAATCTACTTGTACCTAATTTGGAAGACTACTTTTTGAATATGTTAATTACGAGCATCTTGGTTTACGTTTGTTTAAAATGTATACTTAGACAATTTAGCAAGACCCTAGTCGTGCGAAGTCTATGCTTAAATGGGCCTCACTTTAACTTTTGTTACACAACCAAGCTTCGGAGTTTCTTCAACCTCTTTAAAATTTCTTATTTTACTTTTGGGCAGCATTTTTACTAATTTTTGGGGATAATTCTCTATTCATCAAGCCTTAGAACATTTACTGCTGGACATAGGCCTCCCCATAGGTATAGGTTAGAAGTGGCTTGCATGCAGCGTGTTCTTGCGTTTGTAATTATATCATAATAAGGCTAGTTTTCTGATGAACGAAAATTCAAATGAAAATATCTCACCCGTCGTGCCTATATCGTTCCGCCACAGACTTCTTAGCTTGGTTGACGTTGCAAATAGTGATCGCGGGGAAGGGCAGGCTCGTCAGAGGCATGTTCTCAGGGTTAATGCTCACGATCATCGGTGATTGACGCCATTTTGCATACACATTCAGAATGAAGAATGCTGCGCAAATCACTGAGCTGATGAACGCAGCCAACCAGAAAAATCTGTAGGAATTTTTCAAGTCTCCGTGTAGCTACGTTACGGTTAATTTAGTATGAAGCATAGCGGTCATAGCGTAGTTTGACTAGATGTTTCTCAGCGATAATCGAAGATAAGCAACGTTCGGCTTGGCCAGTCTTTGGATGGGTGACCGGAGGTGGCATTTACAATTGAGAGATGCCGTGACTCGGATGAGATAGTAAATTATGAGTCCCTGTTGTTTTAACCATTTAACTGTCAGAGGCCTTCAGGCGGCTTTAAAACTTAGACAACAGGGTTAACTAAGGTAAACGTACGTAACTGCGGACGAGTCCCAGAACGCGGACGTTACTCGGTTTTTTAATTTTTGTAATTTTCTACGAAAGTTTAACTTAATCTTATGAATGACAATAAATTCTTGGTCATATTTCAAAGTATTATACAGGCAAGACTGTACACGTAGTGTAATGGTTTCCAAACTAAATTATCTCAAAAGTGCGGTGTCGTAAAATTTTCGTTAATCTGTTAATTCAGTAGCTGAATTTGGTGCCTACCCTGTCATCAACTTCAGTTTATTTCTTAGTTGTCTAATGTGATACAGTAAGTGTGCTATTTTATTACGATACTTAGATAAATTGCCTAATATTATAACCTATAATCTAGACATAATCTTTATGATTATTTATAATATTTGCGTATCCGCCTACTGGTACTCACTAAACCCGTACTTGTACCAATGCACGGACAATAATCACATTTTCCGTCCGAGAAGTGGGACATACATCAGTTCTTTAATAATCGTTGTACCAAAGTTCGGATCTTGACCTTATTACCTTGAAATAAGTCTCATTTTTCCTTGCATGTAATAACATCGTTTTCAAAATCGTGCAAAATGCAATTATTATAATTCGGTTGCGTCTTATTCCTTTGAATCAAGAATTATTTTAGGCTGGTTCAAGCAATAGTCGTAATCAGTTTGCTTTAGTATTGCTTAAATTGTATTTTTATACATGACAAAAACCTTTTTATTTGATCGATTTACAACGAAGGTATATTTAAAACAATATTATAATATTAAAGTTTATGCTTCAATATTTTTACATTATGTTTAAAAGATTATCTCAAGTAAGATTTTTCGTGCTCATATTTTGATTTGACTCTCTTAGCCCAAGCTTGTTTTTGTACCATCTGCGTAGATGTTTCAAGATAGCAATATATCGACAGATACATCGTTCTCTATGACTAGCTCATACTTTTCTCTGTTGAACTGTGTTCTAGCTATAATATCCGTACCATTTTTTGCTTTGGGAATGATTGCCTCGCCCGGTCGATTATTTTGCAATGGGTTGTCGTATCACTCATAATCTTTCACATATTTCTAGATTTAATTCATAGGGCAGAAGTATCGATTCCTGCTGTATATATGCAGGTGCAGCGGTGTGATCTCTAAGATTATTTCAACAGCAGCTGAGTGTGTATTTTTCATACATCTGCTAATTAAAGAGCACGCTATTCTGCGTTTCTCGTAGCATAGTCGTATTTTGCGCGTATTGGTATCTGATTATTTGTTAGACTTCAGTCTTTTCCTACCGCTTCAGTGCATTGCCATAAAATTTTGTTGCCTTCGTGGTGACATATTTGAGTATTTTTTCCACAGAAGTTAATAACCTAGCCAGATACCTAGATATTTAACTTCCTTGATTAGAATTAACTTAGTAGTATCATAATAAATCTGTTTTCTTGGTTTTTTGTGTGAATAACACTAACTCCATTTCAGTGGTGGATTCACGGAGAGTCCGTGATGTTCACACTATTTTTTATTTTATCTCCTAACACGATGTTGAAAGTCAAAAAGTCCAGACACTATTATCACCAGGTTTTCAGCATATCCCACAGTGACAATGCCTTCTTTGTTAAGGGGTGCGACAAATTCGACCACTAGTAAACTAGTAAAAATGACATGATCCCTCCTTGTAGGCAGTCTTTTGTGACTCGAGCGACTTTGTGTGGGTGCGTGGTGCTTGCCATTTCAAAGTTGAATGTTCTGCTAGCGAGTATTGTGATAATGCACTACTGTCTACTATTTTCGCAAACTTACCTAAATATTAATGAGAATAGTCTTAACAAACGCCCTTTCAATGTCAATGAAGGTGGCTAAACAGAAACGTTTGATTTCCAGTGCGGATTCGATTTTGTGGGTTACTTGGTGGAGTGCTCTCCTCCTGATTGTCTCCGTTGATTTTCCTGATTAATAGGCATGTTGATTATCGTAGACTGCGTTTTTTGCTAGGGGTCTACCTCTTATGTGCTCATCCATCCATCAGCCGAAGGACGTCCACTGCTGGACATAGGCCTCCTCTATGGATCTCCAATAAGACCGGTTGGAAGCGGCTTGCATCCAGCGCGATCCTGCGGTCTTAATGAGGTCATCCGTCCACCTTGTAGGTGGACGTCCTACGCTGCGCTTGCCGGTACGTGGTCTCCACTCGAGAACCCTTCGACCCCATCGGTCATCAGCCCTCCGCGCTATGTGCCCCGCCCATTGCCATTTCAACTTGCCAATCCGTTGGGCTATGTCGGTAACCTTGGTTCGTCTACGGATCTCCTCATTTCTGATTCGATCTCGCAGAGAGACTCCGAGCATAGCCCTCTCCATAGCTCGTTGGGCTACTTGGAGCTTACTATTAAGGCCCATAGTGAGAGACCACGTTTCTGTGCCATAAGTCATCACTGGCAACACACATTGGTCGAAAACTTTCGACTTGAGGCACTGAGGTATGTCGGACGAGAAGACACTACGCAATTTTCCGAACGCTGCCCAGCCGAATTGGATTCGGAGATTGGCCTCTTTGTTGAAGTTGGACCTACCTAACTGGACTACTTGTCCTAGGTAGACGTACGAGTCAACGACTTCAAGAACCGAAAAACTGTGCTCATTGCAGATTATTTCCAGTGTTTTTAATAAGAAAGAGCTGCGGTTATTGATGCAAACGACCTTGGATTTGTGTAATTGATCTTTCTTGGCTTTGGCAGTAAGACCGCTTTTACTTCTCTCCAGGCTTTATGTATATATCTGAAAAATCCACGTCATACTCGATCTAAATATGGCGATTAAATGTATTTTATCATTCTTAGGCCTTATTGGAAAAGAACTGGATATATTTCACACAGTTTGGGTGCCTTGTGTGGCTGGAAAGTGCTTAACGCCCATAAAAGAGTCTCCTATGTGACAATAAAGTCTGCAAAATCCCCTGTCTTCCATACCAGATTTATGTGGTTCCCATCCATCTGTGTAGTTCAGTTGACAGTCGGTAAAAGTACGTTTGTAGAAGCAATTCAAATTGCTTCTGGTCTGAGATTTTATAAGTACTATCAGGCTTCTTCCAATGCCTAGCTTTATTTGTGAGTCACTCGATATATTTTTTCTGAGTCACATAGTTTCACTCTTAGATTGAATAGAGTTGCTGAACGTTTTCCGTGAGTTTTTCTGACTTTTTTTACCTTTACCTTGAATAGGTGGCGCATATTTGTATACTCTTTTCAATTCACTGGTGCATCAGTGTTTATAGCTCTGTTGAAGAGATGTCTGACCTTTTATTTGAGCATGGTATTATTCCACCATTGGTTTTTTTAGGACTGAAGAACTAAAGTTCTCATTTTTCAACGGGCAAGTTTTTCATAGTTCTTTCTTAAAGGATGTACCAAGACTTCTGACTAAAAGCATTAACTCTTTGACCGCCAGATGTAGTGCCACTTCTGTCATATCTAGGTACGCCGTGTTCTAAAGGTAACTATACTACTGAGGTTGTCTTAGAGACTGTGGGATATAATTATACAAGAGTACGCATTTTTTTGTATGGGAAGACTGAATACATTACCTTGGGAATCATTTACGCCGCTTATCTTGCAACGGACTAAATACGGTTCCTTTACCAGTGATATTAGTTAGTGTCAACTACCTAACGTTCCAGCATTTTTTTTTCATAATGTGATTATTGTTTGTTTAAAATATATTTTATTGCATGTAAACTATCATTTCATTGATTTACGAGACCTTAAATGACTTAAACTAAAATATTCTGTAATATTAATAAGTAATAATAAAATATTAGGCAATTTAATTTCTAATGTAAAGCAAATAGAGTTCTAATTCGTATAGCGTCCGGGAATTGGGACGATTTGTCCAAGATTCGGGTCGATAATAAAGTTCATAAAAATAATAATACAATATAAAACGCAATTTAGATTCTAATATGAAGCAAATAGAGTTCAATTTCGTATAGCGTCCGGGAATTGGGACGACATTCCGCGCATTAGGACAATTCGTCCGTGGTTTGGTACATTTGGGTATTTTTTTACATTTTGATATTAATTCCCATTAAAGCTCAAAGAAATTTAAAAAAAGTTTAATTATTATAAAACTCAGATAAATGCCCTTCCTGGTCATATTCACTTTGTTGTTGTAAGTCTATTAGTATCAGCGTAGTATTACTTCAAAGTCAGCGAAGTTCAAAAACGTCCGTACATTGGTACGTTTACCTTAAGAGGCCTATACAAACTTAGAATAAAATCTTTTGTAAGGGTTTACGGTGCTTTTTCATCCCCCCATCACGGAAATAATACTTTTGCTTTTCGAAATCTGAGTGCTAAAGTCGTTTTTATTCGCTGGAGGGTAAAGTAAAATTGAATTAAGAACACCGTGTGCACTAAGTTTGTGAGTACAAAACATTATTAAACCTATTTACTTCCACCTCCATGGTGCTGAATTTATCATACAATCTTTTTATAATTTGTTCAAAACTTAGACACGGAACCTTCTTGCTGTACTTTTTTAAAATTAGAAAGCGAAGAAGAATTCTAACGACGAGGAAGTTTATTTGATGCCAACGGAATTGACTGAAACTGTAAATAGTGCGCAAATGAGCTGTCTCCCACAACCCGAGAAGTATTTATCAGTGCGGTATGTAGACGACTTTAGTCATTTCATTTCATTTAGTTTTAGTGGGATGAAAAGTTACGTGTTGCACTCGAGTGCAAAGATTTTTTACCTTGTGCTCTTTTGATTCCTTCGCTAATGCTCAGGATTATAATTTTAGAAACCTTCGCTTGCTCGGTCATCAAAATTGAGCACGCCGCTAAAAAGCAACTTTGCACTCTTGTATAACAAATAACTATTGTATCCGTACAGCCGTACAGGCAAGCTCAGGATCTTTTGTAAAATTGCATCTTTAGCTAGTAAGCAAGTACCATAACCTACATATCTATGAAAGCAGTGCGCGCTCAAAATGTTCTTTCAGTTTTAACAAAATACGAGGACAGGAACTAGGTAGTCTACTTTTTATATTCTATTCCATTTTATTGTTGTTTTTAAAGATCCACGACGTTTAGGTTCTAATTATTTAGTTAATTTGATTTAACATAACCTTTCAAACCAAGTAAGCTTTTTCTCTCCTATGTAGCGCAGCCCGTGCAAAGTAGAAGTCAGAAGATAATTTCTAAAGTCTTCCTTGAAGATACTTTTTGCATCTCTTTTATTTTTATCATGGGATTGTTTATCCTGGGAACAAAAGCGCTTTTCAATATCTAGAGAGACCATTTTATTATCAGTTGTTTTCATATAACAAAGTATTAGGTTCCTACCTCATTCATCCCTCGTGAAGTAAAAGTCATGTGGTCCCAAACATACCAAGGTGGTGGGTCTTGGCCACTTTGCGTCATCCAGTAGTTTTGCTTTTTGTAGGAAAAAAATAGAAAATAAATATCCCTGTTATAAGTTTATAGAAAGTTTTTGTTGCAATAAATACATACCTTTCTGAAAGTTTCCATAGAAGTTTTTCGGGGTCGCAAACCACTCGAATTATGAGGCAACACCATCGCACGACTATTTTAGACTAACCCGACGTTGTTTAGGTGTCGCAACGAAATGACCCTTCACAAAGTAGTGTTTGTGTTATAAAACTCATTTGATGAGCTCCAATTGATGGTTCTGATCGACCTAATATCGGTTGGCAAATGTTTGTAGAATAACTGATTGCCTCTGTGCTTCCAGTTTGATAGATCGACCTCGGGCCGCCTCCCGCTTTGCTTTCGATATAAATTATACATTTTCATGTTATTTGTCGTCCTGAATTGTCTAACTACGTAATTATTAGTTTGCTCACTCGTAAATCGAGCACGGGCCCTTTGACTACTCTCTTGGATTAAATTTAATTTTGTTAATGCGCATTCTCACTGCATGATGTCAGAATGATGACTTTGTAGGTATTGTACCCCTACAAGTTTACTACTTGTTTTATTTCTAAATCAATAATGATTAGATTTTGTATTGCGTTTTTTATGAACTTATTGACAAGCATTTATATCTATGAAAGATGTAAAACACATCTACGTGCATATATATTATTTTGCATAATTTACCTAAAGATTCTAATGATTGGTTGCTGGTGCCTGCTTAATCGTAAAAGTCAGGTTTGATGTAAAGTTAAATATGATGATCACAGTCAAGTGTAATAATGACATTCGCCTTCACAAAATTGCTCTTAAAACCTTTAATACCTATACCAACCGTAATTCTGTTAGCAATTTCATCGTGCAGTTAAACCGGTTACTAGTTGACAATTACTAATTTTGGAATGAATGACCTTTCGGTTATGTTTGCTATCAATTTATCGAACTCTATTTCCCTAATATGCTACTGTTTGTTTGCTCTTTTTATTGCTTGCAAACACCTTTTTATTGGTTTGGAATTCCACTTGATAGCCTTGCCAGTGTTATCATAGCTGCTGCCCAAGCCGACAGTCACTCGCCTAGTTCAAGTTCTGTCCTTGACGGCTTTAAATGGTTCAATTAAAACAACAAAGATACTTTCCGTTTTTATATAATTCGTTAATTACGCATACATACAAATTATTTATTATGTACAAAAGTTCGTTCAATAGAAATTTCTTATAAAAGTAACAAAAAGCCACAGAGAAAGAATAGGCTGACGCACTTGCACTTAGAAAAATCCTAAAAGAAGAAGAGATCGGAGGAAAAGAACGGACGCTTCGTCGTGAGTCGAGCACGTAGACGCGTGGTCACCAGGACCTACTCGACGCGACTACGGGCCGGCTCATGGCGCGAGACCCGAGAGAGAAGAGGAAGAGGGAGGAGGAAGGCTTCACCAGTGCTGTTGCTGGGGGTGGGCGGGGGCGGCGTGCGCGACCTGCGCGTGCGCGGCCAAGTGAGCGGCGCGCGCCGCAGCGACCTCAGGCGTGTCCAGGATGCCGGAACCGTCGTTAGCTAGCCTGATCTGGGCGGGCTGGTGCTGGCCGTGGTTGCCAGACTGCCATGAGGGGGCACCGTTCCACTGCTGAGCGGGGGCGTTCCACTGGTTTTGAGCGGGGGAGTCCCACTGGTTCTGGGCGGGAGCGTTCCACTGCTGGGCGGGCTTGGCGGCGGAGAGAGCGGCGAGGTGGGCGGCGCGGGCCTGAGCGACCTCAGGGGTCTCGGCGACGGGGGCGGGGGCACCGGACCACTGGTTGTGGGCGGGAGCGGCGTTCCACTGCTGAGCGGCGGGGGCGTTCCACTGGTTGTGAGCGGGGGCAGCGTTCCACTGCTGAGCGGGGGCGCCGTTCCACTTGTTCTGCTGCTGTCCCTGCCAGTACTCCTCATTGTCCCATTGAGGGTTGTAGGAGCCGTCGTCGTTGGGGTTGGGGTTGTTCTGGGACGCCTGCTGGAGCGCGGAGAGGTGAGCGGCGCGCGCCTGCGCTACCTCGGGGGTGTCGAGGATGTTGCGTCCGTCCTGTGAGAGGGCGATGTTGGCGGGCGGGCCGGCCCAGCCTTGAGATGCGTGGGCGCCGCACGCGAACGCCAAGCAAGCCAATGCGATCTGCGGACAAAGGAAACCAAGTTAATCTACTGATAAGTGAACTGAGGTATCATTTGCGGTATGATTTGCTTTGACAAGGTTCTCATTTGTGATCAGTATCGGATATTGTGACTAGAATTAGACAGAAGGCTAGCTGCGGGCGGTGCATATCCTGCATTAACGAGATAATATTCAAAGCTATGCCATTGGACTGTTCGAAGTTGATTGCCGCGACGTTGTTCCCAGCCCTCTAATTACGGTCCGACTGGTCGATAAGATATTTATGATTCCAGTTGTGATAACTCGCCCCCGTTTTACTTGGGTGTCTATTGCTAAATTAAGGTTTACTGTGTCTGTGCAACCTTAGTTTAATTGCTACTAACATTAAATATTGACCGACATTTTGTATGTATTAAAGTTCTTCATACCTACGGAGTTATTATCGTCCGTATCACTAATCGCTTAAGTAAATGCACTGCGTCATTTTTTTTTAAGAACATCAAATGTAACAAGTTCTACTAATAGTTTTGAGCATTTGTCGTTTCTATTAAATATTACATAAAATGTAGATACCGCGCTCTCCATAGAAATATTATTAGGCATTATCCACTGATTTAAAGCTCTATCTATCAGTGCTCTACATGCCAAATCGTGCAAGGGCTTGGCGCGGGTAGTGGGCGGTCAGTTAGATCAATACCTAATGTCGCTGTCTTGTCCACATTATGCAAAATAGATGCTTTGTTTGTACCCTAGACAGGTATTAGCTATATTTACCAAAACCGAATATAATATGGCCACTATTTCATTGTATTTAAGGCTAAATATACCGATTGCGCAACACCAACCTCCAGACAAAGCTGACCTACTTAAGCATCTAGATGCTATCTCAAGAGAGACCTAAGTATGACGGCCGAATGCCATACAAGGCATGTGAAACTTCACTTTAATAGTCCATTACGGTACATAATCTTTAAATAATTTTATTACCTAGTAGTTCGCAGTGAACAAAGGTCAAAGTAAATTATGGCAATGCGTCCGAGCAAGTTTGCAGAGGTGACAGAATCGATAAGGAATGCTGTTACTTTTTCGATTACTTCCATTCGATTTAAACTCGATGTACAGATTCCTGAGGCCTTAAACGTTGTTAATATGGAATTCAGAAAGGGCATCGGTGACTGAGTAAGGAACTACTTGTGTTAATTTTTTTAGGGATGCAGTAATTACATGTACATCTTGATGACATTCATACCGATTGTGACCGAAATAATATTTCCGATATAAGAATAAAGATCTGTTTCAAGATAGTTTACAGTAAGTAAAAATTAGTTAATTTAGACCAAGTAGGTAGTTATCGGGACCAACGATTTGATTTGACGTCATGTGTGTACTAAATGTAATAATTGAGACATTTTAATTAAATGTTACAAATTATTTAGCATTATTCATGATGTTGGTGCTAATATTGTCAAGCCAATAAAACAATTAAAATCAACAAAATATATGCCATGACCGCCATATATATTTAAATTTCGATCGCTCCTTACGATAATATTTATGACCATAATAACGTTTTTTTTTTATCAATTCGACAGTATTTTTGAACGGTTCCTTATTACTGGTTAATAAAATGCCTAATTATTGTAAGACAAAATGTTAAACGCAAACAATTTTATTGAGTCGAATTGGAATCTGGATTTAATTTGTTTTACTGTAATTGACAAATTGTAAGTAAACTACGCAGCTGCGTTTATAGGTAGAAGTTAATTTTACGTCTCTAATATTATCAAAATTGACATGTATAGTTAATATAACCAAGTTCCAGGAATTTCTATGCTTTTATATTGCGTTGGCCATATTAATAAATACACCATTTATCATTTAAGATAGAACAAAATCATAAAAAATTCTAACTATTGATATGAGATGAATGAATGAATTAATTAATTTATGATTGGTTGACCTGTAGCCAAATGTGTTGGTCAAAAAATAGAATTCATATTACAAATGTTGGATATTTCTAGAAAAAAAATGTTGGTATGGCTAACGTGTATATAAGGTAAATCATTTAGTAACATTTGTACCTACTTTTTATATCATTCTTAAAACAGCATGTAATTTAGAAACAAGATAATAAATGCCTGGCTACGGACATAAATGTTTATTAATATTCATAATCTAACAAGATGAGTGCATAAGTAAGGAATTCACGATCTAAGTATTCTAAGTTCAACGATGTCAGGGCCTGAGAACGATCCAGTTTTGGTACTAAGGACTAAGCAACTGGATAGTGACGCTAATTCTAGTTAATTTTAAACTAAGTTATTGCTGTCCTTTACGAATCGAAACGCAAAGTGATTATTGACGCAAGGATTATTTGTGCTGTCTTGCTGATGTTCCCTCCTTAAATTGCGACGCCCTTACGGGGTCAATGTCACTAAGTTAAACTCTAGTTTGTAAGAACTTTTGTTATAACAGTGCATTGTGCAAAAAACGAATATAAACTAATAAATAAACACAAGCAATACTCAAAAACTTGCGTTTAGGTTGCACATGTTTCGGTCTCATTTATACTTGTATATGGAAAAAAGGCTCCTAAAGAAAGGTCTACCGTTTAGTGGATTTTTGCGAGGTTCATTTTGTGAGTGGTTCACAATTTTTCCTAGTTCGTAATTTTCTTCTGAAAGAACTTTACAATCACGTCGACTATTCGTTCAGCGAGTTATAAATGCGAAGTTCAGTGCATCGCGGCGAAAAAATAAAATGTCGACGGCCAAATGAGGACTTGTTCAGGATACAAATTGCAGGTGACTTTTCTACTCTATTGAAACATATAGATATACTCGTACTTTGGTCAGTTACTTAATCGAATTGCAGATTTATTCTCAAAGTGGTCATTAGAAGCATTATCGCATTCCGTTGTGGTTTTAATCTAATTTTACGTTAGCGTGCTTTTGTTTAATATTTATAATGTCAGCTTATAGTTTGTAATTGTACTAGCTGACAGATAGCTGATATAGTTCGTTAAAGGGATGGGATGAATGAGCGAAACTATCGAATTATCGATAAAAAAATCAGGTTGAATTGAAAAAAAAAACTATTTCACAATTTAAAAATTATTTACCCTCATCGTGAAAATAGCATGGAAATATTTAAATTTTAGCAACTTTATGCTAATATTTCGGTATTACTTAACTAATTGAGAGTTTTTGCTCGTAAAGTAAGCAATAAATTCTAATTAATTACTATAAGATCGTTTGCATAGCAATTTCGCATAAGTACACATTTTTACCTGATCCGATAACTGGACAGCGTCCGGTGTTGCACTTAGACTTCAAGGATCCCAATCAGAGATAGGTATTGAGATTATTTGAGATAGAATATGTGAAAAAAGGGAACCGCCGTGGCGTTACGGCTAACAATAACATTTTAATCAGCAGCCGAGATACCGACTATACTTATTAGACGCGAGTACTGATGAAAACCAAATTGGTGTCTACCAAGTATCAAACACTTTTAGTTATACTAGCAATGACAGAGCAGTGTTGTCAACGTAACAAAATTAGTAAAATTGCACAAACTCTTTTGAGATTATTTGAGACTACAATAAATTAGTACGCATTAATTTACTATTTGTTCAGTTTTCAACACTACTCAATGTCGAAATCATGCAAGAAAATAGAATATATTTGATTTTTTTACACTTGTATGAAAGCTATATTTTTGCTTGTACTCGTAAGTATAACTAGTGCATTTTTTTAAGTAATATGTAAATAATAATATGATGACAAACATATCTACATCATTAATTAAGCAGCTACTTATGGAAATAATGTAGATTTATTAGACGAATAAAACAGTTGTATGTCATCAAAAAATAACGTCATCAAATTTCTTGGAAACAATTAGCTTAATTGCAACAAATGCATAAAATAAAACGATGAAATAATGAAGTCAACTTTTTGAATGTTACCTACCTGTTCAACTTTTTGAAACTAGAAAAGTTCATATAATAACACGATCAATCAATAAAAACGATATTTTGAATGCTATTCAATTTCGAAACTAGAAAAGAGCTCAGCTATTACCAAATAAGCAATAGAGTTAATAGACTTTCCACTGATATTTCACGATAAATATCTATTTTTTTTGCAATAAGTACTTAAAGCTACGCCCTTGAGAGCCGTTAGCACGCGTTACATGTTGAAATTTATGTTATTCAGACAAATTCCGCAATTGAGTTATAGATTTACAAAACTAGCAAGATATCTTTATTTATGTGCCTACTCGACTGCGACCGAATAATTGAATTAGAAAAAAATGTTGTTTGTTCCGTGTCAATGACATTGCGTTTAATACGCGATTGTATGTCTGATATTATTTTAAGTAATTGTATTGAAACACTAGTTGACTTTTAATTAAGGAACACGGATTCTTTCAAGTAGATAACTTGACCTGATATTTAGCTTGGTGTGTCGATAATCATTGATTATATTAAAATTACTACGTATTATTTTCTCTTCTTTCATTTGATTTACTGAAAAATTAAACGTAGCCCGAAAGCTACAGATAGATCATCATATATCTAAGGCTTTCCCTTTAAATCTTCCTCATTATTGAATCTTCCGAAACCTTGAAGCATTTAATTTCATTGCCTTTCAAGAAGACAATCTTAATCATCACGTGATAGTTGACTCGATATCAATAAGGCTTAAATAATTTTCCTGTACTGTCACCCTTCATTATCTCAGGTTGCTGTATAAGGCGCGCCCACGCTTTCGCTCTTAATATGTTAAAAATAAAAAGCAATTGAGAGCAATGAGTGAACGGCGGCACGGCTCAAGGCTGCCCGAAGGTCAGGGATCAGGAAGTGAGCCTTCCGGACCTGCCCAGCCACATTCAGAGACCGGTTACCCTCGCCTGTCAAACACACTTTTGCGTTTTCCATTACTTGTCATGTGGAGTTTGGAAAACTAGACTTTTCTTTGTCCTACTCCGTTGGATATAGATCTGGCAAAATATCATGTGAAATAACGTCCTTTAACGATGTATATACCTACTCTTTAGCGAGGTGTTTTGCGTAGATCTTATACTGCCCTGTTGGGCAGATCTACGTGCACGCGTAATTTTTGCAGCCGCGTTAGGTCTAGCTGTCTTGTTAGCCGATTATTTATCTTAGCTTTATAAAGCTGTATTTACTAAGTCTGGAGAACATCTTTGAAATAATTAGAAAATGTTACAATAGAACTTAGCTACAACGCCTCCGTTGAATTGAGTTATCTTCACCAGTGTCCTCTTATTTTTAATAATAATAAGTATTTTTATTTGTCCTAAGGATATATTTCCCGCGTATAATTAATACAATTAATTAGCGACATTCGATTTCACTCGGAATTAAAGTCATTTTGATTTTGCCATAAATTATTACAGAAACGCTTTTATTACCTCAATTCATACTCAAAAGGTTCATTACTTGCCTTTAACGATTGGGTAATGAATATTTACGAACCATGCTATTTTAATCACTATAGAGTTTTGTTTAAAATCATACACAATTAAAGATTGTCATTTCAAAAAACAAACAAAATTGAGTAAAATGCATAAAAACAGACCTTAAGGATATGTCCTCTAGCATTTAAAAAAAGACTTGGCTGACGTAACTTGACAACATTTAGAATAATGCGTACCTAATGAGAAACAACAGTTTTTAATAGTTAAAGTGGGATACTTTGAAATATTTTTTATGCTTGGAATACAAGAATCGGTTTTGCAACTCGTTATTCAAATGTACTTGTACCGTTAATCAAATTTATATGTGATTTCGTGCGTGTTAGACATTTTGAAAAGGTAATGGCTGTAGATCAGGGAAATGATTAGTGTTGGGCGTTATTATCATTGTAATTCGGGATATCGATTAATGTGTTCGGGTCTCAGGCGCGAGGTGCGTGGGCATGCCCTTCTAAATCGGTACGCGCCGGAATGCAGACAAAAAGCTCGGGTGAGCGGCGAGTCGACGAGGCGAGCGACACTAGTGACAGCGCCAGCGGCTTGGGTGCGCCTTCCATTGACTAAGTGCTAGGGATGCCTTTTTGCAGTCATTTTATCGATATCGGTATTTTTATTATCAAGGAACAAGACTTCGTCTATCTACTGAAATTACGATTTATCTATAAGCTTGTGACTATCTAAAACAGTTCAAAGAACAGTATTGTTCAGGAAAGATTTTACTTGTAATAAAAATAAGAAAAAAATTTGTAATGCAATGCAAACAAAGGTGTTGCTTTGTTTGCATTATTTTAAAAGACTATGCCAAGACTATTTAAGTCTTAGAAATAACAAAGAACTGGCTACTAAGTAATAAAAAAAGGATATCTACAGCCCTCAAAGTAACCGAAGCGCGACGATTCAAAGACGATCGCAGAGATGTACCTACTCTTGCCGTTGACATTGCGTATGTAGAGCACTCGATAGCCTCAACATTGTTGGCAGCTATTCAAAGTTATTGGACTGTAATTAAATAGCTTTAATAGTTAATCGATCGGACGCGACAAGATCTATTAGCTAGAAGGGCAAGTGCATTACATGAATTATTGATCTGATGAAGATTACGTTGGTACTGCAGTCGTATATTTTTGACCGAGCGTAAGTGAGGTCTCAGAGTCTACTGGGATGAGCCGCCACTTTGATGTATGTTTGTATGTATATTTGTTCGACGATTACTCAAGTACCGCTTAACCGATTTCCATGAAATTTAGTATGAATGTAGTTTATATTAATATAATTTGTTCGAAAATGGGCATCTTCTGTTTAGTGGTTGTGAAGATACGAGGGCCGTGGTAAAAAGAAGCAAAACAGCGCCACTTTCTGCGGGAGTTGCGGATAACTATTTTAATTAAACATTTCACTGAATGTTATCTATGTCTTTCAACATTTGTTTATAATAAATTGTACACTTTAATACAAATGGTTTTAATTTTTTTTTTAATCCCAGTAGGTATTTATAATATAAAATAGGAATAGCGCGAGGTCCAAGTCCGGGGCGGACTACTATTATAGTATGTGTATGGCTTTAGAAGCTTCTTACAATAACCACAACACTTAGATTGATCCACTCTAGCTCTACTAAAATGAGAGTGAAGATTGTAACTAGTCAAACATTTGAACACAGCGCTCAAAAAAGTTTAAGTCGAAATCTTCAAATCAAAATTTATGAAAATAACAAAGTGATTTCAACATATACGTATGCATGTGTTGTCTTACTCCGTATTAATTACCAATTTATTAGTAATGCAAAAGAATTATGGTGCACCCAACATGTAATAAGTTAATAAAGATCGGTATCACAACAATGAGGCCAATATTTCGATCCAATAAGAGACACCCGCCACAGAAATATCGGCCTTAATAAATTGAATACTAACCGGCAATATCCACAAAAGTATTCTAAGCAGGTTATGTCAAAATAGTTATCTGTATCTAGGACGATTTGTGAATGTCAGTAACAAACATTTGTATTGAATAGATAACGTTGATGCATCGAGGTGTTTCGTTTCTATGCCAATAATTCGAATCACGGAGTTTCAGATTGATTTAAACGATAGTTAAACGATTTATTTTCTGTCTGTTTCGATGTATTTAATGTTAAATATTTTATAGCGATTTTGATATTGATCCGATAATGCTTATTAAGGGAAATAAAAACAGATTATCTCGAATGTGCACATCTATTGTAATCGATAGAATTTGACAAGAATATACTAAGGATGCATCCCTATTCAATCCTTTCGGCGAGTTATTTATCTACGCAAGTTATTTTTAAAACAGAAGATCGCGAAAATTTTGACACTAAATTACAGAGCACAACTGGTTGCAGAAAATGTATAAACTGAAATTGTACTCAGTAATGTACAATAACTACATTGTAGTGTTAAGAGTGTTGCACATTAATCAATGGACATTGAAAGGAAGTGTCAAGTAACAGATAACTTTTCCACCACCGGTCAACTTTCAGTGACATTGACATCTAGCATTCGTGCTCTGATTCGCTGCGCTCGGACCGTGTACAACCTTAACCGAGGCGTTTGGTTGCACAAATATGCAAGCATTTCGCACATACTGTGGGGATATATGAGTAGTTTTGCGCACGCGATCTGCGATGTGTAACGGTCTTTACAATGCATGAGTGTGCGGGATCGATGTTAGCGGTACTGTGATAATTCTGGCGCTCTTCAGCAATTATCGAGTTTTTAAATTCAGAAATCAGCATTTCTTATTTTGAACGTTATTTTTATTCGAAATTCTCACTAATATATACCATTTTTTGACTTGCTGGATTCATTTTATTTGGAATATGCCCCGACTTAGGTTGGAGAAAAGCGCGAGTATAAAAAAAATGCAGATCACATTTTTTCGAAACAAAAAGATAAATTCGTGTGCAAATTCGATAACCTGCACCTGAATGATTAATGCACTACAGCAGATGGCACAGAACGTCAACTTCTATCAAGCAACAACAAAAAACTGCGGATGATGGTGATAAAAACAGAATTGAACAAAGACAAAGCAAGAAAGTGAGTGATCTGTCAAAACATTTTGATCAGATTTTCATTGACCTGCGATATGAAATAGAGTCAAAAGTTGAATGAACGGTCATGATAAAGCAGTTTCGTGCGAGATTCAAGATATAAATGGCGTGAGAATGATGGATCAGGTGCGCCGTCATCAATCTACAGATCGATCTTGAGATTTAACACTTGCAACAGAAATGCGGGCCACCGATGAATGACAATGGAAGCACAGATTTTGTATCTGGTAGGAACCTGCTTTGTCTCTGAGGTACATTTTTGTTTTTCGTAAACGATTCAAATGTTTAACACAAAGAGATTTGTCAGCGTATTTCTATGGTTTGAGCTATAGCTTGCTGACTGTAAGTGTCGATTTTCTTCATTTACTTTAGGTACTTTAATTTATTTATAGGCAATATATCTGTATCCTAGAGATATACTTAATAAATCATTAGAAAAAAGTGAATAGAAGAAGAATGTAGTGACATAATGCGAATATTTTGAAATAAAGCGTGTTGAATTAGGGCACGGTTATATAGCTTTTCAGATTTTTTCCGTGCTTAATCTGTCATGCAATATGAATCATTATGCGTGCTATCTAGACAGCTTAAAACAAATAAGTTCGCGAAATATCAGGTACAAATGAAATGAAAGCGCTTTGTTCATTGTTTGAATGAAACGAGCTAATTGAAATTGTTTCAGCGTAATAAGATTTTATTGAAGTAATATGTTAGCACACAAAATGCAGAAGCGGATAAAAGTTAGATTAAAAGCATTGCATACTTATGTAAACTATTCAAGCGATAAATGCTTGAATTTCTATCAATAATTTTCCCATGTAAATACCTTAGGTAAATAGCTCAATTCAGAAAAACATAGTTGTCTTTTGTGAAATTAATACGCAAGACGCTGTAATTATGCCATTAGTCCTTCTTAACGCTTTGCATTAGTAAAGTTATTGTTCTTTCTAAGTTGAATGTTTAATTAAAGTTACAATGTCCGTATCAAAGTGTGTGAAAGAGTTACATCGTAACCGCGTAGCAAATGATGCGTGAGATCACAGTAACACTATTAAGGAAAACGACTTGCATGATATTGTAATTTCTTTCGCAATTTAATACATGATGTAATTACATCTATATATATGGTATACTTCAAGGGTTTCGTCATTTTTGTCGTTTTTTGATTCGAATTTTAACGAATTTTACAAGTAATTAATAGTAAGCTAGTATTTTAAAAGCTTTTATTTTGTTCGAACTCATGTACAATATCTAACAAATGTAACAATATCTTGCAATTCTATTGTCTACTTTCGAATCAAAATTGGTTACAATACTATTAATGCATACTTGACGAGTGATGTAAAACTTTGCTCTACTTATTGAACAGAATAATTTCCAATCCAAAGAATCAATTAGGTATTTCTTTAGCGAAAACTTAACAAACAGCTGGTAGTTTTTATCGTTACTATGTTAAACATAAAAATCTGATTAATTACGAAGCTCTCGTGACAATGACTTGTGTTTTGCAATACTATGAACACGTTATAATACTTGTAGAATATTATTAGCAATGTTTTTAATACAATGACAATGCAAATCATAAATAAGTCAAAATATCCAATTTATTTAAAACTAAGAAATAAAAATGGCGGTAACTTTCTACCGATTACAAATACCAAGATTCGAATAGAATTTATGAAACGAAATGCGCAGTTTCGGAAGTATTTCTTATCTTTCCTACACACGCGAAATCGCGACCATAGAGTTCTACAGAGAGGATTTATCTTTACCCCGCGCTTGAGACTTCGATATTTGTAGCAAATATCAAATACCCGCACCGCAAAATGCATGTATCCTATCCTTCCTACTAATATTATAAACGCGAAAGTTTGTGAGGATGGATGGATGGATGGATGCATGGATGTTTGTTACTCTTTCACGCAAAAACTACTGAACGGATTGAGATGAAACTTTGCAATAATATAGCTTATATATCAGAATAACACATAGGCTATAAATTATAATGATATTGCGTTAAAAATGAAAATATTATGCGGGCGAAGCCGCGGGTAAAAACTAGTACAAAATATATCAAATTATGAAATGCAGTGCTTTCGTACGAGTATGTGAATAAGTGATTTTATGGGCTCTGAGAGTAATAATTGTGTAATTATTACGACGCGGAGATGATGATGAAATGACTTATGATACAGTGTTGTTGAAGTGGCAAATGAAACATGCTTTACCGATCCCTTCTAGTGGGATAAAAGCAAGAAGATGATGATGATGATATTAACGTTAAGCATAGCTGTGATTTTATCAGAACTTCGTGTAAAATTTGTTTCTGATCGAAACTACATGTCTTATCTGGCTAAGTCTGTGCGACGTATCAGCTAGAGCGAGCATTCTGACACTGACCCTGTGGGCGCATTCCCACTGACGTGTGTGCATTTTTCGACACATATTTTCACGCCAATTAACTTAATGGTTAATGTGCTTAGCTAAGTTATTTTAAGTAAAGCAACTGAAGGAGACATCGCGTTTTATATTTTATCGAATATAGTTTACAGGAATAAACTAAAATAGAGATCATATTTTGTATATAATTTACTACTGAATTACCTATATTTATAAGTACGAACATCTTAGTGTACAATGTTGTAATAATCGGAAAACGGAACAATTAAAAATAGGAATAAGACAGAAACAAATTGATATTTATTTTGTCAAAATTCATATTTTTTATTAAAGAGTCTGTTGTGTAAGTTCTGTAACTGATTTTTGTACATACTCGTACAAAGCAATTTGGTAATTATTACAATCCGAACGAGCAATGCTTTTATGATCACAAATATTGTATACGGAAAGTATACAAATAATATTAAAGCCAAATTCGAACAGTTCACAGTTGATTGATTTGCACAATTTGAAAGTGAAGATGCTACACGCACGCTACGCGACTACGGATGGCTACGGCTCATCTGCTACGCCAACGATTAACGAATCACACGTTATCGAAAAGGTGTTTCGTTATGATGCGTTGAGCAACAATGTCAAATTGCTCGTTTCACGCTTCTTAATTAAATTAAAAATTGATATTCTTATCTTGTTTCCCACAGTTTTCTATTAGGCGCTCGGCGGAACCTTTGTCAGATGCTTATCATTTGATTGTTGGACTAAACGGTTATGAAAGAAACAGTGTTCTTAGCTTGTTACAGTTTGCGGAGGTCAAGTGTCCTGCGGTAGTGTATTGAGCAAGAACAGAGTAAACTAGTTCTCACTGTCAGTTTCTAAACCGAATTAAGGTACACCCTCGCGACTACACCGATACACAGAATTGAAAACAAGTCCAATTGTATGAATGACATTAAGACACTTATTCCAACTTTCGATGACCTTTTATGACAATATCCTTTATCAAATTTCACACACACATCATTGCAAATATTTAGATAAGAGTACTCACCATGGATTTCATTGTGTATAGAAGTTAGCACAGAGGTGAAAGAAAGAAAGAGTAGGAAATAGTTTTTTTAGTAATGTGTCGATTAATAGCGCTGCTGGAAGATGTATCTTCCAGGACTCGCTATGTTTGGAGTGCAACTTGCGTCTGGTCGAAATGAGGGCGGGAGTGGGCTTTTATACGACGACGTGGGGCGAGGGCGTGGGGGGTGGGGGGTGCGCGCGCGCACTCTGCGCTGGCGTGTATTACTCGCAGTATGGGCATTGCTGACTTACCGGTCTACTTTTTTCATGGCTGTCGCTGATTCTGATTTATAAAGTGAAAAGTCATTCTATTCACTTTACTGTCGAAGAAAAAAACTCTCTTTGCAAACATGTAATTATAATAAACTATAACCTCTACGCACAATATACTAACCTCCTAATATAGGTAAGGTAATAGGTATATAATTGTCCATGTTGCTTCATAAATGTTGTGCTATCTACGTAATAGATGAACTACAATATCTATATGAGTATGATAGGTGGTTTATTTTGTGTTCCAAATAAGGTACTAAATCATTCTGGGCCTATACATGGAAAGCGTTAATACCTTTCCAATTCTATAGTATTGGTAGAGCATACGTTTCATGCGACGTGCGCTACTGTGTTAGTTTATAGTGTGCTGCTGGGCTGTGCGCGGCGTGAAAGTATTGGGACATGCCATTGATAGGCGAATATCATACACATTTCAATGGCAAAGTGTGTGCCCGGCGTGATCCAGTGTGTGGACTTCGCCAGTGCGCCGGAACTTTTCGGAACTATCACTTGTGCAGATTTATGTGCTTCCTTGTGTTAGAAACTAAGAGCATGTTAATTCGAAACTGACTCTATATATTAGAACTATACAACGTAAATCTACGTTTATTCTAATTGTTTTTTTTTTGCTTGTGTGGCTCCACGGACTTCAGAGCCCGTGCGATTTGCTAATTTAGGTTTTATACTTATTTTTGAAGTCTTCTGATTGGTTAGGTTACAACCTAATTTAGTTTTTAATACCATTCTTATCGTGTCGATGTCGATTTATTTTATACCATTTAAATCGCCGGGACCAGGATTAATTTCTCTCTTGGAAGCAGGATTTGTGCGATGGTGAAAAGAGCGTGATTTGAAAAAAGTGGAGCAGTAACAGTATTTTTCTGAGGTAGAGAACTATCTTACTAGTAGTTATTTGATGAAGATTATTTTATTTTCGAAATAGTTCATTTCGTTAGTGATTTTCTAGTTATAATTTATCGGGTATTTTTTTAGAGAAAACTATTATTTCATTTATAAATACTTTTGTGTTTGTTTACGTTATGCTTTATGCAAACCTCAAACCTCAAACTTCAAACCTCTTCAAAAATGTCGTTTAGAATTTGTACGCTTAGCTAAAAGGTACCTTGTTACTCTATATTCAAATATACTTATTCCCTGTAATTAAAAGTGTAAAGAGTATGTTATAATACGTAGTCTGCCAATTTCACGATTTGCCTGGTACCTAAGTAAGTTTGTAGGCATAAGCCGGGTGGCTATCTCTGATGTCAGAGCTTTTAAGTATCTGAAGGCCTCTGATATGACTAAACGATTAAAACAACCGAAACCTACGTTATAACATGTCGTCCGAGCCACGGTAGCGCTCAGTTGTAAATGCCGCCCGCGGTCACCCATCCATATATATAATTTAATTTATTCCAGAATAAAAAAATAGATTGACCGGTTGCTTCACTTCGGCGATCATGGGATACACCTAGTCAAATTACGCTTTGAGCGCTACACGATTTGCCTACATCTTACACAGAGAGAATGACACTTATTGATATTAAGACCTTTTGTGTATTAACGCATGATTAATACATTAATACATGACAATACATACCTAAGCAAAGTTTTCATTTCAAAAAAAACTATTTTTTTATATGTCCCTATTGCTTTATAGTCGTAGTAGGAAGCCGTGGTGGTCTAGAGGTAGTGACCCCCGCCTTACGATTGTGAGGTCGTGGTTTCAAATCTCCGGTCCCGTGCCAATGATTACTTTGGAATTTATGCGGAATTTCACACCACTGGCTTTTCGGTGAAGGAATATATCGTGAGGCAACCTACATACGTCCGTAGAAGAAATTCGATGGCGTATGTGAATCCACCAACCCGCACTGGGCCAGCGTGGTGGATATGGCCCAATCACCCTTAGTGGGTAGGCCTACGTCCTGCAGTGGACTATTAAAAGGCTGGTACAGCATTATAGTCGGTCTAAAAAGCTTGGGCTATGTTTTGTTTTAACTACACTCAGTTGCAAACTGCTTTTGATTGCATCATCTCATAAATTCATAGAATAATTTTATAAACAAATATCTTTAATGAACGAAGAATCTGTTCAGCTCAATCAGTTGTAAATTAATAACTAATATTGCTATATCTCTTAATTAGTATATCTCTTGATTTTGTCTGTGATTTTTCTTTCTATTTATAAGCTGTAGTCAACTGTCGAACGAAGGCCTCTCCTATATCTGGTATGATGTAACAGATAGACATACAGACACAGGTACACAGATGTACAGACATACGTCAAATTTAACGTAAAAACAAACTAAGTAAACGCTCTTTTCTTTGGATAGAAATTAAATATTCCTATATCGTTCTAGCATTGAGGCATGACAAGCTCATTATAATATCGTATCCCAGACCAGAATAAGTATTACATATCTCGGTGTTAAAAACAGTGGTTAAAAAACGACAACTGACAGTTATAGTCTAGGACATCATAGTTGCCGTGATGTTTTATCACGCTATTCCATGAATCTGTCTATCAAATATATATTCAAAGACCTCCGAAAATACCTATATATATGAAATTGTTGTTTTTTCGGCAAAACCGACTTATGTCATGTACAAAATTCGAATAGTTCACTCGAATCGATGCATACAATTTCTACATTATTGTTGATTTTTCAAAAATGGCTAAGCCGATTTCGATAAAGTTTTTTGGAAGTCGGTTAAAAGTTGGTCACTAAGATGAGTACAATTATATCGTAGAATATGCCCGTTGTCTAGATAAAAGTGTAGTTAAGAAAAATCTTCAAGGTATACTCTACAATTAAGACGTGAAGAAATCACAAGCATAAGGATCATTATTAGCAAAATAGCTTTCAACCTTAGTAAGCTACGTTTAGATAGTATCCGAAGGCAAACTGACTTATTGCCAGCATCCGATCGGATAGCGATCGATCGATGTAAGATTAACTTTACAGGTATCCAACAATGTTCATTGATCGATAAATTATACAGTGCCTGCTTCTATTACTTAAAAAGCTTATTGGATCCCAACTTAGCGGGTTTGCGCTAAGATACAAGGTACCGAACTTAGTGAGTTCCTATTTCTCGTTGCTTTTGTATTTTTTAGGGTTCCGTACCTCAAATGGAAAAAAACGGAACCTTTATAGGATCACTTTGTTGTCCGCCTGTCCGTCTGTCCGTCTAGGCGTCTGTGTGTATGTCAAGACTCTTTATCTCGGGAACGCGTAAAGATATCGAGTTGAAATTTAAACGTATATTTGTGGTCTCTTGCAGTTGTGTAAAAGAAAAACTTGTCAGTTATCGTTTAAAAAATTTAGAGCCGTTTATGTCGTAAAAAACCGTATATTTCGCACTCACAAAAATCAAAACCTACAGGGTAGGTACTTCCTGTTGACATAGAACTATGAAATTTGGCGAAAAGCATTGTCTCAGAGTACACATATAGGAATAAATCTGAAAACTGTACATTTTCATTTAAATCACAAAAAATAGGGCCTCAGAATTCACAAAATATGGGTTCAAAATTCAAAGTGAATAAATCGTATCATGTAAGGTATCATATAAAAGAACTTCATTAGCACATGCTAAAACAGGTTTTTAATTATTTTAACAAAGTGTTTGTACGGAACCCTCAATGTGCGAGCCTGACTCGCACTTGTCCGGTTTTTTATTTATTCTATGGCATTTACAAGTGTACAAAATTGTATCGATGTTGAAAAATAATTGAAATGAAATACTTATTGGATTGTCCATTAATCATGTAAGACTTATAAGAGAGAGTGGCTTTATAAGTATATCCAGGGTGAGGGGTAGTACAGGGAGGTGCCACGTGATCTGGACTGGATTTCATCTCTGGACTAATTTTATAGTTCTACGATTATCTTTAGTAGCAATTGATGTCTAAAAGCGTTATAATTTGGGAAAATTAGACCAGTGTGGCGGTGGAAGTGGTACGCTGAGCTAAGCCGTACGAATTTACTGCTCCATCAGACATACTTTGTACAAACTATGACAGCAGATGATCACACCAATCAGATAAATGGCTAAAACTACCGGAACCCGCAAATTAACACAACGTGTCATCCGAGTCACGGCAGCGCTCAGTTCTAAATGTCGCCCGCGGTCACCCACCCGAAGAATAATCCATCCTAAGCGTCGCTAAGAAAACCACAATTCAATTTCAACTATTGGGCACATCACTACCTACCTCAAATATAGTCAACCACGATTCTTTTAGAGTAGTGTAACCACGAGTAAAAAATATTACTTGTAGTCACACTGGTGTAACAAGGCGGAGTAACCACGAGTAAAAAAAGATTACTCGTAGTCACACTGGTGTAACAAGGCGGTGTAACCACGAGTCTGGACCCAATCCAACTACATTATGAGCGCTGCCGCCGCTACTCAGAAATATCAGAAATCCATAGGGGAGGCCTATATCTATCAGTGAACGTCCTACGGCTGATATGATGATGACCATGGGTTTAGGTAATCTAACCGCCCATCTTTTTATTTAATTTCATCAACCGTTACCCGCAGTAGAAGCGCAGGCGCCTTACGAGCTCTCATCGGCCGACCCTGAGGCTGTTATTATAGCAGCAGCCATAGAATTAAGTCCACAACACGTAATAACTTTATCACTTAAATCTTATTTCAACTGACCTACAAAATGCCAAATAATCATCGCATAACGTTCACTATATCAGTAGTGGTTTGGTTTAAGTACTTTTGTAAGTAAATAAGTTCGTTTAGGCCAGATGGCTAGTCCTAGGTTTTAGAGTTTTTAAGCTGCTTGAAGGCCCCGGTTGTTTTATTTCATTAGCCATGCCAGGTTAAACAACCAAGCCCCATTATTTGACGTGTCATCCGAACCACTGCGGCGATCATTTGTAATTGGCACTCACTTTAACCTATCGGAAGATTGACGGTGCTGAACATAGCTTAACTTCGTTGACCGCAAGTACCTATTTAAATTACATTGTGAGCGCTACTTTTTTTAGAATTGTACCTATAGGTCTGGATAAATGCTACACTTGCACTAAGAGTAGCTGTAATGTTCCACAACAACTACTTGTGTGTACTAATCGTCGTTCGTTATCGAAATGTAAATAATAATAGTAGTTGATTTTTATTTTAGAGAAACCGCTTATGAATGTCACGTCATAGCCACAAAACGTCGCCACAGTTGTATTTAATACAGGGTTCTTCAGAAGAGGTGTGCGAAGCCAAATAACAGTGACTGATATCATCATTATAAATATATGAAATGATTTAAATTTTATGGTGATTCTCACACTAGGTTGATCTCAAAGAATTATTTTTATGATAAACATTTCAAAAATTCATCGCGAATGCAGGAGTCGAACCTGCGTCTCTCGTAACACTAGCCCGACGCTCTCCCAACCGAGCTAATTCTTGAAATGTTTATCACATAAATAATTATAAGTTAAACCCTATCATGAAGCCAACCAGGGATTCGAGCAAAAATCAGCTGTCCCAAAAAATTGCAACTATTAATCGAAAACATGTATGAAACTGCTAATTTTATTTCTTGAATTCTGGGTTGACCCATAGTACATTACTAAAATTGTTCTACAAACTTTGTATGGGAACTACCACAGTGTTGATACTCAAGAGATCGGATAGATCTTATTAATGTCGTACCAAAAAGGTACGAGTACGTTATGTCATACAATGTTGTAAGTGTACACTCTCGGGCAAGGTTACCATTTCCTATCAGCCGTAGGCATGTCCGTTGCTCACAAAAAGTAGTCGCAAACTATGTACGGTAGATAATGCCAATCGTGTTTGCAACATTTTAATAGATTTTAACATTTTTTATAAAATAACCAGCTGCTCATCTCGGCGTCGCCCCGGTACGGACAGATTTTAAAAGAATAATATACAGATGCGATTATAAATTGAGATGTAAACTAACCTATCTCTGAAGTTGTATCAAACCGCACATGGTGTACAAAATTTGGTTAAATCTGTTTAGGAGTCCATCGCGGACTAACAACGTGACCGAGAATCAAATACACAAATATTATTATTATCATCGGTACTCATGAAATTTTATTATATCCCGTAAAAGCCTTGGCCCTTTCAGGCTGCACTATTAGCAGCTTAGGTAGTCAGGGTTTTGTCGTATGCAATTTCAAATACATATAGTTGCACCAGCAACTGGCTAGCGTGGTAGAGGCCAAAGATCTCCAATTTTCGTTCCGAAAAAAGAAGTACCTCTACAATGTTGATAAGTTATCAACATCGAATTTAAATACATTAACTTGCAGCATCAACTGGCTAGCGAGGTAGAGTATGGCCCAAGATCTCCAATTTTCGTTCGGAAAAAGGAAGTAGGTATACAATGTTGATAAAAATAGGACTCGCACAAACGGTATAGGACAACATTTGCACCTAAACTACGTTATAGAAGGAAGAGAAACAGGAAGTATTTCTAGATTACTGAAATGTCGGACATCATCCGCGCAATCTCGATGGTCTCATAGTAAAAGTTGGGCATAATCAATTTTTTTTATATAAATGAATCGTGGTTGTTAGTCTCGCTAAAACTCGCGAACAACTGAACCGATTAGGCTAATTTTGGTCTTAAAATATCTGGGAAAGTTAAGGGAAGGTTTAAACGGAGAAAATATAATTAAATATAATATAATTAAATTTTCCCATACAAAATGTTTCTGCATGTAAAAGTTGTCATTGATAGTTAACAGACGGTATGAGAAGAAGTCAGCTAATGATAATTATAATTATGTTCTACAATATGATCGTCGTCTAGAAATACACCCTGTATATTTACTTCAAGCAACAATCGAACAATTCAAGATTATCGTAATAAAAACGGTATTATATTACTGGGGTGAGAAGAGTTGAGAGCCACTCCTCTCGACCTCGCGTTCCTTACTACTGTTGCTATTACGCACAATGTGACGATAATTCTAACGCACTAATCCGACGGGATTAGAATTTACTCGATATATTTATGGAATTTGCGACTCGTATTATTCTGCTTATATCCATTTTTTCATCATTATGCTTTCTATCACTCATCATCTATCACAAAACCGTGACGTCAAGATTGCCAGGCGGGTACGACTACAGCGCCACAAGTCATTAAAATGGGATGAGATTTTAAGATTTTTGATTTTATATTTTGACATCATCTCTTTTCTTCTTCTTTTCTGCCATAGGACATCCACTGTTGGAAATAGGCCTCCCCTATACATCTCCAATAAGACCCTATGAAAGTGTTTTGCATCCAGCGCGATCCTGCATAATAATTTTGTTACCCTTATTTGCTTACTGATATTATAAAACTGAAAGTGTATTTGTTAGTTTGTTCCTCTTTCACGCTGCAACGAAGTAACGGATTGACTTGATTTTTGGCATAAACATAGATTGAAAGACGGAAAGTGACATAGGCTACTTTATATCCCGACAAAATAAAAGGTTTTTCTATGGGTTATCACAAAAATAAAAAAATCACGCGGTCAAAGCCGCGGGAAAAAGTTAGTATATGAATAAATCGGGAATAAAAAATGACAAACACAGCTGTTATTTACAATATTAACAGCTGTATTTACTTTTACTTGGATAAGTTGAGAAGACGAATCTCACAAGTAAAATTGATGGTTGCAGTTACAAAAATCTTCAAAGAATGAAAATATCTTCTAGAAAAGTGTGCTTTCAAGATTGCAGCTGATCATATCTTTAGTAAGATTTGATAATTTGCAATAAATTATTATATAAATTTAACTTTTTAGATACAAGCTTTTGAGATCCTGGATATTATGTAGCAGCGGGATGCTAGCCAAGACAAGTAAAGCGAGCTCAAACACGACGGGTCTATCTTGTTTAGTACAGGAGTTCCTAAGGCCACCTTCCAACTCCATCATCAGATCAGCTCCATGGTATCACATTGTTGCATTGTTACGCGATATAGGTACATATGCGTGCAAAATTTCAGCTCAATCGGAAGCTGGAAAGTTGTTCTTTAATTTGCAAGATTCTACTCGAAATTACATAAATGTACATACGAGTACATCCATTGCTAGTTAAATAAAAGCTTGTAAAACAAAATTAAATACTAGTTGACAGGGCAAGGCATAGATTGCACTCTGATAGATATCTTTTACACAAACGCAACATAGTGAAGAAATAATATATTTAGATTGTTTCTAGATAACAACAGGCAATGCTTTTTAGTTGTTTTATTGTACAATAAATATTAATCGAGAGTTCATTATGTGTTCACAATTAGGTTTCGTTATGTTTTTGAACTTTTCAGTGCGGGAGTTCTTAATTTGATAAAGTAACAAACAAGACAGCGTGTCTCGGTAGTCTCAAGAAGAACAGATCGGGTGGTTTTTAGTACGAGATCCGGCTGCAGAATCTTTACGCTCATATCGTACACTCTAAAAAAATATTTACAGTAATTTAATGTATACTTATAAAGTTGCCTAACGAAACGTTGCTGCTGGTAGGTATTAATTTTGTCAGGCTCACTGTCCACAGCCCACAGATGGGCTGACAGCGGTAAAAGTCCACGGCTCGAGTATAAGGACTGTTCACCAACGGGTCGTATTGGGTATTAGGAGAATGACTTAGTTAAACGTGGATTTGGTAGGAAACCAAATTTTGATACGAAATTTATGAATAAGAGAATATAAACCTGCCTTAGATTTATATTTTTTTGTTCATAAATTTATGTTAGAAATGGTTTTCAGCGTGTTCGTGATTAGCGTAACGATCTTGCTGCCGGATCTTAGACTCTTTTTTTTTGTTGTCGGGTCCTTAACACCACGCCATGCAAATTAGACATAATAGTTATTTAAAACATATTCACCGGTAGTAAATTTATGTCCATTTAAGTCGTAAAAGTAGTAATTTAACTATTTGTGTTGGTGGATACTACATTTTTAATTAAAAACTGCTTAAAAAGATTGGGCAAGTGATAAAATCGAAATGTGTGACAAGGTTTCAATTGTTCAAAACAATTGATACTGTCAAAACAATTGATACTGTAGCATGTTAAGACATTGTAGGTAGGTATGTACTTGTAATACGAAACAAGGGAACTAAATTAAGAGAAAAAAATGCTATGTAAGAAGATTAATACACAAACCTTGATAGTAGATTTAAATGAAATAACTAATGTTTATCTAAGAATCATCTCGATTTAATCAACTTTCATAGAAATCCTTAGGTAAGGGAAGGTTGTTTTGGTATCATCTGTTTAATTCTGATAAATACAATTACCTAATTGCAGTATGATAGCTAAATTTACAAAAAATGGCTAGTTATTGGGAACAAGACAGAAATCTAACCTATATTTTGTACTACAATTTAATCAATCAGAAGTTTTTCCAATCTTTGAGAAGATTCAATAACGTATACTGCCAATAAGAATACCTTACACACCTAACTACATAGATAGATCAACTTTTTATTGATTCACATTCACAAACATAAAACATAAAAATAGGTGCTAAAACATGTGAAACATCCGGCGGCCTTACCACTGAAAGTGATTTCTTTCCATTTTCTTCATCACAATACATAAGTATTGTCTTCTCATTGTCCTACATAAAAAAGAATGTCTCTGCATAAAACGTCTTCACCCAAAGCAATGGCGGCCATGACACGTCGACAGGAGTTTTTATTTACTTAAGTGTTTAAAATTACAACTTTACTTGTTCAATAATTTTGCGAAAAAGCATTATCTGTTGACAAACCCAAGGTGGATTGATGTATTCTTGTTCAATACATAATAAATGGAGGTTTTTATCGTATAATAACTATTTTGAGATCAATATCGATGGGTAGTTGTTTACACGGACTGAATTATGTATTATGTAATTTGTCTTCTGTCTTGTTTACATATGGCAAAAAATTACATGATGTAAATGTCTTAAATTAGTATATTCCTGTTCAATACTTAAATATAAAGTTATGTGGTTTAACTATTCTGAGTTGGATTCGTATAGTCATTTACATGAATTGAATTGATTTATTCGTGTTTGATTAATCTTCTTTTATTTTGTTAAATCTTACAGCTAGTACAAATTACACGACGTCAATACAGATCAGGAATTCTTTGAGGGTTTTTCCCAGTTGTACTTGCTCTCAATGTAGAGATAACTAAAAATATTTTTAGAATGTGTCACATTTGACTCTAGGTACTACAGCATTGTCATTTTATCACCGGGACATTGAAAGTAGAGACAACTGAAGATGATATATAACGTAAGTATTAGCTTATTTTATATTCATGATATTCTAGTTCTAAATAGGAAGTCAGCAAGCAAAATCTAAGCTAGGTACTTAGTTAGAGTGGTTCATATTCATAACAATATGAATACAGGTAGGTAAAATATTCAACCTATAAAATCTTAAGATTTTGTAAATTAAAAATAAAACTATTGAAAAGATGGCCTTTAATACAAGGTCCCATAAACAGAAAAATAAAGCATAATTCAGCAGTGTCAAAAAGAAACGCACATTGGTGGGTAGACTTTTTACCCATACTTACTCTATTAGGCCACCGCAGGGTCATACTAACAACAATGAAACATGTAAAATTACTTGAATAAATTTAAAGGCTCCAAGCAGTGGTTTATTCAGGAATAGAGCCAAGTCGGTAATTGTGATATAACTGGTATTGTTGAACCAATTGCGGTGAGATTTGAGGTCATGGTTGTGGGTTCGAGTTTCGGTGTGCCATTTAGTTAAATTGAATAATTTGATCGATTCGTGTTTGTTTTTGGGTCAAGTTAACATGAATCCTTTTACAGTACATTTTTTAGGGTTCCGTGCCCAAAGGGTAAAACGAAACCCTATTACTATGACTCCGCTGTTCGTCCGTCCGTCTATCTGTCTGTCACCAAGCTGTATCTCAGGAACGGTGATAGCTAGAACGTTCAAAATAATGTAGGTATTTCTGTTACAACAACAACAAATACAATAAACAGAAAAAAAACATTTAAGGAGAAGCCGTTTATCGCTCTCTAGAAATTTTCACAAAAATTTTAGTAAAACATTTACTTGAAAAATAAATAATTACATTGAAATAAAATAAATATTTAAGGGGGGCTCCCATACAAGAAACACAATTTTTTGATTGATTTTAATAACGGCAACCGGAAAATAGCAACATTCAAAGAATTTTTAGTTTTATATTCCCTTCAAAAATAAATAATTAAAATAAAATATATTAAGGGTGACTACCATACGGTACGGAACCCTTGGTGCGCGAGTCCGACTCGTGTTTGGTCGATTATTTGCTTAATAAAGTCCGATATATACACAATTGTAATTGTGTATTTCCTTCATAGTCATAATAAGGAAGAGCCTAGGTCCCACGACACAGGTCGCCCTAGTGAGGGATCTAGTGCACAACTTGTATTTGAAAACTTTATCCTACTAATATTATAAACGCGAAAGTTTGTGAGGATGGATGGATGGATGTATGGATGTTTGTTACTCTTTCACGCAAAAACTACTGAACGGATTGAGATGAAACTTTGCAATAATATAGCTTATATATCAGAATAACACATAGGCTATAAATTATAATGATATATTGCGTATGTGGGCGAAGCCGCGGGTAATAACTAGTAGAACAATATTTTTTTATTTATTTTTTATTTATTGTTAATTGATATGTTTGATTTTGGCCCTAGGGACATCCCTATGAAATAGTATAGATTGAAAATACTACTTAGGTACTCTAATGGGAAATAGTTTTGAGTTAAAAACAGTGTAATACAATATAAAATGTGTTTGTCCACCGGTGTCGAAACCATCTATGGCAAATTTTGAACAACTTTTACTGTGGGGTCAACTCTGAAAACGCAAAAACAAAACAGCTTTTCCATACTTTTTGTCGAAAGTCTATAAAAAAATCGTATGGAACAGCAGTTTTTTTTTACGTATTCAGAGTTGGTCCCATAGTAAAAGTTGTTCAAAATTTGCCATAGATGTCACCGCTTAAGGCTTCGACACCGGTAGACAAACACATTGTATGTACCTATATGTAAATACCTATTGAAAGGCCATCAGTCTCGAAATATCTGACGCACAATCATTACATGTATTGTCCAATTATAAATCAATTTCGTACTCGTTGAGTTGAATCGCTTCACTTAATAAGGACGTTCGAGATCTTCATAATTCGATCGAAGGTTTTTTCTTATCCCTTCTCTGCGGACGCTAGTGATTTTTGTTTAATGTTTATGTATTCCGCTTATTCCTTTTTGGGCATTGAATGGATCGTTATCGGTATGGATTTAAATGTGAATGACTCCTTTGGCGTTAATGTGTGTAATTCAAGCTGCAAATATTGTGTTGTGTTGGTTTAATCTGGCGTCAAGGCGTTTTAGTATACAAAACGATGATTAAAGTAAAATTAAATTGCATTTTTTTCAGTTTCTTGTCAATTTTGTCGATTCATCCTTTGAAAAAATTCTTAAAATATTAAATTATTTATTTAAAAACTTATGTAAGTACTTATGCACTTATTATATTTTTTTTACGTTTAACTTCATACTCAAAGTCCTCCGGTATGATTCTCTATGTCACGGGTGCCTTGGAACCATAGAATTAGAACTAATGTAAGCTATAGAATTAATTCTATGCGCGGAACACATAAATAGACAAGGATAACTGCACTGACACAGAACAGATAGGTATTTAAATTCGTCACCCAGATACCTGTCCAGTCGGGAATCGAACCCCGGACCCCTGCACAGAAAACAGAGGTACTACCAACTGCGCAAAAAGAGTAGTACTGTACTGTAGCAGCCTTTTTTAAATAGTCCACTGCAGGACGTACGCCTTCCCACGAAGGGTGATTGAGCCATATCCACCACGCTGGCCCAGTGCGGGTTGGTCGCGAGAGTATAGTATAATATAATTTATTTTATTTCGAACAGGTTTTCGTTTGACTACATACTGCCTGATGTTATTATATAGGTGCTAATTTAGCGTCAGTGCTTTATAGTTATAAAACTGACATTAGAGTTATACCTTTCATTACATTGGACGTGCGTTTGGTAACAGTGTTGCCCAACGTATTAATTAAGTACGCATCAGTACCGCCGAAAATTGCTCACTTTGTTTTTTTATTATCATGAATTCTGATTTAATGAGACACACATTTTGTATTTACTCAACGCGTTGAATGGAATTATTAGAAAAATATTTTTTTTTGTTTGAGAATTAATACCAAAAAAATGTTTTAGTGGCAATTTATGCCCTCTCGACTTTACTTAATATGTTATGCTCTTGTGAGAAAACTAATGGATTTCAGTTGATTTCATCATGTTAACGTGCATGCTTAGATGATGCAGTATTCCAAAATTATTTTCTCTTTGAAATTGTTTGTAATATTTTGATATTGTAAAAATATATGTCACTGAGACCTCATAACCTTCTATCTCGAAAATGTTTTAATTTATTATGCTCATGTGTTGAATACCAAATATTTGTGGTAAATATTAATGAAAAATCCCATTAAATGGCGCCTCAGTTTACATCTTCCTCTTTGAGATAAATACCTCCGAAATCTAAAAAGGATGATACCTATCTGTTATTAGCGAAAATTTACGGTCTATTTACGAGTTATTGTAGAGAGCAGTACCAGTCATTGCAGAGACACTTTGCTCGCTTCATGCACTCAGTTGAATATAAAGGAATACGTATCTAATTAATCATTTTACTTTTGTTTCAGTTTTTGCTAAAGTAATTAAGTCACTGGAACTCGACTGGCGAAAAAGCTGCTCCGGTTACTAACCCAATGCCTTTACTACTACATCCCAGCGATTAAGTGTCTACGATTAAGGTATAACACATTACTGTTTTAATGCGATTTGAGGTATTTCTTGGTCAATTAATACAGCAATGGGTGAGATTCGAATTGGTAGGATTGCCGAGTTATTTAATTTTAGCTGTTGTTCGACCTTGCTTGCATTTTCCACTTGCATACTTCGTGCTTCCGTTTCATAGTGACATATTTGAGTTTTTATTCTTGTTACAATCTTTTGGAATGAGTAGGTATTGTAGCGTTGCAAACGGGGGAGCCGTTTGCAGCACCACAAGTTAAGAGAGAATTAGAGAGAACCTGTAATGTTGCAAGCGGGGAAGCCGGTTGCAGCACTACAGGTAAAGAGTATCAGGATAAACTGTAGCGTTACAAACGGGGTAGCCGTTTGCAGCACCACAAGTTAAGAGAGGATTAGAGAGAGAAACCTGTAATGCGGCAAGCGGGGGAGCCGGTTGCAGCACCACAGGTAAAGAGTATCAAACTGTAGCGTTGCAAACGGGGGAGCCGGTTGCAACACCACAAGTTACGAGACTTCAGAGAACCTACCCCAAGAGTCCTGCCTAGTGGTTAGGATTCCTAACGGTTCGAAGAAAGGAGATTAATATAGAAAACCATACTGTTTACACATTTAATCATTTCACCATATAAATAACACTGCACTTATAGTCTATATGTTTTTCTTGAAGCGAATAGAGAGAGAATTTTGAAGAGTTCGTGGAATGTTAGCCTAACAGGGGAGGGGTAGCACACAAAGAAAACACACTGGAGGCCGGCCGAGGTTGGAGCGTAGACAAGCTGGACCCGCCGATAGACGTAGCGCCAGCAGGGCGTTGGAGATAGAAGCGCCTGTAGCGCCAGCTATGCGTTAGCGTGTATACGCCCGTGATGTTGTGGCGCTTGAGGTGGAGGCGCCTGTGCGCTAGCTGGGCACTAGCGTGAAGACGCCCGTGGTGTTGTTCTGGCGCTTGAGGTGGAGACGCTTGTGCGCTAGCTGGGCACTCCAAGGTAAGTGGCAAGGTCAGTGGCCCCAAAAGATGAGGTCCTCCTGTAACAAGGTCAAAGAGACCGAAGCCTCTCGAAGAAAAATTACCAGACGCTCATGCTGTCTTCTCTGCAGGACCCGTCACCACGTTCAAAGATCACACGTTAACATGAACTAACACCACATATACTTTTATAAAAATACCACAAGACATGCACCATCTTTCGTGTCTACTTGATGACTTCCCTCTCAAGACTGCCCGAATTTTAAAACAAGGATCGCTGATCCTGTCAAAAGCAATTTTACAAATTTCATAATTAGAATTGTTAGTTGGCAGTGTTATCGTTAAAAGAGTTTGAATGTAGAGAAGCTAACAAAAAGGTTAGTTTCTCTACATTTCCCCCAAAACCCCAGAAAAATTTTCACTCATTGAAAATTTTGCAGGTTGAGAACAAGTACCTTGACCATTCAGACAGAATCACACACATCTTCCACACTTCCTAACACGCACGCTCAATCACAACACGCTCACTCGATCTGCAAACACGCACGCACTAACACAAGTTGGGGCTATGGTTTACATTCAATGATGACCATACTCCACAAGGAATTGTTCGTACGGTCGTAACGTAGGCTTATTTTTTTAGATTTAGGTGTCGTAACCCGCACCTTTTCGAAAACCCGATAAAGATAAAAAAAAATATACAATATTACAAGTTAATAATTAAGGCTTTAGTAGTTTCAAAGATATGAAGAGAAAAACAACTTTTCTATTCAAAGATTCATATCTCAATTGCAACGTGTGCAATTTGAAATATGTGAGAATAAAAGCACACTGAGCTTGTGCACAAGTAAATAAGAAAATTAGTATGTACAATAGACATGGTCTTACAAAAATAAGCCGAATAGGTTATAGTTCCTTGTGGGGTATTCACACAAAGTTTGTATTATAAAAACAGAGAGTACAAAAACAAAAATGGTATATACAAGACACAGGTTGACCTTACCATCGAACCAGTAGGAAACCGATAACACTGTATAGGCAAAATACATTTAGAAATCCCAATAAGTGACAATTTACATAAATTTAGAATGTATAGTAATACCGAGACAAAATATAAAAAAAAAAATAGTCCGAAGTAAAAATAATAAAGAGAAATATCAAAAAGTGACAATGTCGAGTAGGTATCAAACGATAGTAAATAAAAAGTAAAAAGATAGAGTAAACCATTTAAAAAGGTTTTAGTCATCGAGAAGGTAGTATCGATTTGGAGAGTAATAAGGCCGAAAAAGCCGAAGAAGCTTGATTTCCTAGGAACGCGAAGTATGTACTACTATGTACTACAAAAGTATAATGCGTGTTCAGCTGTAAGTTAGGTAACTTACAAACTGTATGTGACGTACACTGAGAGGATACTCTCCTCCAGCTCGCCGTTTAGTCTCCCAAACCCCAACTTGAAGGTGACCGTTAGGTTTTAACACCGCCAAGCGAAGAATGGGTGTAGGTTACAGAGGTAACCAGGTAGTAAGTGACTGTATGTAGGGGTGCGGTATTTATGTAACCTGTGTACTGTAAAGTCAAGTATAGAGTAATGTATGGAGAATTGGAGTACGATAACCAAAAGAAAATCCAAAAATACCTAAGGTGTAAGCGATGGGTGGATACTTGTGGAAGTATCGGTTTAGAATTTAGAAAAAAAAAAGAAAACAAGTAACAGTAAAATAAGAAAATATAAGGAGTCAGGGGTGGATAAGTTAAAAGGTTGGGCGCCAAACTGTAGCGTTACAAACGGGGGAGCCGTTTGCAGCACCACAAGTTAAGAGAGGATTAGAGAGAGAAACCTGTAATGCGGCAAGCGGGGGAGCCGGTTGCAGCACCACAGGTAAAGAGTATCAAACTGTAGCGTTGCAAACGGGGGAGCCGGTTGCAACACCACAAGTTACGAGACTTCAGAGAACCTACCCCAAGAGTCCTGCCTAGTGGTTAGGATTCCTAACGGTTCGAAGAAAGGAGATTAATATAGAAAACCATACTGTTTACACATTTAATCATTTCACCATATAAATAACACTGCACTTATAGTCTATATGTTTTTCTTGAAGCGAATAGAGAGAGAATTTTGAAGAGTTCGTGGAATGTTAGCCTAACAGGGGAGGGGTAGCACACAAAGAAAACACACTGGAGGCCGGCCGAGGTTGGAGCGTAGACAAGCTGGACCCGCCGATAGACGTAGCGCCAGCAGGGCGTTGGAGATAGAAGCGCCTGTAGCGCCAGCTATGCGTTAGCGTGTATACGCCCGTGATGTTGTGGCGCTTGAGGTGGAGGCGCCTGTGCGCTAGCTGGGCACTAGCGTGAAGACGCCCGTGGTGTTGTTCTGGCGCTTGAGGTGGAGACGCTTGTGCGCTAGCTGGGCACTCCAAGGTAAGTGGCAAGGTCAGTGGCCCCAAAAGATGAGGTCCTCCTGTAACAAGGTCAAAGAGACCGAAGCCTCTCGAAGAAAAATTACCAGACGCTCATGCTGTCTTCTCTGCAGGACCCGTCACCACGTTCAAAGATCACACGTTAACATGAACTAACACCACATATACTTTTATAAAAATACCACAAGACATGCACCATCTTTCGTGTCTACTTGATGACTTCCCTCTCAAGACTGCCCGAATTTTAAAACAAGGATCGCTGATCCTGTCAAAAGCAATTTTACAAATTTCATAATTAGAATTGTTAGTTGGCAGTGTTATCGTTAAAAGAGTTTGAATGTAGAGAAGCTAACAAAAAGGTTAGTTTCTCTACAGTATATATAATTTTTATAGATAAGTAATAAGTAAGTAAGTAAGTTCGTATAGGCCGGGTGGCTAGCCCTTGTGTCAGAGTTTTAAAGATAAGTAATTAAGGACATATATGCAAAGAATCAAAGTTACTGATAAATGTACGATAACATTGATTCCTTTGATGTAGCCCTTACACCGTAGTCCGTAAGTAATCTAGTCACATCAATTATTTTACTATAGACGATACAAAATACGACAGAGTCAGTTTTTGATTAGGTGACTAAAAGGTGTTTTTTTTACAACTGACTTTTTTTGATTGAGGGCGTGATGGTCTTGTGGTCGTAACAATCGTGAGATCGTAGCCGCGTAGGTTCAACTCCTGGCCCCGCACTAATGAGTTCTTTGCACCCGAATTTCACATCACTTTTCGACTTTTTGGTGTGGAAAACATTAGGTATTTTGACATTCAAGTTTTTGTGGATGATTTGTGAATGACGGATGATCCAATTGCTTATTATGTACTAGTAGTTTAAATATGCAGTTTTAGCTTAAGTGATTAGTATTGTATATTGTTACTAAAAGCACTTGCCCTATAAAAATCCTGAGGTTAGGTTACCATAGATATGTATATCCGTAAAATAATTTTGATGGCCTATATGTACTAGACCTAGGTGGTCTGTGGCGCAGAACGAGTTAGTGAATGTAGTTTTATCACCTTTCCTGGGAAGGCCTATGTTCAGCAGTGGACCATTTAAAGGCAGGTAAATCTACTGTGATTGAGATAGTTAATTTTGCTGCAATGCAGGAGAATAGTTTTATTTACCATACCATCATTGTTTCCATTAAGAAAATATTAATGTGTTATTGTTTTATTTTGAACAAAATCCAATAAAGTTTGAAAAAATATTTAGTATTTTGCCTCAAATAAAGCTTTATATTTTGCGGATTGTGCCGATACCTTAAATGGTAAAGTCTGCTTTTCTTCGACTTACCTAAACAAGTGCTTTAAGTATTTTAGTCAATGGTCTTGATGTGATAAATAAAGTGTCAAAATATCAGACACTGTAACGTAAATGTCAGGGATAAGGTATATTAATTAGGCTGAACGCCTACCGGTCCGCGCCGCAGGAGCCGAATCGCTCCGGAACTTGACGTTTCCGGAGCGATTCCATCAGAATTTACCACACGTAAATGTGAGTCGTGCCGGGCGTTAACAGATGTGCGATGCGATTGCATATAATTTCGTTCAAATATTGATGAATGCGTCGCGAAGTGCGTCGAACCGCGCAGTGCGGTCTGGTGCGCGTCCAGCTTTAAACGCCTTTTATAATACCTAAATTGACGCCCCTTGTATGTAGTGCAGTGCTTCGTGATCTTTATCTAGGTGGGTCATATTGTCCATAATGGAACATTTTTTTAACAAGATTCTATACTTGGTATCTATTACTATACTATCTATGTACAAGACAAAAAGAGTCCATTATTTAATTTTTTTTTTAAATAGATGAAGAGATTTCGTTTTACAGCTGCGTTTTATACTGAATCCAATAATTTATTTGTTTGCAAATTTTTTTTAGTACATCCGCAGGCCTATGTAAGTAGGTATAAGTACATATATTATTTGCATAGGTTTACTGATCATTTTATTTGTAATTCGCAAGTTATGTTTTTCAACTATATATCTGTGTTCCATGACAGGCGTTAGCGACATCGGACTGAAATCTGCAAAGCTCAAATGGGAGTGGGCGGGACACGTGATTCGTATGCATCCAGACAAATGGGCATAGGTCTCAACGGAGTGGGTTCCTCTGTCCAGTCGACCCCGAGGCCGTCCTCCAACACGATGGCGTGACGAAATCTAGATGTTTAAAAAGGATTGGACGGAGGTAGCACAGAACAGAAAGGAATGGAAGGAATTTGGGAGATCTTTGCCCAGCAGTGGAACAGTACAGGTTAAATAAAAAAAAACTACTTTTATTAAATCGATAATTTTTAGCTCGTTTTTTCGCAATCATAGTCCCACAAAAGTTCATCACCTTTCGTGGGTAGGCTTACGTCCTGCAGAGGACTATTAATAAAGGCTGGTACAGTACAGTACAAGAAAAGTTTTCCATGGTATTGGGTATAATAATATGTAGTAAATGTCCGTCATCTAGTAAAACACCCTGTAAGTATTGTTTAGCCTCACACTCACTGAGGAGATAATCACTTCGCACCGTGTGGTCTCGCCCTGGCTAAGCACAAGTCATGCGTCAACATCATTTTAGGTGACAGGTCATATTACACAGAGGTCTGCGCCGAAGCGGAATGCTTTGCTGAGAAGAAAATTTATGATTGTAATGTTTTAACCTTGTTTTAACTGCACTAAAGCATTACTCTTGTTGACTGAAAGTAATACGTCATGTTGCTAAATGAGACTAGAAGAAATGTATTGATAACGCGGTCGTGAAAATATACAATATATAATTTATTTTAAGCAAAGATTTTAACGAGAGTGTATACGACGACGTTGAAGTTTATGGAGAATTCCTTTATATGGACAGAGTTTTGAACTGAATTATTCACTTCTGACTGAAATGTTGCTTCCTCATGTACCTACTATGGACTAAAAATATGTTAAGT
This sequence comes from Hypomecis punctinalis, assembly GCA_949316475.1. Lineage (NCBI taxonomy): Eukaryota > Metazoa > Arthropoda > Insecta > Lepidoptera > Geometridae > Hypomecis > Hypomecis punctinalis. The sequence continues at coordinate 23,880,926 of OX438795.1, read as the reverse complement.
TATACGTACCTGTGTATACCAGCAGAATGTGTGAGCGTGTGCTTCACCAACAGTACCTAACTGTAGGTAACCAACAGTATCTGCTGTCTTTGCTTAATCATTAGGTGTAGTTTCAAATTTATAAATAATTTTATATTTACGACTATCTATCAAGCAATCGACCCCGTACGTATAAGTTCTTAGGAATTTGTTTGTTTATCAATGGCGGAAAACATTGTGAGGAAAATTGCATCATCCGTAGAAGAAAACCTATAGGGTATGAAACTGAACCAGCTTCCAGGATAGGTAGCATGGAGTAGGGTTTGCACAATTAACTAAATGTCATTCTGCTATCTCTATATTGGTTTTCCAAGGATTTTCTTACCTTTTCGTGTTTACCAATTTGTGAGAGAGTTACTTAAGTTCCCGACATCATATTTTTCCAATTACTCTCCTGCTCTATCATATAATAAAGTCAACTTACTAGTCAGAGTTCCGACTCGCAAAGACCTTAAAACATTAATAATAATTGGAAAGTAGTATTTGAACATTTCCTGAGCCAAAAGTGCTAGATTGGCTTGCATTTTTCGGCGGGCGACGGCTGACCCGGCGTCCTTGTCGCGCCAGGTGGCCGCTGCATCGGACTATGCAGCGACTCGCCCGACCCGCGAGCTATGTCATGGTTACTGCTGTACAGTACTTGGATTGACAGCATAGCAACACAACAAACTTAGAGTACAAAACATAAGGTTCATGTAAAATACGCGTGAGCAAGGCACTTATAAACATATCTCTCTCTAGGGCTACACACATCGCGACTTAGCGAGAAAATTATGACTCTTCGCGAACGTTATCTAGAAGCACGAAATTTTTTGTAAAATATTTTGCTATAGGTACTATATTTATCGCAAGTGACTGCTGCATCGGAGCATCGGGCAATGCGGCGACTCGCCCGACCCGCGAGCTATGTCATGGTTACTGCTGTACAGTACTTAGATTGACAGCATAGCAGCACAAAAACTAGGGTACAGAAGATAAAGTTAATTTAGCATACACTTGAGTAAGACTCTTATAGTCTAACTTTAACTCTTTGACTCTAAAGGGTTAGGGCTACACACATTGCGACCTTGCACGAGAATTTCGCTACGTAGCATAGTTTGAATAGGTGTTTGTCAGCGATCACCGAAATTAAGCAACGTTCAGCACGGTCTGTATTTGAATGGGTAACCACCGGTGGCATTTTCCAACTGAGCGTTATCGTGGCTCGAATTACACGTTAAATTGTAGGTCCCGGTTATTTTAACCGTTTACCTAAAACCTCTGACACCAGGGCTAGCCAACTGGCCAACTTACTTAAAGAAAATTACTCACGACGCACGAGATTTTTTGGAAAATATTTTGCGATACTACATAGGTACATCGTAGGTGACTGCTGCATCAGCCAATGAAGCGGCTCGCTTGACCCGCGAGCTATGTCATGGTTACTGCTATACTGTATCGGGTTTGACAGCATAGCAGCACAGAAATCCTAGGGCATAGAAGTTAAAACTAAATAAAACATTTTTTTAAACTTTCGCGGTTTGAACACTTTATTATTATATACTACGGGACTAATCGCGCTCTAAAATTACAAGATATACCTACCCGTGACCACGGTCGATGAACGAACGTCAGGATGGGATTAAGAGGGGATGCTTTGTCCCTTTCCCACAAAGCATAGGGGAAGGGGTCACTAGCATGATGGGGTATCTAAGCAAAATACCAAAAATACAGTATAATCATTACGTTTATTATTCTTATTTATTTATGGCAAAATGTCTTATTAATCTAACTACAATTTGGCATAGTCTTTGAGAGATGAACTGAAAGTTTTAAATAAATGATTTAATAGGAACTTGAGAAAAACCATCTTGCCCTTTACTATGGGGTAAGATGGGGTAATGAAAATGGGGCATGATGGGGTAAACTAAATATTATCACAATTAATACAAATATGAATTTCTTCGGTGCTTTCATCATCCACAAGCATTGTGAGCCCAACGTCCACAAAGCTGGCAGCCTACCCAACCTTCGGATGATTTCAGAAAAGTATGATTTTTATCATTACAATTTACAATAGAGACAAATTGTATCTTCATCATCGTTAGTTTTCGTTTTGGCTACAACTGTAGTCTTTAGATTCTTCTTAGCATTTTTTTTGAGCCGATGATCATTAGGATTTGATACACCTGATGAGGTAACGACGGCTGTTTTTCCTCTTCGGTATTGCTTCCTCTTTTCAGTTCGTTGACCCCTGTTGACCACTCTCCCCTTTTAGTTTTTTTCTTAAATGTACGTACCATTGTTTTACCTAAAAAGTAAAACCATGCTAGGCACGCACCTATTTATAAACATACTCGTAGATACCTCAGCAAAGACCTACTTCCCCATGTTGCCCCTATACCCCATCTTACCCCATACCTAATACCCCGTCTTGCCCCAAAAGCTATTTAGAAAAACGTAATTTCTCAAAAAAATATTAATTGAACTTTTGTCCAACTATACCACAACAAAGTAAACAACACTAACAACCATATACGAGAAAATACATAAATTGGGTAGTCATAATTACCTTACAGTGAAGACGTTTTTTACTCTCGACGAGACACTCAACACGATTTTCGTTTGTAAACAACAAACGCGTGCACTCCTGTTTCTGTCGCGCTGACGGTTGATCGAGTATGGCTTCCTATTGGTTTATTGCTTTCTATTCGCAAGAATCTGGTTTTTTGTATTGTATGTGACCCCGTCTTACGTCGACGGGTTACAGATTTAAAGTTTCGCGAAAAAAAGAAATTATTGGTGGTAACTAAAAAGAAACAAATATTACCGGTTACATAATTTTGCGGCTTTGTCTGTTTGTATGTCTGGAATGGATGGGTTTGAGCATATACCAGTGATCGTGAATGTGCGTGTATGTGTGTGTGTGGCGAATAATGAAACATAGTATGGCGAATGTATAACACTTACGGGCTGTGACGTCATATTCTGCCATAGTGTGCTCTTTGTCTAGCAAGAAAATAACATGCTTCTAACTTATTTATTTCTAAATTGATTTTATTTTTGTTTTCGTTAATCAGCTCTGTTTTTGGTTAGCTGTTACAGGAGGACATAAAAAAAATGTGAACTAGCCTATTGTGGCCAGATTACGGACAGAAGTTCCGGTGTGTGTATTTCGAGATTTTTCATCGTTACCTGATTTGTCCACATTTATCTCATATTTTGCTAAAATTATAGAATGGACGTGTCCTTTTGTTATACGAATAAAGCTTCACTTCTATCCGCTCAATGTTTTGTGGCAGCAGGCAGCATTCATATGCATAATTTTATATGTCATGGACCACGTATGTCAGGGACGGCTTAAGTGGTATGTTTTGACCTGACATCTAAATATATTAGATCGAATCTGTTGATCCACTTTTTTTAATCAGATTATTGTGGTTTAACATTTTTTACTGTAGGTGACGATCATGTTCACACGTTCTGCTGGTATATATAGCTTAACATATTTCTGGTAGGCGAAATGGGCGGTCCCACAGCATCGTAGACAAGAGCGTGGCTGTCAGTCCGCACTCGTCACGGATGTGTTGTTATATCACCAATCTTGGGCGTGTGACGCCGGGCGGCACGAGTCAGCACGACGTAGGTAACACCTAGATATCAATAATAATAACCAATGGTTACATTACTTAAGTTGTTATGCTGTTACTATCGTTCAGAATTTATAAACCAAAATTTTTCAGAATGTATGTACCTACTAATAAACTTCGGTCTCCCCTATACTGGTTTAGAAACTGACCAAAATTATTGTTGTTTAAAATTAAAGCATATTATTGAAATGTAATGTTTTTGACTCAAGGTAACGAGCACGGTGCCAAAGTAAGACCCGTATTTCTTGTAGGCGAAATGGGCGGTCCCACAGTATCGTAGACAAAAGCGTGTCTGTCAGTCCGCACTCGTCACGGATGTGTGGTTTAATCACTAATGTTGGGCATGTGACGCCGGGCGGCACGACGTAGGTAACACCTAGGTTGGGTAGGTTTATGGGCGATCTAGATATCGATAATAATAACTAGTAGTGCTTCTCCAAACACTTGTCCTCGCGACTATAACGTATTGTATAGTTCATAAAAATCTAATTAGAAAAAAAATATGTTCTAAATAATAAGTAAATAAATAAATAAGTGCTCCAAATAACACATCTTTTTGATACATAGATAAAAAGTATACGCTTAAATAGATAAAAATTAGGTATTTGTTATTTAGTAAATAAGTTAATTCTAAAGTAGGTATATACATCAGATGTGCACTGCAACCTACACTAGGTGAACTCATGATTTGAGAGTTAGGGAGCTGTTTATACCAAATAAAAAATTCCCTTCGTAACTAACAACACAGCTTCTTACATTCATCAAACCAAAGTTTCCTAACCTCGGCTACGGCGTTGTGAAATTATTTTTACGGCCATTCCGTAAAGTAATCCAAGCTCAATCTCGATCTAGAGCTCGAGACGGCGGCAACCCTAGAAACTTGACCCGCTGCCCTCGGCGCTGGTCACGTCTACACTTGGGTGCAAAACTACATTACTCTTACTTTTACCTCATACGAAGATAACAATAATATAGTAATTTTATTTGTTGTATATATTTTATGTATTGGCTAGAACTGAGATCCTGGGTGGTTCCATAAAAAAGTCTCCGTCCGTAACACGGTCGTGACGTAAACCACATTAAACATATGTGACATAAGTCCAGCTTTTGTCATAAGTATTACTAATAGTCATTTTAGACTTCGATTTCTGAAAATTACCGACATATTGTCGTCTTTCTATCCATAGGACGTGCGGTTGGTAATCGGTGGGCATCCTACGCTGCCCTTGCTGGTAAGTGATCTTCATTCGAGAACTTTACGGACCCGATGAATGCTATTCGAAACACAACTACGTGCTGTATCCCCTGCCACTCCAATTTGCTAATCTGTTGGGCTATGTGGCGATAACTTTGGTTCTGTTTGATCTGAAAATAGGTCAAAGGCTATTTTTTATACCTCTAGGTAATATAAATAATTTATATGGCAAAAAAGTTAGCCAGGTCAGCTTGTAAAATTATAATACTCAACGGTGTTCTAATACATTGTATTACAGAGATAAATAAATGAAAAATTTATTTCCAATTACATCAATATTTAATGAGATGAGAGGAAACTCACCGAGGCGGTAAAAGGATAGTTTGCCGCAATAAGTAGAGCAAGTGTAAGCAATTAAGGCTTCCTCAAGGCCTTATATAGCCTGTGTTTATATTCCTATGTCCTAACTTGGCTGAATAAATTACGTAGAGAAAAAAAATAAACAAATGAAGTGCGATTATGTCGCTCGCAAAGCATGTAGCTCTTTACATAAATGTTTTGCTCTGTGTTTTATGGGTTCGCTACCTCAAACGGCAAAAACGGAACCCTTATAGGATCACTTTGTTGTCCGTCTGTCCGTCTGTGTGTATGTCAAGACTCTTTATTTCGGGAACGCGTAATGATATCGAATTGAAATTTAAACTATATACGTATATTTATGGTTTCTTGCAGTTGAGTAAAAAAAAAACTTCTCAATTATCGTTTAAAAAAGTTAGAGCCGTTTATATCGTAAAAAAACCGCATATTTCGCACTCACAAAAATCAAACCTACAGGAAACTTCCCGTTGACATAGAAGTATAAAATTTGACGAAAAGCATTGTCTCAGAGTAAACAAATAGGAATAAATCTGAAAACTGTACATTTTTATTTAAATCACAAAAAATAAGGCCTCTAAATTCACAAAATATGGGTTCAAAATTCAAAGTGAGTAAATCGTATCATGTAAGGTATCAAATAAAAGAACTTCATTAGCACATGCTAAAACAGGTTTTTAATTAATTTAATAACGTGTTTGTACGGAACCCTCGATGTGCGAGCCTGACTCGCACTTGTACGTTTTTTTTTTTAGATTGACAAGTTATACATTTCTCAGATATCAAATTGATAAATTTTCAAAAATATTGATTGGTATATAATATATTATGAGATGCAAAGATGATCACTGAAATCGTATTATAATTGAGTAGAACTCTTTGTCATATGGCTCCATGTGTCACCATGCATTTCGACGAGGATGCTTGGTGACGCATATTAATATTTTCCTATTATTTTCCTATATTCTTGTGTAAAAGGTGGTGAAGTCAGCTGAATTACGTTTGAAAATTGAATATGGTGCAACGATATTTTTTGTGTTGTTTGCAAAACACTATAAAAGCTAGTAAAGTACCCATCACTGCGTGATTTTGGGCTTGATCGTGACTGCCTTACCGACTTAGTTTTTTGAAATTGGAAAATAAGCTAACCTTTAACAGTTATGCAAAAAGTTAACTTACTACGCCAAGGTTGTAACAGAGAGAAAGAACCATGTTAAAAGCGCAGTGATTTATTTACTTATATTTATTATTGAGTGACAAAATAAGCATTATGGTCGCCTGATGTTATGCGTCCAATATGTCCATGAAAGGTCAGTGCTATAAAAAATAACTTTTTAGACTACAGCAAATCCTGCGCGGCGCAGAACTGCACAAGTGCACAAGTCACTAGAAAATTATCCATGTTTTGACAAATATTTTTTTTGTTATGGACGATAATGATACGTGATAATGTCGTAAGAAAACATTGTTGAATCAACAAATGAAACAAGCCGCAAGCTCAGGCCGATCGTGCCTCTCTATCGCTCGTTCTGCGCTTTCGCTTGCACGATCGGCTCAGGCGAAACGTGACACTCTTTCGTGCGTGCAGCCGGCGTTCATCGATTTATAAGACGTTATTACATCAAAAACAACAAGCTGATGTTTATTTGGCTCAATGAACAAGTAGGTAAGCTGTCAAGCATTTAAACCTTTGAATTATCTTTAGACCTTCAATGGTCTATAGATGACCCATTTACTATTAATATAGTAGTGGCTTAAGCTACAACCTATTAAGTTTTTATACTCCTACTTATTTAATGATACACTTTAGTACACGTCATATAATAACATCATTTAATAATTCTAGTAGATACATAACTATAGTGGTAATTTTATATTTAATATCAACTTAAAGTATTCCTGTTTCCTTTGCACTATATACTTAAAAAAACATCAATATTTAAAATTGCGCCTTTGAAATTGGCTACAAAGTCACAATGTACTGGAAGAGATTGCTATAAGCCATAAGGCCACCCTTTGTTGCCCTACTTTATGTCGCTTGTTTTTTTCCTTTCTGTGTATTTTTTCTGTATCGTATATTAGTGTTAACAATAAAATGTTCATTCATTCAGTGTCTATTTATATTAATTTGATATAATAACATTTTTTTTTACGAAACATATTTTGTTGTATAGTTGAGAAAATGTTGTACCTTATCCTTAGGGCTTTATTCATAGAAAAGAAAAACTATTCCTGTTCTGTGTCAGTAGTTATATATTTTTGTGGCCTATAATTTCCTTAGGAAGGAGCCTTCAGCATAAGCAAGAACTGACAGATTAATACTCGTACTTTGCAGAGTTGTCAGTAATAAATATTCTGTGGTTTTACTGTGCTTATCATTTTATCGGCCATTAATGCAACTAAGAAGTAGGTGTTAAAAACTAAGTAATCTGCACATTTGCTCATAAATCGCTTTATTATAAAACTTGTAATCAGATCATTGATAATGGTCGATATCGTTAAGATAAGTTTCATTGCATAAAATATACAAACGGTGCTACAAGACATGCATAGAATAAAATTGTAGGTAGGTTTAGATTTTTGGGGTTGATGTTTATTTATTTATTTACGAGCTACAAACGCGCCAAGCAGATTTGGAGGCTCAGTTGTAAATACCACTAGTGGGCACTCATCTCAAGACTGACCGTGCCGAAAGTTGCATAACTTTAGTGCTTGCTGACAGCCTGACAAAAACCTAGTTAGGAGTACTAAGAACAATAAATTTTAATAATAATGATACTTATGAAATAGATAATTTCTTGCTAAAACCAAAACAAATCAACCTAAATCCAAAAAATATCATTAAGCAAAGAGAAATGAAAATCCTATGAATGATGAAGATATAAGCAAAACGATTTGTCTTATCTAGAACAAACATTTAGTCATTAAATCTACAGTAACTCGCCTCGAGCAAGACCACACAAGCTTCACCTCCTGTGCATAGAAATGTATCAATTTGCGCAACGCAAGAAGGACGACCTGCCGTCGCATGAACTTGACAGAGCACTGGAATGCCAACTGCCTTACCGGGCGAGTGTGAAAGGAATCTTAGGGTGCGGTTTCTCTGATCCGCTATACGCAGCGGGCGACGCGGCAACTATCCGTACCCGGCGGTGATGGTATCACTACATAGTATAAAACAAAGTCGCTTCGCTGTCTGTCTGTCCCTATCTATGCTTATATCTTTAAAACTACGCAACGGATTTTGATGCGTTTTCTTTAATAGATAGAGTGATTTATAAGAAAGGTTTAGATGTATAATAAACCTATGCGAAGCCGGAACGGGTCGCTAGTTGGGAAATATAATTCACTAACGAAGTAAATTTCCTAAAAAAGGGTAAATTGTCTTTCGCGCTATTTATTAGCCGATTTAGAAGAAGATTTGCGAGTATGAACCAAATCAGACGAGAAGGAGTTCAGATATAGGTATATTATGAAGATTCTGTTAAAGAGATGTGTCACGAGGTCTAGTGTTAGGAGAACTACCTACTTGTATGCAATTTTTGTCAATATAGTCATGAGATACTAATACATATATAAGAGGATACGTGGCATGAAGTTGACAGTTACTGGAATACCAACTGCCATTCCGGGCCAGTGTAAAATATATCTTAGCTGCGTTGTTCCGACCCGCCATACGTGGCAGACGACGAATTTTCACCGGAAGAGAAAATGGGATCCTTTTAGTTCCTCACAGATGTGACCTCGAACGAATTACGAAAATTATTAATTTCGTGTAACTTAGAGACTGTTCTACTGTGGATAGAAGTCGTCATCCGCAGCGTATAGCGGTTAAGAAAAACTGCAGCCTTATTCCTCGTATCATGAGATAAGTGCCTATTTCGGTTTATTCATTCACATGTATTGTTTTTTGAACACAATTTTTTGCTTGCGGTTTATGAGACATTGAACATTTATTTATTTGAATCTGACTTGGGTGCGATTGGTATGTCACGGATAGTCACGATTTTACGAGACAATGAAACTGAAGAAACCTTACGGTACTTGTATGACTGTATGTCTCACATAGACTTCCGGCATGATACCTCTGTTTAAAATCGATGACGGAAACATCTCCAATTCTCGATATTATTCGATTTACCGGAAATATTAAGAGGATAATTTTAATGAAATTGCCTACAAGTTTTGGCCTCTAGATTACATCCTGAGTTATTTTGAAAATTATGTAGGTATGCTAAGTTATATCAAACCGTGTTCTCACCAGAAAGAAGCAATAAAAACAAATTAATTAAGTAAACGGTGTGCGATAGTTGCATTATACTTACTTAATCTTGCATAATTACATAGGTTTTGAATTTATTTTGCTGAGATTCCTTGCTAGATTAGAATTACTTAGAATAGGGGCGTTTAGTAAAATAGTCTTCTGCCTAGCAGTTGGCAGAAACAAGCTGCCAATGATGATGAAGAAATTATAACTGTAATAGGAAGAATATGTCGTATTTATATGGTTTATTTCAGATTAAATAAGAAATACGGCATTAAAATTCACGGTTTTAATTTAATATGTATCTACTATTAATGTACTAAATATAACTAAACATTAAGCCCCTTTGGTTTCAAAGCTGCCATTTTATGTAGACTGGCCGATATTTGGTAAATCCGTCCTTAGAATAAATTATGCAATATTAGTATCCCGCCTTTTAAAGACAAACTTGTAATTTTAGGACAACCACTTATAAAGAACTTTAAAAGCGATCAAAATAATCTTAATGCTAAGTGTCGAGATAAAAATGCAAATAAATTTCAAAGGTCAACATGCCTCGAGCAAATGCCCATTTCTAAAACCTACAAGCCTTCCATTCGACAGCATTATTTAAGAGAACATAGTTCAAGTGTTTCGATATATTGTATGTATTTCAATATATCAGATATAATTTTGCTAGAATTACATCCTTATTTTGCAAAACGCTTAATTTCAACGTAATGAAAATGCTCGTAATAGTTTTGATAACGTAATAGTTTTTCATGGGCATAAAACATTCTACAAATACCATTTCATTGTAGTAAGTTAAATTTACTTGTACGACACTTGCATAAGCACTCAAAAATTGGCATCTTATTACTATTATACTTTCAAGAGCAATATTGCAAAAAATATTCTATCTAATCTATTATTTATCCGAGAACAACTTTGTACCAAGAAACTCAGCTAAGCTGGAACCCATTGTTATGTCCTAACAATTTTTAAATCCAAAAATAAATTACGTACTATATATAAATAATCTTACTTGAAAAAAAGAAATAACTGTTTGAACTGTGTCCGAGACGACCACATTGAAACATGGCCTCTTAACTTGTTTTCTACTAGTAAATTAAGATACAGTACGGTGTCCATGTCGTTAATTCAATAGGCGCAGAATGATTTATGTCTTTAACTTATGTGGGGAACAAAAAATGTTGTAGGCCTGAGGTTAGTAGAATTGAATAATAAAGCTGGCACGCATGCTATGTATCCCGCAATTATAAGACTTGTAACAATCACAATTAGAGTAAACGATTCTGCTATGTGTCGATGATTGCAACATTTCTTCGTAGCGGTAAAATTATTGCTCCGATACCTTAATAGGTAATAAACTTAACTAAATTTTGTGGCGTTTAACTTTATGAAAATTGAAAATAACACTCATTAGTTAGCCATTTAGCAAAAGTGGTAACCGGGACCTACAATTTAAAGTGTCAACTGAGCCACGGTAGCGCTCAATCGCAATTGCCACTCGCGGTCATCTGTCGAAGATTGACTGAGATAAATGCTGTTTAACTTCGGTGATTCCTGACAAACACCTAGTCAAACTTCGCTTTGAGCGCATCAAAAGTACAGAGACCACACAATAATTATGTAGTTTGTAGGTACAATTTATTAGATTAGATTGACTTTACTATGCAAGCAAAGCAAAGTTATTAATATTCATTAATATACATATTGTAATAATCATCTCCTTGCTTTTATCCCACTAGGCGGGGTCGACACAGCACGTTTCCTTTCGCCACTTTATCATCCGCCATCTTGTCATCAACTCCTTTCTCTCGGATGTCATTTTTTACACAATTCATCTACACCTTTTTTGTGGTCTTCTACTACCAAATTATTATAACATTTACAAATAAACCTAACTTCGTCTATTACCCAATATAATATAAGGGACTTGCTACGACGTAGCGCACGGGTTGAAGTCTTTTCATCCTACATACTCGTACTCGTGCGTACGTAGAAAAGACATCAACGCGTTCTTGAAATCTGTTTTATTTAATTTGTATTTTGTTTCGCCACGGTGATACCAGAGTGCCCGCAGATGATATGTATAATATAAAATAAGGCCAATCATGGCTGAGATGTAATGTTAATTGTGGGTCCCGGTTTTTAATTGTTTAGCTTCGAGCAAATATCTATAGAGTATCACAATCGAGAGTCACAGTCGGGCAAAAAAAGTGTCCGAGCCAAAACCATGCCTAGCATGCCATGCCCTAGCTTAGCTACCTTAGCCTAGCAGGCTTTTTAGTTAGGCGTAAGGCAATTGCAAGCCGACTACAACGCCGCGCGATGTCAAAGTGCTCGGTTACAAGCACCAATTAGGTGACATAACGTCGAAATTCGAGAAAAACGGTCATTGTTAATTAGTTAATGTAAATATTTAAGTCAGTATGTATGACGGCGCTCGGACATGTTTTCACTATTTTCACTTGAAAAAACTCAAATAGTTTATTTACATATATATACAAGGCTTAGAGAGTAAAGTTTGTTAAATATGAATAATAACAATAACAGAAAATAAAATTTATACACCTACTTAGAAAATTAATCAAATAACCCACCCCTCATCGTTCCTGGTGCAAAGGTGCCCATAACACTTGCTGCATTGTCGCGTTGGATGGCGATAGACATTCTTTGCACTAGAAACGAGGTAGAACGGGAGTAACCTCCTCTTTCCCGAATCTTGCGCCTTATTTCAGAAATTAACAATTTGGCCTCAGCGCCCCAGCTACCCATGGTCTCCACGACAACGGGCACGAAATAGTAGCTGGGCACCATTATTGCCGCGTACTTCAACCTCTTTTTATTGGCGGCGTCCTCAGCCATACTACTTTCACTTAAAAACTGTGGCTCTGTAGATGTATACTTTAAGTTGTTTAGCCATGTTACAGGCTTTTAGGCAACTTACGATTTCAGGTACTAGAGGCGACCGCTCAGTTTATACAAATTTACAAAATTAAATATCAATCCAAAGCTCGTAAAATATTGTCTATATGGAAATATACTCGTAATATTCTTAACATTGGAGTATTTATAGCGCAACTCAATAACAACAAACGTAACGATAAAGATGTCAAAGTTACCATTTAATTGAGACATATAGCTTTATTTAGCAAACGTGCGAAACAAAACATATAATGTCTATTTACATACATATTATTTAGATTTATTCGCGAAATAGTCATGAAACTAATTTGTTTTCGCTATCCGAGGCAAGATAATTATACATTTACGTTCATGTACGTATGTTATGTAATTATTCATGTGTAACTTAATCAAGTAAGCAACCCAGGGCGGTCATAAATATTATCTAAATCAATACACGAATGGACAAACAGACATAATGGTCAATTACTTTGATACAATTACGTTTTATTTTAGTGAACGGTGGCCATCTATCATGGAGATGCGAGTTCTTTCGTTGTAACCATTAATTTCAATTTGCTTTGCTTTATTATTGTTCATCGATTGTGTTAAAGTAATAGTTATTGATGAAATTAAATGGTATTAAAGTAACTATGTTGCTGTTATTAGATAACAGTTATTTTTCTTCTTTTTAGAGGATAATTATAAATCCTAAATTATAAATCCGAAAGTGTGTTTGTTGGTTTATTGGTTTGTTCCTCTTTCACGCACCATTGGATTAATTTATTGACTTTTTACAAATTTTTGCCATAGACATAGTTTTGAAAGATGGAAAGTTGACATAGGCTACTTTTTACAATACAATACAATATAATTTTATTGTACACCAGAAAAACAGCTTAAATAACAAAGTACAAATTTTCTTGAAATTAGGTGGTACAACGGCGGCCTTATCGCCTTAAGCAATTTCATCCAGGCTATCTTTGGATGGACAGAAAATTAGAGTACAAATATATGGTTGGTGGTGTATAATAAAAGTAAAATGTGGAAAGAAAAAAAATATATATATAATTACTTACAAACTAAAATACAATAATTACATATTAATTATAATAATATACTACATCTTCAATAAGATAAATATACAACATAAGCAATTAAATAAAAATATAATAAATACTATACATATTTATGTACAATAAATGTTATGTATAGTTGTTAAGGAATATATTTAATTATTCCAGGAAAATAAAATGTTTCCAAAAGATAGCACAAAAACTAAAATGCCACGCCGCGAACAAAATCTGGTTTTAGAATAATACAATTAAAAAGATATGAACCAAAACCAAGGACTTTGTATACTATCTGGACTGCGCACAGACGAAATTTGGCTCAAAGTTAGTTTAGGAAAATTCAACCTTAATGCCTTGTAACAAAACATATATTCCTTTGAAATGGTATAAGAGAGACGCTGTGCCGAGTGAGACTTCCCAAAGTGATGAAGTTGTCCCGCTCGCACTATTGCCATTTCGAAACGACACTTATAAATGGTAGAATTATTACCTGTAAAGCCGCGACTGTCTTAACCATTTCTTAGTTTTTTTTAACAATGTAGTTTGATAAGATTTTAGTTAAAATTGCGAATAGATGCCAATAAAACAGAGTTTGATATTTATTTTGTATGAATATACCTACGTCTTTATGATTAACGGTTATTTTTTATTTTTCACTAGAGTATCACCGTCGATTGCAAATGGCGTACTATGGTGTATACAAAGAAGTGTAGTAGGGTGACTATGCTGGACATATTTCTTAAACATGCTGGGTGTACAATTGGTGTACCTATAGTCGTGGTTGTCATTTTTAATTTTTTTAGGTTGTAGATTTCAAAATTGGCATCCATATTGGAATTAAAAACGGCAGACGTCACTTTTTTGAAAAAATTATGGGTGTAGTTTTCGAGGTTTTTTGGGGTGTAGATTTCAAAATTGGCATCCATTTTGGAATTAAAAACGACAGACGTCACTTTTTGCTAAAAGTCGCGATGGGTGTCGCTTTTGAGGTTTTTGGGGGTGTAGATTTCAAAAATGGCATCCATTTTGAAATTAAAGATGGCGGACGTCACTATTTTGAAAAAGTCATCATGGGTGTCGTTTAATAGGTTTTTGGGGGTGTAGATTTCAAAAATGGCATCCATTTTGAAATTAAAGATGGCGGACGTCACTATTTTGAAAAAGTCGTCATGGGTGTCGTTTAATAGGTTTTTGGGGGTGTAGATTTCAAAACTAGCGTCCATTTTGGAATTAAAGATGGTGGACGTCACTTTTTTTTTGAAAAAATCGTCATGAGATGTTGTTTTTTTGAAAAAGTCGTCATAAGTGTTATTTATTGAGAATTCGGGGGTTTATATTTCAAAATTGGCATTCATTTTGGAATTGAAGATGGCGAACATTACTTCAAAATGGATGCCAATTTTGAAATATACACCCCCAAAAACCTCTAAAACTACACCCATGACGACTTTTTCAAAAAAGTGAGTCCGCTATTTTTTATTTCAAAATGGATGCCTTGTTTACTACGGAAGCCTTAAAATTCTGTTAACTACGGAAGTCTATTCGTGGACAAGTTTTCGTGATTAAGATTTTTCGTGATAAGGTCTATTTGTGACAAAGTTATCCGTGAAAAAGTTTTTGTAAAAAAAATGTTCGTGGTTAAGTACTGACACGGGTTGCGTGATATGTGTCAAGATTACATCTATGAAATTTAAACGTTGTTCAACACCGTAAATGACTCCAGACCATTACTGTCGTCACAAAAGTGAAGGAACTCATCGAGATCTACATTTCCGATGACAGCTGTCAAACTTAAAAGTGGTTTATCTCCGTCATTATCAATTCTAGACCATTGCTGTCTTAACAAAGGTGAAAGAACTCTTCAAGATCTACATTTCCGATAACAGCTGTCAAACTTGTAACTGAATTATCTCCGTGTATATTAATTCTAGACCATTGTTTTTATGGGGATTAGTTTTAATAGAAATCTTCAAGGAAGGCCTATGCCCAGCAGTAGGCGTCTTATTGCTAAAGTGACGACGATGACGAAGGACGACGAGTTAGGGGTAAGATAACTGCGATTCCTGCGTGCAGTAACATTCCAAAGAAAAATTATATCCCAAGATGATCGAGATGTATTGGTCATCCTACTTGGAAAAGAGACACAATCATCTGATGTGGTATCCTTGTCGGAACGTTTTTCTTTGCCAGTACTCAATCCTGTTTATATGATAAATCCATGACCAAAACGCAGATCTATCTAATCCGTTTGTCTCCGCCAAATGCTAGTTTTTGATTTCTTCTTTTTTGCTATTCTTTGTGGTCCTGTGTAAGCCTCGTCCAATGTAATCCGACCTATTTGCTGATATCATTAGACTGTCGGGTTATTAGTATGCCCCTGTTTTCATGTTTCTCTCAGGTATCACTCAGGGACTGACTAAGTTTAGATACTTATATGATAGGTAAATTTACGTTCATATTTGTAAAAACATGAAAAATGAACATGAATCACGATTTAGATAATAAAAAATATTATATCGCCTTTACACTTTAAACCTAGTTATCAATTTCAATAAATTTCTTGACACAGGTTTTCGAACTTTGTCTAATTTATTATTTTAGTTCCTATTTCGGCATTACGTACTGGCTGGCAAATGTTGTTATTGAAATGATCGTTTATGTCAGCCAATAGGTAATTGTAATATGCAGAATTGTAGATCCGGTAAGTTATGTTCACCAGGTTAATTTCATTTTTGACATAACATTTACCCTTACAAAGTTGTAAATTATTTGACTTATCATAAAATAGTCAAAACCGAGTTCTATATACTCGAACGTATTCTTCTAATGATATTATTTATGTAGTACTAGTGTTTACCCGCGGCTTCGCCCGCATGATATTTTGATTTTTGACACAATATCATTATAATTTATAGCCTATGTGTTATTCTGATATATAAGCTATATTATTGCAAAGTTTCATCTCAATCCGTTTAGTAGTTTTTGCGTGAAAGAGTAACAAACATCCATACATCCATCCATCCATCCATCCTCACAAACTTTCGCGTTTATAATATTAGTAGGATTTACTTTCTTTGGAAAATTAAGTCAGTTTTTTCTTCGAGTTGATCATGCAAATAAATCATTATATGCATGAGTTTTTTCTTCACTGCGATAACGACAAAAATCGCAAAATTAATTAAGATGAGACCAAATTAGTAGGCGTAGTAATAGAATGTACTGAGGTACTATATTCTTGACATAGATAAAGTCGAAAGGGAGTGATTAAAACTATCATAATAAACAACATTTACTATGGGGCCAACCCGGAATTCCAGAATAAAAGAAATTATTTTGATTATTATTATATACTACGGGACTAATCACGCACTACTAGACTCAACCACCTACCCGTCTACTCGTGACCACGGTCGATGCAACTCGGCCGAAACGTCGGGATGAGGAGGTCTTTATTTATCTCGTAATTTTAGTGCGCGATTAGTCCCGTAGTATATAATAATAATGTGTTCAAATAGCGAACGTTTAAAAACAAAAATTATTTGAGTTGCAATTTTATATCATCATCATCATCATCATTTCAGCCATAGGACGTCCACTGCTGGACATAGGCCTCCCCTAATGATTTCCAATAAGACCGGTTGATAGCGGTTTGCATCCAACGCGATCCTGCGGTCCTAATAAGATCATCCGTCCACCTTGTGGGTGGACGTCCTACGCTGCGCTTGCCGGTACGTGGTCTCCTCTCGAGAACTTTTCGACCCCATCGGTCATCAGTTCTCCGCGCTATGTGCCCTGCCCATTGCCACTTCAACTTGCCAATCCGCTGGGCTATGTCGGTAACCTTGGTTCTTCTACGGATCTCCTCATTCCTGATTCGATATCGCAGATAAACTCCGAGCATAGCCCTCTCCATGGCTCGTTGGGCTACTTGGAGCTTACTAATAAGGCCCATAGTGAGAGACCACGTTTCTGTGCAATTTTATATGGTGCAGCTGATTTAATTTCGCAGAAAATCCTGTATGGTATAAGACGCTTAAAAAGTTATGTCATAGAACCGTCAAACAACAATTAGCCTGATAGATTCTAATCATACACACGTATCCTAAAAAATAACTAGAATTGTGGCTCACGTCTCAATCAATACCAATTCCGTTTACATTTCCATGTGTTCTCAATGTCGAAGGTTAATAGATTTTAATAGCTACTTATCGGTAAGCGTAACGGAAGATATATAGCGCCCAATAAAAAGACATGTTGGTAATTACAGCCGCGGATTCGGCGAGGTCGTGTTGTAATTAAACTATTATGTACGTACAATTATATTTAATGCTTTATGAGCCTCGGGCGTAAGTTGTCAACCGTTGGTAGCGATTTCTCAGATTTTATTGGTGCTTTTGATGGAACGCTTCTCGATTCGTCTTTGTCTTTGGAGCATCTGAATCTAGTTCATGGTTTACTTTACGCTCTCAAACTTACTTATACAGGGTTATCCAGAATTGATGTACTGAGCCAAAATGAGGTGATTCAGGCTATCATCATGAACAACTTTGACTATGGGACAACCCCGAATTCGAGAATAAAACAGCTTTAATACATTTTGTTGATTTCGAGTTGTAGTTTTGTATAGAAAAGCTGTTTTTTTCTCAATTATTGGGTTAGCCCCACAGTAAAAGTTGTTTATTATGATGATCTTAATCTCTCCGTATTGGCTTACAGGGTAAGCAGATAACCATGTATACAGGGTTATTTCAAATCAATTAACAGGGCCTTATTCTGTACATCAAAACTAACAAAATTTGTTTTGCGACTTTTGTCAAAACTAAAAAAAAACAGCAGTTCCATACATTTTGTCGAGGGTGAACGATATTTTTCTATGGAACAACTTTTTGAGAATTAATAAAAGTCATCGAATAAAAGTTCTTAGTTTTGATGCACAGAATAAGCCCCTGAAAGGATGCTAATTGATTAAAAATAACCCTGTATAAGTAGGATATGAGGTAACAAATGCTTAATCTTTTTCTAGCTAAGCCTAAATAAGTATTCCTATAGACAAAGAAAGGTATATTTTCTAGATAAAAAAAAAACACTTTTTTTCAAAGCTGACGAATGATACTTCTACCTAGGGCAAGTAATCTAGTTAAGTAGGGACTTCAAGAGATCAGTAGAAAAAACAACTTATGACCTGTAGGGTTGAAAAGTTTATGAGTAGAGACGATGCATAGACAAGCATAGCGTAGGACGTCTAGCAACAGAGAAAACAGACGGCTATACGAAGAATCGAGTTGGATACTTGAACAACATTCAACATATACTAGTATCTTGAAAATAATCTTATAATTGTAATTGTATAAAATCAAGTATATTCAATATCATTAAATTGTTATTTTCATGTCAATTTGGTTATGACTAAAATACTATGATCAGCATATTATTATTAGTTTCAAATAAATGCTATTTATTATTATTAAGTATCGCTCTGGTCATCTTCTAATCTTACGTGATGGACAAACAAATCATTGAGTACTGTACTGTACTGTACTGTATCAGCCTTTTTTAACAGTCCACTGCAGGACGTAGGCCTACCCACGAAGGGTGATTGGGCCATATCCACCACGCTGGCCCGGTGCGGGTTGGTGGATTCACATACGCCATCGAATTTCTTCTACGGACATATGCAGGTTGCCTCACAATGTTTTCCTTCACCGAAAAGCCAGTGGTGTGAAATTCCGAACATAAATTCCAAAGAACTCATTGGTACGGGATCGGGATTTGAACCCACGACCTCACGATTGTAAGGCGGGTATCACTACCTCTAAGCCACCACGGCTTCAATCATTGAGTACTTACGCACAAATATAATACAAGCAATCAGTCTCAATGAAGAAACAGGCACTCACGCAATATCCAGTATCACCGTCGTCATACGATTTTACTACAAAGTAGGATGTAGGTAGTCCTTGTCAATTAAGTCCACATATTTTGCAAGGCAAACCTAAAAATAAAATCGCTCAAAAAGCGTCTGCTTTGCCATTCACTTTAAAAATGGTTTTACAATCAGTCTTAAGGTATGTAAGGTTATTTCCAAGATTGTAAATTGTAGGACCTAAATATTATGCAAAATAGAGATCGCTTGGTTCCACTTAACTAAAAGACAGGTGTCATTTATGAAGACTTTTAATAAATATAAACACCGAAGCGTTTTATAATATATTATACGGAAACGAGCTTGCATTATCCGTCAAAATTCACTATCCGGATAACATGGATAGCGACAACTCGAAAAATCCGGTTATCCGGATATTACGGATATTTCGGATAATTCGGAGCCGACTGTGGTAGGTATTGCGGAACCGAGTAATGACGGTTTAACCATACAAGTAAAAACATAACATAAAGGCACAGGGCAAGGGTGGGGAACAGCATCTTTGTCGCGAAGCTACGTTTCTGCGATCATCACCACGCCTGCCCAGTGCGGCGATTATGGGCAAATACCTCCACAATATGAGTAAAACAAAAAGACTAGGATTCCAAATCCTAGCAGCTCCGCTATTTCGGGGCTACGGTAGCGATTGCTGAGCTGGAAGAAGAGTTGAGTAGGTTGCGGTGGCATATCTAGGGATTATCAGAAGTCCGTATCCGGAGTAAGCCCTAGTTATAATGCAAAATAAAAAAATCTCTTCTCTTTTAAGTTTTCTGTATTTATTCATCATTTATTTATTCATCAAGTGGGTACAGAGAAGTACACTTTTGAACGTCATATACATGATCATTATCAGAAAATAATATAAATTACAATAAATTAAATTAAAAACATGTCAAAATTACAAATTAATATTATCCAATGTCATTTGTTTCCATGCCAGTTTTGTTTTCATTTACGTACCTATACGTTTTTGTGAACTTTTGATGCCTGACTAGAAAGTGACAGAGTGTAGAAACCAAATAGTACGAGTAGAAGGAGTAAACTCTAATCGTAACCTTTTCATTAAAACACCATTAGTTGTATAACTTGATTTCAATTTAAAAAAAAATATATTACTTGCTGAACAAGTAAGTATACCTATATAGTTATTACACTTACTACGCTAAAGCATAACGTGCCTTAACTTGACTTACAACAAAATTAAATCGACAAATGCCTCCATAACCACCTACAATTTAAATACTAATAGGGACAAGACGTAAATTGTACCCCAATCAGATTAAACTATTAATTACTTTTAGAGCATTTCAGACTAATTACATACTCAGTATGAGCTTGTCCTTACTAAATAGCTTAATCTAATAATCTTGGTATTCAATGTACCCACTACAAGTAGGAAATACTTACATGAGAATTTGAATACAATGGTCATAAATAATAATCGTGCCAAGTACACACTTAGAAATATTTGGCCATGTGGCTGTACTCAGAATGTTGTGAAATTGGGGTTTGTTGAGTATTTTCATAGTGAATAAAAAAAATTTAAGAAACTTTTTATTTCTCAGTTTTTTGTTAAAAAGTTTAAGAATAAAGATTTTATGAGGAAATATACTGAAAAAAGTATTTAAGTAATGTTGGCACAAAACATAACGTCCAGGTGGCTTGTAACGAAGTAAGCATAACTTGCGAAATACTGGTATCCTACTAATATTATAAACGTGAAAGTTTGTGAGGATGGATGTATGGATGTTTGTTATTCTTTCACGCAAAAACTACTGAACGGATTGAGATTAAACTTTGCAATAATATAGCTTATATATCAAAATAACACATAGGCTATAAATTATAATGATATATTGTGTATGCGGGCGAAGCCGCGGGTAAAATCTAGTAACAGATATATTGAAAGAGATTTTATAACAGATAGTTAAGGATAGATCTTGGTGATTCACATTGCATATTCTAAGATTTACATGTAACTAGATAACGATAAATTCAATAAAACGTCATTCATTTGAGATAAAATATTTCAACATGTCTTAATTTGGAATGTTAATTGTTATTTTTAGGGTTCCGTACCTCAAATGGAAAAGACGGAACCCTTATAGGATCACTTTGTTGTCCGTCTGTGTGTATGTCAAGACTCTTTATCTCGGAAATGCATAAAGATATCGAGTTGAAATTTAAACTGTTTCCGTATATCTATGGTCTCTTGCAGTTTTGTAAAAGAAAAACTTCTAAGTTATCTTATAAAAAAGTTAGAGGGTACTTCCTACAGGGTAGTTGCCGTTGACATAGAACTATGAAATTTGGCGAGAAGCATCGTCTCAGAGTACACATATAAGAATAAATCTGAAAACTGTACCTTTTTATTTAAATCCAAAAAAATAGGGCCTCAAAATTATCAAAATATGGGTTTAAAATTCAAAGTGAGTAAATCGTATCATACAAGGTATTTTATAAAAGAACTTCATTAGCACATGCTAAAACAAGTTTTTAATTATTTTAACAATGTGTAATTTTCTATGTATGACAAGAAAAGTTAAAAAAACCTTTTTTGACGATGGTTATAGTTTAGAGATTTTGACAACTTACTTTTTTAATTTTGTGAAATATTCTGGATTTGTACGGTACCCTCGATGTGCGAGCCTGACTCACAGTTGTCCGTTTTTTTTTTAATTAGTAAGTAAACTACTCAGTCTTATTGTATTCGCATATTGTACTATCGTTAACGACAAGTAAGTGCAGTGCGATCCAATAATCTAAAACAGCTAGTTAGTATGTGTGTTCCACAAACCTCTTGGCCAAAAAATGATCGTCTGTAAAGTCGGTTTGGATAATTTTACTTGATAACGTCACAAGATAACATTGTTGAACCAACAACTGAAACAAGCCTAACGCTTAGGCCGAACGCGCTCTCTATGGTTCTACGCTTTCGCTTGGGTCGGCTTAAACGAAACACGACACTTTTTCGTGCGTGCAGCCGGCGTCTTTCGATTTATAAGACGTTATCACATCAAAAAGATAAGTACGACTTCGATGGCTGAGATAGAAACTTACCATTAAATTCATTTTTTTTCGATGTTCGCGACTTGGCAACAATTTCAAACTTCGAATTCGATCCTATCTATACCTATTTGCAGCGGCTAATGAACCTGGCGCCGCCCTGCCCTGAGTACGCCCACCTGGCAAAAGGCGAAGTGATAGGAGTTGCACAGCACGCGAACTAGGTCGTTCTTACTTAATTTGATATGATAATTGTTTGTTTCACGTGACCGTTGCAGTTTTACTATTTGATAATTAAATTTAGATTTGTTTAACAATTGCAACAGTACAGATAATAACGATTATTACTTAACTAAAAGTATATATTAAGTAGAACTAAGTCATTTACCTATTTACTTAAGTCTATCTACTTAGAACACAAAACTCCTTATGATCATGTGAATATTATTTTTGCGGACCACTAAATGGAACAAAAGGTACAATACTAAAAAAACTTTTCCCTTTCTCATTTTGCGATTTATTTCATCTGTTAGTAGTTAATAAATATGCTCACTTTAAGGACACTACATCTCACAAAAGTTACATTTTTCCTGCAAAAGATTTCCCGTACAAAAAGTATATCAAATTACTAAAATAAGTGACGAATAGTTCCTTAAGTGGGGACTTTACAAAAAGCCGAAATCTGTAATAAAAACTAGCTTCTGAAACATGAATCAGTAAACTTGGATAATACCTAGTGTCGTGACCCGCACCAAATCAATCTAAAATAATCATTAGTAACGTAGGCACTTAAACCAGCTAGTACTATAACTTTTATACAAGGTGTTGTATTGCATTCTATCCAAAATAAAGGTAGGTAGATCTACTCGTACTTTTAATTACGAGCTACTTTTACTTTAGGACTGTTCTGTCCTGTCTAAGAAGAGCTGTTTTATGCGATCTCCCTTATGGTAAAAGTTGTACATCCCGATGTAAATACTTCTGTAAATCAGAGCACAATGCAAAGTAGTACTATGTGTCTTCTCCAGTAAATTAATATTACTGAATGTTTTGGGAACAATGTAAAACAGCAGCGGCCTGTATAATAAATGATTTATCACCTGCTAGTCTGGACATAAATCTAGGTCCTCGGCCATTATTTGGACTTCTTTCAGTCATTGTTCGACTAAACCTGAAATCGTGACCACAACAAGCTTAAGTACATTTAAATTCGAAATTATGGTAGTAGCTTTGTGTTTGGTAGCGAAACATAGCCATTGAGCCATTGTGGGCATATCTGTTAGAGCAATATTTAGAAAAATAAAAAGGGAGCAAAGCCTAAGATTCGCCTTGTAAGTATTTAAATAGGTTGGGGAAAAAGTTTCTTAGCATCTTTTAAGAAAATATAAAGCATTTTTTAATATAGTTTGTTTACATTTAACTAAAGTATGTAGGTACCATTTTGTTTGATAACTTTTTACCATCTTGTAAGTAGGAACATGATCCCATTGCTATATAAATTTTGAGACTTCTGATCGAAATACCGCGACAAGTGGTGTTGGCAGTCCTCTTGTGATATTAACCTGACACTACCTAAAGAATTCTGAAATGCAAGGTCAGGACTATACGGCGGATGCATTAACACCTCCCAGCCAAACTTTCTTAATTTTTGGTGAGTGGCTAAAGATGTGTGAGGTCTAGCTTTATCATGATGAAAAACCACACCCCTTCTGTCGAGTTTTTTTGTGTGCCCAGTTTTTTTCCAACTGTTTTGTGGTCAATTTCCAGTTTTTCAGCTACGTCGTAACTACTGATATCTTGCTCCACTTTTTCAAAAATAGCATCCATTTTATCCGTAACAGGGCGACCAAAGCGACGTGCGCTTAAACCAAATTTGTGCTACTCTCACAGACACTGCACTATCCATAAACATCGCAAATTTTTTTCTCGGCTTGCGTTGCAATTTTACATTTTTTTGTAGTAAAATGTTATAGTAACACACAATGATGTTTAATGATGTGTATTATACTTCAAAGGTAACACAGGGAACAAATCAACTTTTAAAATGTATCGAATTTCTTCATTAGATTCACTCATCTTGACAGTACAAAAAACAAATGAAAATCACATTTTCCTAATTTGAATTTGGAATTATGTTTTTTAAAATTTAATCTTTTAATGATACTCGTACCAAAAGCAGATACAAATAGTATAGCCAAAGAGATTTTATTACAAGTTCATAAGTATACTATAATGCGAAAAGACTTTTTCCCCAGTCAATATATTATAATATGTTCCGTGTATGTTCCTTACATGCTAACTGTTTGATTTTTAGGAGGTGAAAAATGATGTACAATGTAAGGTAAAAAGAGAAATATTAACTCATTATTTCGTCTCTTATTAAGTGTTTTCTTCATTATCTTTTTTATAGAAATAAACGTTAGGTATTTTCTTGGTAAGCGTTCTACATCCTTGACAGCATATCTAGTTCACATTGGGTAAAAATGTGATCATATGCGTTATCAAAAAAGAACTGGCTTTTAAAATACCATAATCTACGCAGCGTAGCGCAGGCGCAGCGTAGGACATCCACCGACTAGGTGGACCAACGATATTATTAAGACCGCAGGAACGCGCTGGACGCAAGCCGCTTGCAATTGGGCTTATTGGAAATCCATGGGGGAGGCTTATATCCAGCAGTGGACGTCTTACGGCTGACAATGATGATAATCCATGTATGTAGGTAACACATGTACTTGTATTACCTATAGGTAAGTAATCGAAATTACATCGCGCTGAAAACCTCTGAATGCGGAACTGTAGACTACTTCTCCCGGTGGAATAAAATGCATGCGTAACCAGCAGCTATCAGTAAGTAGGTATCGACAAACCTGCCGGGTCAAGGTCATTAACATTATCTCGCCGAATGGTTTTCACTACGATTGCAGATTAAATAATACGCAGATGGGAAACTTCGGAAGAAAAAATATACCAAGAGTCAAAGTGGAGTAGATCTGGGAAGAGCTGGGCACAACGATATAGGGGCTAACAAATTGTAACGCTCGTCCAACTCCGTTTTGTTAAAATCTAGGCTATATAGCTGCATATCCACTTGTATTTACCAGAGTTGAGATGTATAGAGAAACTGTATGCTTATGATAAAAGGGTTTACTCCCAACGAGCCCCACTAAAAGGACCACATTTTAATATATGTATAAGGTTTTATGTTTGTAAGAGGACTTCTTGGTGTTCACCAATGCTTTTGAAAGATCCAGGGCATAAGAACCCGTGAGTACTAAAGGTTCTAAATAATAATTGGTTTCGCGGGTATTACGGGAGTTAACCATTTACTCTTTCAATAATTCTGCAGTAGCTGTACTGGGGTTTATTGTAAGTAGGTGAGATGTATAGAGAAACTGTATGCTTATGATAAAAGGGTTTACTCCCAACGAGCCCCACTAAAAGGACCACATTTTAATATATGTATAAGGTTTTATGTTTGTAAGAGGACTTCTTGGTGTTCACCAATGCTTTTGAAAGATCCAGGGCATAAGAACCCGTGAGTAGTAAAGGTTCTAAATAATAATTGGTTTCGCGGGTATTACGGGAGTTAACCATTTACTCTTTCAATAATTCTGCAGTAGCTGTACTGGGGTTTATTGTAAGTAGGTGAGATGTATAGAGAAGCTGTATGCTTATGATAAAAGTGTTTACTCCCAACGAGCCCCACTAAAAGGACCACATTTTAATATATGTATAAGGTTTTATGTTTGTAAGAGGACTTCTTGGTGTTCACCAATGCTTTTGAAAGATCCAGGGCATAAGAACCCGTGAGTAGTAAAGGTTCTAAATAATAATTGGTTTCGCGGGTATTACGGGAGTTAACCATTTACTCTTTCAATAATTCTGCAGTAGCTGTACTGGGGTTTATTGTAAGTAGGTATTTATTTAGTTTTATTAACAGTTCCGGTTGTTTCACCTGGTAACGAGTGCGGACCTAAATGCCAATGGAGCTGTGCAATTGCTTATTGAGGTTTCCTAACGTGTTTATTACAATTAGTATTTGTTGTTTACAAAAGTTGGATTAAAAAATTACAAATAATGATTGGTTTACATTACTACTGTACAGCGATCAAATCTAGTGCAAAATGCGATTGCAAAAATGCACCTAAACCGTAATAATTGCTTCCTACATTTTTGATACCATGAGAACACCCTCAAGATCGCGAAAAAAATCTAAAAGTCCCAAAGTAACACCTATTCTTACATTCCATGAGTACTGTTAAGAATGCTCTAGCTCTTTTAATCAGCTAGAGTCTAGCTGATTCCAAAATCACTTTGTTCATATATTGTGAAATTTTTAGAGCTGTTAGTACGATGGGTTTGAATGCCGGAGAGTGCTAGTTCACCCCAGCAATGACGGAAATATTTTAACGGATTTAAGCTTGCTATAAAATATAATCGGGCCGGCCTTAAACAGGCCGTAGATGAGTGGATAGGCGCAAATCCTAATGTAGATACCTACATGTACTTTGTAGATACATGCCGCGACGCGCGGAGAAACGTGTGACCAATGGCGGGCAAGATTAAAATTTCCTATGTGCAATTTACATTTTGCGAGGCCCTATTTTATTTTCTTGGCGCTCCACAGGTCCCACTCAATTGGCACAAGCCGTGTTATGCCGAACGTATGTAGTAGATGCTTCGGATTTGTCGTTGGACAAATTGTGCCGATCTGAACATAATATGTAGTAAGTAAAGTAGTAAATATAGATAACTATAACTGTACTGTGTATAGATAGGGAGTAAACTAAAATCCATGATTTTAAATTTTAGCTTCTTTACTCATATTTATAAACTTAGCATATATTACAGTCTAGTGAGTACATCAAGATAATATTTTACAATGGCAAGGATTTCGATCGAGTATAGGCACAAGTAACCTATAAAATACATCTTACTTCTAACTTTTTTAACAGTAAAGTAAGTTTAATAAATACTGCTAATAATATTAGTTAAAAACATTTTAAATCTAGAACATTGTACAACCATATGAGTAGTTAAAATAATGATATTTCAGTAAAAACTAATTATATTGATTTGTGCAATTGTATTGTGTTGTATATAGCTAGGCTAGCACTAACGAATCGTTTCTTACCTTTCTACTGCTAAATAAAAAATACAGGAATATAGGTGGTTCTATCAAGCAAATACCATTTAGTTTGTAAATTAGTTTAGAGCGTCGAAACAAACCAAATTCCTAAATTCTATAACAGGAGTACCTATATAATAATTACAATTAAATTATTCATAGCCGTGACAGTAAGCTCTTTCTACAGAATAAATTATGCCGTAATATTTATTAAAAGTATCCTATTATAACTAGACGGAAATGTACAGGACGTCCTAATCATTTATTCGGTGGAAAGTCTAAGGTAGTGTAAGCAGGCCGCGTCCGCGGTACGGGAGGCCGCCGCGGCCGGGGGTGGGTCTTACCTCCTTCGGCACTTACACTCAGACTCGTCTCTCCTTCTTCTGGCAAATACGGAGCTCGAGGACTAAGCACTAAAGCTTTGTACGAGGAGTGGGAGTCCGCAATACTCCTGCCGTCTCCTTCATCCCTTCGTGAGAGCTCGGAAAACGGTGAGACGGAACGCTTCTCGATCCCACTCGGACCGGGCGTCTCTTCTTTGGGCTTCAAGTCGTAAGCGTTTTCCTCTTTCCGCTTTGGTTCGGAATCTTTCTTGAACTTGGTCTGTCGTTCTATTATCTCTGCTGTCGTAAGGTCGGAGCCTTGAACATCGGTTTCTAATGGTGGAGCGGACAACCACGGTCGGGAGTTGTTTCCGCACCATCTCTCTTCCGCTTCCGCCGGGTCTCCCAAAAGACCTAACTTTTCAAGGTTTTGTAAAAGAAGATTTTCGCTGGAGCTGGCCGCTCTCATTTCCGTTTTAGAATCTTCGGCTAAGAGTAGCTCTGAAAGCGGAGGAGCTAGACCCAAGCCGATGTTTCGTTCGTGATAAACCTCCGATATGGTCGGCGTGAGTTCCCCGCTCATGTGTCTGACTTGCGCCATGGAGTCTCTGCTGCTTGTGCCCATTTTCGGGCGCGGCGCTCTCTTGGAAGTGGAGGGTTGGACCATCGATTGGTCTGTTTTCTCTTCTTCGGACCGCCTCGGCTGAGCCGAAGCTAGTTCGTAGAAGGCGTCGAGGTATCTGGTGTGGGCGTGTTCTGGCCGGCGACGGAGCACCGTGTCGTGTCCAGAGCTCTCCCAGTCGGAGTCGTCAGATGGCGGGCGTCGCTGTGTGTATAGTGTTCGGATTTTGGTTTGGTGCGCGAGGGCCAGGGACACGTCTCGAGGGGGTGCCGTGGTGGGTGGAGGCGGAGCGGCGGGCGGGGAGGGAGTGAAGGCAGCGTCGCTCTCCCCGCGGTACCTGGGCGGAGGGGGTGCGGGAGGCGGTGCTGTTCTGCCGTCGGGCTCTCCTCGTCCCGCTTCGGTAGAAGTCGTGGACCCTCGCACGTACATGGTGAAGGCTCCGCCGCAAGAGCCCAGCGGGAGCGGCGGTGGCGGGATAGACGATGCGCTTTCTTCTGCAGGAATAAATAACAATTCTTAGACATGCATAGCTAATTTTCCATAAAGGCTTTAAAAAGAATACTGTTTTCATAAAATTCGTCTTACTCGTAGTTTTAGATGTAGGTAAATTAATTATTCTCTTGTTTATAAGAATCTAAAATTGGATTTATTTGTCTAGAAAAAAAAATGTAGGTACTTCTAGTCGATTGATTCAACTTACGGCGATGTTGCCGCGGGTGCTGCGGCGGGGGGTGCTCTCCATCCGAGTGCGGCTCGAGGTCGCCATCGTCTATAGACGCCAGGGACTCCACGCTGGAGCTAGATTCTAAGCTCAGGCTTCGCGGTGCTTCTTGGGTGTCTGTTGGAACAATGAAGTTTTTTAAGAGAGCTATCGTTTTAACTACTCAACACACTGTTGCAAAGGAGTAAAACACTGTTGCAAAGGAGTAAAGTGAAGTAAAGGTCTGTCGCCTTTTTGTAGTCAAAAATTTTACCAATAAATTGTTCAAATCTTGTTTAAATCAGAGATTTCAGTTGTATTTATAGAGTAAACTTACCAAAAAGAGCTAGTAAGGCTTGGAGCACAAATTGTATGTGGCGCCTATTGGCTGCCTTTCCGGTGCGAAGCGTGACCTCGTCTTGTCCCACTTCTGCAAGGTCGAAACCCAAGGACGCCAAAAGTTCGTGGCATCCATTTACCCTCCATAACCTGCAATATAATAAATATTAGTATGAATGAGATTTTTTCCTTATCAGATAGGAAGTAGAAAAATGTACGCCATAAAAATTATACTTTAAACGAGTGATGCACTTAATCACGCAAGGCACAATCCCCTAGCCAACTGTACGCAGCAGCAGTAGACAATTTCACCGTTTCAAACTAGACTGACTGCCCCAGTTCAAAACACAGCACTGCGCTGGTCACTTTTTCTATTGCATTACAACAACAATTGTTAAACATCTGAAAATACTGAAACTAGTTTCTCTGTATTTACACATATATGAAATAAATTCCGCAGCTAGTGACACATTGTTTGCTGTTGCGTCTATCTATGTATCCGAGTAACACTGCTACCTATAGACGGTTACGCAATTGTCTCTTTCAAAATACTAACCTGACATTGACTGCAACTTCGATAGTATCAGTCTCACAGTTCTTCACCGAGAACTGCGATATCACTGATCGAATCACTCCTATAATATCGTCAGCTACGTCTCCATTGGATATGAGTTTGGAAAGTGCTAACAAAGTCGTGGGCGATAGTCCAAGCAATGCTTGTAGACTGGCGGAACATTGGGTGAGGCGTTCTTCAGGGTCGCTTTGTGGAAAAAATACGCTGGATGGTATACCGTTCGCTGCTGGCTCAAACCTGGAAGAAAAGAAATAAATTAGTTTAAGTCGAAAGAGTGAAAAGTTGTGTGAATGAAATAGTTTTTTTTTATATAGGTGTATTCAAACTCAAATGATTTGATGACGTAAGCAGTAGACCTGAAGACTATAAGACATCATTAATTAGAATTTTAGATTGTACAAGTTCAAAACACAGTATTGCTCTTGTTACTTTGAGATATTACTGCATTACAAATTACCAAACATTTGAAAATAGTAATTTAGATTGAATCAAACTTAGTGGCGTCTGTGGACACAAGTTATTGCGCAGTAGCAATTTATTCAAATTTCAGCGACGCAAAGCGTGGGTATCTGCGCAACTTGTAGCTAATTTCACATACTCCATTAAATTTGAATCAGCCTATACATTTAGTTAAATAGGTTTTGTTTTACCTAAACCCGACACTCATCAGTAGCTCCCGCCATCCCGCAGCGTTGCCCGCTTTATTCTCAATGCTCTTTTGAGTGGTGTACATCGCATTCTTTTGTCCTCGCACTATTCTTTGTAGAGATTTTTCTACCAAGTGTAGGCATACTCGTAAAGCATCACTAAAATAAAATAAACATTTTAGTACGTATTCGGATAAAATTTCGAATAAATACCATAAAGACGGGATTAAAATTTTATATCGAATCATGCCATCATCACAACTTCACGATTTCGCTCTAGTGGCACTAGTAACTGGCGCGAGCAGGAGAAAAAGTCGGGGGCAGGGCAGTTTTGATAGCATAGACATAATTATTGCAAAGGTATAGCCTTGGAAGGTGTTACTTTGCAAAGTGCATGAGAGTAGTCGAATTTTTTATATGAAATAGTTGATTTATTTTAGCGGTTTTGTTTTAGTTCGCAATGATTAGTGTCTATGCATTTGTAAAGTCCTTGGACATTGCAAAGGAATACTATGTATAATGTATGTTATAGAAATAAAAATTAAAAGGTAAAAGTAAGATTTATACGAGTATATTAAATAAAACACCAGTTTTAACTCAGGTATGATATACGGCCGGGCCGCTGGGAAACCGACCGGTTTCGGAGTAAAACTAGTACGCGTTGAGTGCGCGTGCGCCAGTCGAAGGGAGTGCGCGTATTCCCTGATGAAGGAGTACTAATTTTACTCTGAAACCGGTCGGGTTTCCCAGCGGCCCGGCCGTAAATCATACGTGAGTTAAAACCGGTGTTTTATTTAATGTAATATATTCTCACGCGAGTTTTAATGAAGTGAAGATTTATATACATACCGGCATTTATCAGGGGCAGCAAGGAGTTCACATAAAGCTTGGCCCATCAAAGCTACTTTATTGCTGAGCCGCACATTGGCTCCCAGCAACAGCAGGCCGGACCAATGAGCCGGGTGCGCGAAGTGTTTTGTGTGGCGGACTGTCTGCATCGCATCTCCCAACGCTCTGTGGAAAAATAAACATACTATCAATTAAATTGATAACAATAACGTAATAACTGCAATTTTAATACAAAAACTTTATACGTTCAAAATAAATAAATTTTAAGTGATATGAAGTAGCTGTACCTATATTATAAGGTATACTCCCAAATATAATGAATTTTGTTTATTTAAATAACGGAAATGATATAGTCTAGGACATTATTGTGCACCCCTCATTAACATGACCAACTTCTATTAGACCAAACCTATCATTGCAAAAAGTAAACTAGCAGTTCCATGCACAAAGTTCAGTGATGTGGCTTATTTTTTTTAAAATATGGAAGTGTAGTGGATTTTATCTATCATAGTGCTATAAAAGTTAGTAATGATGAGGATTATACACGATATTCTAGAATTACACTTATGTCCGTTGTTTAAAGGCATACTTTACATATCTAAACAATCACTATAACTTACTTGGCAACTCTACTTCCTTGCAGTAACGCCGAATACAATGCTCTATATAAGATCTTAGTTGCAGTATCTTGAGGTGCGGGCCACAAAGTCAACAAGATAGCTTGAGCGCCTGCCGCTAATAGAGCACGGCATAGCTTGGAGACTCCTTCTCCAGCCAGGCCTATGTCTTCTGATTCATCGCTCGTGGATCCATGTAGAGCTGCACTAGTTGGAGCACAAGATATCACGACCTAAAAAGTTACAAAAACGAATACACTGTAGGCCGAATCAAACTTCTCGGTGGCTGTGATGCTGCGCAAAACTCAATCCTGAATGAAGTTCACATAGCATTTGCGCGAAGATTGGGTTTTGCGCAGCTTGTAGCTAACTTCACAGCTGTCAAAAAGTTTGATTCGGTCTATGAATTAATATAAAATAATTGATCAATAAATGTGACAACAGCAAAGTTACAAAAGAGAATTGATTTCGTGTTGGCCTTTTTTCAAATTTCAATGCAGAACAATGTTCTTACCAATCTGGCTGTGATCTTCATACTCATGATTTCAGATGCCGTGAGCATGAATTCTGACGCTGGAGGTAACTCTTCGTTGCTCTGAGACAACTCTGCATCTGAAAATAGTCATATGAAATGAAGGTTGAAACTTTCCTTATATAGATGACATTTTTATAGTTCCAGAGTTAAGACTCACTTTCTTCTTCGTTTTCGGTAGACGTATCAGCGACGTTTCCAACGCTTGTATTGAGTAGTCGCTTGGCTTGAGAATCAACCTGAAAAAATGGTCATAATAACGCTTAGCAATGAAAACCTTACTAATTAGGTAAACTTTATATAAGCTGTTATCACGTTTGAACTTACCACTTCCCCAGGACTCAAAACGATTGCGGGGGTTCTCCAGCAAATGTGTGTAGCAAAATGTATGCATTCTGCTTGAGGCAACTGGGACATCACCGTTTCTTTTGACGCCTGTGGAAAACAATTGCACGGGTATATAGGTATAGGTACATTTATGGATTTTTCATCGTATATTTTTTCTATATTTATTATAGTCATCATTATCTTAACAATTGGCGGTTCTCGGAAAAATATAAGGTTTCTATGAGATAACACAGAAACCAAGTGAAACCGCAGGAAAAAGCTAGAATGCTAAATTTTAAAATGTTATTTACCTGATAGTCAGTAAGGGGTGTGACTCGCAGCATGTCTGCTACCAGTTCTGCTTCCTTGAGTTGCGCGTGCACTCCACTCCACTTGGATCCCACTCTTGGTGCGCCCACCACCAGGCAACGCATGCCCGTTTCAGCGTTATTGTTGGCTGCAGATGAAGGGCCTGCCACTGTAAAATGACGATAAGAGAGTGTAAGGTCGATTTACATAAGGTATGTTATGCATAGTTATTATCATACATGGTTATTTAGAAAAAGTGTACTAAGTTAAAAAAGGGTAGACAAGACCATCATTACAAGCAACTTTTACACGGAATACAAAAAAATGAACTGTCCCAAAACAAAATCGCAACTTAGAATCGATAATGTGGGTGAAATTGGAAAAATAGACGTATTTTTTCTTTAAATAATAAAACAAAAATTGATGAAGATATATAGCCCGTTAAAGTTCCGCGTGACGTCACGTGTCATACAAATGTATAGACTTTTGTGAGAGGCGTAACGTCACCAGCCCCACTCCCAAACTTTGACAAGGTTTACCTTTCCCATTTGTTGTTTGATTGACAAAAGAAAAAATATGTGTCCAGTATTTTAAATAACCTCACGGACTAATAAATTTCCCAGTCATCATGTTATTGCAGTAGGTACTTTGCTTACCGTGATCATGTTGCGTCTTCGGCTTCAGATGCCGCTGGTGCCGCAGCGGGCGCAGCGCCGGCGCGGCCAACAGCGCGTACCGCTCACACAGCGGCTCTGTTTCAGCCCCGCCGCGGAGCGCGCCCCACGGACACGCGTATAACGCGCCTTCTACTACCACGATCAACTCGCGACGACCACCGCAGCCTCGGCGCCCGTGGGATGCTATTATGCAATATACAATCTAAGGTGATTTAACAAGTATGAGATTCGAAAAGGAAAATCTGAGAAAATGTAAAAATGAAAACATTTTAAGCCATAACACATAAACTTCAAATAAAACTTACAACTTATACAAACAATAATTTGCCTTATGTATATAACAGTTCTACAAACGGATAAGGACCACAAATTCTGCACTAGTCTAGGCCTGTATCATGGAAATCTGATACGATTAGTCAAATCCTAAATCACGCTAATTTATGAAATCCGAACGCTTAGTCGAAACTGTAAAAACACAGGCGCTAAGCGGCTACTTTATTATTTAAGTCATTCCATGCGTAAATGTAAGGAATTGCACAATATGATATCATTTATTATTGACAGGTATAAAATGTTGTATTAAAACATGCAGTTAACCCTGTTCTTTCAACTTTTTCATAAAAATATCAAAAAACATAAACATTAAGTACTGTTGAAAAACTTGGCCCAACTTACCGTGATTGTTATTGCACGAAGCGGGCAGCAGATCTTCGAATGGCGCAAGCAACATTTGATAGAATGTGTTGAGGCACGGTGGGCCCTGCCAGGATGGCTGCTTCTTTCGTGGTATGTGGACACTGGATCTGTGCGCAAAAAGTTAGTTATTATTTGGTAAATTATCAACAAAAAGATACCCATTTTTATCATCACCATAATTTCCGCTATAATACATCTCCTGCTTGACGTAAGCCTTCCTAAATATTCTAACAGAACGGATTTGCAAATGACGCGACTAACATCAGCAGCTGGCGTCGCAGTTAGAGAATCTTGTGATAAAATCTTTTCTAAATGCGATGTGCCATTTCACAAAAGGTTTTAAAAAATATTAACTCAAATAGTGATATAAAATAAATAAAGGAAGGTAGCGTATAAATACGAAACTTACCTGGTGGATCCTTGAAGACTAGCCACGGAGCCAGCCACGGAGCCCCCGACTGAACCAACGCTGAACAAAGAACTCAAGGAATAGTTACTTGAATTCAGCAGATGATTGCGGCTCACCTACAAGTAAACCAAAAATGCCTATATTGACTATCACTAAATACAAGACTTACATAATCTAAAACTACATAAACTACTACGACATAACAAGCAATTGGATCATCCACATAACCTTGAAGTTCTAGACATAATCCAAATGCTTAAGCACTGCTAGTTGACAGCGCGCCCAGCATGCTGGCAGCATTGCCGTTTGCACGTTCAGCCAAAAAAACACCAGCATTTTGGTCACGCATCGCGTCCACCAGACGCTCAGAAAGACTATAAATAGTAAAGGTACTTTTACTCAATAGTAAACCACAAAATACTTAATAATTTAGATGTTGACACTGACCTCCATTTATACAAGTACTTGTATATATGGAGGTCAGTGGATGTTGATAATTACCTCCAAAAAGAAAGAGGCTACCGTTAGACTGCAAGTTTTATTTAGAATATATTTTAAATAAAGTACAAGACCTAGGCTGGCTAAATAAAGTACAAGAAAGGTACAAGACCAAAATACCGATTTAACATTTACAATTTAAAAACGGATTTCTGCAGCACTGACTATTTGGTAAAGAAAAACATCGAGAGAGATAGGTTTATGTTTTAAGTGAATCAATGAGCAATAGGACTGGCGTTATCGTTCCCCGAGGATAAGACTAGATTCTGAAGTAAACTATTAAAAGGCCGCCACAGTACGTTAAAGTTAAGTTTCAAGCTTACCATACGAGCAAGTCCGGTGTTCGGTCTCTCATCAGGGTCCCACTGGTCTTCGTCTCTCCTCTCTGCGGCTGATTTCAACCAAGCCGCCCATTCTCCAATACAACGCTCCAGTTTTCCTAGTCCATCTAAAAGAAAGCAGTTTTTGGTAAACACTATAATATAAAGGACGAGAACTTTAAATAGAACTGGTTCCGTCGTTAAAATGTTATTTTTAGGGAAAACGGAACGAGTCTTATACATAGCCATAAACATTCAGAATCAGAATCAGAATCAGAAATTTTTTATTGCATAAAACTGGTACAAAGGTGTTATAAATATTATAGTAGTAGGTATCACAGTACACATTATTTTTATAGAACAGCTGGAGTAAACCTGAGGGGTAAACAGTAGGTAGGTACAGTTCTCCTGAACAAAGTGACTTACTTGCTTAAAATTATTTTTATATTTTAGACATTTGACGTAGCAAATCAATAAAATTATTCTTTGTGAGTTACCGTTAGCAGGCTGTAAGTCATCAGGACCGATGTCGGGCAAACTGTTGTCGCTGTCTTCGGCTTCGTCCACGAGTGACACTTGATGGAACCTTAGGATACCTGACACATGAAAATAAAAGCTCTTAAAATAATTCAACATTTAAGAATAAATCATTTTAATATTTCAGAAGGTATGATAATCTAGTGGGAGTAGCGGGAGAATGAAAATGAAATCCCCAAGATTTAACGCTCACCTTAAAATCTTGGGTATTTCAATCTTGGTCTCGTATCAATGAGGTTTGTGGAATTTATGTACGAGTTTTTACATAGCTAGCTTTTTGGTGGAAGAAATATTCCGAATCAATCTAGATGCATTTGGAGAATAGGTAATTGAGTTGGCGGATGCGAATCTACCAATCCGTAACTGGAACAGAGTGGTGACCCAAAGATGCTATTCAGGGATTAATTAATTTATTATTGATGACACAGATACTACAAAATTCGAAACCGCATTAGTGAAACAACTGGCGGCCTTAACTTGACTCGATAAAAGTGATCTCTTCGAGGTGAGTCTAAGGGAACGTCGACTGTTTAAAAGCTGATACAGCACAATAAATCAAAGAGGTGCTATACCTTTATGTGGTTGCAACAACCAAGCATAGAGTCGTCCGGCAGCCAAACTGTAGTAGAGAACAGGAGCCTTCTGTTTGTTCACCACTTCTAGGACTTGCTCCACGTTGGCCGGCGTCCACGGTTCCGAGCGTTCCTTGATCGGCTCCTCTGGATTCCTAGATGGTAACATTGGGTTTAAAAATTAAGATCTCACTGGTATTCGTCATCATTGTTTCAGCTAAAGGATGTCCACTTTTGGACATAGGCTTCTCCTATAGATGTCTAGTAAGATCAGTTGCAAATGGCTTGCATCCAGCTCAATCTCTCGAATTCGTAAAAAATATTCAAAAATATTATTAGTATTTGGACATCGTCTTTGAAATAAAACGACCTATTCAGGTATTGAGTGCTAAATCAAGGTCAGACTGCCAAAGTTCAAATACTTAGGTATTCTGATCAAGTTACCTCTGAGCAGCGTGTAGTTCCAAGTTGGTTTGGCTCAAGATTCCAGATAAAGATTTATCAGTGACGGCATCTAAAGACCGGCAGCGTCCTCTCTCAGCCACCACTAGTGCTTCGGGGTGCCGACCTAGTTCTGTAATAAGTTTGATAAGTTTTACTGTGGGAAGAGTTCAAATCTCCGCTACGAGTAAATATTTTCTTTGGTTCAAATTCAGCTTCATTTATATCAATACTTTTTTGAGAGTTTTTT
The DNA here is from genome assembly GCA_949316475.1 of Hypomecis punctinalis. Taxonomy (NCBI): domain Eukaryota; kingdom Metazoa; phylum Arthropoda; class Insecta; order Lepidoptera; family Geometridae; genus Hypomecis; species Hypomecis punctinalis. The sequence goes on along the minus strand of OX438795.1, from coordinate 23,843,142 downwards.
AGTTGACTACGTATTGCGTTTTACTGTGGAAAAAGTTCTAATTCACCTTAATTTATTTCAATACTTTTATTGAGAGTTGTATTAGTTGAGTACGTAAAGCTGGAAACATACTATCGGACGTGGCTTGCGGACGCGACTGACAGCCGCGACTGATAGTATTTAGACTATGAAAGTACACTGAGCCGTGCACATTATCGGACATAAGTCGCGGACGTCACCTTCGGACGACCTTGAGCGTTCGGACGTCCGAGAGCGATCTGGCGCGCCGGATGTTTTAAGACTGTGCACATTGCTAAGTCGTGGCTGTCAGTCGCGTCCGTCAGCTGCGTCCGATAGTATGTTTCCGGCTTAAATGCGTTTTACTGTAGGAATAGTTTTAATTCAAATTAATTTATTTCAATACTTTTTTGTGAGCTTTTTAGTTGTCTATGTATTGTGTATGTATATGTACTTGTTATTTTTCTAGGATACGTATTGCGTTGCTGAAGTAAATTTCAGAGCTTATCAAACAACCCAGGACCAAGATTATATTATCAACGATTAATTCAACAGGGTTCACCAGAAAACCAGCGCTGGGTGTTCGGTATCTACCTGCGATCAGCATTAATGCTGAGGCGAGCCCTTTTCGACCTTTCTGTATTTGCTATTTCTCTTTCTTTATAGTTTTTGTGTACCTAATGTAATGTCTAAAAAACCTTTTTCATTTCATTCAACTTACCAACAAGCACTCTTTGTAGAGCGTGCTGAGTAGAAGTATAAAGAGCGGCCATTTTCTTGTCTCTGTGTTTGTCCGGGGTAGACTCTAGCACGGTGAGAGCAGCTTGGAGCTGATCCTTCGCTTCCTCCAGCTCGCCTGACGCCCACAGAGCGAAGCCGAGTCGGTGGCGCACTCGAGCCTAAAAAAATATGTGAAGTACAGATACAGAATGTGACAGACAATTTATTGACTCACTGTACCGTTGCTTGAAATTTAGAAACATGTTTCTGCAATAGTCAGAACTACAATGTAATTGTACTATTCTATCCATCAGCCGTAGGACGTCCATTGTTGGGCATAGGCCTCCCCCATGGGTTTCCAATAAGGCCCGTAAGCAGCGGCCTGCATCCAGTGCTTTCCTGCAATCTTTATTATATCGTCAGTCCACCTAGTCGGTAGTCAATAGGCGTGATGACTAAATAAATATAATTAGTCCGTCAGATAGACTATCAAAAAGTATTAGATATTTCTTTGGTCAATTAAACAAAAATTGATGAAGATACAGCGCGTCAAAGTTCCGCGTGACGTCACAAGTGCCATACAAATGTATAGACTTTTGTAAAAGAAGTGACGTCACAACCACCACCCCCAAAACTTTGACAAGGTTTATCTTTGTCATTTGTTGTTTAATTGACTAAAGAAAAAATACGTGTCCAATATTTTTTTAAATGTAACTCACGAACTAATTAAATTACTGAATTTTTACCCAGTCATCGTGTCTATTGTACTATTGGTAGACCTGATTAAGAAGATTTGCTAATGCTTGGAAATTAGAGTTATTTTAAAACGGAATTGAACGATATTAGTGTCGCGTCCGTTTAATGTTACTATTGGCACAAGATTTGATAATCTGTGGATCTTGTACTAAGATGCAAGTACCTACATTGTACAATGTACGTACTTGCATCTTAGTAGAATAAGTTTGCATGGAGTCCTGTTAGACAGTAAGTAGGTAGCGCTACTGAGTAAAATAGGTTACAGCTACATCGTATACGTTGATATATTCACAGAAGTTAAAGCCACGTTTCCGGCAGCAATAGGAACCGCGGTAAGGACAGTATAAACGCCTAGTCGGATAAAAGATATGTGGTTACCTCCTCGTCGGCGTCGGCGAGAGACTCGGTGGCGGCGAGTGCCTGGCGTAGGTAAGAGACGGCGCTGCCACAAGCGCCCATAGCTAAGTGCGCGCGCCCCAGCTCAGCTAGCGCCTGTGCCCGACCACGGGCATCACCTGGCATATAGTAAAAAGGTAAGTAAATAAAGCCTGTACGTGCAGTGCAGAGTCTTATGATTCATTGTGAAAAAACGTTTTTACAGTGATAAAAAAACATTTCACAAAAGTCAGAGCTGAGTGGTTTCTGAAAAAATATATAGGAGTTTGTGTATAAAATACCTGCGGCAGTAGCGTGTCGCAATCTAGACTCGTGCCAGCGCGCTGCTTCTGCCTGCGCTCCCATCGACGCATGCGCCACACCCAGCCCGCCGCACGCTCGTGCCTACAAAAAAATATAAAATTCATAAAATAGAATGTCATGGGTATCGTCATTATATTAGCCGTATAACATCCATGGCTAGATATAGACCTCCCCTAAAATAAATAAATGACACCGGTTGGACGCGATTTGAATTCAATGTCTTTCTGCTAGGCTGTAATTACTAGTTTGTCTTATAATCATCTCATCGGAGGACGCCTTATTTACGATGCATTTGCAGGTGTGCTGGTGTATGTGCCCGTTGGTCATAGGTTTTTCCCGACCACTATCACTAAAATTTATTCATTCGCTGGATTATATTGGTCAGTAACTACTTCAGTTCGTTTGCGGATCGCGGGAAAACCTCCAATGACCGTAGAATAAGGATAATTCCAATAAAATTTCATTGTGATGTCTTCAAATTGTGGTCTTACACATGTAGAGTCTACAGAAACGCACCTGGAGGTGTGTGAGACCCAATCGATGTGCCAGCTCCAGCTCAGCTCGGTGATGCCTGATGGCGGCAGCGTGGTCCCCTAGTGCGTGCTGAGCCACTCCCAATGAATGACATGCTTCAGCTTCCATGATCTGGTTGTTCAGTTCCCTAGAACAAAGGAATAATAACATTTAAATGCTAGATTCGACACATCTGATTCCTTACTTGGCAATGTTTTTCCGATGATCCAGACAGATAACGGCCTGTTTTAAGTTCCATGAGATCTGTGCGCGGAACGCCTAGTTCGCCGAACGCCCGAGCTTTGGCATTCAGTAGATTTAGTACTCACTTAGCAATGTTTTTCTGATGATCCAGGCAAAGAACAGCCTGCTCCAAGTTATTGAGAGCTATGTGCAGAGCGCCGAGCTCGCCGTACGCCTGAGCTTTAGCTTCCGGGACTCCAAGCTCGTGAGACACCACTAGCCTTTTCTCCAGACAGACTAGAGCTTGTTGAAGATTTCCAACGGACCTGAAATATTAAGTTAGATAAGTTATTTGGGGATTCCCAAAGATTGTCAAACAATAAAGAAGGCTCTCAGAGAAGGTTTCTCAGTTTACAAGCTTGTTCGCTTTGTTTTTCCTTTATTGTAATTTATAAAAAAAAATCTTTTGAGAATGTGAACTGCTTGCACTGGGCCAGATTAGTGGACATGGCCTAATAATTATACGCAACAACGGTCACTTGTTGTCGTAAGTGCTATCTTAAAGACGATCTCAAGATCAAAGTGGTATGTTATACCTACTTTTGACCGCCAATTAGAAGTTACCTATTAATACTTGACCGGCATTTCCGGGCGCCAGCGATGTCTATAATCAAGTAGTCGTCAAAAAACCTGGCTTCACTATATGGAAATGAAAAAAAATATGGCGTTGCAGTCAAAAGGTTAACCTTTTGAACGCCACGTATAGACTGGTAGAAAGAGATTCATAAAATAATCTTGAAAAGATGGTCATCAAATTTTTAATTCTAAAGATCTCATTATTACTCTTCAAGGTCATATAAACGAAAATAAAAAAAAAACAGCCTATATACTAACTTGTGACTTAGCCCTAGTCCACGATATGCTCTCTCCTGCTCCCTCGCATTGTCTAACTTCAGAGCCGAAGCGAGATGCTGTTCGTGGTACTTGACCGCCTCATCAGGATCCCCCAGGGCGTCATAGCAGTCTCCTAGGGAGCCTAGCGCTCGGGCCTTGTCCAGTTGGCACGTTGGTGTGTTCACCCGTTCTAAGATGGCCAGTTGCTACAAGAAAAAATAGTAATTTGGTTGGGTTGAATAATGATTGTAGATCTAATAATATCTTGATTAAAGAAATTAAAATTAGCAACAAAATCATCGTCATGGTCAAGCGAATGAACAAGCTGAAGTGGCAATAGCTAAGGCAAGTACGCAAACTGCGTAGCAATATAGTAAAAATCCGTTAATCCCCTGTGCTTATGCTGCTTGGCATGACTAGTAGTGAATCGTACTTCAAAGTTTAAATTTTAAATAAAAAGCACACTCCAGAAAGTAAACCCACGCCAGAAAGTCATTGTGTGTGTCAGTCATTAAGTGTTTTTGTGTTGTATAATCATACCTGTTCTAGATATCCGATAGCATCTTCGTAATGGCCCATGTTAAGTTTGGCAATACCCAAATTACCGTACGCTTGCGCTTCCAGAGCACAATCTTGTAGTTCTTGGGCTCTTTCCAGTTGTTCCTGAAAATAAACAATTTATAAGTTTCCAATAGGTACCTTAAAATGACACAAATTACCTTTTAATAAAGGCGTTATAAATATGCTCCAAGTAGTTCAACGAGCTCGAACACGAGTAGGCTCAAAGTCTCTCTGTGAAATCAAATGAAATGAAGAGATCCGTAGAATAACCAAAGTAATCGATATACCTCAGGAAATTGACAAGTTGAAATGGCAGTGGTCAGGGCACATTCAACGGAGGACTGATAATCGAAAGGATCACAAAGTTCTCGAATAGAGACCACCCGGAAAGCGCAGCGTAGGGCATCTACCCATAAAGTGAAAAGACGACTATAGTTAAAATCGGGCTGGACGCAAGCTGCTTCCAACCGGTTTTATTATAGATCCATTGAGGAGGCCACCCTGTGGCTGATGGATATCCACCCGTCTCAATTCCTTCTCTTTTAAACCGAATGTAATGTATTATAATGAATGTGGAAAGCTTTGCCTGAGTCTGTCTTCCCGCTAAAGTACAACGTAGGTGTCTTCAAATGCCGAATAAATGGGTATCTTCTAGGTAAGCGTGTTACACCACAGTGTGTAGTCAAACGCAAACCAATATAAATAAATATTACTCAGTCACCAACTTTTAACTTGTACACATTCTACTTACTCTGTAACACCTGGCTGCGTGAGAGTAGTGTCCTAAAGCCATGTGAACAGCCCCGAGATGCGAGTGTGCTCGGGCTTCGCCCGCTGAGTCGCCCGCTTCTTGACGCAAAGTTAGTTCCTGAAGAAAAACAACGAAATCTTACATCAAACACCAAGATGGAACAATTTTGAACAGTTTTTAATTCATTATTTGTAAACTTCCTAAAATTAAAATCCCACAATCGATATCGAACCATAAGAAGAAATTTGTGGAATGTTATGACTTCTAAATAAGATAAAATTCAGATGAGCAATAAATCTTATATTTTTGTACCTGAGTATGGTGTCCCAAAGCCGCGTCAAGTCTTCTTTGTAGTCTCCGTGCCAGCCCAAGAGCACCGCAGGCCGCAGCTTCCAAGGATCGATCACGAGCCTGAAAATATAAACACGGATTACTGTACTGTACTAGCTTTCCAGCTGCCGGGATCCAGTGGATAGCCGTGGTAGTCCAGTGGTAGTGACACTCGCCTTACAATCGTGAGGGCGTGGGTTCAAATCCCAATCCCGTACCTATGAGTTCTTTGGAATTTATGGACGGTTCTCACACCACTGGCTTTTCGGTGAAGGAAAAACATCACGAAGAAACCTGTATTTGTCCGTAGAAGAAATACGATAGCGAATGTGAATCCACCAACCCGCACTGGGCCAGCGTGCTGGATATGGCCCAATGACCCTTCGTAGGCATGCCTGCATTCTGCAGTGGACTATTAAAAGGCTGGTACTACTAACTATGCTATACTATACTAGCTTTGGGCCATATCCACCGCGCTGGCTCAGAGCGGGATGAACACGGGATTATCTATCCTAGAAATCTAATTCTGTCTGTAATCCATAAGATAATCCAAACTACAGATAAATATATATATATATCTGCATGCCCTGTACTAAGCCGAAAGAGAGTGATTAAAAACAACTTTTACTATGGGACCTACCCGGAATTCGAGAAAAAATCGGCTCTTCCATATGAAATTGCAACTCGAAATCGACAAAATGTATGAGAAACTTGTATTCTTTCTCGTTTTCCGGATTGGCCCCATAGCAAATGTTGTTCATAGTGATGATATGAACCTCCATTCGGCTTAGTATACCAGTTCTGAATAACCTTGCATTAGTTATTAGCTTTAGCTATCTTCATGTCATCTATCGTTACCTGTCTCGCAAACCCCAATTGCCGCTGATACATCTTCACAGCTTCTTCCACATCTCCCATCTTGATCAGAACGTCTCCAATGTTCCCTAAAGCTCTGAACTTGCCCTGCAAGTGCTGAGTCATATGGGCAATAGTTAGGAAGCACTTTTGGCATTCTAATGCGGTTTCTAAGTTCCCAAGGGCAAGGTGCGCCAAGCCAAGGTTGCAGTACGCACGGCCCATGTTCATTTTGTCTTGGAGGTCTTTGGCTAGTGAGAGGTCTTGGTCGTAGTATCTGAGAACAATATTGATTTAGATCAATAAATTTATTCCTTTTGAGAAGACATGGTGCAGAGCTGAAATTTTGATCTGATTGGCAACAAATTCGTTACATTATTTTGTGTGCCCAATTACTACAGTTAAATATTGCTACGTAAGCATTTCTTTTGATTACTTTTAAAACTAAGATTTCACAAGTTAATCTGCACTAAGTAAGTTTAAAAACTTATGCGTCAGCGACTTAAATTAGGACACCTTGTTATGGTTTGAGTAAACTCCTGCCCGCCTGCATAAAGATACCTCGAAACAGGAAACAGAAGTTCTTGTTTTAGAAAAAAAATCCATTACTATTGATATTTACCTGACCGCCTCCCGATAATTCCCCAAGCAATAATGGGCGTATCCCAGGAAATGACACGCCTTGGCCTCTGCGTTGACATCTCCCAACTCCTGCGACAGCATGAGATGCTGCACGTAATAAGTCACGGCTTGAGCGAATTCGCCGCGCGACGAGAGGCAGTTGCCGAGGTTGAGGAGTGCGCACGCTTCGCCTGCCGCGTCTTTTAACTCTCGCGCGATTTCTGGAACAAAATATGGATTTATGATTAGTGATAGTGGTAGCCTTCGAGCTCAGACTCCTCCTTCAATATCGTCAGCTCTTGCTTGAGGTACTTGATGCCTTGTTGATAGAAGCTATATAGATGACTAATAGGCTTTACGGTATGCTATATGTAAATTGTTAACTAGATGAGCCCTATGATGGGACGGGGGTATATTGTGTGCCCTCAAAGCCTGATAGGCGATTGCCAAGTTCCCATGAGTGGAAGCTTCGGAGCTCCAATCATGGACCTCCTTGGATATTGTCAGCTTTTTTATGGTACTTCATATTTTTTTTATTGAAGTTTCAACTTGACTGCTTTTAGCGTTCAAAACAAAGTTCTGTTCTTACCTAAATGGGCTCTATAATGGAACAGAGCCATATCATGCGCCCCCAAAGCCTGGTAAGCGACAGCCAGGTTCCCATGAGTGGAAGCCTCGGAACTTCGGTCGTGAACTTCCTTGGATATCGTCAGCTCTTGCTTGTGGTACTTGATGGCTTGCTCATAAAACCCCGCCGCTGAATATGCGTTGCCAATGTTGCCGTATGCTCGACCCATACCCGCTTTATCCTGTAAATGAAAATTTTATTTTTGATAAAATTGTATATTATGGTAGGTACATGTTATTACGGGGTTACGATGTTTTATAGGTACATTAATTTATATGTAACTACTAATGAACACGATCTTTTTTGTATAGAAACTTTTTTAAGAACAAAGCAACTCAACCGATAATATTAAAAAAAAACTCTATAACTCACTTGTGAATAATAGCAATGAAAAAGTCACAGTTTGATTACAGGTGTCATTATGTGCCTGATTGCGGTGAAATTAGAGCCACTTTTAAAGCAAATGTGTTGAAAAAGTATTTTCACAAACAGTTATAGGTCCACCAAGGATGTTTCATCAGTCAAACTATCAATCAGTTTGACTATAATATTAAGTTTAGCTTTTTGATCACTAGCAGTGCATAAGCAACAAGTTAAAAAAAATATTTCGGAAAAAAGTTTGACGAAACGCTGTGAGAGAACGATTATTCAATCATTGCAGGCATGCAAACCGTTCCTCAGGTTGCACCATCACACTATCTTGAATTCTTGATATTAGTTCTAGATTGAAATCAATGGCTTAACGCCACAGTATATCAAATAGTTACTAATACTTACTCAAGCAAATACAGTGTCTTCACAAGTTTACTTTTGGTTTGCGTGATTTCACGCTTCATGCGTACGGCGACATGCAATGGGAACTCATAATTGTAATATAATCGGTGAAACCCAGGAAGATAATGCTTTTCCCACTACTTAACATTGTATGGCATGCAAATCAAACTGCAAGGGACAACTTGGGACAATATACAAGGGATATTAGAGCTCTAATTAGACTATAGTTATAAGACACATTTTAAGAATTTAATTGCTGACTAAGGAAAAAACATTGTAGAGTTACTTATAGGAGGACAGGACTTATATGCGCTTGACCTAATTCAGCCTGATCTTAAGATTTAACATGCTTATTGCTTACCTTACCTCAGATTACCTATATTATGTTGCTTTGCGAAATGCAAAGATTAAAAGAGGTGCATTTACCCATCTTTATAAGCAACGTTTACTGAGGGACCAGCCCAGAAATCGCGATCAGCTGTATCACAAAAATGTTTATTTTACTGAACTTTGACTCTTGACAAAAAACAAATTATATTATGGAACACCAGATATTTTTGCGTACATCTCTGTACTTACGTAAAGTCAAATTCTTTTTTTATATAGATTTGTTACACTCCACAGACACCTGGGTCTGTCCCCTTTATTACATGCATTATCAAATTTTATGATTGAACAAAAAGTGAAGTCAAGTTACTTACTTGTAGTTGTCTAGCAATAGAAAGATGAGCCTGATGTAACTTAAGAGCGGCGTCATGTTCTCCCAGCAGTTGGTAAACGATGCCCAGGTTTGAACACGCTCTTCCTTCACCAACCTGGAATCAACAAACAATAACTCTTGAAGACATTATTCTTCTTCTTCGTCGTTATGCTCTTGAAAGAGCGGTCGTCACGTAGTATTTATAGCAAGGGCAGATATAATGACTACCCCAGTGGCCTAGTAGTGACCCTGAATCCTGGGCCAAAGAGGCGTGGGTTCTCTTCCCATCCATGGCAAATATTTATGTGATGAACATAAGTCTTTCCTCTGTGTCTGGATGTTATTATCTATATGAGTATCTATTTAAAAATATGTTTATGTAGTGTATCAGTCTCTGGCAGCTATATTACAAGCTTTACTTAGTTTGGGGTCAGATACCGTGTGTAAGATTTCCTATAGTATTTATATATTTTATTTATTTATAATACGGCTCGCGATGTCTCCAATTGTGTTGAAGCCATATTGAAGTCATCAATAAAGGTTGTATATTTGGAGACCTAGCTCTAGTGTCGCCACCTGGAATGAACTGGCTTTTGTTAAACGAAACGGTTAAAATAATCGCAATGACATCCGACAACGTTATATCCAAGCCAGGGCAGCACTTCGTTATCATACGTCCGAAAACTGACCGTATTGACTATTGCTTAATTTTGGTATTCACATAATATATATTTAATAGCAACCTAAAAAGCGTTCTCCCTATCGAATGCCTAAAGTAAAAAAGAAACAGAAATAGTCTAAATGGCTATTATTATTACGATGGCGCCTTCATAATTGGGCCTCATGTCAACCTAGGCTTGCTATGTGATTGCTGCAAAGTTATCAATGAATTGTTCAGTACATAAGTACCTAGTGCAGTTTGAGAAGTACGTAGTTTTGTTTTCTTAAGACGAATGATGAGTGACGAGGAAATTGAGAAATAGGTATTTGGACTAAACTATTGCCGTCGCGATGCGCCCAAACCAGGGAGCTTCAATGTGTGTGGTGATGCAATTGTATTTGTGTGCGTACTGCGCTGGAACTCTCCCCGCACCCTACCTGCGCCCCAACGAACTCGCTGGCCGACCGATATTTTATTTTTGAATTGTAGCAAAATATGATATTACGTAGAGTGCGCGCAAGATAACTCTGCGCGCGAGTCGTGGCGCCACGTACGTTATATCACTAGTATTATGTATTCCCTGGCAGCATTGAATTGGTTCCTGATTTTAGCCGTACGTAGAACTATCTTGCGCGTATGATTCGTATGCTCTGGTTACCTAGCATGTATGGCGGATAGGCGATAGCAAACAAAAATATCCCTGCTAAAGATTATTTATTTTTCTGCCATTAGGAAGTTACATTATTACCTACTACTACATAATACGAAAGGTTTCATACCGTATGGGAGCCAATTATTTCGATTCAATTATTTATTTTTAAAATTTATATACATTATACATGTAATATTATACTGAATATTTCAAGCATCTACCTGTTGTGTTTATTAATAATAATCGTGCGAAAAATCACGTCCGTTGTATGGTATGAAAAAATATTTATTTAATTCTATTTTTTGACTGACGAAACGGAGGAGGTACTCAATTCGACGCGTATATTTTTTATGTATAACACATCATCTTGGAGGATTTAGCTACTGGAGAAGAATTCAGCGCGCGTACCCCTCTGTCATGGTATGAGAATTATAGTACCTACGTGTAAACGAGACGCCAGACATTTTATTAGACAGTTTTAGACTTAAGCGTGTAAGCAATAAGGGCGAAAATGTATTATCAGCAACTGGGCTGCATTGTTCTCGCTCGCTCTGCTACATGAACCCGTCACCCGTTAACGTTTCGACTTTATCTCCATAATATGTTTTAAGTCGAAACTTCAGTGAACACCTCCTCCCCCGCACCTCCCGTAAAGCTGACAGAATGTAGCGAATGCGAATCTTGGTGCGTTTCTAGTCCGGATATAAAACGTCCCTGCACATCATAGTAATACAAGATAAAACATCCACAATTATTATTAGATTAAATAATTTAAAGCACTTCTAATTAAACTTTTTGCAAAACTCAGCGGATTGGCAAGTTAAAATGACAGAGGGCAAGGCACATAGTTCAATGAACGCATAGCCGATGGGGCTGTTTTCTCGAATGGATCTCACGTACTGGCAAGCGTAGAACGTTTTTTGCTTAGGTGGACTAAGGATAGATTTATGTTACAGTTATAATACATTTTTAGAGAGCACGTGATTTTCCTAATTAGCACTATTATTTCGTCTTAGACGCAATTAATGAAGTAGTAGGTATAATGGCTCATAGTTCTAAGTAAAGTTCAATTTTACGAATGCCCAATTCTATGAATGGCTAATTCTAAAAATGCTCAATTCTTAAAATGGTAAAATAATTTTATATGGGAAAATCACATTTTCATTTAAAAATCATCGGTAATTAAAGCACAATCGCTTTAGGGCAAAGTTAGTAGATTTAAAAAGAACAACTTTTACTATTGAAGCAACTAACTTCAAATTGGCGATAAAAACTAGCTGTTCCGTTCACTTTGTCCATTTTCAACGGACTTTTTCTATAGTTGGTTGATATAGTTGATATTATGGTTGATTTTTTTGCGGATTCAGCTCTGGTTGGTATTTATCTTGATGTACTGAACTCGCCAAAGGAGGTTTATATTTTAGGTACCGGTAATATGAAATGTAAAATACGTTTATTACTTCGAACTGTGTACATAGAGGTGGTACAATAAAATTTAAGACACAACAGTTTGCCCTAACAGACATGCAACTTGTTAATTTGAGACTTGGCTAATCTCAAAATTTTGAAAAGATTGAAAAGCTACTTATAACACTAAATGAAAAAAACATTTTTAGGAGACACTAAATAAGCTAACATTTATACAATTTTATTAGTGATGACACACAAAATGAATACACAATCATATAGAAACACTAAAAATAATATTTACACAAGATTAGACACACTTATGTTTTAAAAATAAAGTTTTTTTTACTTTCAGACACTATGCAGGTACTTTAATAATATATACATCTACAACTCGACCTTAACAAATATGTAATCATAATTAAGTATGACACAAAAATCTATATACACATGTGATCATAATTATCAGTCAGAATTTGTACATTCATAATATTAGTTCATGCTATAGAAGGTATTTTCGGCCAGCCATTTATTAAGCAATTTTTTTTGTTTCCATCTAAAGATTTTATGTAAAGAGGTAGACTGTTGTACACTTTTATGGCTGTACTAGCTTAAAACCCGCGGCTTCACCCGCGTTGTCTTAGTACATAGGTACTAAGACAACGAGAGACTTCTTCCTGAGACTCAGAGTAGGGCTGGAGCGGCGGCCAATTCGGCTGAGCAGCACAAGCGGCGCAAATATGCTAACCTCGGCAGTGGTTACATATTTGAGCCATTTGGAGTTGAGACTTTGGGTCCGTGGGGGCCGGGAGCTCATCTCGTTTTCAAAAGTCTTTCTGAGCGTCTGGTGGACGCGACGCGTGACCAAAATGCTGGTGTTTATTTGGCTCAACGTATAAGCATTGCCATTCAGCGTGGCAATGCTGCCAGCATGCTGGGCACGCTGCCAACTGGCAGTGGGCTTGAGCACTTGGATTATCTTTAGACTTTCAAGGGTCTGTGGATGATCCAATTGCTTTCTATGTAGTAGTAATGTAGTATTGTCATAGGTACTTACTTAAAATGAAAATAGCCCGCGGTTTGATCTACGATGTCTTTGTACATGCTTATAATAATATCTAAAAGTCCGCGATTTGGCCCGCGTTGTCTTAATACTTGCTTAAAATTACTTGCAAGGATAATGCCCACGGTTTGGTCAAAATTGTAACAGTATTTGCCTATAATGATAATAGGTCACGATTTGGCCCGCGTATTGTAAGTACTTGCTTAAGATGGTTAGTTATAGCACGCAGCATGGACTGCGATGTCTTAATACTTGCTTAAAATTATAAAAGCTCGCCGTTTGGCCTGCATTGTCGTATTACTTACAATGATAATAGCTCATGGTCTGGCCCGTATTGTCTTAGTACTTGCTCAAAATGATAATAGCCCGAGGTTTAGCTCGCGTTGTGTTAATAATTAGGTACTTACAATGATAATAACCCACAGTTTAGCCCACGTTGTTTTAATACTTACTTGATTAAAGTAACAGCCCGCGGTTCAACTCGCGTTATCTTGGCATTTGCTTATAATAATATCTAATAGTTCGCGGTCTGGCCCGTGTTGTCTTAATAAATCCTTCAAATTATAATAGCATACCGTTACCCTGCGTTTTTGTATTACTTGTAATGATAATAGCCCACGGTCTGGCCCACGTTATTTTCGTAACTGCTTAAAATGATAAAAACCCACAGTTAGGCCCGCATTTTCTTGGCACTTACTTAAAATAATAGTAGCTCGTGGCTAAGCCCGCATTAGGCTCGATTATGAAGTCGCTATCGTAATTATAATAGCTAATTATCATAATTATATCTGTTTCTTTTTCACTTTAAGCATTCGATAGAGAGAACACTTTTTATGTTGTTATTATATTTAACATGGCGTCTTCATAACTGAGCCTATTATCGTATTACTTGCAAAATAATGCCCACGGTTTAGCCTGAATTGTCTCAGTATTTGGTTATTAAATTTACTTGTATCTAAAGCTTATTACGGAGTACGTGAATTTTTGGATGACAAATTGCCGAATTTCTGAAATTAACTCAATAATAAATAAATATGTAAAATAAATATTGGGGGACATCTCACACACGGTCTCTGATCCCAAACTAAGCAAGGTTTGTGATTTGGCTGGCAGAGACTGATATACTACATATAAATGTACCTGTAGGTTGACTGGCAGATAATGCTGCTTAGCGTTAAGTCCTCCTTTTGTACAAATGGTGTGCAAGAAAGTGTTAAACAAATAAATAAAAATACATTAATAACATCCAGACACAGAGCAAACACATATGAACATCAAATAAATATTTCCCCTGGCAATCGAACCCACGCCTCTTTGACCCAGGAGTCAGGGTCACAAACCACTGAGCCACCGAGGGAGCCAATAATAATAATTGTATGAGTAACTATGTAAGAAATTTCACTTTTCATTGCTGAAAAACATTGAGACAACCTGTACGTACGTAGAAAAAATCAATATCCTATGTGAATTCAGCAACCCGTGCTCGACCGGCGTGATGAATATGGCGCAATTACCCTTCGCGGATAGGCCTGTTTTCAGTCATCCATCAGCCGAAGGACGTCCACTGCTGGACATAAGCCTCCCCTATGGATCTCCAATAAGACCGGTTGGAAGTGGCTTGCATCCAGCGCGATCCTGCGGTCTTAAGTCATCCGTCCACCTTGTGGGTGGATGTCCTACGCTGCGCTTGCCGGTACATGGTCTCCACTCGAGAACTTTTCGACCCCAACGGTCATCAGCCCTCCGCGCTATGTGCCCTGCCCATTGCCATTTCAACTTGGCAATCCATTTGGCTATGTAGGTAACTTTGGTTCTTCTACGGATCTCCTCATTAATGATTCGATCTCGCAGAGAGACTCCGAGCATAGCCTTCTTCATAGCTCGTTGGGCTACTTGAAACTTACTAATAAGGCCCATAGTGAGAGACCACGTTTCTGTGCCATAAGTCATCACTGGCAACACACACTGGTCGAAAACTTTCGACTTGAGGCACTGAGGTATGTCGCACGAGAAGACACTACGCGCTTTTCCGAACGTTGCCCAGCCGAGTTGAATTCGGCAATTGGCCTCTTTGTTGAAGTCGGACCTACCTAACTGGACTACTTGTCCTAGGTAGACGTACGAGTCAACGACTTCAAGAACCGAGTTTCCAACAGAAATCGGGGTGGGTAAAACATGGGAATTACACATGACTTTCGTCTTGTCCATGTTCATCTTAAGACCCACCTGTTTCTATTATCCGTAGTGCTATCCGTAGTACCTATTTTCAGTAGTGCACTATTAACCCGCCGTTTGTGACGTCAATTTGTCTTACATCGTTTGTGACCCCGGTGTCACGCACCGGGTTTTTAAAGCACAATATTTTTTTACTTAGGCCACCATAAAAACACATGTTTTTTCTATTGTCTAACATATTGTTATTCATTAGGTCTCATAGAGACAAAAATGAAATGCCTAAAATTAGCCATTTTTGAACCATGTCATTCAATCATTATAATTTTTTTAAAAACATATCATTATCGAGTTTTTTTAACTTTATCAGAGATATGATGAAGTATTCTCAAGATAATAAACAAATACAGTATCGTTGTCATATAATTATTTTTTTTAATCATTCCTCAATTGTGCAGTATTTTTCAACGGTCAATTTCTTTTCAAAGATTTAGTTACACGCTCAAGATACAAACAGATGTTGCAGATTTGTATTTTGAATAGTAAAACAATTTAAGGAATATTTTAATCTCGATTAGAGTCTGCTGACCGGTAAGTATAGCAAAGGAAACCCACCCAAAGACCAGCAGAGTAGATGAGATAGTGCTTAAAAACACGATGTTTGCAAACTGTTTCAAAGTAATGGTTCTTTTGGAAACTAATATTTTATGAGTCTTAAATAGAGACTAGAAGCTCGAAAACATAGCGTAGGATATTTACTTTTAGTGTAGAAAAATAATAAAAATGCTAGAACACGCAGCCTGGAAAATGTTTTCATCTGGTCCTACTGTTGTTCGGTTTATTGGACTTAGTTCACCAGAGGATCTTTTAAGACAAAAGTGATGATGATGAAGATGATGATAATAATTAGTTTTAAGTGTCCTCTGTACCTGTAACCAGTTTTAAATTAACCTGCAGTCTCATGAGATTTTCATTGTTAATTTTGCATAGTGAATGTATTTCAGAAGATATTTAAAAAAAAATTGCTAAAACCAACTAAAATCCTTTTGGATCATATAAATACACAATAAAACAATTAAAGGTAATAAAAGCAATTAAGTGATCTGTGCAAAACATTGAAAATTAAAAATAATGCTATGTTCATTTGACTTACGTGGTTTGTTACCCCGGTCTCAGGCACCGGATGAACGCCAAAAGTCCAACTTCTACTATTCCATTATTATTGCCAGTTTGCTCAGTGGTGAGAATCGTAAAATTAGGCAGCTACTCGAAATTCCAGCTCAAATCGATCAAGGATTAAAAAGTTATTCGACTTTTTCTGTCCACCCGGTCTCTGAGACATATAGGTCACAAACTGCGGGTTAATTAAGGCCGGTACAGGTATTCGACATGTTTCATTAAGTCATTAGAAATTTAATTTTCCAGGCAAATGAAAAAATGGCACACAAGTCGTAATTCTAGTCAGGCATGTTCTAGGATGCTATTATACTCATAATTTGATTAACTTTTACAATGGTACCAACCCCAAAAAGCACGTGAATAAAATCAGCTGTTCAACACAAAAAGTTCATCGACCCGCGACAAAATGTATGGAAAATGTAGGTAATTTTCGCTTGTCAGGGTTGATCCCATAGTAAAATACCTATATTGATCCATATGTGCGCTAAGTTTAAGACTATATTATGGCACACAAAATAAAAAAAATCGTAAACTTTTGGGGACCCATTTTGCTCCATTTAAAGATAAACTATCATTATCATAATCCTATTCTAGATACTACATTATTTAAAAAAGCTCATTGAAGTTTTGGGACGTATCTGATCCCTAAGGATTTTTTTAAGGAATATTCAGAAAAACAGGTATAGCCATATTTTTTATTTAGTCTCAAAAGCATCTATACAAAGTTTCATGTCAATCGGTACAGGGAATAAGAAGTTACATGCAAACAAAAAGGGCCCGTTTTACCCCGTAAGTTAGAGTTGGGTACGTTTTTCATCCTAAGTGCTTCATTATGTCGTACGATGTACGTATATTCCAAATTTCAAGCTCATATCTTCAGCGGTTTGGGCTGTAGCCTAAACTTATTAATTTTGCGTATCCCTAAGGAACCTTATAAATTTTCCTGGATTTTATTAGTTCCTGTATTAAAACATGCTGTGTACTTCCTTCATACCAATTTTCAACCATAACCGTTCAGCTGGTTCGATGTAATTGACGCTTTTTTCACCAACTTTGGGACCTTATTTGACCTCTTAGATGAGGAAAATTCGGAAAAACAGGAAAAAACGTAACTTTTATTTTGTTTGAAAAGCACGTATACAAAGTTTCAAGTCAATCGTTACAGGGAATAAAAAGTTACATACAAACGAAAAGGGCCCGTTTTACCCCCTTAGAGGTCGAAAGTTCAAAATTTTCGTCCTTAGTGCTCCATTACGTCGTTCAATGTACCTACATTCCAAATTTCAAGCTCATATCTTAAGCGGTTTGGGCTGTAGGCTGTCTGTCAGTCAGTCACTCAGGGAAGCCTTTTATATAATAGATTAAATGACCTTCGATGATACAAAGTATTATTTACTTTTCTACACGAATGTTGAATTTATGTTTAGGACGTAAAATATGCGATCTAGCTGATTTATTATCAAAAAAGGAGTTTTGGTTATTTTTAACAATTAAGTAAGATTTTTTTTAGGAAATTCTTAATTGAATATGTTTCCATTTTGGAAATTGGGCATACCCAAAACTAACCATTGTGAGAATTGGGCATTCGCAGAATTGAGCATTCCCGTATTAATTGGGCATTATGAGAATTGATCATTCTGCGCCTAAACTATTTAGATGTCTGCCGATACAACACGATATAATGTATATACAACAGGACTTATTGCAGCGACTACACAGAATTGTGTAGTCGCTGCAATAAGTCGCAGTAACTTTCTTCAAAAGTAACAAACATACATCGGTTAAATTACAAGATTTGAAAAATTTACCAATACTTTTAATAAACATCGATATCGGTGGACATCACTGGAGCATCGACAAAAATTTCGACTATTACTACATCCCTAGTGCTTGTGTACGTATAAGTTTGAACCTCCCTCACCTCAACCCTACCTCCGCATCGTGCGATAGGGACAATTGCAGCTCAGAGCGATTAATACCTACAAAAATCTTAGCGAGACAACGTTTCGTATTACGCTGTTTTTTTCATCAAAAACTAAATGAATCAAGTATTTATTTATATCAAAATTTTAAAAAAACATGTGATTATGACTTTGTCATTTCATATTTTGTTAGATATTAATAAGTCTATTCTGGTGGGTCTTTAAAGACGTCGGTAAAAATGGTGAATTTTTTTGTGACTTTGAAGGATCATATTTTGCCTGATAATTAATTTATCAAGATAAAGAAAAGACATGGTAGTTTAAACAGCTCAATTTAATTTTATGGCAAAAAATTGTAACTCTAAAAGCATTTTTCAGGAAGAAAACAGCGTAATACGTTTGTATGAAAAATTACAGACCACCTTCGGCCTTAAAAAGAAATTATATTACTTACCTTGTCTCGTGCTGCTAATGCTACGTCTAGTTGCCTTTCATGCCACTTTTTCGCCTGCGCGTAGTCACCAGCACACCTGAAAGTAAAAATTTCTCGTGCCAATGGGAAAACCAAAAAATGTTTCATTTACCGTTGTTAAAACAGTTTTTATTTTACTTTAATTAGTTTAGTGGTCTAATTTTTACCTTATTTGTACGGCAAAAAATTGTTTGTGAATTAGAAAATTCGGAATAAAATTTATATGCCAGCTAAATTTATTTGACCGATGAATCTGTTCTGGGTCAGGGTGTTGGTTGTTTTTGTCTTTGGGCAATCTTTCCCCGATAGAATAAAATGTAGTTTCTATTCTGTAGTGAGCAGCTGTGAGTATGAAACATTATTCATTTCATTATTTGCTTACCGAGCTGCATGTCCCAATCCAGCGTATGCTCTGGCTTCTATGGCTCGGTCGCCGAGACTCTGTGCTATTCGTAGGACATTCTCATGATACGCGATGGCTTGTGAGAAATTCCGTCTGTAGTGGTAGGAGGACCCCAAATTTGAATAGGCTCTGGCTTCCTCCACCTAAAAGAACAATTAAGTTGCTTAAAAAGTGTTCGTTAACAACGTTCCATCATCCATGGCACTGATTTTAACCTAAATTTGTAATAATTTTACTTTAAGTCAAAAGAATATGACCATATCAAACTAGACTACATGAAGTTATTTTGATATGACAAAATAGTTTCGACTTATTACATGACAAAAATTCTGGAAGTAAAATGACCTGATCACTATTTACTTGATGACCAAGTCTTCTAGCTAGCTTCAAATGCTGCATCACAATCTACAGTGGGATTGAATTCTCCCAATGCCATATTATTATATTGCTTCAACATTGCCGATCTCCTTGACCTCTTGTAGCCTGCATCTCATTTGATTCACCAGCTGAACTACTCGTGACTGGTTATAAGGCATTGGGGTAGTCTCTTAAAAAGAACATGCCAGAAAAGTAAAATAATTTACCTGATCTCCAAGTCTTCTAGCTAGCCTCAAATGTTGCGTGTGACAGTCCACAGCGGAGTCGAATTCCCCCATTGCCAAGTACACTGCACCAACGTTGCCGATCTCTCTAGCTTCTTGCAGTCTGTCACCCATCTGTTTGACCAACTGGACGCATTGTTTGTGACTGGCTAAGGCGTTGGGGTAGTCTCCTATCGCAGTGTACACGTGGCCAAGTGACGTGAGGGCTGCTGCTGCAGCTTGTGTGTCCTGGAAAATAAATAATTATTTCATTAGATCCAGTACTAACTAGTAGTTCGAAACGGAGTATACTCATATAAGTGATTCTAAGTACCTATAGGTAAACCTAATCAACTTTTTAATAGATGTAATATTTTTTTAAAGTTCGGTTAAAGATTAAACTTTGTATCGCTCAAATGGAGCCTTTTTACTCTGTTTTGTATAATAGACATACGAGTGAGTATATCTAATCAAGCTAAATTTCAAAACACAAAAAAACTTGCAACACCTACTGAAAATATGATAGTTAACAGCTAGGAATGAAATGAATATAAACAAGTGTAAATCTGAAAATGAGGTAAATACTCGTGTCTTATTGCGAGCGAAATCTAGGCTTCAATATGCGGATGATATAATGGCTAATCAACATGTACAGTTACTATCTCACATTCTCACTCGGTCGCCTTCCGTCAGATTTTCTGTCCATTTGCAACTTGTTATTACGATGTTGTATACAAGGTGTTCCTTTACATTTAATAGATAAAATTGTTTAGTTACGAAAGTGCACACATGGATAATAACAGCGTCTTAAGAGAGATTGATGAATAACTGTGTCATACACATTTTATCCGCAAGTCAATAAACGTTTTGTTTGGCACAGCAGTTCTACTGCAATTTCATGATTTTTACTATAGGATCCTATAGTAAAAATTGTTCGAAACGGTGAGTACTTAATAAATAAATTTTTGGGACATCTTACACACGGCCTCTGACCCCAAACTAAGCAAAGCTTGTGATATGGCTGCCAGAGACTGATATACTTATACATACTTATTTTTAAATACATACTTATATAGATAATAACTAAATAACACCCAGACACAAATTATTAAACTTTTCCGTTGCTAATTATTTAGTTAGGGAGAATATTCTGTGCACATTGCGATTTCATGGTGTCATTGGTCTCACAGTAAATGTTGTTCATATTGATGAGTAGTTATGCATTTCTGTAAATCCAACTTGTAATACAACTCTCTGAACAGTTGAATATTAATGGTTGTCGTCATTGTTTCACCCATAAAACGTCCACTGCTGGACATAAGGCTCCCTATGGATTTCCAATAAAGCCAGTTGGTAGCGGCTTGCATCCGGCGCGATCCTGCTGAATTTATTAGGTCATCCGTCCACCTCGTAGGTGGACTGGAGGTGGTGGAAGAGTATTACTCCTACTCTTGGAAAAGAAAAATTCCGTTGAATTTTACTGAAATAATCTAAGTTTTTTGCGATTTCAGGATTGGTTTCACAGTAAAACTTATTCGTATCTGAAATTCAGTTTGTAAAACAACACCCGCTGGAACAACTGGAAATCACTAATTCTCCTACTTTTTATAGAGAAGGAAAATTTTGTTCACTTTTGTCCTGAAGCCTGTCCCATTGTAAATTAAATTGTCCCATTCTTCCTAATGATTAATAGTAGGTACATGCTATGGAGAGGGCTATGCTCGGAGTGTCTCTGCGAGATCAAATCAGAAATGATGAAATCTGCAGACGAACCAAAGTTACCGACATAGCCCAGCGGATTAGCAAGTTAAAGTGGCAGTGGGCAAGGCACATAGTTCGGAGAACGGATGACGGATGGGACAGTAAAGTTCATGAGTGGAGACCACGGAACAGCAAGCTCAGCGTAGGACGTCAATCGACCAGGTAGACTGACGATATATTAAAGATCGCTAGAACGAGCTGGATGCAGGCTGCTTCCAAACGGCCTTATTGGAAATCCATAGAGGAGGCCTATGTCCAGCAGTAGACGTCTCATGGCTGATGGATGGATGGAGGTATACATTTCTGTAAAGTCAATTAGTAAAACAACACCTTGTACAGCTGGAGATCAGTTTATCTAGTCGGATGTCGAGACCGGAAGCGCGGCCGACGGGCAATTGCCGAGATAAGTATCGAAGGGAATGTCGCAAGCCGATAATTATGTCATCGATGCTTTCTCTCACATGCAAACAATCCTAGTCTTGTCTTTTTATCGTGTAAGCAGTTTTGTCATTTTTATTAGGGCTCGGTATTCTAAGGGTAAAAACGGGACCCTATTACTAAGACTCCGTGGTCCGTCTGTCACCAGACCGTATCTCATGAACCGTGCTATACAGTTGAAATTTTAACAGATGATGTATTTCTGTTGCCGCTATAACATCAATTACTAAAAACAGAATAATATAAATATAACAAGGCACCCCGCCTCCATACTACAAACGTGATTTTTTGCAGTTTTTTGGTCGATATTTATAACGGCACTAAGTAGACGCTTGAAATCTTCACAGCTTATTTTGTTGTATATTCACTTAAAAATTAAAAAATAATTTAACTAAAATAAATTGAGAGGGCTCACATGCGGTCTGAAACTCTGAAACCCTTCGTACGTGAGTACGATTCGCGCTTAGCCGATTTTTTATTATCAGCCATATGCCTTTATTAACTACATTAAAATACAACTTGTTGCTATTACTACACAGTAAGCAATTATATCCACAAACAACACAAGATATCTGTTGCCGCTATAACATCAACAGCGTTTAAACAGATCCTCTCCGATGTTCCACAGATATGAACAGTCTACTGTAAAGCACTCTTACATAGAAGATAAGCTTACACTAGATTTGAAAACCGTAAAATATTCACAGCGTAATTTTAGAGGTAATGTGTTTCACACTTTCAACCAATCGCACAAGATGTGGCTTTGGAAAAGCTGGCTTTATACGGATTGAGGTTTGATCATAACTGTTTTCCTTTCGTCCTAATTTTAAAATGAGCACCTAAGCAATCTCACAGGCTGTTTCTAAACACCACAATCACTTGATCTTTGTACAGTTACGTATTCCTACGTTTACGCCTGTCTACCTGATGTCTTTGTTCAAAGTACCTAGGTACTCTTTAGTTCTATGATCTCGCTTCAAAGTGACCCCGCGGGATAAGTCGACTAGATTAATCTTAATCTGAATGTTTTTGCTTTGTTAATTGACCCCCATTTAAAAGAAAGATACCTATGATGTAATTATACAATTATATGTATATACGTGACTAAAAAAATCTTTAGGAAAAAAGTTACACACCCCACAAACACTAAAATTATCACATTATTATATTAATAGTTTGTCATTACTAAGCATA
The DNA here is from genome assembly GCA_949316475.1 of Hypomecis punctinalis. Classification (NCBI taxonomy): domain Eukaryota; kingdom Metazoa; phylum Arthropoda; class Insecta; order Lepidoptera; family Geometridae; genus Hypomecis; species Hypomecis punctinalis. Next base: position 23,820,255 of record OX438795.1, on the reverse strand, counting down.
ATTTATTTCTTACCTACACGTTAAACACTTTTTTGTGCTTAAGCTAATCACAAAACTTATAAATGGGATTAGTAGACTGATTTAAAACTCTTTGGGTCAGTTTATCCCACGAAAAAAGTTTGGGTGGTATAAGCTCAGAGCAAATAAAAAAATCAAGAGAGAATGTTGTGAACAAAAAAGTGAAGCCAACCAAAACTACGTCTCGCCGTGTACAGACATTACACATACATCCACGTACAACGAAACTACGCCTTGGCTTGTCAGTCGAACTATGGCGGCGCAACACCGACGCACTCACACATGTATAAAAACCGGTCTCACTTGACTGTTCAACGACGTTCTCTCTTGATTTATTATTTGCTCTGAGGGTATAAGCTGGTTAAAAAGTCCTTCAAAGTATAGGTATTTGTTATATATGCCTTCGAATATTAAAAAGTAAGCCTACATTGCCAGTAATTACTCCTACGCTACATTAGCTACGGATTCCACAAATTGCCTGATTAAAAACACTTGAGGTCAACTCATCCCACAGGATAAGTTTGGACGGGGTCAAATGACTAAAGAGCCAAGTCAAAGTACAGGTTTTTGCGGTATGCCTACGAATTTTGCAAAGTTAAGCCTAAATTGCCTGTAATTGCGCTGTGGACTCCCCAGATCCTCGAGATAAGGACCCGTCCTCGTATAATTGGGTGATTTGACTTCGACACATCAGACGCGTGAATGGAAGACGTGTGTAACGTATAAGGCAAATAGATGAATATCGTATGCTTATGTGTATACGAAAGAGATAATAGTTAAATAAATAAATATTAGGGGACATGTTACACACGGTCTCTGACCCCAAACTAAGCAACGCTTGTTGTGATAAGGCGGCCAGAGACTGATACTTATACATATTTTTAGATACATACTTATATAGATAGTACCTAAATAACACCCAGACACAGAGCAACCACCAATGTTCATCACATAGATGCTTGCCCTGGGTGGGGATCGAACCAACGCCTCTTTGATCCAGAAGTCAGGTTCACTAACCACTGAGCCACCGAGGCAGTTATGTGTATAGGTGCTCTTATGTTGTTTCTTTTTAAGACGGGCTTATCCAGTTATGCAGAGATACTCGAATTTTCTCTCGCTTTTCTTACCTAAAATAAATGGCTACAGCAACAATTTTGGTGATATTTGTTACACTTAAAACAAGCGAGTTTTTTAAATCAGAAAAACAAACAACATTTTTTTAACAAACATTGAATGTTTTTTTGTTAACATCGTGATTTTTATATGGAAAATAATATGTGTTTTAAAATAATGGCCATTGCCCAACAATGAGACACAATAGGCTGACTAAAAAAAATATGCGTAAACTTTTTCGGATATAATGAAGATCTCAGAAAATTAGAATAATTGTACAACCATCTTATCATTGTTACATTTTTTGTGGCGTTTAATCGATTTAAATGGTATATTTGGCGCATGTCTTAAAGTATATTTTTATTTTAAACAGTTCTATCCAGTCAATTACATCGACTGCCTACGCAGCGAGGCGATGTCTTTATCGCTATTTATTCCTTTTATATGGAACCATACTGGGAATAACTTTTTATAGACATACTCCGAACTGAATGTGTACTGCACTATGTCGTAAATTGTTTAAAAGACGTTTAGCGCATTGCCATCTGCATGATTCAACTTTACATAGGAGCTGAATAAAGGATCAAATTCCACAAAGATGGAGTGCAGAGGGTTGAGATTCGTGAACCTACCGTAAAAATGCCATCAGGCGTATCTAGGGAGCTTATAGGATCCATATTCGTCCCGAAATGAAATGAAACTGTATGAAATCTACATCAGATTGTCGAAAAGGTCCCAATATTTTCGTGCTTAGTAAATCTGATCAGGGGAAAAATTAACGCTCAATAAACGTACCCATAAAATTTAGGTACTTACTCCCATTTCTTGAGAATTAAAATATCCCTCGAAATTGAAACTTAACTACACCCATACATTCCGTATTTGGCTGGTGAGAAAAAAACAGAGTTTATTCGTTCTCAAACAAATATAGCTTTTCACCGATGAATTTGCGATCTACGGCGCACTTCTACCGGGCTAGGATGCGCGCGACGTAATATTTCTTTCGACATGTCAGAACGAGACAGAGTTATGGCGATGTATATATCTGGCACGTGTGAAAAACACACGTCGAAAAGAAATTACGTTATGCTAAGCTAGCTGGTCTGCTTCGCTCTTCTCCGTTTAGGTGGAGACTTGGGCTAACGGCTGTTTTCAAGAGATTCAATGCGCGGCTTTATAGTTATAGGTTTGTTTTGACGTGATTTACATCTTTATAATACTTGGTGCATTCTCAATGAAACTAGCACCTACTTCCTTTTTGAGTTACGAGTCAGCTTTTTGTGAAGTAAATGTGTTGTTGATGATCAATTTGAGATTTTTTTAATCTTTGACTTTTAGTGAAGTTTAAACTTAAACTGTATAAATAGTAAAAAATAAAATCACTACTCAATGTGTCTGTCTGTGTTCGCTCAGTTCTTCTAAACTACACAATGGATTTTGATGAAGTTTTTGTATTTGTAGTTTTTAATTATCTTTAATCACTTACTGTGAAACTGGGGCAGTTTACATATATAATTAAATACCTTTCTTTATATTTATTCACTTATTATTTTACAAATAAATAAATATTTGTTTTTTTGTGCGGTTTGTACAAAATTTGGATCTCGGAACAGGCTTTGACTCAGACTAACATTGTTTTCTCTGACTACGGACTTCGACGATTTTGATGACATTAGTTTTCAGATTGCATAGGCAGTATTGTCGAGGAAACGCGGATTCTGAGTTATTTTTTTATGTTTTTGCTCCGAGCTGAGCTCGGTTGCTCTAATACCAGATAGGTAAATAAACTTATACCTACTAGCTTGAAGATAGCTTAACGCTTTAAGACTGATAGCTCCTAGATTCAATTAGGCATAAAGGTACCTAGATCTCCCATCATTGTACATCCCGACCGATAGCAAAGCGAGTGGAATAAATTCCATGAAGTCGTGTAGATGTGCAATCACGTCGCCCAGCGATAGTTCACTTGCTAAAGCCTAAGAGCCCGCAACGGTCAGACCTTCGTCATTTTATAAAAGCTAAAAGTTTATGCATGTCTCCAACATAGGTAAGAACGATCAAGGACTATGGATTCTGTATATAAGTATTCAAATCGCTGGTTACTTGAGCAGGTAACGAGTACCTAATATATGTTATAAAATAGTACCCCAAATTTCTTTAAAGTATAAACTTTTTTTTTTTTTTTTCTACGGAACAACATTAGATACGGTACCCCCTACCAAATGCTCCTAATAGTTCTTTATAATTATAATAAACTTACATTTTGGTATGAAAGCTGAATTTTGTTTATGATAAATTCATTTTCATTTGTTCATACATCAATACCCTATATTTGGGGATCTACGAGTATAATCCCTGATCCCTGAATCATATCTGTGTTGGGGACATGTACTTACAGAAAAACCTTTTGCTTTTATAACATGACGAAAGTCTGAACGTCGTGGGCTCTTGCTCTACTACGACCTACCTTACATTCGGCTTCAAACCAATTACGATTCCCAGATCTGTAATGGCGGCCTCTGTCGTGACTAACCTTCTAATTAACAAAATGTTCGAGTCATTATTCAAAACATTTCATGTTATTTTTATTACGGAATTGGCTCTTTTGGTTGCTTTCTTCATTTCGGTGTAGAACCTACCTTTGCGCTTTCCTAATTTTATTGAATGTCAACATAAGTAAAAGTATATATAAGTAAATATTAAATTATTAATATGACACTAACGCGTTATGTAAATAAAAATAGTAGAGAACAGTAGATCGACAAGTACTAAAGGGCGTAGCATTGTAGATAGGACACAGAGATATGAAATGCATAATCTCAACCTCTGAAGCTCAGCAAAGTTATGAAAAACAGTTACTAAGACTGGTTCCATCTAAGTTATGATATACAAAATATCTCTTCCTTGTTTTCAGAACAAAGCACGGCTTATGCTAAAATGGTTGAAGTTTTTATTCAAAATGCACAACTTGTACTATCAACGATGAGCATTGTTCTCAGTTTATGCGTCGTAAGAAATATTACCTCATAAACAAAGTCTTGACTCGCATCCAAAAATTACGGATTTTTGACACGTAGCAATTATAAGAATGCGTTTTTAACATTAAAATCTTCATAATAAATTCCAGCTGCACGTATAATAAAACAAACAAGACAATGAAATAAAAATAAGACGTGCATACAATGCAATGCATCTTTTTGACTGAGGAAGTGAGGACAAAAGAGGGATCAGGTTTAGATTTCGCCAAAGCGGAGCGGAGCTGGATGCAGTGTTTCAGCTGAAACCTAAATAAATTTTCTCCGCTTCACGAAAAACAAGACAGTTGTGTCATTAAGGGTGTTTGTGTCTGTGTGGAATTCTGTCTCTAGGAACAAATGGACCGAATCTAGAGATTTTCTAAAGTGTTTTTTTTATTTAAAAGCCGATGTAATCGAGTTGGTTATTACGTATTTTTTAACCGAGGAGACGGAGGGGGTTTACAAAGTCGACGCGTTTTGTAATGTATGACCACGCATAGCTTTTTATAGAGAAAACCAATTTTAATAATTCTTTATTTAATTGGTAGATCACACTTTACAGGTGTTCCCGTTTAAATTTTGTCGAAATCGGCTGAGCTGTTTTTGATAAGTCAACAATAATGTGAACGGCTGAGCCGTTTTTGATAAATCAAAAATAATGTAAAAATTACTGCATCGATCCGTGCGAACTATTTGAATTCGAAAACATGGCTGAAATCGGTTAGCCATTTTTTTGGAAAATAATTATCAATCACTGATTCAAATTGTATTACATGCACCGAAAATCGCGACGGCTCTCGCGCCATGTTGAAGTATTTAGCGCTAGTGTTACCATTGAAAAAACTGTGCAAACAATTCCCTAGTGGTAGATTTTTATCTGAGTTTGAAAATGAATGAGTTTATAATGAGAAATATGAGGATTATAACTTTGAGTGTGACGATAGTACAAACATGAGAGAGACTTCGCGGGCTTCCCAAAAAAAAAATTCAAAGACATATCTGCAATCAAATGGCCTTATGCATTGTTCGGCTCTTTGCTTCGTTCCGCTCTTATACGCTTTGGTGGAGTCTAAGCTGAAAGAGGGATAAAAGGAAAAGTCGATGACGGGAGGACGACAGGGCCCGCCAGCTGACTTTGTACTTAAATTGAGGTTGAGAGCTTTTTTAGAATTTGTAATTGGACGTAGTTTAGCAGAAAGGACTCAACCCACACGGCTGTCCAAAATCAAAACGTAGCAAGCGTTTTGCAATGTAAAGACGCGTGTTACATTTTGATTTTGGACAGCCGTGTGGGTTGAGTCCTTTCTGTTAAACTACGTCCAATTGATATTTACCACGCTCGTAATAATATTTAGTTTTAGTGACATTTTAAATACCACAAATAATTTGGTGTTGACAACGTATTATAAGTATGGAATTAAATTCAATCAAGGGTAGGTATAATCGAGTAACTAGTAATACCTAGCTTATTATATTATCTCTATAATAAACAAGAATGGTCCTCATATTTATATAAATCGAGTGAGAATAAGATCAAGTACGTATATAATATGATGTATAAGTTATTAGTAGCGAATCGATATTTTTAATACCAAAGCTTCCAAAAAATAAAAGAAATTAAATAGGCCTCTAATATAATATCAGTTTGATAAGTCTACTGATTGATAAGTCTGATAAGGTAAGTATCTACTATGTAATGAAGCGTCCTACTCGTACTTCCGTCTCTACTTAAATATGAAAGTAAAGATCCAATTCGCAAAATACTAGCGGATAGGTACCGTTATCTGTTTTTCTTTTATTTGGTTAGTACAATGATTCCCAGAATAAACAATAGTAGGTGCCAATGTACCTCCGAGTAGAAATACCTGAGAGGCTTAGACGAACGAGCTTAACTTTTTAAATCCATCCTTTCAATTTTTTCATGACATGCGTAACCGATTAAGATGTTTTTCTTTATTTTACACGCCTACGCAGCACATGTAGGTATGCAATACCTAATTCTTTGTAAGCTTTTTATACGGGCAAAATAATTTCTTTGAAAGTAATCGTGTTTAGCGAGTCGAGACAACTGCTCGGTTTGTCGAGACCATAATTGTAGAATCCAACTTTTTTATTATCACAACAAAACTTATAAAACATCAAAACTTAATTCTAAAAACTATAACTATTAAAATTAACCTACTTAAAATAAAAACTAATACTAAATACTAAAACTTATATTACTAAAATAAAACTAATTTAAAAGACCCGGGGCAGAGGGTTCCAACTTGAATTTTAGGAATATACTCGTAGTATACAGGGTTATTTCTAATCAATTAGCATCCTTCTAGGGGGCTTATTCTGTACATCAAAACTAACAACTTTTGTTCTACGACTTTCGTCAAAACTCAGAAAAAAAATCAGCTGTTCCATACATTTTGTCGCGGGTGAACTATATTTTTCTATGGAATAACAAAAATTTTTGTGAGTTTTGACGAAAGTCGTAGAGCAAAAGTTGTTAGTTTTGATGTACTGAGTAAGCCCCTAGAAGGATGCTAATTGATTAGAAAAAACCCTGTATAAGTGTGGAGATCTGATTAATAACTATGACACTCTGAATTAATAATACGAGTGTAGTTAGGCAATTTGCTAAAGCTCACGTATATGTATTTTAACAAGATCATTTTTTGCAAAAAATAGCATGACCGACTTCACCCGTGTACAGAATCAATACATAGTATAAAACAAAGTCGCTTCCCGCTGTCTCTCCTCATATATGCTTATATCTTTAAAACTACGGAACGGATTTTGATGCAGTTTGTTTTAGTAGATAGAGTAATTCAAGATAAATGTTCACATGTATAATACACCTGTACGAAGCCAGGGCGCATCGCTAGAACGCAAATATTATGCACGGATCGATGTAGCATTTTTCACATTATTGTTGATTTATCGAAAATGGCTCAGCCAATTTTAATAAAATTTAAATGGAACCAATCTCAAAGTATACTCTTTTCAATAAAAAAATAATTATTGTAATCGGACTACTATGAAAAAAGTTATGCGTGGTTATACATAAAAAAAAATATATACGCGTCGAATTGTATACCTCCTCCGGTGGTTCGTCGGTCAAAAATTAGACTTCCTACAGGCATATTTGTCATAAGGTATACGTTTTAATAATAAATCACACATTATTAAAAATGTCAGGCAAATGTGGTCAACGCGGATCGGCAATAAAATCCTTGTTTTGAATAAAAGTAAAGCTAAAGAATAAAGAAGCTATCGAATCAGGAATAAGGATTTACTTATTTGAACGTGATTTTGCTTGAAACAAATAACAAATATTATTAAAAATCTCAGGCAATAAACGCGGATCTTCAATTAGAAGTAAGTATGTTCGTATAGGTCAGGTGGCTAGCCCTGGTGTCAGAGTTTTTAAGTCGCCTGAAGGCCTCTGACATAGCTAACCGGGTAATTTAACCGGAGCCTACAATTTAGGGTGGAGTGCACCAACCCTTACTTAAACGTCGGTTACATAATCGCCCGATGAAATCCTAAACATGGGTTAAACGGGGGTTATAATATTTACTGTTCACCATGCAAAAATAATCCTCGGTTACAAAACCGACGGTTTATTGAATGAAACCACAGATAATATAAAGAATGTGTATGCATTATATTGCAACTCATTTTAAAAGTCATTTGTTGTTGCGCATCTGGTGCAGCGAAAGTGTCTTTTGTATTTAGTGGCATTATAAAGAATACTTATAATTTAAAATGTACTTTATTGTTTGAAAGAGTCACTGCAATGTTGAACTTCTCAACTTAGATAGGTAGCACAAAACTTTTTATTATGTCAATGTCAAATTTTAATGAATGTCATTAGTTTACGTGTTATTTTATTTCGAGGTTTTTTCACAATTCCAGTGTCGATTTGTAATAGAATTTGCGTTTGATTTGTGATTTTTGCATATTTGCGGTTTAAGCCTAAAATGAGCAAGATGGATAAAAAGAGGACGAATAATTTCACCTCGGACGAGAAAATTATTTTGTCTGAATTAGTTTTAAAATACAGAAAAGTTGTTGAAAATAAGCGAACCGATGCAACATCTAATGCCGACAAATTGAGAGGATGGGAAAAATTGGCTGCAGAGTTTAATTCGCTAAGCACGTATTGCTACAGAAGCCACTTACATCTAAAATGCTGCTGGGAAAATATAAAACGGCAAACGAAAAAAGACAAAGCGGAAACCAAGAAGCAAATGTTTATGACTGGTGTGTACCTATATTTTCTAAATAAATATGAATTTAACAAGTACTTATGTACTGAAACTCGTTTTGTTTAACCGTAAGTAATCCTTAATTTCATTTTTTAGGTGGCGGTAAACCGCCGACGCCACCGCCAAGTCAAGACAAAAAGATTATTGACGCAGTTGATGCTGTGTTAGGGCCAGCCTTGGAAGGTATCAGCAATACCTATGATGGCGATACCACAAAAGACGTGAGAACTATGGCTTATTACCTTCATTAGAATTTGGTGTGAATACTTGCATAAAATTAATTATTACATATATTGTTTTACAGGACACAATTGATTTCACTATGGAATTAAGCGATGAACCTGAGTATAATGTTTATGTAATACATGAAGATCTTCCATTTGAAAACACAACAAAGGATAATAATAAGGTGAGCGAGAATACAATCCTATTTCTATTTGCTGTTAACTTTCAATTCATAGTTATCATATCAGGCATAGGATGTCCGCTGCTGCACCGGTCTGGATAAGCCGCCCTTATACATAGATTTTCAATAAAACTGGTTGGAAGTGGCATTAATTAATTTTGGTGATTCTTGTCATACACCTCATCAAACTACACTATGCGAGCGCAACAATATCTGTGGTTGTTGGTACTGTCTACAATTGTGAACTTTTCAACAACATCTATCCGTTGTATACATGGCATCTATCTCCGTGCTATGTGCACTGCCCACTAATATTGCAATAGAAATCATAAGGGGTATAGTATATGAAATAGTATTATCTACATCTTTATATAATCATTTATTACTTGTTACAGGAAAATATTGAGATGAAGAATGAAGTAGTATGCCTACCAAGTACTTCAAATGCCATGTTGTCACTACCGAGTACTTCAAATGCTACATTGAAAGAAAATAATGTAATACTTCATTATTACTCCTTATCAATCTTGTTATTATGTTGAACAGTTTAATTTATTAGAATATTTTAAATACTCATACATAAAAATATGTTTACATCGTTTTTTTAAAAATTAAAAAATATATGTATAGTAGGTACATAATTTTGTTAATTAACTGCTTTTGTTCAATTTGTTTTTATTTTACAGGCAAATGATAAGTGACTCCAGTATCGGAAGTGCTTAAGCCGGGATCACATAATGATAGCTGGCTGAAACGGAGAAGACCAAAAAACGATTGCGCTGGAGATGTATTGATAAAAGAGAAAATTGAGCTAGTAAGGTTATTAAAAGAAAATGCAATAAAAGAGGGAAATATCAGGATTGCTATATTAGAAGAACAATTAAAGCAAGAAAAGCTTAAGACACAAAAATTGATATCCGATTGATTCCATGCTTCAGTATGAAAGTGGTTGCTATAGTAAAAAGAGTTGTGTTATATTTTTGTTTTATTGTATTAGCTTAACCTAAAATTAAATTACATATAAAAGCGATATGAATATGTAACACGCTTCAGCGACAAAAGTTATTGAATGATCCATATCCAGGCTATTATTTATTATTCTGAAGTTGCTAGACTATGAAAATAATTATTGATCAAAGCTCTTCGCCTGGGATTTATATCTGTGCGGTGTTGCTGTTGATCAGTAGAACGCTGTGTTCTAATAATTCCTTGTTGGAGGATTTCTTGCCATGGTGCTGACATATTGAGATCTGGATCGTCACGAGGCACCTCTTCATTTTTCACTTGTAATATATTGTGCAATACTGCTGTTGCCACTACTATTGGTATTACATTTTTTAGATGGACTCTAATTCCTAAAGCTAAAACTGGAAAACGTTTTTTCCAAATCCCAAATAATCGTTCAATTGGGTTACGGGTCCTTATTTGTGATTCATTGTAAAGAGATTCTGCACGTGATGTAATAACACTTAATGGCATCATTAGGTAGTCCCTGTTCATGTATCCACTGTCTACTACAAGAGTTCCATCTCCATATAATCCTAAAGTAAACAAAGCATTTCTCCTACATGCACTAAAGATCCATTCATCATGGGAACTACCTGGCCAGCGCACCACAAGATCAGTAAGCGTCAATTGGGCATTACATATTGCTTGTACATTAATGGACAAATAGCCTTTTCTGACACCCGTGGTCTTTTCGACATCACTTCAAAATTGTCTATATCATCAAGAAGATCCAGATAGTATTCATGATAGTTGTCTACTAGTAAGTTAAACGCCGACTGCATATTTTCTATACTAAGTACGAAATTACAAATGAGTTGCAAATTATTGTTGGTAAACAGAATAACCTCGAATAACTTGAAACGGTTTTGATTTGACGTAACTAGCTGGCAAATGTCAACAAAGTTACATAACCGAGGTTTAAACGACCCTATTGAGCCCGGTTAAGATGATCGGGCGGTTAGGGGACATAACCGGGGATTTTGTTGTGGTGAACACTAAAAACTGCTTAAACGACGGTTAAATAGATAATCGGCCGGTCAAAATGTTGGTGCACTCCACCCTTAAAGTGTCATTAAGATTATGTTCAATAAGAATCAGTAAGAATAAGATCGAATCAGGCATGAGGAGTTACGAAGCCGAACCATATCTTAAAAAAAAAAACTTTGAAGGTGGCAGTAAACAGTCTATTAATGGACGCCCTACGGCTGATATGATGATGGTGAATCATTCATTCATAGCCTTACCTAAATATAGAGCAATTTTTTGTTTCGCGGCAATATAAAGAGGAAGCATAATGTAAAAGTTGAGTAATGAAGGCGCGCGGTATCAGTTCTCAGATTACCCGAGAATGGGCCCGTGTTGCCAGCATTTCGCGGTTATTTTAAATCGACCGGCGAGTTTTTGTGGGAATCCATCGGCGCAGAACGGGCAAAGTAAATAATTTTTTACGACTATTTGTTCGTCAGATTGTTTCGCAATTGGACGCGATGATTGCACGAGTCGTGGCTTGGGCTGAGCTTTTAAGTATTGAAAATGTACAAATACCTGTAGATTCGTTTATATCTGTAACGCGTTGTGAAAACAAAAACACAATGTTGGAAAGAGTTTCGTTGAATAGTAGTAATTTGGTTGTAAGCGAAAGTTACATTTTTGTTTTTTTTTTTTTTATATTGTTACACGTTTATCTAATTTTCTTTTTAAATTTTTAGCATTATTATAAAGATAAAAAAATTCTTTGTCTCAAATTATCCATACAATCCGCAAAAGTATTTAAAACTTCCCAATGGCCTAGAATCATGTTAGCCAGGAAGGAAAATATTATTTTATGTATATATTTTATGGTAACTTTCTAAGATGATATAGTTTTCAAATAGGGACCAGGTTCTGGCAACTGCAGCGTAGGACATCTACCTACTGACAAGGTGGATAGACAATTATATCAAAATTGGTGGTATAGTGGTAGTAGCACCCGCCTTACAATCGTGAGGTCGTGGGTTCAAATCCCGGTCCCGTACCAATAAGTTCTTCGGATTTTATGTACGGAATTTAACACCAGTGGCTTTTCGGTGTAGGATAACATGGTGAGGTAACCTTCATACGTCCGTAGAAGAAATTCGATCCACCAACCCGTACTGGGCCAGCGTGGTGGATATGGCCCAATCATCATTTGTGGGTGGGCCTACGTCCTGCAGTGGACTATTAAAAAGGCTGGTACAGTACAGTACAGTACATATACCTACGTATTCGTAATAACCCTACGTCCTGCATTGGGCTGAAAAGGCTAATACTTACAGTACATTAGACATCTATAGGAAATATATTATTCCAGTGGTGGACGCCTTACGGTTGATATGGAGATGATGATGAACTTTCTAGGTGGGTACAACAATTACACAGGCACGCGAGGCTCGCAGCAGTGCTGCCAATTTTCAAAGATTGCTCGCAGTAACATTTCGAAGTATTCATTAAAATTTTATTGAATTATTCGATACGCAGTCTCGGAGTTTACGATTTACACGCTGCATCCAGTTTTATGTACTACGCATGTCTGTATAAAATCACAAAAAAACTCAGAGATTAGAGATAGGTACCTGCTTTCTACGTCTTTTTTTCAGTATTTTTAGAAATAGAGTTAGTACCTACTAAGTACAATTGATTGGTGTACAATTGACTGAAATTCGTTATTGAAACTTTAAAAAATTACCTAAACATTATTTTGAACTTTTTATATTTAAACTCGAAAAATGATTGTGTTAAGTTTTTGCTCACATATATAAAGGTTAAAACTAGTACATATATGTACTAGTTTTAACCTGCGGCTTCGCCCGCATGATATTTTGATTATTGTGCAACTCTTTATTTATACGGGATAAAAAGTAGACTATGTCACTTCCAGTCTTTCAAACCCGAGGCCCTACCTTACCACCCTTAATAAAGGAGGTGGAAAATTTAAAAAAAATCGATTTGACGGTTGTTCGGTTCGACAGTTGTTTTTTTAGAATAGCTCGCAGATAGCAGAATTTTTCCTACTTACTTATCGTTATACTATGGAACATTTACGCAATATTATTATAATTTATAGCCTATGTGTTATTCTGATATTTAAGCTATATTATTGCAAAGATTCATCTCAATCCGTTCACTAGTTTTTGCGTGAAAGAGTAACAAACATCCATCCATGCATCCATCCATCCATCCATCCTCACAAACTCACAAACTTTCGCGTTTATAATATTAGTAGGATACCGTTATTGCAGAATTTCGTAGCGTTCATTTTTCACTCAATGATGATCCATTTAAGTAGGTAGGTACATGAACAAACCAACGTTAGTAGATAATAATAGTAAATAGTATAGTTAATATACATACTTGCAAATTTACGAGCAAGTATAAAACCTAATCCTAACCTATTGGGATGAACGTCTGCGGAAATGATCGTAAAATCAAGAAACAGTTGAGAAACTAAACAAGTTCCTTCTATATTTCTTTACTTAGGGATGTATTATCAGGTTAACTGCCCCTTTTAAACGAAAAACCTTAAGCTGAGTATAAGCTGGGTACAAGGTTGGTATGAGATTATTTATATAAACAGAAATTATGGTATACATAGGCCGAAACTTCTTGGCAGCTTTAAAGTTAGATACAATCTGCGCAAAACCCAATTCTGACTGAAGCTCATATAAAAGCTGCTTCTTGGCAGCTTTAAAGTTAGCTACAATCTGCGCAAAACCCAATTCTGACTGAAGCTCATATAAAAGCTGCTTCTTGGCAGCTTTAAAGTTAGCTACAATCTGCGCAAAACCCAATTCTGACTGAAGCTCATATAAAAGCTGCTTCTTGGCAGCTTTAAAGTTAGCTACAATCTGCGCAAAACCCAATTCTGACTGAAGCTCATATAAAAGTTGCGCAAGTGTAGGGTTTTGCGTTTCTTGTAGCTAACTTCACAGCCGCTAAGAGGTTTGATTCTACCTTTCGTTTTCGTGAATCTCTATTTTCCTTAAAATTTTCGTACAGCACCCTTGGCGGAAACAAGGCAGAACTGACAAAAATATATATAATATAATTATTTTTTGCAAAAAATAGCAGGACCGACTTCACCCGTGTACTGAATCATTACATAGTAAAAAACAAAGTCGCTTTCCGCTGTCTCTACCCATGTATGCTTATATCTTTAAAACTACGCAACGGATTTTGATGCAGTTTTTTTTTAATAGATAGAGTAATTCAAGATAAATGTTTATATGTATAATACAACTGTGCGTAGCCGGGGCGCATCGCTAGAACGCAAATATTATTCACGGATCAATGTAGCATTTTTCACATTATTGTTGATTTATCAAAAATGGCTGAGCCGATTTCGATGAAATTTAAATGGAACCAATTTTAAAGTATATTCTTTCCAATAAAAAAATAATTATTGAAATCGGACTACTAGAAAAAGAGTTATACGTGGTTATACATAAAAAAATATATATACGCGTCGAATTGTATACCTCCTCCGGTGGTTCGTCGGTCAAAAAGCACACGTAAACGGTAGTACATATTTTTTTTAAATCTCATATTAAGATTTGATTCACTGTCGATGGGCGCAGGCCGTCCACATTATACCTACTCGAGTTGCATTGCATGTTGCATAGTACAAAGCTTTAGAAATAAGTACATATTTTATAATTACTAGTAGAGAATGACTATTAGCTCGTAATGCGTGTGTCAGAGCTATACAGTATAATGTAAGTGTGAGTGGCATTTCTCACATGGTTCTTAAGAGCTCATGTTTGGAGTGCATCTATTATGATAGGGATATACTATTTTTAATGTAGGTAGGTACTTATTAGGTACTAGACTTTTATGTTTGTGTAAAAACATATTCTTGTAGTTCTAATGACTTAATATTTTAGACTTTATGATTTCGCTAAGTTTTACATGACTAGATGGTTGAAAACTAAACAAGCTAGTTATATTTTTTAAAGCTTATTAATATTTTTGTGTTTGTATTTGTATGTGGGTTCTCGTACCGTACCTATATGCAGTTTTAATTATCTGTAGCTGTATTGGAATTTATTTATTTTTGACACAAGGGCACGCTTAAAACACCATCTCTTGGGTCTTAATTTTAAGATGTAGGTTATGAAATAGCTATTATGCACTTGTTAAAACATTCCTCAATTCTATCTTACAGTACAATTTTATCAATCTAAAATTTCGATAACCCTATATAAATTAGGGCAAGTATTTTCCCCGAAAAAATAATCCTGCATCTCTTTCGAACATGAAAAAAAAGATCGATAATTTTGATTCTGATATTTACCAATCACATTTAGTCATTAAAATTAGATTATTTTAATAATGGCGGAATTGTAATTAGGGTATACAAGCATTTGGCGCACAACCTCTTAAGTCGTCATATACTATAAAGCAGATTGTGCAAGGGATATTATTTTGCACATGTTACAACATTTCTCGTTTCTCGCTTACAGCAAATTAGCATCTAGGCCGCCTGTGAGTCCGTCGGCGCTCATCAAAAGACTCAATAAAAACTGCACTTTACTATTCGTTGGGTTCTTTTAGCGTAATACGGGTTCTTGGCATTTATAAGCTACGATTCAACCGTAGAGCTGGTAATAAATATAGAAGTGGCGCGTATGTGCATTCCGGACCTTATTCGTCGGAACAATTTGTTCAAAAGCAAATCAGAGAGTGTATTGGTAGTTAGGAAAAAAACCGGAAAACAAAATAAAAATAACACGAATAAAATTTTTGGTATTTAATAATGATTTAATAAGTATATTTAATAATACTAATATTATAAATCCGAAAAGTTTGTTGGTTTGTTCCTCTTTCACGCAGCAACGAAGCAACGTATTGACTTGATTTTTGGCATGGATATAGCTCAAGAGCCGGAAAGTGACGTAGGCTACTTTTTATTCCGATAAATTAAGAGGTTCCTGTGGGATAGCACAAAAGTCAAAATACCACGCGGGCGGAGCCGCGGTCAAAAGCTAGTAGAAAATATAACGTTGAAAACCTTCACCTAATTAGACAACATACTTTATGGTAATACTAGCTTTTGCCCGCGGCTCCGCCCGCGTGGTATTTTGACTTTTGTGCTATCCCACAGGAACCTCTTAGGACACAGGCTACTTTTTATTATTATTTTGGGTTATAAGATGTTGCAGTCATACAAATATACCACATGATGACTTAAGCACACCTATTTGATGAACAAAAGTTAAAAAGTGCAATGTCTATATTTATTTATATCTAAGAGTTCAGTTAATAGGTGAGCGAGCATTCTGCATTGTGGACAATTTCAATTTTGCTCGTTTTTCTGTGGAAGTAGTTGAAAATTTATTGCTCTGTCTTAAACGACAATAATATGCTCATTGCACAGTGCACTTTGTAAACTGTTAATTGATTTTACCACAGGCCGGATTTCAGTTTTTGTTGCAAACTCTGATGGACATTGTTGGTTATGAAAAACACATAATAATATATAAAGTTAACTGTACTACAGACATTTTGATCCTTTTATGTACGTATTATGCGAGTTTAGATTGAAAAGTAAATTTAAAAAAGACGTCATTGAGTTTTTTGAATTTGCGACTATAGATAACTCAATTTTTGTCTATGGTGGACATTGCGGTTTTTTATTCTAGTAGACTCAAATATAAACAACTATGTATGATAAATATCTATGTATACAAAATAAGCCCAGAGAGAAAGGTTTCAATTTCTCTGTCAGGAATCAAAGGTAAGCTAGAAGAAGATAGACGGTTTAACCGTTATTTATATTACTACAACTTGAAGGTACTATGCTAGTATCTAGCTTAAAACATTGTCTAAATTAATTTTAGATTAGTCAAAAATAATAATATTGTAATGGAATAATAACTGGGTAAAAAAATCATTAACTACTATAATTAGTACGTTCCATGAGTTAGATTATCAAAACATATTGGACACGTATTTTTTCTTTTGTCAATCAAACAACAAATGACAAAGATAAACCTTGTCAAAGTTTGGGAGTGGGGGTCGTGACGTCACCTCTCTCACAGAAGTCTATACATTTGTATGGCACTTGTGATGTCACGCGGAACTTTGCCGGGATATATCTTCATTATTTTTTGTTTAATTGACAAAATAAAAAATACGTGTCTAATATTTTTTTAAAGTCTATCTGAATCTATTTCCATTAAGCATCCAAAGATTCTTCTATGCGTAGATGCATTGTTATAACACTAGAAAACTGCCATCGTCCCATACTTCATAGGTTCAATAAAACTTCAACAAAAGTACAGAACAAAGCGGCGCGTCATCGAGCCCGCGGCGCAGTACTAAAAATTAAATTAACTTTTTACAGTGGCGGGCGTAAACCGCACAAGTTATTATAGCAAATAAAAAGATACAAACATTTGTTATTTCATTTTGTAAAAGAAATCAAATGGTTTACTACCATTCTTTATGTAAATATTCCCATTGTGAACTAGCTCTGCGCGCGAGTCGAACGGTCACTGTTTATTTCAAAGATTTGTAATGGTGTGGCAGTGTAAGTGTTCGCGTACAGAAATATGTAAAATACAGGCAATTCTTTAGTAAGAACGAATGGAAGGACTTGTCGAGAGCCGTATTTAGAGCTGGCAGTTGTCAATGCGATTTGTGGCTTGTAGATACATGACTTTATCAAGGACAAAGCTATGCATAATAATGTTGCATTTCTATTATTACCTATACGTATAGCTATGCCTGAGCTCGTATAGTTTTAAATATTAGATATGTTATTTTTAACTAGATATTGTGTGTATTTTTGTGTTTAGAAAAGTTGCATTTTAATAAGGTAAAATTACAATTTTCTCAAAATGAAGCAAATTCACTCAACTTTTAAAAATTGTCTTCAAGAAACACTCTTCTAGAAGATCCAATATGTAGCGATGCGCATTGCACAATTGTATATTTAAGTTTTGCGTAGCAGTCACACTATTTCATATTTAGGTAAGCTTATTTTTGTTAGAGAGTATGTCTACTGTAGGTACTATTATTTTCTTCTGTCATTGCGGTTCATCACCCAGATGAAGCACGCAGTTTTACTCTCACTATTTCTTTAGTCATTGTCGTCGTTAAATATCGTAAAGCCAGTGGAACACTCACCTTGCATTTCATAGCCAGGACAAGCTGGTATCGGTGCGCAGTCAGGGCGTCTTTGTAGGAGCCTTGGCTGAAATACGCCGCGCCCAGGTTGCCATGCGCCCTGCACTCGCCAGCCGTGTCTCCCAGTGACTTGGCAACCGCCAGGTCCTGTTGCATGTAGTTGATGGCTGCGTCTAGCTGACTCAGCGCCCAGTGAGCTGACGATAGTGCACTGAACACCGAGCCCCTGTTGGTTAAAGAAAACTTTTGTTACTAAAAAGAAAATTACATTATAGAGGCGTGAAAGTTCTAAAACGGTTTGACTCTGCTACGCGTCTAAGGGATTTGGAAAGCTCTTTCATTATAAAGTCTTAATAATAATTGTAATTTAAGAAATTGCGAAAAAATTGTCATCTTGGAGGGTAAGCATTGATAATGACTTTGGTGTTGCAGTTGTACGGTTATGGTTATCTCTTACCATCAGGAAGCTTGTTACTTTGTTTTTAATTATAATTATAGTAATATAATATTTCTCTACGATATTATAACTATAATATTTATCCAATAGCCACAGATGCAGTTTACCCAAAATATAATATTTGTCTGTAATTTTTTTTTTGTATCGCCTATAATGTAATCACAAACTATTATAGATACTACGAATGTTATACTGCGAAAGACAACTTAGTTCACAACTTTCAAGTAAACTATAAGTGTTCCCTTCAACGTCTTGTAGACTTTTTCAAATGCACATCCAAAGAAAGAGCCGGTTCCACAGAGCAATTACAACTAGAGAGATAGCGCTGTTGTCGCTTGAAGGAATTCTCAACCACAAAAATGTATGGAAAATCTTGCGTAGAGCTGTCAAATATGTATTGTAATTTGACATTACTCAGAGAAAAATACGGCAACTAGCCGCTAAATCGAGATATTTTTCATATCTCTTTCTAACTCATGCCATATTATATATATCATTAAATCTCTTTTTTACTTTTCTCGATCAACCACATTATCCCTCTGGTATCTCTGTGGCCGGTTCAATCGTGACTTGAAGATACTCCATTGAATAAGCTCACTGCTCTATGTACTGTACTGTACTGTACTGTATCAGCCTTTTTTTTAATAGTCCACTGCAGGACGTAGGCCTACCCACGAAGGATGATTAGGCTATATCCACCACGCTGGCCCAGTGCGGGTTGATGGATTCGCATACGCCATCGAATTTCTTCTAAGGACGTATGCAGGTTGCCTCACGATGTTTTCCTTCACCGAAAAGCCAGTGGTGTGAAATTCCGTACATAAATTCCAAAGAACTCATTGGTACGGGACCGGGATTTGAACCCACGACCTCACGATTGCAAGGCGGGTGTCACTACCTCTAGGCCACCACGGCTTCAGCTCCTGCTCTATGTACTTAAAGCTTTTTCAAGAAACATGGTCAAGCAAAAAGTATTTACTACTAGTACTGTTCCATCGAAATGTATCAAGAATAGAATAAAATATGGAGAATCCATGCCTTTCTAGAAAAGGCAAGCCCAAAGAACCAGTATGGGTGAAAAAGGTAGCTGCACACATTTTTGCAATTCAAAAATTCCGCATTGATATTATCCGATACCGGTTAGATTCAAGTGACAACCTCTAAAGGCATTGCACAGTCTTACGTAAATTCAAAACGAGTCATATCATTTACATAGAACACAAGTCCTATGATGCGGTGACTCTAGCTTTTCTGTTATGCCACTTTTAACTTTAGATCCTGTCAGGGCGGTTTTGTTTCTATAATTTTATAGTCAAATGGGAAGCAAATCTATCTACATTTGATAAATCTAATAGGTATGGCGATTATGTAATATTTCTAATTTCAATTAACCACGATAATTTGGAATGTGTCCTGACATACGACCTCTGCTATAAAATTAGTTTAGTTATTGGAATTAAGTTCTTTGATTTAAATAGGTACGAAAAATAATACTTTAATATACAACACTATTGTAAGGATAAGTTTTTAGTACTTTGCTTAGTTTGGGGTCACAGACCATGTGTAAGATGTCCCCTAATATTTATAGGTATTTAGTCAAAGTCATTTAGAATGATGGTCTGAATCACCCCTTTTCGGCTTAGTACAATTTTTTGCACCCCTAAAAAAGTTGCAGAATGAAGTGTTAAAACTTGAAGTTTTAGTATTCTATCACTAGATTAAATGCTTTTTGTCCTATCAAGGTACGAGTATGTTTAGAATATTAAATATCAAATGTGTAAATAAATAATTAATTTGACTTGAAGTTGTTCAGTGCTAAGTAGGCAATGAACATTTCCTGCGTGTCGGCCTTAATCTTGTTCATCGGCGAAGACGGACGCACGTTAACGGCCTTTCGACGAGAACGGAAAAGGTAGTATTCAATCGATCGACAATTTATTCGAATTTGAGGTGTTCACAAAAATAAAAATGGCTTACTGAGATACTGAGTGGGCGACAAAAATTGAGCGAAAACAAATGCCTGAGTGAGTGTCTTAAAAGTGAATATTTGAGGTATTCAAATTCAAAACGAACAGCACAGTAATATTTGAAATCATACCTATTTAAAATTTAGCTTATATTTTATTTTATTAGTTTTGCGTTTTATCGTATTCGAAGAGTGTTAATAATATTTTAAGCGATGTACCAGGGGCTCATATAAAAAAATAAAACGGGCTTCGTAAAATAACTGATTGGTGTACATTTGGCAACATATTCGGGGTGCGAAAAGCGTGTCCAGCGTGGATGTCCTATGGCTGATGGATGATTGGGGTTATATACAAGGTTATTCAGAAAGTGTATTCAGGAACACGCCTAAAGGGGATAATTTAGACCATCATTACGAACAGCTTTAACTATGGGCCTAACCCAGAAATCGAGAAGAAAATCGGCTGTTTAATACATTTTGTCAATTTCGAGACAAAAAACACGAGCGAGATGGAATTAGGCATTTAAAATCCCCTTAATCTTGTTCATCGGTTAAGACGAACGCACGTTAATTTGAATTAATTTATCTGTGACTTGGGATGGGAACCTAAATGCTAGGTGTTTATAGGCAATTATCTAGCGAAAGGAATGCCCGAGGTAGCTGTTCTGAGATGTCTCATCTCCAATATGTTTAAAGAAGCAAGTTTAACAGAACTTTAAGATTCTTTGCTCCTCTGGTTGTTGTTACTCACTTATCGCACACAGGTAGGTTTTGCTTTGCAAAGTGCAAAGGATTTGCAGAGGGATTTACAAATCTTTATATACTACTTTTACTATGGGACCATCTCCGAAATTTTGATGAAAAACTACCCATATCGGCAGCAGGATAGTTTAAATACTGATGAAAAAGACAAACCATTTCTTTAGCCATATTAAAAGTACCTACCTAACATTATTATTTTTAATTAATTAATTATTTTTCGCAAAAAAATCACAACACCTACTTCCTCCGTGTACAGAATTTGAAAAATTTGCACCGATAGATGTGACGTCCATGTACATTTCTATTGATTTATCAGAAACGAATCAGCCGATTTCGATAAAATTTAAATGGAACCATGTACTTTTCCATGGTTTCTTTTGAAGTAAAAAATATTTTTTTAAATCAATTCACAATTGGCAAAAATATCGATGCACATAAAAAAAACTACAGACGTACATAGCACCTCTTCCTTTTTGGAAGTCGGTAAAAAGTACCGGTATGTAAGGCAGGAATATGTCGATTAAAGTAACTTAATTATTAATATTCTAAGCTAAAAGATAAGTAATACTAATGAGTACAATGATACTTAGCAGCTAGAGTATCATTGTACTAGATAAAGTCTAGACTCTAGTCTATAGTCTAGACACACATCCTGTATAACAGTATCTATAACATAATTTATTTACTTATTTGCAAAGCACGAAACACGTCGATTAAAGTGGCTTAAATATCGATATTTCAACACTAAACTTAAATAAATTCAATGTGGAATTTGCCCACCGCACCGCTACCGAATGAGCACTTCATAACCGTAACATTACCTACAAATAAAGACCCTACACTGCGCCGTAAAAAATAGAAAGCGCCCGATAAATCAACACTGAACCTTCATATTTCTGGATCGATCCGGTTTTCTTTTTAAAGTTAACGTCCAGTAGGTGAAGCTATAATTTTTTAACTCTGGAAGATGAGGTAAAGGTTTAAATTATAAAGCTTGTCGAAAGTTGAGTCGAAAAGCTGAGTTTCATTTAGCAAGGAGTTCAAAGAGGTATCACAAGTATTTCGACAAGTTTACCGGCTAGCCTTTTGCTTTTTTTTAAGAAGCCTGACTTGTACCAAAAATACATGAGATTTTACGTTGGAGAGGGGATTATCAAAAGCCTCGCTATGTATCACCAAAAAGGAGGGAGGTCAAAATTGCCAAAAATATCATGTAGAACTTTTTATTCTCGTAAATTAATTTCCAAATAAGTTATTCGAGCACTTAATTATTTAAGTTTAGCAGATATTTTAAAGCTCACCTAGAAACGTAGCATCGCTTGAAATGGCTAACTACCTTTAAATATCTCGTGTGAAACCGATTAAAATAATCCGAGATATCTGAGATAAATATTTTAATTCGTGACCGGGGCAATGTATCACGGGCCGATGTAATTTGACATGGGGTTTACACCTCCAGTGTCATCGCTCTGTGTCATCCGGAGATCCCATGTAGATAACGTAGATTGGAGACTAGCTTAGTTTTGATTTCGTAATGAAGATAGAGTTTTTCACTTAATATTTTAGCGCGGTTTTGATTTGTTTGGAGCTCCCTCCATTATGATGCAGGAATGACGTTTCGTGTTATCTTTTCTTGACACTTTAACTGAAATTTCTTAAACATTTTATCATACACCGAGCATATACCTGCAAATCCTGCAATTTTCAACCTACTTACCAAAGGGCAAAATATTGTGCAAGCGCAATAAATGTTTTTAATTTTTACTGACTCCCAAAAAGGTTTTTTTTTGTGTTTGTTTATGGATATTTTTGCCAATTGTGAACCGATTTAAAAAATATTATATAGTTATTACCATTTAAATATTAACGAAATCGGTTGAGCCGTTTTTGACAAATCAACAAACGTGTACATGATTCACATCGATTCGTGCAAATAATTCGAATTCTGTAGATGTTGGAAGTCAGTGTTGCGATTTGTTGCGAAAAATTATCTGACAATCTGACACAGATTTGTGATACGATTTTCGGATAATTTGTTATGGCCCCAGTAGGATTAACTTTCCGAGACTATTACTATTGTTTGTCACTCCAAATAGACTTATTACAAACTTTTCTAACACAGATTTGACTAGGACAATGGGCTCCGTAAACTCAGTCATTTGTAAATGGGTAAGAAACTACGAGTATTGAATAACTCCAGTGTTACTGAACTGTGCCGGATATCCCGAGATAGATAAGATTATCCAAGTTTCGATCATTAGTTTCAGACTGAGATTGAGACTGACGATTCTCAAGCAAACGCGTTTGTTTAAGCCTTTAAGTATACATTTCAACACTGACTCCAATCATTATAATACCATTTTAATCGCGTCATCTGTCAACAGAGATGGTCCCGATAAAGATCGAATCCTATTTATATCTTTGGGAGTTTTTATCGTTAAGTGAGGAGAATAGGCCCGTATGCAGTGATCGATCCATCAATTGAGATAAGATCGGTGGAGGTGTGGGTTTCGACCTGTACCCGACACTTGGTCGACTAAAGTGACACTTTCGTCGGTATCGCAATCACTTAACGCCTTGAAATGTATCGCGATGGGGTTGATTTTAATCGGTATGTGTGTTTTACGATAAGGGCATGGCGGTTTATTCTATAGTCAGGGAATTTAGTGTATAAAAATACTACATATATTGCTACTGTAGACAATAAATAATGCAGGGGTGAGAGTAATATTCGCAAATTGTACTGGTAGAGATTAGGAGACAAAACGGAGCGAGTAAAGATGTGCGTAAGGAGAGCGTTATGGATCTTGTGGAGCGTAAGCTCTTTGTAGAAATGTCATACATATTATATTTTTAAATCAGTTTCAGTTAAATTATTTATGTCATATGGGTGTTGTATGGTTGTCAAAGATACACTTCATAACATCACCAAAATAATTATGACAAAATAAAAAAAAAATGAGAAACTCACAAAAAATGTAATTGAACTAAATTAAGTCACTAGTAGTTCTCCAAACAGTAGACCTCGCGACACATCCCTCTAACTGAATCTTCATAAGCCTATATATCTCGACTCTCTTGACCAATTTGGTTCACACTCACTTTTTTTAGGATTTTGATATTGAAGGAAATATTCTCGCTATCAAAAATCGCCGACGACAAAAAAATATATTTAGAGCCTGTGTACTAAGTTTTGTCAAGATACGTTGAAAATGCGACTTGTAGAGAAAACCAACATCCGGACAGGTGAAAACAAAATCATCATGTTAAAACCAAAGACCTTCGCTTCGCTTCGGTCAGTTAAAATAAAATGGAAGATCTTCATTATTTATATGTAGCAATTTCAGTCTTTCTGATAATGAAATTTTCTACTAAGACAAATCGGACGGATGTAGATAATTTCAGGTGTTGAAGAATATGGACTATAAGATTTAAATTTAATATAGCTTATTCTATTTCAATTCTCAGAGTAATAGAGGGGCAGTAATTACGCAAATGTTTGTTTGTGAGCTGTTTTTTAATAGCCTCCTACGCGACTTTCAGAAAATATTATAAAACTCACACACATGTGTTTTATGCATTTAAACCGTTCTCTTAAACTAATCTATCTATTGTCTCTATAATCCGTTCCGTAGTTTTAAAGGTAGCTTATATGGAGACAGACAGACAGGGAAGCGACTTTGTTTGTACTATGCAGTGATTAGCGTATTAATTTCCTTCGCAGCTTATTTTACGATAAAGGTTTTATTTATTTAGAGATGTAGTTTCACTTAGTGCCCAATTATAGCTGTCCCCAAAGCTTTGCACAAATTCAATTTCATAAAGTTGAGTTGTTTTAAATAGTCCTGCAATAAAGGTTCAATTAAAGATAATAAAAGTCTCGTAAAGTATTTTACTCGAATGTTTTAATTAATAGAATTTGTCGTGCAATAAAATTGCAAATATTAGAGTCTTTAATTAGCACTTAACATGGGCAGTTATTTTATTAATAGCTTGGATAAATTCGAACAAGTCACAACCATTACTGTGGAATTTTATATATTATTTTTATCATCAAATTGCATAATTTAATGGTATTGAACATTAAGTTTAAGGGCTAATTAAGTTAAACTTTTTAGTGCTGAACTATTACAAAGTAAAAGTAGATATATAGTAAAAGAAGATCAAAATCTTCTTGACGTCTAGACACTTTCATAGGTACATGTACACAGTTATGTTTTGATATCTAAAATATATGTAACGATTTTTTAACTAAAACTAGGTGGAATTCGTAGATAACTTAGCTATTTAACTACGTAAAAA
This sequence comes from Hypomecis punctinalis, assembly GCA_949316475.1. Classification (NCBI taxonomy): domain Eukaryota; kingdom Metazoa; phylum Arthropoda; class Insecta; order Lepidoptera; family Geometridae; genus Hypomecis; species Hypomecis punctinalis. The sequence continues at coordinate 23,794,799 of OX438795.1, read as the reverse complement.
TCAATAGTACCATCCACATTCCCTTGAGGAATGAGGGTCTAAAGCACACTAAAAGAACGTTAGCTCGCTGAATGTAATGAAAATTAATTTAGTAAAAACAACAATAAGATATTATTAAATTATAAAATAATCTTGGATATTGTATCTATAATACATTTTCATGAATAAGCAGAGAGACGAGTGTCAGTTATATTTCAGGGCTTTTCAAAATGTTTAATTTTTCACTACCATTTTTGGCTCCCGTGCCGACTTATTTAGTCATGTAGTAGTTGTAGATATGTAACCGAAGGACCTAAATAAAATCATCTCTTGCCTCCACTGAATTTTAAGATACCTTACCGGTAACTATTACAGGTCAACTTTACAAGTAAGTATAAAAGATGTAACAAAAAATTTACGCTTGTAGTATAATAGTAGACTCATGAATCCCGAAGAGAATGAGTCACTGATCCAGATATTCACTTTCTACCGTGTATTATTTACTTACTTCTTTTGATTGGAGCAAATATCTATAGAGTCACAATCGTGCAAAAAAAGTGCCCAAGCTACGTAGTGGGCAGGCATTTTAGTTAGTCGTAAGGCGATTGCAAGCCCACTACAACGCCGTGCGATGCCCAAGTGCTCGGTTATAAGCTCTAATTCGGTGAAATAACGTCGAGATTCGAGAAAACGTGTCATGGTGAATTTTTTAAAGTGAATATCTAAGTCGCCATGTAAGACGGCGCTCGAACATTTTTTTACACTTTCACTTAGAGACTGTGGCTCTGTAGATATTAGCTCGAAGCTTACTTCTCATTGGCGTAAATTAAAATAGCATCTTAATTCTGCTAATCAACAGTATGTGGTATCAGTTCGCAGCACTCCGCCAACAAGCGTTAGTTAGTGAGGTGCAGCTTCACATGGAGAATGTACGAGTATGGGGTCATTAACGGTGGATAATAGGCCCTTAAGCAGCAGGTTCGTGGGTGAATCCTACTTTTACGGCACGGAGATATTTACGTTTCACCTGCAATGGATTTGTGATTACAATTAAACTCATTAAACGCATTAGGTAATTCTAACGAGGAAGGCATTTTTTTCAGAAAATGGTAGTTAACGCATAAATACGCATGCTAATATTAATAGCACCGTAGATACCAATCCCGTTTAACTCGGTGATAAAAATAGTCCGTGGGTTAATTTAAGCCAAAACCAGTGGCGGTGGCTGCAACTTAGGAGTCTTTTGTTTTGTGGAGACGCAATGCGTTGTTGAGCAACGTAACGTATGGTGATGCGTTGAAAATTCAAATAAAAGTTTATGGCCATCACAACATCGACATCGAGGCGTAACACAGCGTAATTAGACTAGGTGTATATATCCAAGCAATTACCGAAATTGTAAAGTTCGAAACGCATAATTTTCGGATGGGTGGAATTTTCAAATGAGCGCTGCTGTGCTTAAATAACACGATAAACAGTTGATTAGCCATTTATCCAAGTCAGAAGTTTAGGCGGTACAACCTCTAACACCAAGATTAGCCCCCCGGTAACACACCCTTTACGAACTAGGACCAAGACGTAGTTAGAGTGTTTTGACTACCACGCTACGGTACGAACAGCACTCTATAGAACAGAGAAAGATGAACTCATTTCAATATTTCAAACGAGTCGGACGTGTTTAATAACCCTATAAGTGTAACCCTGCATATTTCTGAGGCACCTTTCCTTTCCTCGGAATCGTAGACATAAATAACGCAAATCAATTGAAACGAAGATGAATTATTCTGGAACAGCAACGAGCTTGTCCATTAATTAGGGCCGCAATTATACCATGACACCTGATAATATACGGGAGTGTAGAGCTACCTCGCCTGATGGGCCACTCAGATAAGTATTAATATCAAACTAGTTTGAGACGCTATGTTGAGGGAAATCGTCTAGTGAAAATTTTAGTCGTAAAGAGAAAGATAGTAAAATTTAATTCACATATATTGAGTTTGTGGAGTAAGGACTTGTAGAGCAAAAGGCGTGTAGAGTTAAAAGTATGGCTCTACATGAGATCTGACAATTTTTTGAAAGTGCGAACTGTGGTCTTGTCTTAGCTATATTTCACATGACAATGTTTTTATTGGATAGTGAGTATACATTATAGTACAATACACCTCTATGAATTCATTTGCACTTGCCAAAGCAATACTTTCTATAAGACACTATTATATTATATTACTTCACTTTATTTGATATACATCTCTCGGGCCAAGCCCGGTATTTTGATGGGCATCAGTGGAGCCGAAGCCAACACAGAGAGAGAGGCCCTTTTCAAACATCATTTAGCTAAGTTGTAGGGGTGAAGGTACAAGGAGCCTATTGTGAGTAATGAATTGAAAAAATAATGGGTTATTGTGGTGAACTTCTGGGTGTTATACAAAACTGGATTATGGAATGAGGTACGGCACCCGCCAAATAATGCCTCATTTCAAATTTTATTACTTATTATTATATTACTTACAGTAAGAATAAGCTGGACATAAGAACCAATGCTATTGTTAAATCTGTAAGTAGGGATGTTGTTTTTCAACTTTCGCGAATTGAACACATTATTATTAAATAGACTACGGGACTATTCGCGCACTAACCAGTCAGTCTACCCGTGACCACGTTCGATGCAACCCGACCAAAACGTCGGGATGATAAGGTATTTGTTTATCTCGTAATTTTAGTGCGCGATTAGTCCCGTAATCATCGACCTGGCATTTTTTCTGTTTTAAAAATTAAATATTGATGCCCGTCGTCTATAATAATAAAATCTGTAGGGATTCCTATATTCAGCAGTGGGTGTGCTACGGTTTATATTATGATGTTGATTTGAAATTACTATAGAAATACCGAATTGTAAAATATACCGTGTCTAGCTACATACAACGTTATTAGCTAGATTGGTACTTTCTATAATAAATCACAGAATCAAACTTGCTTAAGTTCATTAGAAAGCTCACTTACTCGTAAGAGTGGTAGTTTAAGTTGAAGTTTAACCGCTAAGCTATGTCAGACTACCTATAAACTGTGACATCAAGGCTACTCGGCTTTGCTTAATTATAGCGAGTAATTATAATAAATATTCATTATTTTATGAAATACTGAAGTTCGACTGTAAAATGCAACCTGCGTCGATTTGAATTTAGAACATAAGTCTAACCGACCCTTATAATTTGCAGAGAAAATTATAAGACAGCTAGGTATTTTTACTTAGTACAGTTATAAAAAAAAACATTATTTCCACATAACAAACATATAAGGCAGATCTCACACATGTTCTTCACACAAAAGTTACACTTATTAGAAAAAATGTGGCAAAATGGAATGAAGAATCCTATCTTACTTAGCTACGGAGATGGCTATTTTCAAAGTTTCTCAACGAGATCGAATCAGAAATGAGGAGATCCGTAGAAGAAGCAAAGTTATTGACATAGCCCAGCGGAGTGGCAAGTTGAAATGGCAGTGGGCAGGGCACATAGTATGGGGGACTGACCTACTCACCTACAAGGTGGTCGGATTATCTCATCAAAATCGCAGGATCACACTGGATGCAAGCCGCTTCCTACGTCTTATTAGAGATTTATGGGGGAGTCCAAGTTCAGCAGTAGACGTCCTATGGCTGAAATGACGAAAACTTTAAGGTAATGTATACTAAAAGGTAGATTAGTATGAAATAATAACCGCTCACCGTTGAATAATTTCTTTAACCCATTTTCACTCTTTAAATTCTTTTAATGAATAAATCACTCCGGATTCCGCGAAAGATACCAGTTCAGTTTACGCACATATAAATTATTTTACCGTCAAGATGTTACGTATGGTTCGAGATTAAAATATTATTGTAAAAGTCGTTAGTAGTCCCCTACATGCCCGAACAAAGTTGGCGAACTTGGCAATCTTTGACCAACTAAAATATGTATGAAAAATACGAGTAAAATATGAAAACTGCAGAAAATTTTTGTTACCAATATAATTTTACATGATTTCAGAGTTAAAGAAAAACAACCTTACTATACAAGTATACATACACTATACAGGGTTATTTCTAATCAATTAGCATCCTTTTAGGGGCTTATTCTGAACAACGTCTTCATCAGACACAGACTTAATAATAGGACGACTACAACTTGCCATTGATCAGTTACTCGAATTTTTTAACAGATGGAAATCAACAGCTCCAAAACGGAAGCTATATTTTTCACAAGAAAACGAACTTTACCTACACGGAAACTAAAAATCGGTGATTACGTTATTCCATGGAGTCGGTCTGCTAAGTATCTTGGAGCCACCCTTGATAACAAACTTAACTGGACTGAGAACACTACGAAACTATGCCTTAAGGGTATCAAGGCTATTAATGCTTTAAATCCCTTATTAAATAGACGTTCCAGTTTAAGTAGTCATACTAAACTATCCATCTACCGTACCTTGATCCGTCCATGTATAACATACGCTTGTCCTGTATGGAGCAGTACGTGTCAATCTAACTTAAACAAGTTACAAATAATACAAAATAAAGCGCTCAAATATGCATATAGTACTCCTTTCCGCACAAACCTTAAAAAATTACATCTTGAGATCGGTTTACCGAGAATTGACGCGTTTATATATAAACTCTCAGAAAAGTTTTATATGCAAACAAACCCCAGTAGCGATAACACATTAGTAAAAAATATCTGTAAAACTCGTAAGAAAGATCTGCCATTTATCGATAACTACAATCGATACAAGTTGCCCCATCACCTATTCTTAGAGCGCGATGAATAGGCTGAGTGCTACGTGTGTGAGCGTGCGCGACTGTCTGCCGGTGCCGGCGCGCGCGCCATTCTCGTCCGTATTAACTCCCAGTTGGTAAGGCGATAGTGGCGTTCGCGGCGCGCGGAGGCGACCCGCGCGTGCTTATGTGTGTTGCGAGTTCGTGATAACAGTTTCTTGTTTCTTACCGTGTCCACTGCCGACCGGCAGCGACTACGCTACCCGCTTTATCTACTTACCTACCTCCTAATGGAAGTATTCACGATTTAAAATTAACATTTGTAAAAATATAATATTTAACCTAAAGTTTATATAGTGTAAATATTCAATGACTGACCTTTTTAAGTGTAAATTTCTGTTATTTCTTTTTAATAGTTTTTCTTTCTTAAGTTTTGCATGAGCTTTAATTGCTGCCAAAACATAATATGAGTTAATGTATATGTACTGCTAGGATCTAAACGTACACTAGTAACTGTGCATATTATTGTAATGTTATTAAGTTAAATAAAGAATTTTTGAAATTGAATTGAAAATTGAACAACTTCTGACCTACGACTTTTGTCAAAACTAAAAAAAAACAATCAGTTGCTCCATACATTTTGTCGAGGGTGAATGATATTAAAATTCAGTTTAAGTTACTATCCTACTTCCTACTATCCTACTAATATTATATACGCGAAAGTTTGTGAGGATGGATAGATAGATGGATGGATGGATGGGTGGATGGATGTATGGATGTTTGTTACTCTTTCACGCAAAAACTACAGAACGGATTGAGATGAAACTTTGCAATAATATAGCTTATATATCAAAATAACACATAGGCTATAAATTATAATGATATATTACGTATGCGGGCGAAGCCGCGGGTAAAAACTAGTGAGAAATAAAAATGTTTAATAAATACTTCGGGATTCACAGAAACAAAACTCATCTTAGAGTAGGACGTAAGGCTATAAACATAATCACCCTGGTCTATAAAGGCGTTTAAAGGGCGAACAAAATCACCGCACAAGTTCGCGAGCTTGTTTGGACATGAATGGCGGTCTTTTGCTTATATTTCGGGTCGAAGTAATTTGTCTTGTTCTCATTAAGAGCGCCGGCCGGGAGGTGTTAATGTCGTGTAATATCGCTGGATATATCGCAATTAACCTTTGGACAAATGACACTTTTTAACAACTCGGCTCGAGTACGGTTTTTTGTAATTTAAAGATACATTTTACTTTAGATACCATCTGAGTATAAATAAATGGAAGTTGGTAAAACCGGCTGTTTAGGGCGAGTTAAACAAATCTAAAATCTACTATCAGCGGAACTACAGTACTTACATAATTTTGTCCATAAAACCATTTGTTTCCAAAATAAAACGTGTACTATCGAGTCTAGATCATCTGTGAAAGGTGTCTATTTGATGTTTAGGCATAAATCACTACATAGTATAAATAAAGTCACTTTCCGCTGTCTGTCTGTCCCTATGTATGCTAATTTATATCTTTAAAACTACGCAACGGATTTCGATGCGATTTTTTTCATAGATAGAGTGATTCAAGAGAAAGGTTTATATGTATAATATACTTGTGCAAAGCCGAGGCGGATCGCTAGTGAATAATCTCTTTTAATTTTTAAATTATCACTTACATTTAAATTTTTGTCGAAAATATACAAGTTGATATAAATGTAAACAAAAATATTATCAAATAACGAAAATAAAACAAGTCAGTCATTGTAGGTACATATTTTTGTCGTACCACAATTGGACTAACAGATGTTGAAAGAACTTATTTCGATCGCATCTACTTGGCATTTTTTCTGTTTTTTCGATCGTTATTTACTTTTTATATCTCCTTTTACACTGCCTCGGTGGCTCAGTTGACTGCCTCGGTGGCTCAGTGGTTAGTGACTCTAACTTCTGGATCAAAGAGGCGTGGGTTCGATCCCCACCCAGGGCAAATATTTATGTGATGAACATAAGTGTTTGCTCTGTGTCTGGGTGTTATTTAGTTACTATCTATATAAGATATGCATTTAAAAATAAGTATATGCAGTATATTAGTCTCTGGCAGCCATATCACAAGCTTTGCTTAGTTTAGGGTCAGAGGCCGTGTGTAAGATGTCCCAAAAATATTTATTTATTTATTTATATACAGAACCCAAATAATTATTTTTCGTAAAACATGGCATACGTAAACGTAACCGACTTCAACCGTGTATCGAATTCGAAAAGTTCGCACAGATCGATATATCACCGATGTGAATGTGAAAATTTCATGTCATTGTTGATTTATCAAAAATGACTCTGCCAATTTCGATAAAATTGAAATGTATCGGAAAATTGAAAGTGGTCCTAGAGTATAATCTACCAAAAAAAAATTATAAAAACAAAAACACATAGTCGAAAAGAGAACCTACTTTTTGAAATCGGTTAAAAAGGTCATTGGTCGTCTAGAAATACAACCAATGACCGTTCTTTTAAATAACGACTTTGTAGTGTTTAAAATAGATGTTACTAAGCTCTGGCTATATTTACCGACAAACTTATTAGCCTAATGAGATATTGATAAATAATCATGTCATTAATAGTTAAATGTAGCCACTCGTGTATACCTGCTCTTCTTTTAATGTTCATGTGATTTTAATCTTGTTCGACACTCACGCAACTTATAATAGTTGTATACAGTCATATTTTGTATTATCGATCTAAATTCTTCTAGATATCGTTTTAGCCACTTAACCTGAAGTGATATCAACTATTAAGCCATTTAGCATCAAACTAGGCAACCATTTAGTTATCTGGTTATAATCTTAATGTAAAATATGCATAGGTTTATGATATAAAAAAACTGATTTTATTTTTCAATATTTTTACACAGGTGTATGTAGATTGTAGGTGTTAAGCTGTAATCTGCTTTGATATTTGGTTATAATAATTATTTTATGACTTCCATATAGTGTGTTTTTATCTAACCGAAAACTTAATTTACTGCTAAGCGTGTATCTACTTAAAAGAACTGGTTAGCCATTGCCACGAAATGATGATGATGATCAACTTCTAACCCTAGACATTTATGTACACTGATAGTCCAATTAGGGTGGCACTGAAACTAATCCTTTCAGGGCTTCAGCCGCCCAATTTTGAAAACATAAGATAAATTTGACCTCAATCTTATTTTTTCCACCTTGGTAAATGTCAACATACACATTTTTTATCAATCGTATTTCGGATGTTCATGAGAGCTTCCACGAATTAAGGTTCCTTTTCGTCTCTGGTTACCTGTATGTATAGCGGGCCAGTTCCTATAAGATGGGATGAATCTAAACTGAACCTTATCAAAACTACGTATACGATTTACAAACATTCCAGTTACGTTTCATTTAATAGCAGGAAGCCTATGGTACGAGTATTATATCTGGTCTTAGATGATCCTTAAAACACATAGGTGGTTCTTATTTCTATAAAGGTATCAATAATGTGCATGTAGCCACAGTCCTAGAACGTTTACTGCTTAAACTGGGGTATATCAGCCTTGTTAGGAATTATCAGTAACCCTCCCAGAAGATTGGTCGCCATCGCCCAAACTGGCGTGCAAAGCATTATTAAAGTTGTCATTGATTTGTAGACTCACCTCAACTTAAGCGAGCAGGAACCTATCCTCAAGGCAGCTTCGAGCACCGTCACTGCAGCTTGGTAGTGCCCGGCTGCCAGCAGCTCTTGGCCCACCACCTGCAAGTTTTATGAGGGTTCAAAAAAAGGTAGGAAGTGCTCTTGCGCTTTGCTTCGCTTGGCTCGTTTTGGCGATCCACTACCGTGCTCCCAGGTATCTATTTCAGCGGCTAGTTATCATAGAAAATTATCAATACCACCTTAGGATAAATGATTACCTCATTAATAATGACCATGTAGGCTTTACACAATGGAGATCGAGATTCTAATTTCATTTTTATACATTTACATATTATAAAGTTACGTTTACGGAATATGTAAATTTTGTACTAAGTTTACAATTAAGTATTTTTGGGAACACCGGGAGACTAATGTCTAGCATTGCTACAACAGCTTAATTGGGATTATTAACGTTAAAAAAGCATTTACAATACATACACGAGTAGTAGTTGAGCTGGTTGAAGCTATTTAGTGTCATTTGTGGTTACTTACTAGTTTAATGATTAATTAGACAATATAGTGTACAAATTATATTTTAAAATAAATTTTCAAACTTTGGGTATAACATAAACAATACCTACTTATTCAATTGTGATACATTGTTTTTAATTATAATTTATGCAATAATTTTGACATCAAATGACCAAACGCGGCACATTTACTAGGTATACATATTTATCGTGATTTATAAATAACTGGCACGAAACCGTCAAGTCTAGAAAATATACTCCACGGTTTTATCAGATTTCGTCTCCACCCACAAATCTACCCTGATGTAACAAAATTACCAATTAGTTATCGGGATTATCGTAACCATTACAGTAACTTGAAATCTTCACTTATTTTATTAAAGCTAAATTATTCCAAATGATAATATAAACTCTACAACAACCCAGACAAAGTCGAGATGAGCAGCTAGTGCGAAACAAATTAATGCCACATTTTAAGTGTTTAATTGGCCACTTAACAGACGAGTAGGTATCATTTCGTCACGTTGACATAGAGCTCTCTCAAACAGATGAATTTATTACGAGCGGCAGATGAAAGAAAGAATTAGTCCCAGATTCCACTAAAGCAAAGAGGAGCAGAGCTGAGCGTTGTAGTCCATAAGACCACTGCATGTAGCTATACCATATTTTTCTAGTAAAAATTAACTTATAGCTCATTTCAGGCAATGTTTTGCGTATTAAAAATATGTTTTTTGGAGTCTTTAAGTGATTTTAATAACTTTAAATCGGACAATTTTCATTTTTAATATGCAAGGCCAAGTATGCGGTCGGTGATCGTCTTAGTTTGGGATTTTTCAATGGACTCACGTGCTATAACATTTAGGAGTTCAATTTTTAAAATGATCAATAAAGTGATCTCTATCATTTCAAAACTGAATCTCTGGTCTTAATATACGTAAGTCTATGAAATAAAAGCTCCGCTTTGGTGGAGTGTGCGTTTAGGCTCGTGATTCATCCTCACGGCATTCTGCCCGGTATCACAACCCGTAATCTCAACTTTGATGTCATTTCCACTGCGAATAATCATAAACTAATGCACAAAATGAGACTTTGAATATCGTTCCTTTAAACAAAAACCGAGACAAACTGCGGCCAAGTTTTAAGAAGCCATTAAATAGAGTATTAAGGTTGGTGTTACGACGGCGGCAACGTTTACTTAAAGATTTGGGCGTACAAGTATTCTCAATACAAAGCGGTGACTGTTATGTGGAACACCCACGAAGCGTTTGTTGTTTTATTGGGTGCTAGAATGTCAATGGCGCCACTTGTTTTTAAGTTTTTGTGAAGCCGCTTTCAATTTCCATTGGAGCATCAATCTATTTTGATAGAGGCTGTTGCTCAACCAGTATCTACCTTATTATGTCTCTATGTTTGAAGCTTTTGCGTTGAAAGCTTGTTCATAAACTTCAAAGCTATACTCTATAAAATTTAACTTGATCTCTGCGACAGTGACACTGACATAGAAGATTGTCATTTTTAGTGTTGAGATAGTGGTAGAAAAAATCGATTTTCAAACAATGAAATGTTGTAATGAAATCGAATGAGTAGTTGAAGGTGAGAAATTGGATTTTATTTACTTACTATTATGTATCGACGTTTATCACTATTATTGATGCTAATGTAACATATACTTAATTGGGTTTAATTTAATTACACATGTAAAAAATGTTATGGTATTAAAATATACCATAAAATTAACGATAAATTAAGTTTTATTTAAAATATCGTTTGTATAAACTATCGATATTTTAAATAAAACTATCTAAAACTCTGTGGTCACGATCATTCGTCGCCCATCACTAATCGGCAAGCCCATAAAGTATGACATTGACAGGTACTGCCTGTACTATTAAGAAATTCCGGACATCATAGGCGTGATTTTTCTGACAGCTGTCGCAGAGATCAAGTTAAATTTTATAGAGTAGTTAAAGTCGGTGTCATGCAATTTAGATTCATATATCTACTATACCTATATTTGTCAGAACCTTCGAGCAAATATCTACAGAGCTACAGTCCCTAAGTGAAAGTAGTAAAAAAATGTCCGAGCGGTGTCATACATACCGACTACCGACTTAGATATTTACATTAAATAATTCACAATGACCCGTTTTCTCGAATGTCGACGTAATATTAGTGCTTGTAACCGAGCACTTTGGCATCGCGCGGCGTTGTAGTCGGCTTGGAATCGCCTACCAACTAAAATGCCTGCCCACTACGTAGCTTGGGTTTTGGGTTAGGGTTTTGGCTCAGACACATTTTTTGCACGATTGTGGCTCTAAAAATATTTGCTCAAAGTCAGAACATGATGTGTATACTTCTTACGTCTAGAAATAGAATCAAAATGGAAATATTATAAATGTTCCAAGCTTTGTTTTTCGGTAGGTTTGATTGTACACAATAATGGAAACTATATTTTATTACTTTTAATCAATGAATTAGTTTGATTCTTTTTATTTCAACCTTAATAGACAGTTCAAAAAATAGATAAATGTCATATTCGTTTTAAAATTGGAACGATTTCGGCAGCCATGTTGTGGACGCCATTTGGCCTGCCGATCAACTGTCGCGCAGATTGTATGTAAATCCACGTTTGGCCGCGTATTTATGGCCCTTTGATCACTCAGCCCCATTGTCTGTTGGTAAATGCGCCCAAAAATGCTCAATGTCACTACACACTACATACAGTATCCAAGTTGGACCTAAAAACTTCACGTTGGGATATAAAAAGCTATGCAGGATTGTAAAAAAAAAAAAAAATGCCTATGAATGGTATGCCTGGTTCCAATTTTACAAAGAGCACTTATGTTTAACTTTTTTTTTAATATCTACCTAAGGAGATCCAAAAATAAAGGAGACATCCACAAGTGGTATATTATTCAGGGAAAAATCTAACCAATATGATATACAGGGTTATATTTAGTCAATAAGCATCCTTTTAGGGGCTTGTTCTCTATATCAAAACTAACAACTTTAGTTCTGCGAAATCTGCGACTTTCGTCAAAACTCAAATAAAAATCAGCTGTTTCATGGTCATTTGGTCACATTTGGTCGCGGGTGAACGATATTTTTCTATGGAACGCAGAACTAAAGTTGTTAGTTTTGATGTACAGAATAAGTCCCTAAAAGGATGCTAATTGATTAGAAATAAAGCTGTACACATCATTTGAAAGCTTAATTTATGGGCTTCTCAAAAATATTTAATATATATTTTTCATCTCCCCATATTTTTTTAAACGTGAAAAGTAAATTGTATGAAAAATAATACCACAACTTACTATTTTTCTAGTTTTGTAATAACAATGTGCTTCTATCTTTCTTTTACTTGCATTTTTACTTGATTCTACCATATTCATCTAATACTTGGCTGAAATGATACGAAACTAGTAGGAACAGTTAAAGAACAGAATACAATATGACAAGAAAGTATTTAGAAAGTGTGTCTAATTGGTGCAAATGCTTATTTTAACCATTTGAAGATTACTTAATCAGGGTGCCCAGTAATAACACCTAGTGTACCAAATATATATTTATCTTAAGATTTTCAAAACTAATTTAAAAAAGGAGGACTCTTTTTTGTTTTTAATTGATGTAATAAATAAAATTTCTCAAGATGTAAAGAGTGCTGTGGTTGGATTTTTTGATTATTATTACACCAGCCTCCATACATTTTGTGGATGTGTCCTTTCATGCTAGATTTACGTATGTAGTCTAAACTGTACGCCATTAGACACATATAGCAGGTGCCCCGGTTGTAGCCACTGATTCGGTTGTAGCCATTTTGGTGTCAAATTAATTGCATAAATGGTAATGATAAACAATGAAACAACAAATATTGATTGTGTGAATCTCAAATAATATATATTTTTTAAGAAATATTTGATTCTTAAATTGTCTAATTCATCTTTAAAATTTAAAGTGGCCACAAATGATACTAACATAACCACAACCGGGGCACCTGACCTACCTACCGACCAGTAGGTATCTACGTCAAATAGCGTAGTAAGGACACGCTTCGCGTCGCTTAGAAACACGTAGTCAAAATACGCTATGAGAGCTACTTGTTGAGATAGTCGATTGCTACAAGCTGAATCAAACTTCTTGGCGGCTGTGAAGTTAGCCACAAGCTGCACAAATTCCAAACCTCGCCCAGCTGGTGAGCTTCAGTCAGGATTGGATTATCCGCAGCTTGTAGCTAACATCACAGCAGCCAAGAAGTTTAATTCGGTCCATAGAAAGATGTAATGTTCTTATTCAGATGATTCCATACTGTTGTACTGTACTATGTTGCCAGACTACTGCATCGAGGAATGTATGCAAATGTAACGCTTACTGACTTCGAGCTCCTTAATGTTGCCAGTTTCAGTAGTTTTCTTTTTAGTTGGTTGATTTAGTGCGACCACGTTTGATATGATGTCCTTGTTCAATGTTTTTCTCGGGAGAGTTTTGTGTGACTTTGACGTAAAAGATTGAGAGTTCCTTTGAGAAAAGTACTTACGCAGGGGTTTTGTAGGTTATACCTGTTAATTAGGCTTCGAGAAAGGGTTGAAAGAAAAAGAAAGTACTAGGTATAAAGATGTAGAGACAAATATAAAGAGCTTGTTTCACCAATTTATCTATTATACCAAAAATGACACAAATTGTACTGTCATTTTACTTCTTGCGACTATCAAATAAAATGTATGCATGTGAGGGCGAGTTGTAACAAAAATTTTGTTTTCTCAAGCACCGCGTATTTTATTTTTATTGCAATCGGTACCATTTCAGGTCAAGGCTTTCGGCAATTTAAGAACGATCCAATTGTTTTTTGATCCAATTGGTTTTTGCAGTAGTTTAAGTGTATTGTATTATGTTGAAGTTAATAGGTAAAATCACTTGCCCATGGATAGGAAAAATCTAGAATACTCAAAATATGTATAATGTCCTTCTGCTACCAGAGTCAAATAAAAGTGAAGTAAACTACATGCTGCGCAAAACCCCACTCTTCAGACACCGACATATGAATTTTATACTGCGCAACGACTTACCCTCGTCTTCACGGACGCCATTAAATTTGATTCGACTCATAACATTAGACCGGCATTAATTATTTATTATACTTCAAAGAAATAAACTTCGTTCGTAAGCTCGTCTTCACCAGATTGTTTAGCCTCCTGCAGCCACCGATAAACCCATTCATTACGCCAAAAAAGAAGACACCATAATAACAGCCGCCACGCAGGCAACACCGTAAAGCTGTTACAGACAAGGTAAGTGCCTGGACTGCCCGGGCCACAGCGACATTTCTCCGATTTTTATGTAAACGAGCCCAGTCGTGCCTTGTCGATGGACTGACAATACGCATATTTCCGGAGGCGAAACGTTAATAGTCCGCTTTATTTCGATTTAAGGACTGAAGGAATCAACATAATAAGGCAAGTGTACACTGTATACTGCGACGACTGAGTTTAATATTGTGATTGCAGAAAATTTAAATAATTCCTTGTTTGGTGGACGAGTACTTTTTCAATAGATTATTGTGCTGTTGGAGGGATCAAAAAGAGTTGATAAATCATAGTCCTTGTCGTTGACAGTCAGAACTCAGAAACTACTCTTTTAGAGTTTGTTTTTACGCATTTGTTTAATAGAGTTTTTGCTATCATACTTTAGCGTATGGTAACTTATTTCTCATCCAAACAACAATCATTCTATTAAAATGTAAGTATGCTGTAGAAAAGTACCTAACTAAAACCGTACATTGTTTACTCATTTGACACAGACGGGTCGTTAATTCCGTAAAATAACTTTAAGCAATTGGTCCTGGGTTGCTTTGCAAAGTACAGACATTCAAATTAATTGCTGATATACCTATTTTTAAGATTTCGTGGTTGGCCATGCTAAAAGTTATTCATAACGATGAGTATACATGGTTATTTTTAATCAACTAGCATCCTTTTTCTGTACATCAAAACTAACAACTTTTAATCTGCGACATTTGTCAAAATTAAAAAAAAAATCAGCTATTCCATACATTTGGTCGCGGGTGAACGATATTTTTCTATGGAACTTCAATTTTTTTTTTAGTTTTGACAAAAGTCGCAGAACTTAATTGGCTATTAAAGACGTTGACTTTTACAACTCCATTTTGGCTTTGCCAGACTCTGAAAGTGCAAAAATGTTGTACAAACTCGTAGATATAGGCTTAAAAAGATAAGTTTAGTTTTAAGTTATGTATCTTGTACAGGGCGATGTGGTCGCTAAGCGACAAAGCCCTTTAAATAAATAAAAAAAAAATTGCTAGTTTTGATATACAGAATAAGCCCCTAAATTAATGCTAATTGATTAGAAATAACCCTGTATATATACATATAGACCAAAACTAACTTCTTGTTTGGTGACTGTGATGTAACTATAAGCAGCGCAGAACCCAATCCTCAGCTTTTATGTGAGTTTCAGTCAGGATTGGGTTTTGCGTAGCTTGTAGCTAATTTCACAGCCGCCAAGTAGTTTGATTCGACCTGAACAATTCTTTAAAGCCCTGCACTTTGCAAGACAACAACTTGTATATGAAATCTGTGAAATTACGTAAACTTTTTAAGAATCGATTTAGTCCATTGAAACACAAGAAGCTATCTTGCACGACAACGTACCAGCTTCCCAAATATTTCACGCAACGCAACGCCTATTAGCTTAGCCTTTTTCGGCAAAATAACGACACTGCATATAAAACTTACATACATTCTTTTTTTCATTAAATAAGCTGGTTGTTTTCGCAAGTATTATAAATGAGTTGATGACAGCACAAGATATGTATAAACTCCTAATTGGTACGTCGTTATGACTGTGGTTATTATGTACACGAAATTACAATTCACTAATTGGAGACTAATTTATTATGTATTACATATTATATTATAAATCTAGAAGGAAAAGTCGAAAATTTCTCGAGTGTAATAAATAATAGATACTTAGTACAAAAATGGTCTCAATAATCGCATGATCGTGTTTTGGATGCAAGCCGCTTTCAACCTATTCATTCTTATTTGCTGCTATTATTGGCAGTCTATAAGAGGCCTAAGGCCTGTAGTGGACGTCCTATGGCTGGGAAAAAAAGGAGAGAAGAAATACACGTAAATCTGTATGAAATAGTGACTTATCTAGCTAGCACTATATTTAACTGTGTATCACTCCTGGGAATTATCATAGGTTTGTCTCGGTTATAGTATTGGCGAAGGCCAAATACCTACATGTTGATAGCCGCATCTTAAGTCTCTCAAACGGGAAAATTCTGCCACTGTTTGAAACTAGCGGCAATAAATACGGGCGAAACGTAAACACAAAAACCAAAATTAGAAATTCGAACGGATTTAAACTCTCAAATAGAAAATGTTTCATGGAAGTGATACAGGTTAAAAAAATGTCTCTGTAGTAATTTGTCCATTTATTCTATCTATCCTCAAATAGATTTTTCCGAACGAAAATCGTGACTTTCTTGGTGTTCTCACTTTTGTGTTATCCCACAGAAAACTTTTATTTTTTTCGGGATAAAAAGCCTATGTCACTTTCCGGCCCTTGAACTATATCCATGCCAAAAATCAAGTCAATCCGTTGATCCATTGCTGCGTGAAAGAGGAACAAACCAACAAACAAAATTTTCAGATTTATAATATTAAGTAGGATAATAACGCTAGTTTTTGTATGGTTAGTAAACATAAACATATCTCGGCGATCGACAATCCTTAGCAGTTGGTGCCACGAACAAAAAGTTCATTTACATTGATGGCATCGTAAATACCTTTAAAACATTTAACAATGAGCCATTAATCTGTAATGTCTCTATCTCTCTGAAAGAAATAAATGCAGAAATGGTATTATGAATATACAAATATACCGTTGAACTGGTCTTGCTGATATTGGTACTATAGCTTGGAAGTTAGTTTAAATATCTAAACTGTTAGAGGCAAAGCCCGAAGGCTGCCTCCACGTCAGGATGATCGTACGGCTAGAAAGGATACTATTATCACATCGATCACAACTGTATTGACAAGACTATCAATAATATTGGAATAGTAAAATAGATACACGACCGCGCCATTGCGCGCCACTTTAGCGTCTCCTTTGTCTCGTTCTCGCGGCGCGTAGTGTTGCTAGGTTCGCGCCGCCGCCACCACTCGATTCGGGGAATCGAGTGATCCCGTAATAATACCGATTAGCTGATGAAATTGGAGCAAAAGAGTTTTTTGACTCTGTCATGAATTTGATTCGTGTTTTGTTAATTCATTAATAATTTTATCATTGTTATTCAAATATTTATTAAATAAGAAGGTTACTAGTATATGGGACTAATGATAAAATATAAAAGTTATTGTATTCAACTAGGTTCATTAAAGTGATTGATACGACAGGATACTTATACTGACCTATCAGTATGATAGGGAAATGTAAGATTTTTCGTCTTGATATTTCAGATTTACGAGTGCAATGATGTGCTGCGCAAGGTTTTCCACTGATATAGCTAATTACTCTGAGCATCTGGCTTGTCATGAGAAGCGTAGTATAATAAAAAAAGTTAAATATTGTCAGCCTGTTTTTCTCAAAAAACTTACCGAAATCAGTACAAACGGCGACTGGTCCAGCTTCATCGCCTCCAACTGGCGGAAGGTTGGTTCCAGGGTGGTGCGCAGGGGGGACTTGAGCGAGGCTTCCACGAGAGCCGCCAGCAGCTGCCGTGATGAAGGCTCCACGCCCAGCCCTGAGCTGAAGGCGGCCAGGGCCTCGCCGTGCCTGCCCAGGCATTGTAGAGCCACGCCTGTTGAGCAAAACTGGTGATTTTAAACATTGATAATAATGACCAAACTCTCTGTTTTATCAGTTTTACAATTTTGGTACTTCTGTCTACATCATCGACTTGGCATTTTTCTGTTTTCATATTGATGGTCTACATTTAAATTTTGTATTTAAATCAAAAGTACCTAAGAAACCGCAATTCGTTAAGAATTTGATTTAACTTTTGACAAATTACTTGTTCGAAGTGTAGACATAGAAAAATAGAAATAGAATACTCAAACGAAGGAAAAAAATATTGTGATTGTAAACATAAATAAGCGATTGGTACTTACGATATTTTTTTTACGAAGAAATTAAATTTACTTAAATAAAACAGTCATGATAACTAACATTTTAGTACTAATTTTATCGATTTAGTTTTAGTTTAGACAGCCTATAATTATTTACTATAAGCGAAGCATAAATAAAATTAAATTTAACTTACAAACGTAATGGAATACACAGCGAAAGTGTTATATATACGACACAATAGCTAATACAGACACAACATCTCATAATGCTTGCTTCGCACGCGATAGTGAAACGATACTGGCCAAAACTCTATCAAAGCGGGGTGGAGATATCGGAGATGGACAGAGTCTGGGATCTATGAAGACTACATTTTACACTGCGGGCGAGATATTTATAAATGTATCATACACAGCATAATGCATGTTTACGAATCACACATTGCTGAATGTTTATGTGAGTAGTGCATATGAATAAGTGTTTTGTTGTGCTCTGCACAACAATTGTGTAACTGTTGACGTTACGACTAGGCAGTTTCATTTGAAATCACATCCTAGCTAGATTGGAACCACATTTCGCGAGGTCTGTAGGCAGACTAACCCCGGCCAAATATTGGGAGAAGACAATATAACATATATTTGAACCATTGACACGACGAAGAAGAAGAAAAGTTGGAGTCTATGAGTCCACTGCTTAAATGACATAATTTCTTGGTGACAAACATAACACAATTGTGACATTTTAACCAAATATGGTATTTCCAAAATATGCTTACGGCCTACAATGTTTTGCCCAGCTGTGCACATCTTCCATCCACTTTGGTGGAATATGGCCCTTACATACCCACGTACTTGACGTAGATATCATCATGATACACCATTTTAACTGTACTATCAGGCTAATAAGTTCTAAACTTTCATCTTCGAATTCAGACTATAATGACTTAATCTTTAAGGATCATATTTGAATGTAGATTAGTATAAGTAGCGTCTGATAATAGTTGATATAGGGCAGGGTTTCCCAAACTGTCGTTGCCCTAGGGCGTAGCGAAACTATCCTAGGAGCATTGTGAGGTGATCAACTTAGACTGTCTGGATAGTAAATCCAGAAACATTGTTAAAAAAGATAAAAAAATAGTTTTTGAAAAAGATTGAGCGATCTTTCTTTCTTCTTTCGAATAACACATTTACAGTTAGTAGACTCTCATTGATCTAATACTGGTACACGAGTTTAATTATTATATGTAATTAAATTAATTAAAATTACGGCAATGTTTGCTGTAAAAACTGGGAAATTTTGATTCGAATTAGGTGAAGCAGTTGTGATGAGTTATGAGCATGAAACTAAAAAAATGCCAAAAAGCCCCAAATGCAAGAGATGAAGGAGTACATAAAGCAAGAACAGATGGTGTCACGGATGGTGTCAGACTAGTGGACTATGGTGTCACGGATGGTGTCAAGGTCAGGTCAGGTACTGGAGTGTTAGGACAATTATTAATGAATGTCCTCTATTAATTGCGTTGTACCTACTTTTCATCAAGGAACACACAATATGAAAAATAGGTGTTCCACAGTAACAATAAGTTTGAGAATCCCTGATCTAGTGTACGGGAGGAATCACTGATTAGATGATACAATGTAGCAGAAATCGCGCGAACATCTCGAACCCTGTCGTTAAGATAGAACTGCTTTATAGGATAGAGATAAGGCGGCGCATTGTTACAGAACTAGTTCTTTGTTCCTATCTCGAAAGGTTTCTGGAAAATTGGTCGATACAACTCGAATTGGCACATTTTATTCAAATTAGAATTGTATTTGAGCCTAATACAATTTGATGTGTTTTGAGATTAGAAAATAGTTTTCATTTTTTTGCGATATGTGCGTAAAGTCATGTTTCACTGAGCAGCATTGTTTCGGATACACATTTCTGAAACATGACGACGGGGAGCACTGAAACATACCGATAAACACATAGTGTTTACAGAAACAAAATAACTGTCTCTGAAACATTATTATTTGTTTCAGAAACACGTAGATTTTATTTCTGATACAGTGTTTATAAACAATTGTTGTATGAAATAAATGATCAATATTACGTCACTTTTCTCAATTTATAACTGGTAGATGACAATTTTAATTCTTGGAGTTCTTTTCGTTGGGTACTTTATATTTCTTCCTAAACCTATATATATATTTGGAAAGGCCTAGACTTATGGTTAAATGCATAAAATCAGAGGAATTTTCAAGCGAAACAGCTTCCGAAAATTCCGATTATCAAAACCAATATACCTGAGAGGCTGAGACAACACATTTGCACGAAAGCATTTGAGAACAATATTTACGATTCATTTCTTACCTTGTCTATAGTAAGCTTTGGGCCAATTAGGGCAGAGTTCTCTTGCCCTCGTCGCATCTTGTAGAGCCGCTGCAAACTGTCCTTGTTTCAGCCTGGCCGCTGACCTACGCAATCAAATAAACGTTCTATTATAACCGGTACAATAATTTAAAAAATAAATTAGTGTTACCTAGGAAATGGTTATAGGCGGTAGTATCTTTATAGATAAAATTATAAATAATAGCTCATCTAAATACAAAATTTCATCAAAATCTTTAGAGCCGTTTCCGACGTCCGAATTTTATACAAACAAGTAAATATGCAAACAAATATACAAGGGTATGCTTACCTACTAGTAAGTGCAGCGTAAGACGTCACCCGCAAAGTAGACATACGACCTCACTAGGATCGCGCTAGATGCAAGCCGCTTCAAACCGGTCTTATTAGAGATCAATAGAGGCCTATGTTCAGCAATAATCGTCAGCAAATGATATTAATGAAACTTTATCATTATTATTGCAATAAATTCCCCCGAGTAGGTAGGCATTATGATTTATCGAGCAAGACATTTAAGGCGAGCATGAATTCCTAATCTTGATTTACAAGGTAAGCCGTAGTGGGTGGATACCTGCTAAATTGCTACAGTTATATTTAACAATTGGATTTTTGATATTGTGTTGGTATGTTGGTACGTGTTTTAAGCTGCTGATCGACGTACAACCTTTAAAACTCGGTTTGAAAGTTTGACGATTTTGGCTCGTTGGCTCCGGGCCGAGAAGTTTTGCCGTACTTCAACATGTTTGACGAGCCGCGAGCCAAGCGTGTCGGTTTTTGCAGTGATCGATAGACGAACTTTGTCGACCAGCCGTAAGACTAGATGTTAAAGCTCGTCGACTCGATGGTCGATCAGCGGCTTTAGACGTTCGTATCATACTAAAGATTTAATGTTACCCAGCAAATCTACGGAGTGACTGTGAATTCATTAGCATTACTTCAGGACCTAGAATTAGCAGTCCTAGAGTCCTAGAGTGCTCGTTATTATGATCAACTTTTACTTTTATTTTATTTTACTTTAATAATATTTTACTCCAAAACTTTTAAATGTATTTAATTTTTTTAAATTAAATGGAATAGCTGACTTTTTTGCAATTTTAAGTTTGATCTCTTGGAACGTTGATCATAATGACAAGTACAACTAAGTACATTCTAGAGTCTTAATATCATAATATCATACATCATGTCAATGCTCACCGATTACTATACAGAATGTGATTCGCAGGGTCTAGTGTCAGCGCGTCCGTGTAGAGAGCGACTGCGGTAGCGAAGTCCCCGGCCTGGCAGGCCGCGTTCGAAGCCCTGACTTTCTCCACGAAGAGCGCCCGGGACGCCGCCCCCAGTGACGCACTCCCCGTCGGCTCTACCTGCGGGAGAAAAAAGGCTTTAATTTTTAATCGTAAGTTTACAAATATTCGTTGTCTTGGGCTTGGACTTAGGCTTCTGCTGTATATATGTAATGAATGCAGCTTGCAACCACCATTAGCTGTGCATCTTTAGGATGGACATCACACGCTACGAGTACGCTTGACGTTACGTGACGTCCAATCGAGAATTTCCGATTTCATTATTCACACACGCTCATTATTCCTGCATACTATGTGTGCTCATAAATATTATAGCATAGTAACATGTATACATACTACATAGACATAAAATGCAAGCAATAGTAATGTTATAGCTATGGTTATAGCGATATCTTTGATATGCTAATTATGTAGACTGGCAAACACAATACGTAATCAACATTTTTTCGATGCGATATTCCAACTTACACTATTTATACAAAATAATCGTCAAAGACACATAGTAAATTATACCATAGTTCTTGGTCTAGCTAGACTCTACCAAAGCGAAATGAAGCTTAGCTTAGCATTGTATAGTTATTGTTTGATGCCACTACACAAATGCTATATTTGCTCAAAAAACAAAGCTCAGTTTTAGGAAGAGCGGGGTTGTTTTGTTTTTTGATAACTAAGCAAATGCATCACTTATTCAGTCGACTTTTGAACTTACAGCACACTGTTCAGCTCCACCTATCTTTTTCGCTCCAGTTTAGTAGACTCGGAGTCTTATCGGGATAATTTCTTTCGTATCTATAGTTTCCGTAGACGAAGAGGTTATTACAGAAGTGAAGCCCATGGGAATTGTTTAATGGCCTATATAGGCAATTCTTTTGAAAGTTTATCTCTGGATATCTTATAATCCAGCGTTATTATAGAGCAACTTTCTGTAGAGGAGTTTTTATGAGAGTAATTACGATATTAAAGCTATCAAAAGACGGTAGAGGCAGCAATTTGCAGATCACTGCAAGCTAAGAAAATAGTTTCGCAGGAAAATGTACCATGAGTGAAAAACTGTTGGAAATTTTCACTTTGAGGTGTAACTTACTAGGTTTATGACGTCATAATTGCATAGGGTGTTATTACGCCATTTTTAGTCATCGTGCGGTGATAAAATGGGACTATCCATAAACACTGTATTTATAGATAACTACAAGTTGTGTCATGCGGAAGATAAATTAATTTAAAAAAGCGGTAACTTGAGAGAAAATCTGTTTTGTGGAATTTTACACCTGAGGTGTAATCATACAAGCTTTGTTTATGACGTTATAATTTTGCAATAGGGCGGTTATTTTGTCATGTTTTGTTATCATGCGGTGATTAAATGGGCCATTCATAGATAACTATAAGTTGTGTTAGGAGATAAACAGATTAACTGGAAATAGCGGTGACTTGAGGGAAATACTGTTTTATGTTTCACTTTAACTTGTAATTTACTAGGGTTATGATGTCATAATCGCACAATATAACTATTTTGAATATTATAGCTTTAGCTTGTTCATATAGCGACTTATTCAAAGATCAGAAGCTGTGTCAAGAGAAAAAGTCCAGTTCCAAATAAAAATGCAATTAGTTGGGAGAAAAATTGTCGTGTAAGCACTTTATGGAGTTATTTTAAGATTTTATTAAAAGTTGAGTGAAATATATCGCAATGAGGGAAGAAACTATCGGTTTACACATCTGACTATTTTACCGCAATTTACAGCATGTTCAATGACTATGTTCGACTGCCTCGGTGGCTCAGTGGTTAGTGACTCTGACTTCTGGATCAAAGGGGTGTGGGTTCGATCCCCACCCAGAGCAAGTTTTTATGTGATGATCATAGGTGTTTGCTCTGTGTCTGGGTGTTATTTAGGTAATATATATATAAGAATGTATTTAAAATATTTATATGTAGTTTATCAGTTTCTGGGTAATATATATATATAAGAATGTATTTAAAATATTTATATGTAGTTTATCAGTTTCTGGCAGCCATATCACAAGCTTTGCTTAGTTTGGGGTCAGAGACCGTGTGTAAAATGTCCACTGATATTTAATTATTTATTATGTATTTCTTAAATTCTTTCTTGCGCCTTGTTAGCTGTGATGAAATGCGAACCCTTCTCGATTAAAAAATCCCAACCTTAATTCCAAAGCCCAAAAGTCCCAGACTTTAATCAGGCCATCTTGAGATAATACCAAAGCCCGCCACGTTACCCTGTGATTTGTTTCCACATTATTTTTTATAACTATGGTGTACAATGACGACCTTTCACATCCAATTTCATGAATCACATACGTAATAGGTATATAACAGTACCTATCGCGATATAGGTACTGGTGAAATATTACAAATATCTTTTTATTTTTCAACTGCTCAAGAAAATGAATAACGTTTTTGTTAAGGTTCGAATAAGCAAAATTGTACTCTACTTTACCAGCCTTTTTTTAATAGTCCACTGCAGGACGTAGGCCTACCCACAAAGAGCGATTGGACCATATCCACCAAGCTTAGTGCGGGTGGTGGGTTTACATACGCTATCGAATTTCTTCTACGAACGTATGCAGATTGCCTCACGATGCTTACGTTCATAGGAGGACTATTAAAACCTTGATATAGAGAGAGATAAAGTTATCCGTTGAAATCTGGTCAGTAGTAAATTGTATACGAAAAAAACTCTAGGGTTGCTGGGCAGTAAGAGTAGAGAAAGCTGGGCCATATAACTAGTACCATAGCGAAATAGCATTCAATAAAGCCACAGAAAACAGTCACCGCGAAAATTAAAAGAGATACCAATTTAAATAAAAAAAGATGCTAAGTCGATGGATACCAATGACTTACTCGCAAGTTAACCAAACAAAACAACACTTAAATACTACGTCGATAAGATCTTCGAGACAAATGAATACCGTAATGCCATCACGTTTCTTTAATGTGTTTAGTAGAATAGAAACAAGGCAGTAAATTCATGAATAAATCAAAATATTTCACCTCGAAGAAAAGCACAAAAGAGTTCTTCGTCACGGACATAATGACGATAAAAAACAACAAATGACAACCTGCTACTGAATTCTTAACCCTTCCTTTATAGATTGGGAAGGCGTGATCTTTTTGTGGAGAAATGTGTTCCGTCAATGAATACCAATATTTCTATTATAAGTTTCGAATGTTTTCAACTTTCTGTAAGTTATAAAAATAAAAAACTAAGGGATGTCTAATCTGATTCCAATGAGATATAATACCTTACTACAGATATATACAGGGTTATGTGCTTCTCCTGGACTAAGACGAAAAAAAAGTGATTCAGAGTTTCATAATGAAATGGTGGTCTAGAGGTAGTGACACCCGCGTTACAATCGTGAGGTCGTGGGTTCAAATCCCGGTCTTTGGAATTTATGTACGGAACTTGACACCACTGGCTTTTCGATGAAGGAAAACATCGTGAGGCAACCTGCATGCGTTCGTAGAAGAAATCCGATGGCGTATGTGAATCCACCAAACCGCACTGGGCCAGCGTGGTGGATATGGCCCAATCACCCTTAGTGGGTAGGCCTACGTCCTGCAGTGGACTATTAAACAGGCTGGTACAGTATACCGAATAAACTATAGATATATCCCAGTGCTGGGTTATAGGCTTCTTACAATCTGGTTTACTGGTCTGGTTTACCCAGTCATCATGCTTATAGCATAAGTGTAGGGGCTACACTTATGCAATAAGCATGATGACTGGGTAAAAAAAAAAAAAACAATATTATAATTAGTCCGTGAGTTAGATTATCAAAAAATATCAGACACGTATTTTTTCTTTTGAGTGAGGGTCCTGACGTCACTTCTCTTACAGAAGTTCATACATTTGTATGGCACTTGTGACGTCACGCGGTACTTTGACGGGCTATATCTTCGTAAATTTTTGTTTAAATGACGAACGAAAAAATAGCTGTGTAATATTTTTTGATAGCCTATCTGACGAACTAATTATATTTTTATTGTCATTATGCCTATATAATAATATCGTTATCTCCTTTGCAATATTTACTAACTTATCCTTGATCGTTATTAAAATTATTGATTCGTACGCGTGTTATTTTCCATACAGAACCCTAAAACCGAAGGCATTTTAAATTATTTGAAACGGGCAACACAGCGTGAGGCGTTCACCACCTGCTATCTAGCCGAACGCATCGGAAACGAGAGTATTCTTTTTTCTCACGAACCGCATTCCCGGGCATCACCACAAGCGGCCGACTTTCTTCCTTACACCGAGTACATTGTTGCTCCATACAGCTTAATTTGAGAGTACTCTCCACGTACGCGAGTAATGTATACACCGCCAATCGACATTCCTGTTTCAAGCGCACACATTATTGCTTACAAAGTGCACTTAAATAATTTGAGAAGGCTTCGACGCGTAATGCATTCATTGCTGTTATTATGAGTCGTATGCTTTGATTTTTATAACTGTTCATGTTGAGGCCGCGAGTGCCCTTTTACCTATGGCATGCTGCGACCTGTGTAGTTGTGGGTGAAACAATGATGGATGGTTGGATATGCTTGTTTGGTATTTTGTGAACACGTCTAATAAAATGTTCGTGAGAGGATTTATTCGTATTTGAATCGCGTTTGTTGACATTATGAGCTGTTGAACATAATTTATAGGATTGAGAAACTGTATTAATATCTCCAGAATATTCGTTTCAATCAGCATCGTTTAATTTGCTCGTACATGCAATAATCGATAAGAAATCCTTTTAAAAAGAGGGCTGGATGATGTAGTGCAGTAAAAAATCATAAAGTTTACACGATTTAATATTGAAAGTTACTATTTATGATGCTAGTGTAAGAATCTTTTATTTTTAGGTACCTATACATCGACGTTTTAAAATATTGCAGTGGTATTATATAATACTAAATAAATAATAATTGGTATCTACTTGCCGAGATCGTCCACATTTAAATAAGTATTATTCAATTTTTATTTCTGAATTTTGGGTGATTGACAAAATTTTTTTTACGTAATTGAAGCTACCTAACTAATCCGTAGCAAGTAATATACCTAATGAAACCATTTCGCGAAGGGTATATCATAATAAAATATGTATTACGGTAGGCAGATACCTACATTACGTAATATACGACAAAAATATTCTTACTTAGTGATTTCGGAGTTGATTTCTTGTGAATGGTTCATCATAATGATTAATATACCTACCTCTGTGAGTCTCTACACTTTGCAGTCCCTACAAAGTATCTAAAAGCCTGTTTTCACACATTCAGAACCTCTTACTTTTTAGCCAAAAGTCATCTGATTGATAAACCACCAACAGCATCTCATCAGCAATGTAATGACCATCGATTGTTGCGGCCATTTTGAATGGAAAATGGAAACGTAATCGAGCCTCTTTGGCTTTATTAAAATTTCGTTTAAAGAGGCGCCTGATAACCGTCCGTGCGGATGTTTCGGGTAATTATTTTTTCTCGAAACGATCTTTCATTTATCTTGTAACGTTACTTTTAAAAACGGACCGCCCAGAAACGCTTTGTGAACTTCATTCTGGAGGATTTTATTCTTCTTTTTCGAGAGCCGTTGTCAGGCTTGTCAGTCAGTGCTAATAAGAATAACGTTCATTGTTAAAACTGTATGTCTGTATACTTACAAAGAAGTCGAAAAAAAAGCGTTTTGCATACTGGTTGTTGTACTAAACCAAATAAAATGTAAAATAGAGTGAGTAAATTATTTTGTAAAAAGTTATTTATGAAGCGCTATTAGGTACTACATAGCAAATAGCCTCTGACAAGATGGAAATATAAAATATTTTGGGATACACATAAGAAGGAAGTACATAAGAGTGTTATAAAAGCTGGAGTATAATTATCTATGCAGCCACTTCATCAGCTATACAATAAGTAAATGAAGCTGATGAAGAAGATTTGGGTGAAAAATGAAGTTTAGTTTTTTTCTGTTGGGATTATATTTTTATCAGCTTGGTTGTATTGGTGGTAGTGGCTTGATATGTATAAACATACATACCTACTTACATGACATATTTTTAAATGAAGTGACTGTTTTGCATAATAACAATAAAAATCCTCCATAACGATTTAAAGTTTTTCATGCAATCTCTAAGTCTGTAAGCAACAAAAATACTATTCGGAAATAAATGAAGCCTATTGTTATTCATCCCGAATATTGTGTACCAGTAACCTCAAGTTACGAGTGTTTCTCAGAAACTACAAACATTACTTCGGTGGGTCGTGTTTTCTATGAAACGATTGTATATTCACGGGACGAACTCGACTTCCTATCTTATGACAAGACGCGTGATCGTGATCACATCGTGTGTGTAAAAGTTTACATGTTTATTTATTAACTTTTATAAAACTTACCTACCTCTTTTTTTACAATTTTGTATATTTGTATGAATGTGTCGTAAAATAACTTTATCGAGAGCGTAGTTTGACGAGGTGTTTATTATCCATCACCGAAGTTAAGCTACGATCGGCACACTCAATCTTCGAATGACTAACCGCGGGTGGAATTTAAAATTTAGCGCTATCGTGGCTCGGATGACTAGTTAAATTGTGGGTCTCGGTTATTTTATCCGTTTAGTTATGTCAAAAGCCTTCAGGCAGCTTAAAGACTGACATCTCCACGTACCAGAGCCAGATTGTAAGAAGCCTATAACCCAGCACTGGGATATACGAGTATCTATAGTTTATTCGGTATACAAGGTTAAAAACCAAAACAAAGCACTGAAGTATATTCCACACGTTCATTTTTTAAGTAATATGCTTAAAAAATAGTTTATCATACTAATATTATAAATCCGAAAAATTTGTTGGTTTGTTCCTCTTTCACGCAGCAACAGAACAACGGATTGACTTGATTTTTGGCATGAATATAGCTCAAGAGCCGGAAAGCGACATAGGCTACTTTTTATCCCGAAAAAATAAAAGGTTCCTGTGGGATAGCACAAAAGTCAAATTCCACGCGGGCGGAGCCGCGGGCAAAATCTAGTTTTCTCATAAACGCAACATCAATGCTATAAGTATTAATTTAATAGATCATCAATAACAGATAATATATGCACAAAATACTGCATCAATTTTATAAAGAGCTATATTTTATTTCAATATGAACCGTAAAAGGTAAAACAACGATGTGCACTCAACGGCCTCTCGACCTGGCTCAGGTATAAAGGGCTTAAAAAATAAAAAAAAGAATAAAGAGCGGTCGTCGGTCATCCTTTTGTCTATTTTTTCCGCCTATTTTCGTATTGTTTGGGGCTCGGAGCATCCCTCTAGTAATTATAGAGCGTCCGCAAAGTTGGTCGACGTAAGCTATGCATAGTTTCAATGTGCTGTGGTATTAAACTTAACTCTTATATTTGTACTAGTCCTAGTCTAGGTTTCGTCCAACTTAACACAAATAATAAGTACAAACCTTCTGAAGAAATATTCTAATAATAGATAACGAAAACCGAGTTGCAATCTGCTGTGTAGTTTAGAAGATCTAAGATACACAGTCTACGTGACTGATAGAGTCAGAAAAATAGCGACTTTGCTTTATAATATCTAGTGATATTGAACGTTAATAAACATGTTGCAAAATGTTAAGGAGCAGTTCTACTGTAGTCGACTGTGACCCACTGTGCGGCATTCTTAAGGCGTTTATTGGTTTTTTCCTCTTTCACGCAGCAACAGGGCAACGGATTGACTTTATTTTAGGCACGGACACAGTATAAAAGATGGAAAGTGACAAAGTCAACTTTTTATTCCGAAAATTTAAAGGTTCCTGTGTGATAGCACAAAAATCAAAATATGTGTATAAAAATGTGCCATTTAAGAGCTGGATCGTTATATTTTCTTAAATTGTAAATAATGCATTCATTTTATTCTGAGATGGCAAATACTAATGTCTAGATAAGTAGCTATATGTTCTTTAGTGTGTGAAATAGTAAACGTAATCGTTTTATGTCCCCCTGACGCCGTCTGCCGATGTTTCGAACAGGCTCTACCTGATTGTTACCTGTTCCAAATGAAACAATTAACGTGTGTCGGTGCCGAGACAAATCACACAATAATTTAGGACCGGATTCGGGTAATTTTTTGATAGTTTACTCAATAGTTTTTTCACACACGCTCATACATTTTATGGGAATTGACGTCAGACGGCGTTCCAGTCTCGGCCATTCGTTGTGCATGTTACGTTTAATTTAATAATGACGGAGTACACGATATCCTTATTGTTTGTTTTAAAGAAATGATTTTGAGCCTTCCGGCGACAGCGTCCTGGAAAAAAATCGCGTTGACTTCCGCGCATCTGTTCGGTTAGCCCGAGGCGCGCGCCCAGCACGACTCCCATACTTATTTGTATAACCCAGCCGGGATAAGAAGTCCTTAGTCCCGTAAGATCGGTTCGAATCGAGGAGAATGTCAATTTATTCGGTTAGTGTTGCGAAATCTCACACAAGCCCGCCGGATTCCAGGCATTCCTCGACAATTACCATTTCGTGAGTGACCCCTCACTCCCCTGATCCTTTCCATTCCTTTGGCTTTAGCGCAAAATAAATTTGAACTTTGGCATGAGCTTGAATAAATTGTGGAAATTTCAACAATTCACTAGTGACCAAGGTATTCGATATTCATATAATAGCTATATAGCACTTTTGTAACGATGTTACTCAACAATCACTATTCATTAAGGTAAAACGTCTTGTTGAGGTCGATTCTCACTTGCATCATGGGTTCACAAACAAATAGTAATAAATATTATGCACGCAAGCACGTCGGACACCCAATTTTTGGTCACGGCTTCTCTAAAGATCCATATTCTTTTCCAGCATAAAAAACTCACTCTCAAAGCACTCGCTCTCTACCTATGACACTTTCCAACGTTTGAGCGAGTGTATCCCATCTGGCCCGGTGACATGGGCCACATGGGAAAAAATGTTTTAACTGGCCCGGTGATATATTTACTGGGCCAGATGACACAAGTCAAGTACCATCGTCCACGGTAAGGGGAGAAAAGAGGATACGCCTTGTAACATAGCTTTCCTAGAAACAAAACCGGACAAGTGCCAGTCAGGCTCGCACACCAAGGGTTCCGTACAAACCCAGAAAATTTCACCAAATTGGGAAGTAAGTTGTTAAAATCTCTGTACTATAATCATCAAAAAATCTCGTCATCCATCGAAAATTACACATTGTTAAAATAATTAAAAACCTGTTTTAGCATGTGCTAATGAAGTTCTTTAAGATACCTTACATGATACGATTTACTCACTTTGAATTTTGAACCCATATTATGTGAATCCTAGGTCTTATTTTCTGTGATTTAAATAAATTTTCAGTTTTCAGATTTATTTCTATATATGTACTCTAACACAATGCTTTCCGCCAAATTTCATAGTTCATCTGGCCCTATTAAATATATCACCGGGCTAGTTAGAACTTTTTTTCCCATGTGGCCCGGCGCCGGGCCAAATGGGATAGACTCGTTTGTTTGAGCTATATTTATGGCAAAAATTAAACTATTTCGTTGCTCTGTTTCTGCGTGAAATAGTACAATACAAAATAAATAATTCAACAAGTCAAAACACATTGGATTTATAATAATAGCAAGTATAACTAAAACGCACATTTTGAGCCGGGGAAAAACTTAAACATTTTCTTACACATTCTTGGTTCTCGCCTACAGCTTTCCAATCTTGTCCATGGTTTACCGCATTACGGTATAATTTTAATTCTATTAGGTTAATAGATCCTCCATAAAATAAGACGTTGAATGCAATTATTCCAAGTCAATTAGTTTAAATAAATCTGACTATCCCTACGATTTAAGTAAGCGGGATACTTGAAGGAACGTAATGACCGCGATTGTGCGCCTTAAGGGTAATAACCATGCATATTTTCCATTGTATTCTATTTTAGGTCACATTTAAATATACATCGCAACAAAGTAAACATCCAATTTAAGAGAAGTATGGTAAACGCGAAATTGTAACTTTTATATAATTCGTTTTATAACGTAGCTTTATTATAATACTATGTAGTCCAAATAGTAGATTTTAGATGATATTCTTTGTTGATTCGACACGAAATATATTTTAAAGGCTTCATAGTTAAAATTTAAAGCAAGAAGATTTTGGTCATTTTAGAATGTATACGAATATGTAGTTTGATGTAGTAAAAATATTGTTCTGATTGATTTCTTGAATTGATACTTTATTAGTACCGAGACCAACATTTTGTCACAAAAAAGCGATATCTATGGATGTAAGTATTTTGGGTAAAAGATACATGCGTCTACGTTAGAATAGAAGTGTTACACTTTGTTCTGATGTTTGATCCCAAATGTGAATTGTGTAATAAATCCAATGAATCATTGAATAAATCTCAAACATAGAATGTAATTTATTAAAATTTCTTGTATTTTGATTCGGTAGCTCCATGCGGTGATAAAAGTTAGTGAGTTGTTATTACGAATACGTAGGTAGGTATATGTTGAGTAATGTTACTAACTCATACTTATAGTATTTAGGTATTGCTGTAATTAATTTGATTTTAAGTTTGAAGCTAATGGTGACTGGTATTAACTTTTGAAGCTAATTTATTCACTAGCATAGTTAAAGTCATAAACATTTATTTCCACAGGTATACATGGAAAGACTTGGATTAACTGGGAACAACTCATTCCAGTATCATAAAGACGTTTTATGGTTCACTGGATTAACTTTTTTTTTTACCTAGGGAAATATTTCAAAGATACCACCGCACCTCGGGGTAGGCGGGTGATGTCCACCAGCAGTCCTCTCCCGCCGCGGCCTCCAATCCTCAGCTGCAGTGCCTCCCATACGACACTGCAGCCCCCCTTAGTTGCAGTGCCCCCCATAAGGCACGCAGCCTACTTTGGCCAGCTTCTAGTCGGGCTTGGAGGCAAAAGCCCGGAGAAGCGGCCCCACCACGGGTTCCTCTCGGTTCACCAGGCTGGCTCTACCTGGCTACTAAGCCCCCCCACCACGACAAGGCGGGAACCCACTCTGGATGAACTACCCTAAATCGTAAATGAAAACTATCAGCATCCATTCTGTACTGTACTGTATCAGCCTTTTTAATAGTCCACTGCAGGACGTAGACCTACCCACGAAGGGTGTTTGGGCCATATCCACCACGCTGGCTCAGTGCGGATTGGTGGATTCACATACGCCATCGAATTTCTTCTACTGACATATGCAGGTTGCCTCACGATGTTTTCCTTCACCGAAAAGCCAGCGGTGTTTAATTTCGTACATAAATTCCAAAGAACTCATTGGTACGGGACCGGGATTTGAACCCACGACCTCACGATTGTAAGGCGGGTGTCACTACCACTAGACCACCACGGCTTATTCATTCTGTGGTTTAGAGAAAATAAGTAGACATACAGACAAACGTAAATAATGACATCAGTTCGATGGGAAAAAAAGGAATTCAAGTCTTTCTTCAACTATGCGTAAAATGCAAAAAAAAATGTAATAAAGAGATGAATGCGGGTAATGTTCTAACAATTCCAGCTCTAAGCATTCCGGCTAAGCATCTAAGCACGAGCCTAAGTGAACATGCGGCTTTATGCGTTTATAATACGCATGTGTGAAATATACAGAGGAAAATTACTTTTAAGGTGCTTCTACACTAGGAGCGTTTATGTGTAATGTAACATTTACAACAGTGCAATTTTTAACACTATCCTACTACACATGGTATTGCTTTGTAAAGTGCAGGGACTTTCAGAGTTATATAATAATATTTTCTCGTTACATATTACGAACAATTTTTGAAGTGAAACTACTTTAGCGGCGTTGTTTTCATGTTTTGTTTGGCACTTTTTGGGGTGCGTAAATATATGTATGTGGTTATTTATAATAATGAGAACAGATCAGAAACTCTCTGTAATTTGCAAAGCAATAACCTGTGAATTAAAATGTAATAGATTGTAATATAATAGCTTGAGCACTGTAATTTTCACTCATCGTCATCATTTCACCCCTGGGACGTCTATTGTAGGGCATAGGCAACAGAACCGGTTGTATGCAGCTTGAATCTTGCTACTATTATCAGTTTACTTTACATAGGTACTTCGTAGATCCTGCCAAATTCCAGATTCTCTCGCTGAGAATTGTTTGATGATGTACGAATCTGTAGTCCAATGTAGTCTAATGGAGAGGGCTATGTTCGGAATCTTTCTGCAAGATCAAATCAGGAATAAGGATATCCGTAGAGAAGAACCAAAGTTACCGACATAGGCCAACATATTAGCAAGTTGAAATGGTAGTGGGCAGGGAACATAGCGCGGAGGACTGATGACCGATGAGGTCGAAAAGTTCTCGAGTGGAGACCACGTACCGGCAAGCGCAGCGTAGGACGTTCACCTACAAGGTGGACGGATGACCTCATTAAATCCGCAGGATCGCGCTGGATGCAAGCCGCTTATTGACACCAACCGGTCTTATTGAAGATCCATATAGGCCTATGTGTTTGTGTGCAAAGACATCTGTCTTTGGTTCTATGTCCAGAAGTGGACGTCTTATGGCTGACAGATGGATAGAATCTGTAATGTTACATCACACGAATGCTCCCGGTGAAGGAGCACCTTTGTATCATAGTTTTTGTTCCGGCACGCGTGTGTTGCGCGTGGAATGCGCTCGTGACGATCGATTTCGCGCGCAATCACCCGCCCGCCATGTTGTTTTTGCTGTCAAAATAATAGCCTACAGGTATGTTCCGTTGTACGCTACCGGCTGGGGCTGTAGATTATCCAGCGATGACGTATGACTATTACAAAATATATCAGGTAAGGCTGAACGCTAACGAGTACTACATAGCTTAGTACTCGTTATTATAAGTAAGGCTTATAGAAATCTTCTACGATAACATGGCCCGCCCCTCCAAATTATTGTTTTAATGTGTGTAATGTTTTAGTGTGTAGCAAGCAACAAATCTTGGATTTGCTAGCTCGACTAGTTGTTTGACATCCGTATATCAGTACGCACACATGTGTGGTGGCGCGTTGTAAATACTTTCACAAATACTTTCAAACGTTTTAAATTTTGGTGGAGCGGGTCAAGCTCATGTTACCCTAGACTAGAAGATATCTACAGTATGCCAATGGTATGTAGAAAACGGAAGAATTTGCGACTACCGTGAGCAGTGTATCTATGTATTAAATGTATGAGAAACGTCGGTGGTGTTAGCGTTATTGCCATCGATTAGCCATGTTTTGGCTCACGTTAACGTTCCTAGTTTCTAAAACTTTTAGCAAGACGCAAAAACAGCCCGACTAACATATTATCATATGTAGCGATTTTAATTTTCATGGAACTAACCCAATATCCAAAACGTCAACATTACGAATGTATGTATAAAAGATCCGACAGAGACCCTCACTCTGTCAAGAAACATCATACCCTGTTTCTTGACGGAGTGAGGATCTCTTTCAGATCTTATCTTATATTCTGTCAGATATATCTTTGTTTAGGAATATTTCATTTCGTAGGTACACTTACGAAACTTACTAAATATTTTACAGTCAAAGCCAATTATCTAGAATAAAACTAGATAGGTAAAGTTGTGAAGACTATAGAGTAATTTATTTTAAACAAAACAAATGAATTCTCCATTGCACTACCAAAAACAAAAGTCAAAACTTAATTACACAACATAATGGTAGCAATTCAAATCCCAAATAATAAACACTTTAATGGCAGCCGACGTATTGAATTTATTTCTTCTTTTATTTAATTATACTCGTTCTGTTATTACGATGAACATTATCGCGGATTAAGGATATTCTTTTTTTTTAATTCTTGCAAACCACCCAGTGTGGGAGTGGCAAATAGCTCGTATTTATAGCCTGTGCCTCGAAAAATTGCTAAAAAAAAAGGCTCAGATTTTTCAACGTCAGCAAAAAGTAATGCAACAAAAAGATCCTTAAAACTGTGTTACAGTCGACAATTTGAGGTCGTACTCGCCTGTAATTGAGAGCTACTTAAGATTTAAGATTAGATTATAATAACAATCGTTGCATAAAAGGATTGTTTTATTGTATTAGACATGGATGTACTAAGGTATCGGGTATTGTCGCCACCGTTTTGGTCATAGGGCGTCGACTGCTGCCGGACTAGTATGCGCGCCACCAGGCGGCCTAACAACTCTGACACCAGGGCTAGCCACCCGGCCTATACGAACTTACTTACTTACTTAGTATGCGCGCCACGAATTATTTCTTTATTAGTGACAGAACGAGACAGCGTTATGGCAATGTATATATCTGTCACTTTTTCACACGTCGAAAAGAGTTCTTTTCGTCTCTTTTCGTGGTCGCATGCTTGACTATCTGCTGAACGTCCGTGAGGTTATTCGTTCACCTTGTATGTGGAATTCATACGCTTCACTTATCGATACGTTATCTCCTCTCGACAAAAGTTAAGTTTGTGTTATTTATTATGGCTATTTATAAATAAATATTTTAACTATGAGCTATATAAACCTTTTTAAAATTTAAATTTAAAATTACAAATATAATTTACTAAGTATTGTTTTTTTTTTCTCTTTATATCTGGCTGTATATTCAAATATGTAATTTTTATTTTTTATTATACCTAATTATATTGATAATCTGTTAAAAATTGGGAGAAGCCACTGGCTTTAGAAATACAGTCGTAAGTCGTAAGACTAGTTCGGAGCCAGTGTATTCATTAAAGTTGTTGTCATACCTGTTTGTTATCAATAAATAAACTTTTGATATGATTTTGAACTATGACCCATCGGGCATCTCGGTCCTTGGTAATATGTGCAATGTGCCCACTGCCGTTCCAGCTCGCCAATCCACTAGGCTATGTCGGTCACTTTGGTTCCTCTCTGGGAATGGAGCGACATAAAGCAATGCATGTATGTAACACTGCACTGTACTAGTCTTTCCATAATTTACTGCTGAGAAAAAACCTACCTACAAAGATCAATATTGGGCTATATCTATCACATTAGATATACTACAGCCCGGCTTAGGTTAGCCTATATTTATTATCTGAGAAGTATCTGTAGGGTCCCGCACTCACA
The DNA here is from genome assembly GCA_949316475.1 of Hypomecis punctinalis. Taxonomy (NCBI): domain Eukaryota; kingdom Metazoa; phylum Arthropoda; class Insecta; order Lepidoptera; family Geometridae; genus Hypomecis; species Hypomecis punctinalis. The sequence goes on along the minus strand of OX438795.1, from coordinate 23,758,001 downwards.
ATTTATTATCGTATCTGGATAATCTTATTTTGTAATGAATTTTATTTGCATCCAAGACATAAAACCCGGTGTCAACCGTTAAACGTTTCCGGCGCTTGTATCAAAAGTAAACTGTTAATAACTGTTTGTTTATGGTTTTAGCGGCAGAATTAATTTAAATCGTGACTTTGATGAGATTTTAACCAATTTCTGTGTCATCCGGAGCCAATTAAATTCAATTTGCTGTTAATAAATCGTGATTTTTATTGACATCCTTGAAGGCAACAATTTGTTGTTTAATTCCATGTGGGAAAGTTAATCGATTTTATATTGACTAGATTTTATTTTCTATGAATGCCACACAGAACGTATTTAATTTATGAATATTTTAATAACAAATTGGTTATTAAAATACTTTTGTAGAGCTATTTTTAATCAATTTAATGTAAATTGTAAGCATGATATAATTTTTGACCATCTATAATGAAGAATATGAATATGATAAGTACCTACGCATACTTATAATGATATGACTGCGAATTAAGGTAACCTATTGTAATATCTTTACAGGATTTGGTAGGTTTGATGTGGAAATTACCAAAAGCTTTTATTTTGTAGGGAGCGAAGTTCGATGCGAAGTTTATGCCGTACTGCACACCACATCCTATGCAATAGAGTTGTCTACAATTGGAATAGGTTGCCTGAGAATGTAATCTCAGCAAGAACTATAAACACATTTAAGAACAGACTGGACCTTTGGATAAAGAAGGAAAAAATTCTTTAACAGATAAATACTAATTTTATTTGATTCTGCTTGATATAGGCACATCAGTATACACTGCTCGCCTATAAACAAATAAATAAATAAATAATATGTACGTAGTACTATTTTTTTAAAAATTGACGTAAAATTTTCATGTCTGAATTAAGTCCCATAGGGAGAATAAAGACTTGGCTACACTGGGCGCTTCGATTTAAAATTCGAACTTGAACTTTTCAAACTTCAGACCTCGAGTTCGTCTCTGTATTTAGCACCGCGGGAAGGGTAAGGGCCTGGATACACTGGGCGCTCCGAGCTTTGAGTTAATTAGTTATTAGACGCCCAAGAATGTGGCGCAGCTCGTACTTGCATCTACGATTTTATCATGGATTAGCAAGACCAAATACATTATTTATTTCTTCGTTTATTTTTATAATTTAATATTCGAGCACTGATTCTCTAAAGTTTTCAATGAACCTTGCGTTCGTTTTTGCGTTTAATTCTGAAGGGGCTGACTACACTGGGCGCTCCAGATATATAATTAATTAGTTATTTTATGGAGTTTGTGCTTGCTTTCAAGGATGTTATCCTGACATTATCTAGATCAAATAGTAATTAAAATTATTTTTTTTAATCGCAGAGGAATATTTATCAAATCGGCTAACTTTTGCAATTAAATATCCGAACACCGAGTTATAAGTAAAGTTTTGAAATTTCAAACCTCGCGTTTGTGACTGCGTAAAGGTCTGGCTACCCTGGGCACTGTAGGCCCAGAGTTAATTAGTCATTAGACGCCCAAGAATGCGGTCCCGTATGATGTTATCCCGGAATTAGCTGGACGAAATTATAATTTAAAATTATTTTTAACAATTTAATTTGAAATTATCATTTCGATTTATTTTTGCAATTAAATACCAACCATAAAACAAAGGAACCTCGCGTTTGTCTCTGCGTTTAATTCTGAAAGCTAAGGGCCTGGCTACACTGGATGATCTAGGCCCAGAGTTAATTTGTTATTAAACTCCCAAGAATGCAGCTCAGCTCAAGCTTGCTCTCTATGATGTTATCCAGAAATTAGCTGAACAAATATAATTTGAAATTGATTTTAAAATTTAAATTATTTGATTTAACTAAATTTTTATTGTAAAGGTAAGTTGTTTCGATTTACTTTTGTGATTTAAAATTCCAAAACTGATCTTCAAAGTTTTTAAACTTTAGAATTCGATCTTTCTCTCTACTTTTTCTATAGGAAGTGTAAGGGCTTGGCTACACAGTTCCAGGCCCAGAGTTAATTAGTTATTAGACGCCGAAGAATGCGGCCCAGCTCGTGCTTGCTCCTACGATGTTATCCTAGAATTAGCCGGACCAAATTAGCCGTACGGTGGCGTACAGCTTGGTACAAGCTAGGCGTAACTATTACGTATTGTTCAACAGCGACGGTGGAAATTACCTGTAGGAATGTGGTCTATTAAAACTTTACAATGTAAAGTTAAAAGAGTCGAGACTATTTAATAAGTTTTATAAAAATGTTGTGTAAATATAATTGAAGAGAGTGGAAAAGAACTTTGCTCAGTAGCAGGACAGCACAGGCTAAGAAAAAAATGATATCAATTGTATAGTAATGGTATCAATTACAATAAAATCCTTTCAAATAAACGAATCAAATTGGATTTTAAGTGACGGAGGACTGAGGGACAATTTACCTTAAAACATCACCAGTTTCATTGTATAATATATGGAAGAATGATTATAATTACACCTTCCAAACAAAAAATCTCTACAATATCCCTTTTTTTTCATCGTGGTTCCCCTATTTATCATCATACGCTGCCTTCTCTATCCCACACTGCTATGTACATCATAGACTTCTCTCTTAAAGAGCCATTGATCCGGCGACAATACTACTACTACTAAGATCAACCAGCAATTTTGACAATATCATCGACCAATCTTGCTGCAGGGCGTCTCATGCTCCGTCTACGTCGTCTCGACTACCACTATGTCACTGCTTTTATCCACCTGTCACCACGCAGACAACAAAATTCCTAACCTGTTTCTATTCAAAATCAACAATTGGTTTAAAAAGGCCGTACTTACAGCCTTTTTAGATGGGTCTTACCCACGGTCGAAGTATCTTAAAATTATTGCAACGTTGCAGTAACTACTAGGTGATTTTAACTACCAAGTGCCTGAGTCACTTGCCAAAGAGGTTTAAGTGACTCGTTAGAGACAGGAATATGACAATTTGTATCTATAATTGTAGGGAAACTAGATACTCATGAGTAAAGCGTGTAAGATGCTTTTTGTGTCTAAGTGTACCCGTATACGAGAGAACAAACGTCGGATTACAAAAATGATCAATAGGGTGTTTATGAAATATGTAAAAAATCTAGAGCGAATATAAGTTATTGACCAATGTTATAGATTTTTCCATGGATATATGCATCACTAGCTAACCCGGCGAACTTCGTTTCTCGCAATATTTTTATAAATCATAGCCTATGTGGCTATGTGCTATTCTGATGTATAATAAGCATTGCTACGTTTCATCTCAACCCGTTCAGTAGATTTTGCGTGAAAGAGGAACAAACACACATACAAACTTTCGCGTTTATAATATTAGCAGGATTCTACATTTTCATTTTAATGTATTTAAGTTATAAACATTTTTAGTCATCATATAATTCCTGGTGTATGCAGTAATGTACCTAGCATCTCAGACTCTTACTATGATTATATTGCATATTTAATGAAATCAAGTTAAAAGAGGAGGAAATATTAATCAAAACAACTCATGTTAAATATAGTACTCCCAACTCTTGGTTTTAGACACAAAGCCAACCAAACTACGAACAGTACTAAAATGAAAGGAAAAAAAATCTCAGAAATACCACACTCAAGAATTGCTCTGCACAACCAAGTATCCCAAATTTTCAATACACTGAACTACAAAACTGAGTTAATACTTTTCAAAAGTGTTATATCTGTCTGGTTCCTTTGTCGGCGCCGCCGCGCCGCCGCGACCGCAGCCGCTGCAAATGCTGCAATGTGACCGCAACCACTCGTAACCGTAGGATCAGTGCGGGATATTATCACAACCACAGAGATCTACAGAGAAGCTTTTTTTTTACCGAACGCGCTGGGACGGTTCATCCACGTACTAGATATCCTAAGCCAGTGATACGTATATAGAGCATTGATTTTCAAAGTGCTGGGATTTAAAGTATCGTACTCATTATGAACAAATACTACGGAGAAAATCTAGATATCACGAAAAGAATCAACTGTACCACATTATGTCAAAGACTGAAGTTGTGCTACTATTAGTCACTTGTTGTGTAGGTACTTTTGTTTGCAATGGCTATTCGGTTTTCAAAGACATTGGTGTGTGATGAGTAAGTTTAGTGTGTAAATTTTGTACAGTTTACTGTACTGTACCAGCCTTTTTATTAGTCCACTGCAGAACGTAGTCCAATCACCCACGAAAGGTGATTGGACCTTATCTACTGCGTTGGCCCAGTGCCGATTGGTGGATTCACATATGCCATCGAATATCTTCTACGGACGTATGCAGGTTGCCTCACGATGTTTTCTTTCACCGAAAAACCAGTGCTGTGTAATTCCATACATAAATTTAGTAGTAGTAGGCTGGTTTCATTACCACTAGACCACTAAGGCTTCTTCAGTCACTAGTAATCACCAGTGCAGGGATTTATATAGGTGTAAACTGTACACCTATATAAATCCCTGCTTTTAGCATAACAACCGCCCGTGTGTATCAAATACTCATACATCGCAAAATACTGAAAATTGTTGTACTTGTATAATCGCGTACAAAATATTATTCTATGAGTAATTATAATTGTGTAATTATCTATTGGCTTTATGCATTATTGTGATTTTAAAAATATTTTCGATCGAAATTAGGCTAAACTTAGACGACATGTCCTATCTTAAAGATCTATGATCCCTGCCTAATAGGGGTAATGGGCTTTATGTCCCTCGCTTGGATGCTTTAGGTGATTGGTTCTATGAAAATTTTGATTGATTTCCTCTTTTACCTGACCAAAGGTTTGTTTGTTTGAAAGGGATTTACAAATAAATAAAAAAATATATTACAGGCGCAGTATCGGTAAGCCAGGTTTGACTTACCTGTTGTTTTCTGCCTACGAATAATAATGTGCAGCTTATAATTCACTGCATATATCTCATATTTTTTCCAAAAATATATTTTTTTAAATATTAAATTATGTTATTGAATAGGGCCTTATTCTATGAAACTTATTTGCCTTCAACACAACACAGCTGAAAAACACTAAATATTTTTTCAAAATAAAGATTTTGAAGATGAAATTCCGCAAAGTAACGCCTGATTCAATCAACCATCAAAATTCAACAAAAGTAGCTAATTTTTTTGATACTAGTATATTGTCAAAGTCAAAGTCAGAAGTTTACATGCGGTTCTTAGTTAACATGTTTTGTATAGTGATACATATGACCCTATAAGGATATGGCAATTTTATTATTTGTATTGGAACGATTTATTATTATGTTTTCTAGATTATCGTATTGTGCCAATAGCACGTCATTATCTTTGCAAAATCTATATATTTTAGCTAAATGCATGTTTATATTTTATGATCATCAAACAAGCAAGCAAGAAAAATAGAATAAAGTAAACGTTGTTTATAAAGTGAACAACGTAACCTCTGAAAGTCCCTGAATTTTGCAAAAACAATAACTTTGGGATCCCAGACTGGTGTAGCGGAGTTTTGGGTTCGCTGGTAACAATTGAGAATACAACATTTAGTCAATACCTGGTTAAAAATTGTATTTTGAATTCAAGTTTGGTATATAACATTTTCTGTCCTTCTTTCTGCATTATTGTTATTTAACAGTTTGTATTAGTAAAAATGCATACTTTTAAACTTCAAACGATGAACATTTCTAGAAACCGCAAGTACCTATATTAATAAATTTATTCAAATAGCCATGTCATTTGCGGAGATGAATAGTAATATGATTTTATTATAACACGAATTCACTTGCGTTTTATGACACCGAGTGAATAGACTTAATAAAACTAATTCGTTCAAGAGATAGTTGTAAAATAGAAAGCTTTAATGTTTAATACAACCTTTTTTATTTAAGAGCCCATGTTAGGAGTGCTTGTTTCTGTTTATCTGGCGATTTTATTTCTAACTATACGAATAAACAAAACAAATTGGTATAAATATTTCATATTTGTTCATGATTTTTTTCTTTTGATGAGCTGCCGATATTTCGACTTACTATAAATCACATTGCGAAAAATACGCCGAGTAAAACAATAAAGTAGAAATGTAGACTAAGTTTGTGAACTTTTAAATGGTTTAATCGTTATTATTTCTGTACCAATATTTTGTATTGACTTCTTGTCAATGACATGAAATTATTGACTTAAAAATTGTATATTGAGATCATCCACTATGGTTAGGTTACCTTCAGAAAATTACACATAGCCAATTTAAATAATCAAATAAAAAGCAATGAGTTCGACTTCGGGCTAGTATACGCGCCACGAATTATTTCGTTCGTAGTGTCAGAACGGAACAGCGTTATAGCAAAATATATATCTGTCACTTTTTCACACGTCGAAATGAGTTCTTTTCGTGGCTATTCGTGGTCGCATGCTATACTCAAAGCATTGCCTCTTAATGCTCTTCGATATTCATTCCAATGTAAAAAGGTTTTAATGTTTATTCATATCAAAAACTTTGAAATGATTTCATGCCTATCAACTAAGTAAACTAATTAATTGAGAACGGAAAGAAAGTGATTATAAATGAAGATGAAATTCGAGTTTGGCGTATTTTTATACATGAAACGAAATGCGATAGGTTGGTTAATTTTAATAGGTTTGATGAGTCCATATTATGCTTGAGAATTTATGTTTTAGAAAAGTAGCGTAAATCTATTAATGTTAATTAATTAATTACTTTGCTATGTGGAATGTAGAGAAGATTGCATATTCATGTTTATTTTACTTACTTTTCAAAAAAGGCGCAAAGAGTAACTAAACCAGCCGGCAAGCGCAGCGTAAGATATCCCGCTGCAAAGAAGACAGTTCACGTTAATTAGACTGCAAGATCGCGCTGGATACAAGTTTCTTCCAATCTGTCTTACATATATAATGGAGGCTATTTCCGTGGCGGGCGTCCCATGTCTGAAATGATGATGAGTATGATTACTTGCCTTTGATTTTCAAAAAATCTTTCATATCAAAATATCATTTAGGTCTATTCTACATTGAGCTTACAAAGTCGTTTGTAAGAGAAACCTAGGAGCCCAACCTACCTATCATTTGCGCGACAAAATATATCTCTGTCACAAGCTTGTTCAGCCGTCCTCGTCAGGTGTTGAAATATGACGCATTGTGAGCGCAGCCTCTAAAAGGGGACCTTTTTCTAGGGCTGTGTACTTCCTGTCAAGACATGGAAATGTATTTCTTGAAGATATAATGATTTGAATAATGCATCTCATTTTCGTACCTTTGGGTCTGTGTAGGATTGTTGTTTTTGTCAGATCGATGTTTAGAAATTATACAGGGTTATTTGTAATTAATTAGCATCCTTTTAGGGGCACATTCTGTACATCAAAACTAACAACTTTCGTTCTGCGACTTTTGTCAAAACTCAAAAACCTTGTACAACTTTATTATTTTGTTTATACAAGTTATTTACTCATCCTTTGCCTGGTGGATACACAACTTAAGGTGACGCATTGATAAACTATAGTTTCAAAATCGAGTACCGCGCCCCTTCACTCGGACAAAATTTTACGCGGTCTCACTTGACAGGATCACGCCAGAGCGGCGGGCGGCAACGCTGGGCTAGCGTACGTGGCGCTGCTAACGGCGCGGCGGCGGCACGCGTCAACTCAATTTGCCTAGAGCATAGATAATCATGGAGTCGCCTTGTCCTTAATCAACAATTTAAAAAAAAGGCAAAAATTATTTTGATCTTTTTAATGTTTTTTTTTTTCATACAATACAGGGTTATTTCAACTGCTGTTTTTAAACTTTCGCGATTTGAACACTTTATTATTATATACTACGGGACTTATCGCGCTCTGAAATTACGAGATAAATAAATAACTCATCATCCCGACGTTTCGTCCGAGTTGCATCAACCGTGGTCAAGGGTAGACACTCCGTAGAATAGTGAGTCTACCCGTGACCCGCAACAAAATGTATGGAACAGCTTTTTTTTTTTAATTTTGAGAAATGTTACAGAACAAAAGTTGTTAGTTTTGAGAAATGTTGCAGAACAAAAGTTGTTAGTTTTGATGTACATGTACAGAATAAACCTCTAAAAGGATGCTAATTGATTAGAAATAACCCTGTATACAAATTAATGTTGATTATGTACAGGTATCATAATCAATGAACTTATTTTTATCGTGCTTCACACACTTAGTTTATAGAAACTTTCTTTTTGTGACAAACATTTCAAAAATTGACGAGCTCGTAGGATATGAACCTGCATCTCTCTGAAATTCCGGCTCTGCTTTGTCTGATTAAGCTAGAACGCTATCTGCGAAGCTGCCAAATTAGTAAAGTGTTTATCATTTTTATCAACTACTATAGTGTTGAAAAGTGTAGGTATCTTAATGTTAAAACTAACGCTTTTTGTGAAAAATATATCAATATTCTGAAAATGGCATCACATAATCTATGGTATCCCCGACCGAACAATCGTCAACGTCACCAGTATTTTTTTCTATTGAAATGGTAGCTGAATCATTTTCTTTCCCTTTTGAAATCACGTATTCTGGGTCACGAATTGGCCTGTTCCTTATGTGTCTAGGGTCAACCAACTCGGGAAGAAGACAATCATAGTAAAATTTAAGCAGTTTTGGCTCCATTATATCTGACCAAAATTTATCGTCTCTTTCTATGATTTCTATTTTCATTTTTTTGTCTCCATACCATATTCCAAGTAAGGCCTCCTGTTTTCTGCAAATATGTAACTGGCCTTGGACTTGAAAATACCAGTCTGATTTTTTGTTGACTACTATTTCGCCGTCTTTATTTTTTTTATAAAAATGCATCTTGTTCTGTTCAATCGCCTCGTCTATACCCATTTTAAATGGTGCTATGGGACATTTTATTTCGACTATTTTGTTGTCATCGGTAATCCCATCAGGCGTTGCCCCCAAAAATGGATATTGCTCATCTATAAATAGACCGCATTTTCTAATTTTTGTGTCTACCATAACCGATAATTGTTCGATTGCAATTTTTTCGTGCTTTTTTCCGTGAGTTATTGATGACACGTTGTCAATATTTGGCTTGTAAAGTAAATTTTTTACTACGTTTCGGCATGTATTCGACTCTTTTCTTTTTACAATTTTACCGAAGTTTGATGCAGTTAACATGCTTCGCCTTAATTCCAACCATTCTCCAGATTCACTTTGTAGTATAGTTCGTTTTTCTACGTCTTTTCGCTGTTCTTCGGTTTTCGTCAAATTCTGGATGAAGGTGTCTTTGGCCTTTTTTAATGTGTCGTCATCCAAGTCTGGCTTATCCACAATTTCTCCATAATCTAGATTTAATGTACGCGGCACCAAAGTACGATTTTTTTTCCTCTTGCAGTTTTGTTTTGTTCTATTCTTTTTTTCATTTACAGCTCTTTCGTATTTTGTAATAGTTTTTTTTGGGCTATTTCCATAAACATTACGGTGGACAGTCGACAGCAAGTTGCCGGTGTTAAAAGATATTACTGCACCAGAGCATCTTGCTTGGTAAGCTCTTCTTTGAGAATAATTTACCCTTTTTCCACCAACAAGTTTGGCAATGACTCCGTTAAATCTTTCCACTACATTACTGTCGACATCTTCAATTAAACTATGGGCTTTTTCAGCCAATCGTGCGACATGAGTTTTTATTTTTTGCCAAAGCAAACTCCCAAAAAACGGATTAGGAGCGTCTACTTGCATATGTTTTTTGCATAATAACTGGTTGCTTGGTTCTTTTAACTGAAATTAAATTACTTACATTACTATTAAAGGAATTAGACATGTACAAAATGGAGTACAGTGGCGGAGGTATAGGTACTAACTACTCACTAAATACCTGGAAAATCTTTGTGATAAAGCAGGGAGAATAATTTTAATTTCGTTTATTTAAAAGAAGAAAAAATAATAACCCTATCGACAACTTCCTCTTTTTTGAAGTCGGTAAAAGACAATACTATAACCGTGATAATTTAAAAAAAGTGTTTAAATTTACCGTTTCCTCTGAATCCCCAGATGTCGGCAACACGTTGTGTAACTCTGCGTATGTTGGTGATATTTCTGGGTGGCTACAAAATAAAATGATGTAATTATATAATTATTAAAAAGTTAAAGCTAACACAATTATTTAGGTGATAGAACATCACCTAATAAATATCATTATTTTAGATAGGTTTCTAAAATATCAAGAGACGACTCCATAGCTTTTTGTTCTGATATTTGTTTCCTACAGTATGGTTAGTTTGTACAGACAAATCTTAGTAGGTACACACTTGAAAATAAAGAATAGACGGAGTATTATTACTAGATACTTTAAATTGATTGCTGACATGATAGATAGGTACTTGGCATGGACTCACTCTCTATCTACTGGCCCTGTTGAGGATGTGGATTGACAATCGTCAGGTTGCAGTTTCCGTTTTTTTGACCTAAAAAAATTGTAAATATAGGTAAATGCAGAAAAATTGAAGTACCTAGGTAGTAAGAATGTGATAATCCATAATCTGTAGACGAATGTGTATTTGCCAAATATAGACTTTATTATTAGGGCATTAGAGTGCAACTATTTATTGCAAGTTTATTATATATGTAATTCGACTTACCCAAACATTCCGTCATTTTTTTTAGGTTTTCTTTTTCGTTTTTGTAAAAACAATTCTTTCCGCTTATTTTTCCTCCCCATTTTCTATGCACACTTGTTCACTACTATTTACACACTACCAAATAAAAATACTACCTAACTTACTACCTACTATAATAATGTTCTAAAGCTACAATATAATATAGTACACTAAAGTCTAACTTATAATTTTGAAAATAATTCTGAAGTAAATTACTCGGTTGTCGTCGCACAGAGTACCTAGAAGACAATAACCAAAAACAAACAGCACGCATCTCGCGCCGTCCGTACTTTGCGGCGTTGCCAGCCCGACGCTGAGCGAATCATGCGCTCGTCGGAGTCGCAACGTCGCACCGGTACGGCGGCGGCGGCCCAGATAGTGCCTGATCAAATATTCTGAGCAAACACTGTAGAGTAAAAGCTAAACTAGAGTAGGCGCGAAGAGATTTGATTGAGTTTTTAATTAATTACTCATAATATACAATTTAAAAAAAAAAAATTCTCGGTTTATAATAAAGAAAAGGGATCTGGCTATTTTATTCGTAAAAAATAATGGGGTGTTGTCGCTGATAATTCTGAGCATTCGAATTACTAAAATTTTTTTGGTGAGCAATTTGTTTTATTTTTTTTTTAATAAAGCCGGTTACTTTTCAAAATTTTGTCCGGTTCATTCAATTTATTAAGATTTTCCCTTATCTATGACATTTTTTAAATTTGAATCGATATCATTCATCCTCTCACATCGCGCATTCAAAAGTACTCGTTTTTGCCGTTTTCGTGTTTCTCGGCCCGGTGCCTCGTCTTAAGTCGTACAACGTAATGTAGGCTTAGACGCAGGTTCGAGTTGACAATATGTTGAGCACACAGCGCGTTGATGCCATTGCAAATATTATACCTGTCCGGTCCTTACAATGTAAGATTTATGTCAATGTTTTGAACGAGCATACATTAGCATACTTTACTTCAAAACGCGAAAAGTTATAGGAACAAAATACACATTATTTTTTTAAGCTTCTAGGTAAAAGTAAACTTATTTTGAGTTTCACAAAGATAACTTCTTTTCAGTTGTGGTGACTTAGTTAAGTTATAAATATCTCAAACGAACTGCACAATAAATTTTGCAAATGCATGCCTTTACATATTACCTAACCCTTAACCATCTATCACCTATTTATGTCATACAACCACATAATAACATGCATCTCTGATATGTCTGAGAGATTGAATATCCGCATGCATCTGTGAGTTGTATGGTAGGTGATTAAGGGTTAAAATTGCAATAGTTCTAAAAATAGACCTTGTTTTAACTATTCATCATATCATAGTTATTATGTAATTGTTTATACTGTTTGTTATTAGTTTAACAGTAAAACTCTATCTCTGTCTTTCTTATTGTTTTCTTTTAACTCTACATAAAACATATTATGTATACTATATTATAATGCTGCTATAATCTATACATGCAATGTTTCTTAGGTATAAAAAGCCATCGCCCATCGTGGTTACGTTTATGTGGCTACATATGTTCAGCAGTGGCGTATTATAAGGCCAGTATATGTATAAAAAGTATTGAAAAAACACATTGGATATTCCCTAAAAGTCTAAGCTTAGACAACCTTGTCTTAAGGTAATCAGCGCAATGTAAATTCAAAAAAAGCAATTTCAAGCTTTTGATTTACCATGCCGAGAAAAGTTTACAACTTCCGTTTGCAGTTATAATTAGCATCTTTCATTCAAAGGATATGTCCCACGAATGGTTTCAGTAAGCAAGCTGTAAATACTAAGCACTAAGTAACAGCATGCAAATGAGTGCATTAGTCATTTCCTGTCATTTCGCTGTCTCTTGAGCGGAACTATGCTTAGAGTGGGACAGTTTAGTGCTTCGACGAGCTTAGGGTGCAGCTGCATTACAAGCTGTTTGCTGTATTAGAAAAATAATCTCACAACGAAATCTTTCTAAGGTGGTTGATAAACAGTTTAAAAATTAACGATAGATATGAATACAATAAATGTACATACTCTACCTATTGAATAGATTTTTAGTTTAGTTTTAATAGTACATAATAATGGTTCCTATAGAATTAGATTTGTTTGTGTGGTATTGTAATTGTTTATGATAACAAATATTTAGAATAGTATTTAACTGAAATTTAAATTAGACCTATTGTAGTAAAAATAAAATTTAGATAAGTAACATAAGTAAGTAAAGTGACACAATTTGTCGTTATTATAGGAGAAGACGCTGGTTCCCGTAGTACCCCTGGCTAGTTCGGGAATCAGAGGCTTCAATAATTTTCATGTACCTTATTTATGTCAACAAAACTTCTTGATTGATTGATTGAATTCCACTTAAGTAAGAGGAACCTACGTAACTTGTGAAAGACCCGTAAAGAAGACTGAGAATTTAATTAAGATTTTAGGATCGCGCTGAATGTAGGACGTTTCCAACATCCACTGCTGGAGTGGATGTATTATGGCTGAAATGAGTAAAAATAAATGACAATGATGGACGCCAAAGCTGGCAAAACCGACTTCAAACGTATACAGGATTTGAATAGTTTGCGCAAATCGTTGTAGTATATTTTACAGGGTATTGCGGCGTTTCGCCCCGCAAATTATTGTTGATTTTTAGGGTTCCGTACCTCAAACGGAAAAAACGGAACCCTTATAGGATCACTTTGTTGTCCGTCTGTGTGTATGTCAAGATTCTTTATCTCAAGAACGCGTAAAGATATCGAGTTGAAATTTAAACTGTGTACGTACATCAATAAATTCTTGCTGTTGTGGATAAGACAAGCTTCTCAGTTGTCTTTTAAAAAAGTTAGAGTCGTTTATGTCGTAAAAAACCGCATATTTCGACACTCACAAAAATCAAAACCTACAGGGTACTTCCCGTTGACATAGAGCTATGAAATTTGGCGAAAAGCATTATCTCAGAGTACACATATAGGAATAAATCTGAAAACTGTACATTTCTTTTTAAATTACAAAAAAATAGGGCCTCAAAATTCACAAAATATGGGTTCAAAATTCAAAGTGAGTAAATCGTATCACGTAAGGTGTCATATAAAAGAACTTCATTAGCACATGCTAAAACAGGTTTTTAATTATTTTAACAATGTGTTTGCATATTCTTAAGCATAATCTACTGAAAAAAAAAATCGTCATAATCCGTTCTCAATTGGCGGAGTATTCGCGTAACATAAAAAAACAACATTCAGTCGAATTGAGATACTCCCTTTTTTGAAGTCGGTCAAACACAACAGGCTCAACAATATGTTGATCCACTGCCTGAAGGTAACATTTTTATCTTAAAGAAGGGCGAGAAATCTGTATAATAGAGATAATAAGTATACGTGCAGGAAACTAGAGGGAGCGAGCGCGTTGATGTCTTTCCTACCATTAAGTAGCTGCGTAAAAAAGACTTCAACGGGCTCACTGAGGAAGGTTAATATTTTTATTTTATTTCGCTTCTGAAGCAAGACTTACCTAGTAAGTAGGATTTGCATCACAAAATTAAAATTTTCAACAGTAGTCACTAATTGTAGTGTGCATTTTAATAGATGATGCTAAAAATAGATGTAAAATCTTGTTTTCTTGATACCTACTTATCTTTAAAAGCTAAAGTGAATAAATATTAGTATTGTTAAAAATTTGGCGGTTTATGCGTATTGTTTTTTAAAACAAATTGTATATTTTCTCAAAAAACAATATCGCTCTTTATTTTAAATATCAGGGGACATCTTACACACGGTCTCTGACCCCAAACTAAGCAATGCGCTGTGATATGGCTGCTAGAGACTGACACTTAATATTTTTAAATACATAATTTTATAGATAGCAACATCCAGACACAAACAAACATCTAAATTCAAAAATGAACAAATTGAACTCACTCCTCCTTGGCACAGTACTAAGGTTCACTAAACACTGGGACACAGAGGCAGATAAAGCTTGTCAGGTCGTAAGGACACATTGCCCTCAAAACGAATAAGAAGGTATCTTCTGAGTCTACTTACATCTCCACAACTTTGCTTGTCATTAAGCAATATAGCGGTCAAACGCGGAAAAAAACATAAATCAAAACGGTGGTTCTAAAAGGAATATTTCTTTGGCTGTACTCTTAACAAACCGATCATCTCGCGTGGCTAGCACCGTATTATTACTTGTGCATCACGTCTCCGCACAGATTAAATACTTGTTACTATAACGAGTTGCACATCATACTCTTACAACCACTTTTCATACACTTAGAAGAGCCACAATCGTATTCCTCAACATTTTAATGGAAACTTCTTGGAGATGTTTTAGTTCGCAATGTCGCCGCGAATGTAAGTAGAGTGGTTTCTTATACGGTATCATCATAAGACGATCGACGGTGGCGCCATATCGCAATTACTGGTACTGTTAGCGCGATAATGAGATTTATTAGGATTAAGTTTGCACAGAATTCTTGTTTTGAGTTTGTTAAATAGGTTAAGTTCACATATTGCTAGCCATACTAATGTTAGTATCTATACTTATAGTTGGGGAAAAATCATAACTTTTGTAAATTGCCAGGTAATTTTTTTTTATATAACTGTACTGTATCGGCCTTTCTTTTAGACATTCCTAACATACTATTCATGAGTACACAGAGCAATTTGGCTATATTTATTCCGCTGACCCAGTGCAGGTTGGTGATACTTCTTGATTCTTCTACGAACGTAAGGTAGATGCACCGGTTGTGGTCATCTTAGTACCATTTGTGACCACTTTGAATATTTAAGGAATAAAAAGACAATCTTATGTTAAAATAATATTTTTGACCGACGAACCACCGGAGGAGGTATTCAATTCGACGCGTATATATATTTTTTTTACTCGTATGTATAACCACGCATAACTTTTTTCATAGTAGATTTCAAGAATTCTTTTTTTATTGGAAAGATTATACTTCTAAATTGGTTCCATTTAAATTTTATCGAAATTGGCTGAGCCATTTTGCATAATATTTGCGTTCTAGCGATGCGCCCCGGCTTCGGACAGATGTATTATACATATAAACATTTTTTTTAAATTACTCTATCTATCAAAACAAATTGCATCAAAATCCGTTGCGTAGCTTTAAAGATATAAGCATATATGGGAACAGACAGCGGAAAACGACTTTGTTTTAAACTATGTAATGATTCTGTAAACGGGTGAAGTCGGTCATGCTACTTTTTGCAAAAAATAATTATCGAAGAAATTTTCACACATTTCACACAAATAGTATGACATTGTTTATAATTATCATTTATGCAATAATTTTGTCACCAAATAGCCACAACCGGCGTACACCAGTAGGTGTAACGGTTGTGGTCATGATTTTCTCCATCACAAAAACACAGTGATGTTTGAGTCTGTACATAAATTCCAAAGAATTCTTTGGTAAGTACGGGGTCGGATTTAAACTTACTCTTCACGTTTCTAAGTCAAGCGTTTTGCTAGGCCGTCACGGATTCAAATAAAAATTACTAAGTTTCAATGGTAATAAGAGCCATGATCTGAATTTTCCCTTATAGTATGCTATTGGAGAGCAATGATTGCCGTTGTTCGATGCACCGGTGACGTGTGAACGCGTATACTGCGTGACTTGCTTATACCATGGTACTGGTAGAAGCTTATAGCGTTACAATCAACATTTATCGTTTTTTCTGCCCCTAGAGAGCAGAAGGTGTTATTAAGGTTCTGGTTTTGCATCAATGTAGTGTGTGTATGCTTACATTACGTAATTTTTATTTGCCTTTTGAGTGTAATGATTTTTGATTTTATTTATGCATCGGTGACGTGTGAACGCGTACACTGCGTGACTTGCTTGTGCCGTGGTCCAAGGAGAAGCTTACATATTACTGTTATAGAATGCTCTCTTTATTAAATTGTCTACAGCAAATCAAGAAACAGATATAAGTTACTTATGTATAATAGAATTTCGTAAATAAATTTCATTTCATTTATTTCTCAACATAGATACAATTGTGTATACTTGTGCATGTCCAACAAAGAACATTAAAAATTACAATTGAAATAAAACTGCATAAATATAAAATTACATTGGAATAAAAATAATAAAATGTGTTCTAAACTCAAAACACTTGATATCTTATATCTTGTCCAACACTGACAGTGACTGTGTAAGTTGCACATAAGGCTGGATACAAATGAATGCAACGCGGTCTGTTAGCCGCCGACGTGGGGCTGACGTGGGCGGTATCAAAACTTAGCATTACCATGTTGTTGATGATAATGTGAACTTTAACATTTACATACTGTTAAAGGCTTCCTCATTTGATAAGCCGTCTTATTCGTACATTTTTTTGGCAGATCAAAAATGATTAATTTATCAGCTTAAATGAAAAAATTGCCAACTAAAATCCTTTACGTATATTTAGTCTGATAATAAAGATTTTTTTTTTATTTCGAATAGGTTCGCGTTTGACTACCCACTGCCTGATGTTAAGCATTGTTTAAGTTTGTATTATACGGTAAAGCATTGATGTTGATTTGTTACTATCAACTAAAATAAATGTAGGCATACAGGTTGATAGAATTAACTAATACATCTCTACATATATGTACATATTAGATTATTTTGCGACTTCTAAAATAACATCCCATTAAGGCTGAAGATTTCAAATAAGTAACTCAACATAAATGACAATATGTATTTATTTACATATTGTCATTGTCAGGTTGTACTAGTGCCAGTTGTTCTCAAGTATTTGACAACCGTATGCGTAATCCTTCAGCCTTCATTTATTATACTCTATAAAATTTAACTTGATCTCTGCGACAGTAGAAGATTGACATTTTTAGAGGTGGGATAGTGGTGGAAAAAATCGATTTTCAAACAATGTTGTAATGAAATCGAATGATTAGTTAAAGGTGAAAAATTGGATTTCATTTACTTACTATTATTTAAGATCAAGTATGTACACATGTGAATAATGTTATGATATTAATTATATACTCATAATAATGTAACGATAGTATTTATCGACGTTTTTCACTATTATCGATGCTAATGTAACATATAATTGGGTTTAATTTAATTACACATGTAAAAAATGTTATGATATTAAAATATACAATAAAATTAATGATAAATCAAGTTTTATTTAAAATATCGTCAGTATAAACTATCGATATTTTAATTAAAACTCTATCTAAAACTCTTTGGTCACGATCATTCGTCGCCCATCACTAATCGGCATGTCCATAAAGTATGACATTGACAGGTACTGTCTGTATTATTGAGAAAGTTCAGGACTTCATAGGCGTGATTTTTCTGACAGCTGTCGCAGAGATCAAGTTAGATTTTATAGAGTATAGTGATTGTGTTCTGAAGTCAGGGACTATGAATCTAAATTGAGTCCCATTTTTCAATACATTTTTCAGACAACGCCATCATGCTCTTGAGTTATACGGGGTGGAGAGCTGACGTCGACATTAAATGAAATCACATAGATATTCGGCCTTCTGTTTTAAAGCCGTTGACATATTTTTAATTTAATAAATAAAACTATTTACGATTTATCTATTATGTACAATTTTCTAAAATATCATTTTGAGCAGTCTGTATCTGTACTGTACAGTAGCGCAGCGATTTGAGCTATTTTGACACAGTAAAAAGAGTTTAAATAGCTATTTCATTAGCCTAATGTCAAAATAGCATAAATAAGCTCCTTACACATATAGTGTGATGCCTAATTATTCACTAACTTTATATATTATTTAATTTGTTTGATTTTTTGATTTGTTTTTTTTTTTATTATAGCTTTTATGATCGCTGGTTACTAGTAATACTTATGGCTCCAATAAAAATTTTCTTCAGCTCTCCACCCTGTATGTTTCCAGTGCTTCATCAATAATCATCATCCGCTATTAATCATACACCGAGAAAGTGACTGACAGAAATAGTAACCACACAAAAATGTCGTGTGCGGTTTGTTGCACGCAAAGCAATAAAAAGTTCGGAGCGTCGCCGCACAGCATAAATTTAATTTAATTTAGTACGCACTAACCTCTGAGAAGTCCCTCTGCGACATGGCTCTGCATTTAGCTGCCTTTCGCCATAATCTGTGGACGATAAAATTAAAATTAACTGATTGAAATTTTAACTAGCTTATGCGCTCGTAAAGTGATGGTAGTTGCGCTCGAGATTAACAATGACTACGGTGCAGAAGTACTATAACAGGGTACCTACAACTAAATTCTAGATACTATTACAAGTAAGGAAGTTAGTAAAGGCCTTCGCTAGCTCTGGCGTCAAAGTTTTATGATTTTGTTTGGATGCTTCTTTTTGAAAATAATTGTCGAGTTTTGATTCTTTTTTATAATGAAAATTGCTTGATTAGGCGAGTTGGTTGCCATTTGTACCTCATAATAAGCTAAAAACAACTACAACTCACCTAATGGGAAGCAATTTTGTAGCTTAGGATGGAGCATGTATGTATACTGTATTTGAATGCAAAGTTCTATTATTAACTACAAGAAAATACTATGACTAAAGACTGTAGATCAGAATGTAGTAGATTACAATGTAGATCAGCGCGAAAAATTCAAGTTTTCTTTAGATCTTTATTATTTCCAGATGAATTGCTCACCATCACATATCGTATACAAAAATTGGTTTTCCTGTAATGACAAATTTCATACACCGACATAACCAAAACCGATGTCAGTCATGTAAAAAACTGTGTTTTAATTGCAAATGAGCAGAAAATTGAAAAAATTCGCAAGAGTTTCTGAATTTTACGCGGGTCTGGATTTAAATTAGACTAATTAATAAATAAAACAAGCAAATTAATTACATACAACTCATACAACCTCATACAACTTTTGTGGCTGTAATATTTATATGGCTAAAGACAATTCAATGCTCAAGCCTAGTGTTTAATGTAGAACAATCATACTTACGCAGAATTTTACTGAGAAACTCATTTTACAGAAAATTGAGTAATTAATACCTAATTGATATCATTTGATGCCTACGTAAACGAGAAAAGGTAAATACTTAAAACAATTATTCTTGTCATTTAGTTTGCCTAACATAACTTTTTAAATATCGCTAATGACCAGACCGAAATTAGCACAGGCATTGATTTAAAAAACAAAAATTTGAAAGTTCTTAATGTAATGTTGGGGTTTTGAAAGATTTAGTTAAATTTTATTGCATGCTTCTCGTGATATTGGAATTGCTACCAGAAGATAAAGAGTTGAAGTTATGGCTTGCAAATTAAAGTGCACTTTCATGAGAAAACAAGCTTTTTATACTTGAAAATTGAATCTTAATGTCTTTGGAAAAGGTTTATTTTGCTTATTAAATTATCACAGGATGTATTATAGAAATGACATGAATAATAATTAAAGACAGAAAGAGAACTCCAATGGAAATGTAGAGCTTCAAAATTATGTCTATAACAGCATTGATCTTTTATACTAAAGTAATGCATAAATCATCGTCGTTGTTTCAGCTATAGGTTGCCTACTGCTAAACATAGGCGATCCCTATATATTTCCAAGGTAGTTTGTAAGCGGTTTCCATCCAGCTTAATCCAGCGGACTTAATGAGATCATCCGTTCACTTTGAGGCTGGACGTTTTACGTTGGGCTTAATTTCATAATGTAATATTCTAATATCTTCGTGTATACAGGGTTATTGGTAATCAATTAGCATCTTTTTTTCTATATCTCATTTTTCTATGGAACAATTTTTTTTTGAGTTTTGGCAAAAGTCACAGAATAAAAGTTTTTCGCTTTGATGTACAGAATAAGCCGAGTAAGGATGCTAATTGATTACTAATAACCCTGTTTATGTAAATCACTCTCCTTTAAAGATTCCCAGTTGCGTACAAATATGTTGTATAAAAATAGTGCAATAAAAAATATATCAAAGGTGCGCGATACATTTTACGTCTTCAAATTAGTACTGAACGTTTGACAGCAGAATAGATGTTCATCTGGCTTTCATGATCTGTGTAGCATCGTCTGGTTTCCGCCAGGGGTCGTCAAACTGTACAGGAGCGCTATAAAGATCGCTAGACTGGTAATCGGTGAGATAAGTCCCACTAATCATTACTACTAATTTGTTGACGACAATATTACTTTATAAAATCAATAAGTACCATTTCATAGCCCCCCCACAAAGATTATTTGAGTCAAGAAAATCATACACTCATATATAGAGAACTAATACACAGATCCGGAACAGATATTTAAATTGATTCATTAAGTGTCTTCCCGGCCAGGAATCGAACCAAGGACCTCCTGCACAGAAGTTTGACGACTACCAACTGCGCCAATTGGACTGTGATAATAATTGTCAGTTGTGTCATCTGTGCAAAAAGCACAGAGATACCAGAGAGTTAATGTGGTCGATCGAGAAAATTAGAGATGCATCGTTTTAATATGGCACGAGTTAGAAAGAGACGCCGGATTTATTTGAAGATAACGTCAAATTTGTTGTGTATTTGCCAGTTTTGACAGCAGCTTTTCTAATTTCCATGCCTTTTTGGGGTCGAAATTTGCTTACACAACAGAATTATCAATCTATTATTATTAGATATCTGTGGCAACAAGTATCATCATTTTCTTTGTCTGAGAGATTATGAAATGAGCGTTAAGTTATATTTTTTCATTTTAATTGCTATACATCTGATTTTATTATGATCTACGCAGTAACGTTATTTTCCCGCCAGAGATCGGCAAACTGCACAGGAGCGCTATAAAGCCTCGGCTCCACCTCAAGTGGCACTCTCGACAAGAGTTTAGTTAGTAGATTGGATGGCTCAACCTAGTGAAACAACACTCTGTATAATTATCATCATCACAATCAGCCTGTAACGACATATGCTGGTTAAATAGCTTTTTGTACCTCGTGCGTCGTAATAACTATAAGTATGTAGAGGTATAATCCCGTAGCCAACTTCTCAACTTAGTAGCAGACTACAGTGTTGTTGAGCGACAGATATACTGGCGCTGCCGCAGACTGAATGTCACTGGCTACGAAATGTATTGCATTGAATTCCATCGTCTCGTTTTTTGTTTTTGAAATCCATAGAAATCAGTAGTCCGCTCTGTCTGCTGCCTAAAGTGTGCTATTGGCTACGGAGTAGTAGGTACGGTACTCTTATATATGCGGTACTCTTAGTACGGTACGGTACGGTACTCTTATACATCACTACACCACTTTCTTAGTGGGATACTTGATGTGTCGATAGCGAGGCCTAGTACCAGGGCTAGCCCGGGTGTTAGAAAATAATGCTGTCTTAAGGCCTCTGATATAATCGTTTAGCCACGGCAGCTCAGTTTTAAATGCCATCCGCGGTCACCCATCGGAAGACTGGACATGATCGCTAAGAAACATCTAGTTAAACTATGCTATGAGCAACGCTACTGCGCTGAAATATGTTGGTTCACTGGGATCACATCTTAGCATCAGTATAGAATATGAAAAAATGCCATCTTAGCTATCGTTTGCCTCCTGCCACTAATCTTGCCACTTGCGGTGTGGCCGAGGTCTAAAGAAGGCTAGACTGGTAGCAGATGGCATTAGTGCCACTAATCATTACTACTTGTTTTCTGACGCTAATTGAGATACTGTGTCCCCTCTGACAGGTGAAGATTACACCCAAAGATCTCGTAAGATGGGACAAGTCATCTCGGTCTAGCCGGGACCTAATTTCTCTGTAAATCGGAAAGACAAGTAAGTTCGTATAGCCCGGGTGGCTAGCCCTTGCTTCAAAGTTTTTAGACCGCCTGAAGGTATCCGACATGGCTAAACGGTTAAACAACCGGGACCTACAATTTTACGTGTCTTCCGAGTAACAGTAGCGCTCAGTTGGAAAATGCCACAAGCGGACACGGTTTGGAAAGTCAAGAAAACCTCTACTTAAAATTGAACTACAAGCAGCTCCAATCCACACTATTGTTATAAAACGAAGCCATTCGTTTTACTGCCAATAGACTCTTTAACAACTGGATTACAAAAAACTTGTGAAGTACAATTATTACTTGTAGAGCACTATATTTCACTTATTCATGTGCACTCAGTTGATACTGTATTCTGCAAAGTTTTTCGCAAAAATTCATTTTACAGTGTACGAATATCGGCTGCATATGAGTGCCTCGCTTGCGTGCCAAGTAAAAAAGGCGTCGCTCTAGATCTCTATGATTAAACCATAGGTATTATAGCTCCAACAGATAATGAAATATGCGTTTAACTCGTAGGCATGTCTCACTTATGTCACACGTAGTGGTAAATGTATTTAGCAGTCCGTCTGGGAAAGTATGACATCTCCGCTGGTTATTCAACCGTCAAGTGCATAATCATTTTTGATATCCATATGCAATACCTAACTCAACTACCCACCTTAATCTTCATCATCACCATGTAATAGAGACGATTGATCACGTAGATCAGAGAACAACCTGGTTCTTTGATCTACAATCAGTCAACAGGTGGAAAAATCAAACCTGTCAAAGACCGTAGTACCCTAGAATAGTCATTCAAAGTCATAGTCATAATCATAGTCATTCAGCATCCGCCAACAACCTAAATAAGCAATATCAATTTAAAAGAATACCTAACATTAAAGACCGATTAATCCATACAACGGTGGCGTGATGAAATCCAAAAGTTTTGCGGGAATATTTGGATGAGACTTGCACAGGACAGGGATATTTGGCGAGGGAGGGGAGGAGGCTTATGCCCTGCAGTTTGCCGAAATAAGCTGTTGATGATCTAGCATTTAGTAATAATAGTTTGAATTCAAGCCAACTAGACTCAAATGATGTTCACGCTAGCTCAAACCACAGTCGTTGTAGCTCCGTTCGCCAATACAAACTAACAACTTAGCTCGTAAACGTCTTTCGTATGGACTTCAGGCCAATCTCACACGAAGAGACGGCAACTGGTTCACAACGGACTCCGTGACGGTTTTGAGCCTTTGGCTCATACTCATTAAAGCGGTACGCAGATGAGTGGAGTTCAGCAGAGGTTTGTAGACCGTAAGCCCATTGCCAAAATGTAAGATTTATGCGTATTACTGTATATTTTATGCATTGCTGATGAAAACTATGATTGTAGCAACTAGTTGCATTGAGTGAGCTCTGATACATTAGTATCATGCATTAGCATATGCTGATTGATTGCGTTTACGTTGTAAACATGTCCTATTTCGGTTGCGTTGTGTGAGATTGGCCTTAAAGGCAACATAGTGTCAACTGTGAGATGTAATGCTCAAGCCATTATTATTGCTGTGATTACAAAAACAGTAAAATTTTGTCGTAAAATGTCCTTTCGTAGAATCTTTAGATGTGCTGTTAAAAGCTTTCAATGGACTTGGTGGGTTAAGAATGGACAAGTGTGAGTAATTTGCGAAATGGAAGTGGCTTACATAAGTTCAGACTTGTTTTTCTGTTGTTTCACAAAATCAACAACAAAACATGCCGTCAGTATATTACCATGAATAAGCCGTGGGAAGTTAACTGCTGGATATAGGCCTCATCCATAGATCTTAAATAAAAACCGACTGGAAGCGGATTACATCCAGCGTTATCCTACGGATTTAAGCAATTCTGCCCACATTGTCCGTGGCCATTCTACGCTGCGCTTGCGAGTCACTATTCAATAATGTACAGTACTATCGTCACCATTATACTTTCTCCAAGGGTCTACTGAAAGATCAAGGCCTCCCTCCACACCCTTCAATCCATTCCAAACATCTAAATAACTACCACAAAATATACTACTTCAACTAAATAGATGACCAATTATCCACTTTTTGTGTGTTGGTACACCTTTAGATAATTTTAGGAGCAGCTGGCGCGTTTTTTAGTTATTCCTTTTTTGTGAAGTAACCACGAAAATTTCCCAAAATTATTGCGTAGAGTCGGGCTTATGCCTTAGAGCCATACCTTTTAAACGGTAGCCTGATGGAAAAATTCAAAGTCCTAACTTTGTATCGAGGCATCATTATACGCACGTGAAGTGGCGTGCGCAGGCGCATCAGATGTAATTTTGATGTGGACAATGGGAGATAATACAAGTATAGTATAAACAGGCAGGTAGGTATATGTGTAAGGTTAGGACGTACTTATGTTTTGTTCAGCTGTCAAATTGTTCCATTTCAACCATTAAACAAATATTATGGTTTATGTGTTTGTTATCGTACAAATTCGTATAACATTCTCCGAAAGGAAAACATTTATGTATCTAAAAATCTTACATGTTTTCTAAAACACTTCATGTTTCCTGCCCTTTAGCCAGTCCGGAGACTACAGTTGTCTGCGGTACTAATACCGGAAAAATATTTTTGTAGTCAAAATCAATTCAAGATTAAAGCTAGTTTAACACAAAAAAATCCGAAATATCTGAAAAGAAAAATCTGGTTATAAGAAAGGCTATGCTCTATATTTTAACATAATTTTATTTAATTATTTTTTTGCATAAAATGGCATGACCGACTTCAACCGTGTACAGAATTCGCGAATATTTCGCACGGATCGATGTAACATTTTTTTTCAAACTATTGTTGATTTATCAAAAATAGCTCAGCCCATTTCGATTAAATTTAAATGAGACCTATTTCAAAGTATATTCTTTCCAATAAAAAAATAATTATCAAAATCGAACCACTACGTAAAAAGTTATGCGTGGTAATACATAAAAAAATATACGCGGCGAATTGAGTACCTCCTCTGTCTCGTCGGTCAAAAGTATGTCACGGCTGGGGACGCTTTACTCTAATATAGCTGAACAGTATTATTACTCATTTTGGTCAACCTATGCTGGTATTTGACTGCTATTATAGTACGTTGGTAGTTAAAATCTCCAAACACATCATGACACGATCACCATTTCTCCCTATCATAACATGTAATTTGATCTGGGTTCGTGAAGCAGTCGCGTGCGCCGCGTCTCGCCCGGGGCTCTACCAGATTGATTTGATGGCTGCTACCGACGCAAACGGATGGGGGTTTGAAGGTTTTATGTAACACGGTTTAACAAGTGTACTAGAATGTTTAACCGACAGCCTAATATAGAAGATAATTGGTTTCTTTAACGCCGGCACGTGCGTATATTGTTAGTTATATTCTACAGTCTAGACAGCTAAACGATAATGTTATGGTCTTACTTTAGTTGTTAAAATGACTTAATATGTGGAAACATGGAGGATTGCATAACATCAGGCAGTGTGTAGTCAAACGCAAACCTAATCGAAATATAAAAAAAAAAAAAAATAAGCCATCGTAAATAAAATTTGTTTGAGTAACAGCGGCATTGGCATTGATTTTGCGAAACTTTAAATAAATATATGGTAGACTAGCGTCCCGTCCCGGGTAGTATAACGGGTATACGGGTAGATATAAATAGGTACTATAGTAATCTAGTACTAAATATAGCCTATGTTACTCAGTGATAATGTAGCTTTCTAATAAAAAAAAGAATTATTAAAATCGGTCCAGTACTTTTTGAGTTTATTCGTTACATACAAAAATACAAATCTTTATATCTTATAATATTAGTGTAGATAGTGTAGATAAAAAATATACTTCTTTACATGGAACGATGCGATTAGATATTCTTTCAAAAATAATAATGTGAATAATTATTTTTTGCAAAAATAGTATGACCGACTTCACCCGTGTACAGAATTCGCGAATATTTCGCACGGATCGATGTAGCATTTTTCACATTATTGTTGATTAATCAAAAATGGCTCAGCCGATTTCAATAAAATTTAAATGGGACCAATTTCGAAGTATATTCATTCCACCAAAAAAAAAATATTGAAATGGACCACTATGAAAAAAGTTGTGCGTGGTTATTTATAAAATACATATATATATATATATATATATATATATATATATATATATATATACGCGTCAAATTGTGTACCTCCTCCGGTGGTTCGTCGGTCAAAAATATAAAGCAAAAGATCAACCTGTTAAATCTTCCTATCAGAAAATTTAGTTATCACTTTTAAAATTTTCAGTACAAACTAAAAATGCATCTTATCGATGAAAATAAAAACTCTTACAGTAGGGCTAGCCACTCGGCCTATACCTACGAACTTACTTAATAGATTTACAGAATTTACACTATGATCGGAGGGAGGCCTTTGTGACCACTATGATCATAAAAATTGTATAAAATATTTGCTAGAGCGAGTCGCACCTGTAGCAAACTATCCTACTTCCTACTTAATATTATAAACGCGAAAGTTTGTGAGGATGGATGGATGGATGGATGGATGTATGGATGTTTGTTACTCTTTCACGCAAAAACTACTGAACGGATTGAGATGAAACTTTGCAATAATATAGCTTATACATCAGAATAACACATAGGCTACAATTTATAAAGATATTTTGTGAATTGTCCAAATTATAACGATAAATGTTGAGTAAGTAGGAAAATTCTGCCATCTGCGAGCTACTCTAGCGTGCGCTGCAAGAATGTCAAAATAAACAACTGTCGATCGAATATCTGTCAAATCAATCGATGAGCAGTCCTTGGATATCATCATACTGATAATATAATTATGTACCTATATATACCTATATTTAATATTATAAATCCGAAAAGTTTGTTAGTTTTTTCTTCTTTCACGCAGCAACGGACTTGAACGGAACGGATTGACTTGATATTTGGCATAGATATAGTTCGAGAGCCGGAAAGTGACATGGGCTACTTGTTAAAAGGTTCCTGTGAGATAGCATAAATGTCTAATTTCACGCGGGCGGCGCCGCGGGGAGAAGCTAGTATCTGATATAATTTATTGATTCATCCATCCCGCACTGGGTAAGCATGGTGGATATTTGTCATTCACCATCCGAAGGTAAGCCTATGATCAGTAGTGTTCTACTAAACGGCCGGTACGGTACGATACGGCATTCACTTTGTCGATTTACAAGTTCTTGCCTTTGACTGCTTATTTATTCGTTGGTGTATAATATTATGATTTTACTAGTCCACGGAAAGGTCATTAAAACTATAATCGTTTCTTTATGATAATAACTGTCGACTGCAGAAAATTGCAGACACCGAAATGAAATTTTATTGCGTCAAATTAAATGTTATTAAAATTTAAAAAAAAATAGGAAACGTCTTTGATTTTGTGATGGGACGATGTATTTAAAGAGTAAGCATTGTTTTTGGACTTTTTAAAGAAATTTTTAGTCAAAAAATTTAACCATCTTACCACAAAAGTTTGACGCACGCTTTAGCCTATGTTTAACAGCAAAAATGGCACGGTTGAACTGTGTTTAAATCGTGTTTAAATCTTTTGTGGTAAGACAGTGAATATTTTAATTTTAGTCAAAAGAGTTAAACCAAGGCCCTCCACACTGGCCACAATTTAGTTGGCAGACTTTACATAATATGTTCGAAAGCATTAAAACCTCACTAAAATGCCAGTACGCGGACCTACTTATATGCCATATTTGCTTAGCGAGAAATAAAACAATAAACTAATAAGTATGGTTTTTTTGCTATAGGCTTATGGACTACAACGCTCTGCTCAGCTTACGCTATTGTAGAGTCTGAGTCTAAAGACTGTTGATAATTACTATTGAAGAATGACTTCCATATTTTTTCTCTTTATAATGACGCAAAGAGTTAATTGACTAATAACTGAACTGAGCCTACTCTTACTCCATTAGAACTATAAAAGGTTAAAAAGTTGTTGACGTAAGTTGCACCTTTTTGATTGGTTAATAAATATTATAAACTTAATATGATTGATTGATGAACTGATTACGATCCGTGGTTTTGTCCCCCATGAACGTTTAAAATCTCACCGTCTTGCCACAAAAGTTTTACGCACACTTTAGACAATGTTTAACAGTACAAATTGCACGGTTAAACAGTGTTTAAAACTGTTGTTTTTAAACTTTCGCGATTTGAACACAGTATTATTATATACTAAGGGACTAATCGCGCTCTAAAATTACGAGATAAATAAATACCTCCTCATCCCGACGTTTCGGCCGAGTTGCATCGACCGTGGTCACGGGTAGACTGGAATGTGGAACAGCTGGTACCGCCAATTCAATTTGAACTTGAAAAATTGTCACTACGACACACAACACTGACGGTATCTAACAATACGCGATTTGCATTTGTTGATGTCTTTGGTTATGCGAGAGCAGATATTTATATTGTATTTACTTTACAGATCCTTTCTAAGTAGGTACTATAAAATATTTTTGACCTCACGAGGTAACAATATGCCGAAAATTTAAATTTAAGGCGAGTTTTTATAAATCTGTTTGTATCTTGTGGGCAAATTTATAATAAATTCATTTTCAAATTATAAATGGTAAGTTCGTATGGGCCGGGACCCTGGTCTTGAAGTTTTAGGCCGCCTGAAGGCCTCTGACACAGCTAAACGCTTAAAACAACCGGGACCTACAATTTAACGTGTCGGTTGAGCCACGGTAGCGCTCAGTTGGAAAATTCCACCTGCGGTCACCCATCCAAATACTGACCGTGCGGAACGTTGCTTAATTTCGGTGATCGCTGACAAACACCCACTCAAACTACGCTACGAACGCTATAATATAAATAGTAACTCAATTTATTGCAATCCTTAGACATGATCAGAAAATCTGCTGTCAGAAATTCAAAATAATGAAATATACAAAGTACCTACTTGTTATTCTTTTGCCATGATATTCCCATCATGGAAAATTAACTCTTGTCACGGGAAGATCAACAATTTATAAAACCTCAGTTAAATACGTGAGCTAGAGCCCGCGTACGGAGACGAGATTTTATCTCATTAAACTTTAACTTGCCTAAGTTTTTTGCATCCATCCAAGGAATTTGTACATAATTACCCTGTGACTCGAGTGACCTTGACTTGCCACGGACGTTGAGATGTTTGATCTTTCTTGTAAATTGTATAATTATCTACGGGACTGGTTAGTTAGCAGTTGAAAAATAAATAATTGCCTACTTTGGAGTCGGGGCTTCGTTGTAATTATAGTAGTGTCAAAATTGAACGCGGGGCTGCGAATAGTGAGAGGATAATTTTATCTGAATTGCGCGCTTTATAGTGAGCTACTCTTTTTGTATGCTTTGGCTGATATCTAAATGATTATAGGTAGTATACGGTATAGTAATAGCGGATAAAGAATGGACATCGGTCTTTGGAATATGATATCGATTAGTTACGACTTTACTCGAGTAATGCGGCGTTCGACTTATACTCTATAAAATTTAACTCTATCTTTGCGACAGTGACATTGACATAGAAGACTGACATTTTTAGAGTTGAGATAGTGGTGGAAAAAATCGATTTTCAAACAATGTTGTAATGAAATCGAATGAGTAGTTGAAGGTGAGAAATTGGATTTAATTTACTTACTATTATTTAAGATCAAGTATGTACACATGTAAATAATGTTATGATAGAATTAGATACTCATAATAATGTAACGATAGTATTCATCGACGTTTTTCACTATTATCGATGTTAATGTAACATATAATTGGGTTTTATTTAATTACACATGTAAAAAATGTTATGATATTAAAATATACAATAAAATTAATGATAAATTAAGTTTTATTTAAAATATCGTCAGAATAAACTATCGATATTTTAATTAAAACTCCATCTAAAACTCTGTGGTCACGATCATTCGTCGCCCATCACTAAT
Organism: Hypomecis punctinalis; assembly: GCA_949316475.1. Lineage (NCBI taxonomy): Eukaryota > Metazoa > Arthropoda > Insecta > Lepidoptera > Geometridae > Hypomecis > Hypomecis punctinalis. Next base: position 23,727,669 of record OX438795.1, on the reverse strand, counting down.
CGGCATGCCCATAAAGTATGACATTGACAGGTACTGTCTGTACTATTAAGAAATTCAGGACTTCACAGGCGTGATGATTTTCTGACAGCTGTCGCTGAGATCAAGTTAAATTTTATAGAATATAGTAAGCCGTTCTTCGAAATCACACGAACAAAAGACAGACAAACTTCACATGTGGCGTTTTAGGCTAAATTGTTTGATAGTGGTTCGTGAGACAGATGCAATGCTCTACAAAAAAGAAGTTGCCGTTTAGAAGAAGCCGTTTATCTCTTTCTAAATGACGATATCTATTAATCATTCGCGTTTACTTACATGTCCATTTTTTATTGCGTATATTGTACCTCTGTAAAGATAGCAATGTCTGTCGAGAAAACTTTCTCTGCGTATGACCACGTATTCAATAACTATTGTCTGTAGTACGATTATCATGTCATACATGTGTATGTTCTAACTAGCTGCACTCCGCAGCGTTACCCGCGTTAACCCTAAATAAAAAGTAGTTTTTGAGTTAATCCAAAGTCTAAGCTACCTTCATACCGAGTTTTATCTAAATCGGTTTACCCGTTTGTTCGTGAAAGAGTAACAAACATCCATACATACTCAAAAACTTTCGCGCTTATAATATTAGTTCGATATAAGGGAAAAGTATAATCATATTTTCACATAATTATCTGCGTATACTAAACTTTTAATATGCGCATATATGTGTACCTACTACTGATAGTGCGATGTACATTGAGTGACAAGAATAGCTTAATGCTATATTATGATTATCATGGGAGTAAAAGTGATAAAACGTGATAGAAATACAAATTAATAAATAAATGTGCTAAAGTCTCTAAGTCTAACTGACCATCTTACTAACAATACATAGCTTCTTGTACTTTGAAACATTGAATGAACTAATTAAACGTGATGCAATTACATTCTTATTACTTTATGCTATACTATAATTTGCATTTTATTATGTATTGTGACAAATGGAAAACAAAAACAAGCATTAATAGTAATAACGTTCCCATGAGATAAGGCTACATCATAAAGAAACTATATGCTATACTAGGGCAACATAATGTAAAAAAGTGCGCGCGCGCGTTGATGTCTTTTGCTCTACCGTTTGCACGAGCCATGTTTAGAAGAAACATGTGTGGTTGAATCTAGAATATTTTAGTATTTGTATGATTTAGTAGAAGTATTAGTAGAATTATGTACAGTAATGTATATCTTTATTTGACGCGATAATAAATCATGCATATCATTATTACACTATTTTAGATTACAAATACGAATATGTCTATCTTTATATGCTCAACTTTCATGATAACTTAATCTAGTTGTTCCATAGTTGTGGCAGTCTTAATTTTTGACCGACAAGACGGAGGAGGTACTCAATTCGACGCGTATATTTTTTTATGTATAACCACGCATAACTTTTTACATAGTGGTCCGATTTCAATAATTTTTTTTATTGGAAAGATTGCACTTTAAAATACACGTTTCCTTCTACAAAGGGGCTTTGAGATTAAATTTTAAATGTTATAAATTTAGTTATGTATATATATTATTTTTAGTGATTTTAGTATAAGTTTATTTTTAATTATGTAGATAGCTGTAAATAATACGTTTTCCAATGTTATTTAAGTTTGTTGCAGTAAGGTTCAAGAACTTCAAAATTGTTTTCATTTAAATTTCGAAATCGGCAGAGCCATTTTTGATAAAATTAACAAAAACGTGAAAAATGTTACATCGATCCGTGCGACGAATTCTGTACACGGTTGAAGACGGTCATGCTATTTTTTGCAAAAAATAATTATAGATTTCACATTTGGTTTAGTTATTACTATTTGAGTTTAGTTAATATTTAATATCACGATAAAAATAGGCTTGCATAATATATTAGTTAGTACTGACAAGCAAATGCAATTTCATCTTAAGAGATATTTAATAATAAGAAAAATAAGTAAAAGTGAAACTTAGAAACATTCAAGCGGGAATTTTCTCGAGGCAATGAACGAGTCTCGCGAAGCCGGTACGATACAACATACACAACATACACTAGTAGCTCTATGTGGCTTTGCCTGATAAAATATACCTACTTATAACAAATTTAGATAGCTATTTTATTTCAATGAAAATTCCTCAAGAAAATATCATGGACTCCTTACATAGCAAAATTTCGGTGTTATAAAATAATGTTACTAAAGATTAATAATTGAGTATAAGTACTATAATATTCAACCTAATTTATTCAAAGTAGGTGTAAATCTAAAATATTTTTATTGAATTAAACACTAGTTACACTCATATACCAAGATATTTGAGTAAACTATCAGAGATAGTTTATACATAAGTTATAAACTCGAGATTTCGACAATCCAGAGCGCTCTATCTGGCGCTCTATGTACAATTGCACATGTATGACATCAATTTATCATGCAATAGTAACACACATTTTAAGTACCAGAGTAGTAAAAACATTCACAATAACAATTTCGATCGCAAATGAACAAAACAAATGCAAATAAACTTATTTCAACTACCAAATTTTAATGTACTCGTATGTTATTTTAAACATAGTAATGTAATGTAATGTTACTAGTTACTGGATAATAAAAACTTCGCTTGACTTTAAAAGCGTAGATTCTCAGACATAAAGCTCATTTTAAAACCTCCGTTCAAAAGCATTTCTTTCGAGCTTTCATACGAATGCAGTTACTCGGCACGCACACGCTCAAAAACGTTGCCTTTTGGTTTCAAAACCTCAAATAGGTATGACTTACCAACGTAGCCATTGATTTAGACCAATTATAAGTCCATTTCTTGGTCCGGAGCACGATTATTACTAACACACGGCCTGACAAACAAAAAATATGAATCTGAATTCACATAAGCACACACTTGTAACGTTTTCTGTCACTTTTATTGCATAGCACACTGTTTTCACGTTATTATGTCACTGAATGTCTATGAAATTGATCATAAGTTCTGTTTGAATATAGAAATCGGCATTTTCAGAACTTGTGTAGCTAAAAGATGCGCGTGCGGCGATCACTGCCTCCACACAAGTAACTGCCGTTTTTCAGTGTTGCTAGAAGGACGTAACGTAAAATGCCATGCAAGCCTTGGAAGCTCCTTCGAAGCCTACGTGCTTAGTAGCTTGTGAGCTTTAAACTGGTAGTAAGAGAAGGTTAGGCTTTTATAAGTATTGAACCTATTATTTTTTGCTGTGTAAATAAATATTATAAAAACTTATCTCACAGGATTTTAATCGCAATCTTTAATTTTGAAGTTGAAAAAAGTAAAAAATTGCACTTAGTAAAAGTTTTATGTACATAAGTGTGTATTTACAGGAAGTCTAAAAATGTAATTTCGCTAAAATATTTGCAAACATCAAATTAAGAAATTTAAGTATGTAGGTATACATACTTGATTTTCTTAATTTGAACTAACCTAACCTATCACTAAAAATTAATATAAACATTTTTAATATCATTTTATTTATCAATAAAAATAAGATATCCAACTATATAGTCAACCAAATATAAGATACTAGCTGACCCGGCGAACTTCGTTTCACGCAACATCTTTAAAATTACAGCCTTTTCTTATAGCATTACTATTGCAAAGTTTCATCTCAATCCAATCAGTAGTTTTTGCGTGAAAGAGGAGCAAACATCTATACATACAAACTTTCGCGTTTATAATATTAGGAGGATGTCATAATACAATACTTAGTATTATAACTCCAAGAAAACTTCTAAGCTAGTAGCTTTTTATTCTACCTAGTAACACCGCAAGCCACCATTATAGTAAGACAAAGACAGGCATACAGTCGTCTCTTTCCTGCAGGAATGCGGCCCGCTATCACCTTGAAGGCCGAGTTGCAGACACTTCAATGAAAATAAAGTGTCGGAGCTTTGCTATCGTTTGTTTCCTCCTAAGCTCACTGATATTACGTATGTTACGAGACTAAAGTAGACACAGACAAAAACAACAAGTTACTAAAATAGACTTGCATGTTATTTAGTCCTGGATTTATATTCACGTGTCACGTGTCGCCGAATTGCTACCAGTATCTACTAAAAATCACTAGGTCCTAGGTGTTCGTTAGCGATCATCGAAGTAAAGCAACGTTCAGCAGGGTCAGTCTTCAGATAGGTGAACGCGGATGGCATATACAATTGAGCGCTACCATAGCTCGGATGACACATTAAATTGTAGGTTCCGATTGTTTTAACCGTTTAGCCATTTCAGAGGCCTACAGGCGGCTTAAAAACTGACACCAAGGGTAAGGCTAACTTTTTACTTCTTTTCGAGTCAGCGATTTGATGATAAAATATATATTTGGCTGTATGCTGTTCGAGTAGTAGGAAGCCAGCATATAGCCAATAAATAAATTATAGTGCGACATAAAAGACTTAAAAATAAATGAGGTTGCCACTATCGCTTTTTTTTAGCATATTTTCATTATATTTTGCATAATAATTGTACTGTTTTCCTGTTCACAATGCACAAAATAACACGAAAAAAATGCTAGGATGCAAACAAAGATCAGCTCAGGTTGTGGTTACAACAAAAGTGATAATTTAGTTCCCGAATAACTCATTTCATCTTTTTTGTGTCGCACTGTTTAATTTAAAAATTTAAAGAAAAACGGATGTCGTCCGATTGTCAACAAGAACAAACCGCAGACATAGGGCTCTTCACTTTTCCTTTAAATCAAAGTTGCCCCCATTATGTTTTTTTTATAAGTTTCCGTGCACAATGAAAGTAGTATATATGGGTAGGGGACACTTGTAAAAACAATACATGTTAGTACTATAATATATTTGGATGTAAATATCGCTGTACGGTCCTTTGGTTTCTGTCTACTTCTCAGATTGAAATGCGATTAGGTATCATTATCTTATAGAATATTTCTTCGGAAAGATGTGTATAATTACATTATATTAAACCTATTTATACAGCCATAATTTATGGTTGGCTATGAGCCGAGCAAAGCCGGGATAAAGCTATAGCTTTAAATAAGACCGGTTGAAATTGGGTTGAAAGCATGAAAGCATCAATATAGAAATGCCAAGTCGCTGATTGAAAGCAAAGCGGTTTTTGCGCGGACGTCATTCCCATATGCTTGGCGGTGCGTAGTCTCCGTTCCAGTGCTTATGATATCCCATTGCAATGCTGCCATCAGTTTTGCGTGCTGTGCCCTGCCCACAGCAACATTGAACTGAACATGTAGGTAGGTAGGGTAGGTAGATACTTTCCTGCTTTTAGCGCATGAGACACATTTTATAATAATATTCGTAGTATATATGTAAAGCATGTTATGAAAAGTGACTGAACAGGTACTAAATGACAAGTTTCATTTCCTACATCTAAAAATAATCGAAATCGAAATTAAATTGTCTCGTTTTTCAGTGGCATCTTGACGTTCACAGATGTCATTACATGTCAATGAAAACAGAACAAAATGTTATAAGCGCCGTCTATGGACAAGTAGATGAACTATTAAAGGGACTTGTTAAGATAGCGGTTTCATTAGTACAACTATTACGCTACAGATGTCACTATAACGAAACGGAAGTTTCCAAACTCCTTTGCCTTTGAAAAACCATAGACCATAGACAAAATACAAAGTATGGCGTTGCCTAGCAACTGTCAATTTGACGTAGCTTTGTTTACAAAAAGTCAAATTGCAAAACAACGTTCAACGTTTACAGTTTGAAAATCGCGTGTTCACGACAATGATTAATTTTAAGGAAGTAAATTGATTGTTATGTGTCTGACCTCACTTGCTCCAATTGCTGGTCGTTTTGCGCCCACGCGAGGTATTACCGTTTATGCAATTGACCTGCCTTGAGTCAGTGTCTCACAACTGTTGTGGGCAGTCGCCAAGGCAGTTCAGTAGGTATCATATACCTATCGATCTCACAGGTGAGTGAGTCATTTTATGTTTTGGTCTTCCTACCCACAGGGTCCGCTATTCTGAAGGTGATCTTGTAATTTAAAGGGCAGGCGCAGTGTTGCATTGAACTTGTGAGAAATCTGTTGTGAATATCTCAGGTGAAACATTTTGTTAGCTTTATTTTGTCACTACTGATTAAGCCTATTAATTTATAAAATAATTTATTAAAATAGTTAGGTATCTTGTAGATGTATGATTGTTATTCCATTGCATTACTCAGTTTTATTGGTTTAGAGATGTGTATTCGGCAGTAAATGTCAATTGACTAATTATAAGGATAATTAATCCCAACTACAGAATTGTTACTAATAGACAATACCTACCTAGGGTATTTGTCATATTTTCCTGTTTGACTACATCCTGCCTGCTCTAAGCAGAGAAAGAAAGAAAGAAAGTTTATTTTTAACAGAGTAAGGTAATCAGTACAAATTATTCGTGAAACAGTTGGATTAACAGCTGGCCCCAAACTCGGCTAAGAAGTTTAGGATGTTGCATGCATATCATGAACCACTCGATTTGTTGCAATCTAGCTTGCTAAGAAATGGACAGCTAATTCAAACTGAGGCGTTATTTAAATATTTAATTTATTTCATAGTTATAATGTATCTCTTATAGCATAGTTTGACTAGGTGTTCGTTAACAATCATCGAAGTTAAGCATTTCAATAAGGGTAATCTCCGAACGGGTGACATTTACAACTGAGTGCTAACGTGGCTTGGATGACTAGTTAAATTGTAGGTCCCGGTTGTTTTAACTGTTTAGCCATGTTAGAGGCCTTAAGACGTTTAAAAAAACTTTGACACCAGGGCTTATACCACCTAGCTTATATGAACTTACTTATTTAATATTCCAGTATGTCCCGCCCCCGTCCCCAATGGCAGCTCCAAGCACTGGCTGCCCAAAGGCGCGACAACGAGCTCCGGAAGGCTGAGGAGCTCCGCAGAGTGGCCGACTATTTCGAGGCTCACACCAACAAGTCCCGTCACCACGAGGCTTGGACCACGGAGGGCTATTACCAACGGGCTAATAGGGAGGCAGAGAACTTGTATTCCAAGAAGATCAGGGATGCGTATGTATTTAATCTTCTTATACTTAATTAGATGTTAAAATAGTCTTGTACTTAAGTTTATTACAATAAAATTATAAACAGCCATAAATCACCTCTATCTGAAAAGCCTCAGCTACAGATTTTCAATTAAGAAAAAGCGCACTAAGGAAATTAGATGTGCATAATCAATTATTTATATTTATTTATCAGCCTCCTAAATATAATAGGTGGTAAAATTAAAGATTATCTAATTTTTTACGGGATACTTATGTAGAAGTGAGGTTTTTTATTTTATTGATATCGGAAATGTTTATTGGTTATCCTCATGTATTTGTTAGATTTTTATGTGATTGCTTTATTGTTATAGACAACTGGAAGAAAGACGTAAGAAGCTAGAAATGATGCTGTTTCAAGAGAACATGCAGTACCAACAGGAGATCAAGGCTTTAGCTCAGCAGCCTAAGCTGTACAAAAATGGGTCAGTATATGCTTATACAGGGTTACTGGTAATCAATTAGCATGCTTTTGTAGTACATCATCACAAACTAACAACTTCTGTTCTGCGACTTTTGTCAAAACTAAAAAAAAACAACTGTTCCATACATTTTGTCAAGGGTGAACAATATTTTTCTATGAGTTTTTTTTTTCAGTGTTGATAAAAGTCGTTGAAGAAAAGTTGTTAGTTTTGATGTACAGATTAAGCCCCTAAATGGATGCTAATTGATTACCAATAACCCTGTATAGTTTATAACTAACTTTAAGTTGCAATAACATAAAATCATTGATGAATTTACTAAGGACTACTATCTTACCTATCCTCCTTATAAGGATCGAAATGTTTTAAATTAAATTACTAAGCCTGAAAACATTTAACGTCACTGTATAGTTAAGTATAAGTACAAGAAAATAATAGTAGGATACTGATAGCTAGTGTAAAGTGTGGCTGCTATAACATAATGAGTACACTCAATCATCATCATTTGCAGCAACAGTCTGTATCGACTCTGTTAGGTTGAATCACATATAATTCATGAAATATATATTATATTAGGCTTTGGTTGACTCAATGTTGGAGAGTCTGACATCCTAGTATGATACCTAAGTAAAATGTAGTTATAATAATATAGGTACTTAAACTGTTTAAGTAAGTTATACATGATAATTGACTTACGCCATGTAAATTCAGTGTGTTTTCATTAACACTGTATAATATAAATACTTAAACATACATAAAATATATAGCATAATGTAATCCAGCAACCTGCACTAAGCCAGCGTTGTGGATAAGGCCCAATCGCCCTTCGTAGGCCTACGTCCTGCAGTGGACTTAAATAATATTACTTAAATAAACTAGATTATTTATTACTTAAGATATTTAATTACATGCAATAATTTAATTCTATTATTAATTAAATGAAATCAAAATCAAATCGAATTAAGTACATATTTAAGGGTTCATTATAAAAGTTTTTGCATTTATATAAACACTTATATTCATCACATAAATATTAGAAGATTACAAACAAATACTCTAGCTCCCGCGGTAGGATACCCTGAGTTTGCGGGAGCTAGTACTCTTCCAGGATGCTGATAAGTTAAAATAGATTAAGAGCGAATTATGTGTGTGCTCGAATGATTATATTAATGTATGCTATATAAACCAATTGATAAACAACGAGAGATTAATTATATTTGGCATATATATGACTACGGATATAATTATAATGATGAAAGCACAAGGAGATTCAACATTGGTAAGCAACGTCGCGTAGCACTATTAAAAAGGCGGGTACAGTACAGTAATTGTTGGTATGGTGGCTACTACGTCAATGTTAAAAAAGTCTATGCCTTCCAGTTCGTACCTCAACAAAGTGCCAACGTCAGTGCTAAAGGATATAAACCAGGGTATCATGGACAAGGAGGAGCAGCTGAGACGTCACGAGGCAGAGCTCCGCCTGCATCACGCGTGGAGGCTGAAACAACCCGAGCTCAGGGCTGTCGACTCTTATGTGGCCAATGGGAAATGTAAATCTGCTTGGTAAGTCATATCCTACTCCGAATACACAAAGAGTGGTTTCATAGTACGGGGATTTACAGATCTGAGTCATCGCGGGTCGAACCTGGACACGATTGGCAAAGGACCGAGGCTGGTGGCACTATCAGAGAGAGGCCTATACCCAGCGGTGGGATAAAGATGACTGCGGATAGTGGTGATGATATACAGGGAGTCCCTGAACTTAACGTCAAGCCGAAAATGCTAAAACACCCTGTATATATGGGCTCTAAAACTAGAAAAAAAAAAGAAAAAAAAAAAGAAAAAAAAAAAAGTAAGATTGGAAACTCAACAAAAAAAAAAAAAAAATTACTACCGGGAGTTGCATAGTTTTTCTAAAAAAAAATGGTGTTTTAGCATTTTCGGCTTGACGTGGAGGACGACGTTAGGCATGAAGTGGAGGAATTTACAGAGGTTTATATAGCTTTCTTTATGACTAAATTTTATAATGGGACATAAACCAGGGACCTTATTGTGTAAGCGCTCTGACGTTCGGCTTCGCTTTTCCTCCCGCTCGCTCTCGTGGCGTGAGTAACTGGTGCGAGCAGGAGAAAAAGCGGAGCCGAACGTCAGAGCGCTTACATAATAAGGCCCCAGGACATCATAGACAAGGAGACACTGAGATTCAGACTTTACAGGCGTCGCGAATATGGCGATCTTTTCTATCTAAATATTAATGAAATTGTACCAATTAAAGCAACTCAAAGTTTTTTTCGAATCTACATAATATTTAATTTCTCGGAGCCCGGTTGTACCCAGCCAAATATTTGAGTGCAGCAATCAGGCTTTACCTACAAAATTATGCTTTTCTTCTAGGATGGAACAAATAGTAGAAAAAGAGGTGCAAAAGAAGAAGGAAGAAGAAGAAACTCGCAAGATTCTGCAGAAGAGAGACGAGGCTTTGAGGAGACAAATCGCCCTCGAGGAGGAGAAACTTCGGGATAAGGAGCAGCAAATGAAGGTATCTTTGACTGTAACTTTATATTATATCTCCGCACTTTGCACGCTCCATAAATATAGGCACCAATAGCCCGAAACACACAACTTAACGGCTGTGATATCAGTTATAAGCTGCGGATAACCCAATTTTCGCGCAGCTGTTGGATTTATTCGCAGTTTGTAGCTAACATCGCAGCCGCCAAGAAGTTTGATTCAGCCTAAAAGCTACGGTGCTTTACATGTCTCGCACTCTACACGCTCTACAACGGAAATAAATATAAAACCATTAGTTTAAAGAGTTTGATATAGTTTTTTTAAAAGCTTTTATTTAACTTGCAATGTATGTATATATGTAAGTATGTCTTTTCGGGTGGAATATTTAAACTCAATTTTGAAGTAGATATCTTCAACCGATTGAGCTGAAATTTTGTATACACGTTTAGTTTGGATGACAATGCACGATATGGTGTGTGACTTCATTCTAAATCTAATATGGCGGACCATCCATGATGGCGGAATAGTTATTTTATTATAGCTCTTAACCATCTCGATTATACCTACCAAGCGCCACACAAATCGGCGGATGGGAAGTTATGCGCAAAACGCTGCGCAAAAGCCGAAATGTAGGTATGCGCGGGAGCCAGAGAGATGAGACGCCGGGGCGCACCCGCCCGCCAACCTCATGCCTCCCGCGCGCTCCCTACGCCCGTGCTCACCACTACGAAACGCGGCGTCGGAATTGTGCACACATGCGCAATACCTAATTAGCGAATCACGGCGAAGTGTCATCTGTGGCTAACTTCTCATCCGCCGATTTCTGTGGCGCTTAGTATACCAACATAAGTCATCTAACAAAAAATAAAAACGCATTCAAATCGTATCCATTCACGGCCTACGATGCTACATGCAGACAGCATTTTAAGCAGAGTTTTAAGCAACCCCTGATCAAAAATCGCCGACAACAAAATATACATGTAGACAAAAATTAACATCCGAACCAGATGAAAGCAAAATCGACGAGTTGAAGCAAACACATTCGCTTCGTTTCCGTGAATTATTACCTTTCTTCTTGGGCAGTCGTAATCAAAATATCATATTTTCAGGAGCTCCGCAGCAGTTTAGAAGGTCAAATAGCAGAACTGAGCGAGAAAGAATCAGCCGTCAAAGTTCTCCGAAAGCAAGAAGAGAGGGAGAAAGCTATACTCGACGAGCTCCTACTCATATCGAGCGAAAGAGAGAGGCTACACATGAGGCTGATGGCAGAAAGAGATGCAACGATTGTCAATATGGGACTGCATAAATACAAGCTGAAAAAGAAAGTAATTTCTGTACTAAAAGAGATAGAACTAGATTTGGAAATGCTAGCCAAGTTGAGGAAAAGTGTTTTGAAGGTATGTATACGTTCGTTTATCTATCAACATTATCTTAGCCGCAGGACTGCTGAACATCATCGCTATCAGCCGTAGGACGTCTACGGATAGACAGTCCTCCTACATGGATTTACAATAAAACCGAAGGGGCTTGCATCCAGCATGAACCTGGAGTCTTCATTATGACCTTCCTTCACCTTCATCACCTTCTTGGTGGACATCCTACGCTGCGTTTGGAGGTACGTTGTCTCCATTCGAGAACTTAACAGCCCTACCGGCCACCTGTTCTACGAACTATGCCCACTGCCATTTGAACTTGCTCATCCTAGGCTCAATTAACGCTAAGCTATGTCGGTAGTTTTGGTTTGTCTACGGTCTGGACATTAGTGGACATAGGCCTCTCTTATAGACTATAGATTTCTATTGCTAATGAATACTTTGTCACGGTAATGGTATCAAACAGTATTGCGTCTTCATACATAAGGTCAGAACGCAAATCACACCTACACGTCTCGGATTTCGGTACACACTCGGTACACAACAGTTGCAGATGTGCCGTAGTGACGAAGGAACGTGTGGGTTTGTAATTAAGAAGCGTGCAATTTACCTAACAGGCGGGCAGCCCTAGCGCGTTTCGTACTGCGTGGCCACGTGGGTCTGTAGGTATTTATTTTAAGGACAGGGCCACGTCACAATACAATTATATAACATTACCGTGACCATGTTTCCGAACATATTATGTATTTCTGGTAAAAAAAAATCTTTGTAAAACACGTCTTTTAATACTGCTGTACAGGACTATGAATCAGAAAAGAAAAAAATCAGTCATCACAGGCATGTACTAGACGCGGCGTTGAAGGAGTTAGAGGAGCACAGAGAGAGGGAGCAACAGAGACAGAAGAATATCGAGACTATGTATGATGGGGAAGCCCGCCAGATCAATGAGAAACAGGATAAGGTTTGTATTGTTACATATCGGTTTTTTTAAACTAAAAAAGACCGCCTTATTTAGTTAAAATTAGTAGAGGACGAAACCCACCTGTTATTTTAATTTTTAAGCTGTCCCATAGAAACCTTTTATTCTTCCGGGTTAAAAAGTAGCTTATATTACCTTCCAATCTTTAAACTACATTCATGCCAAAAACCAAGTCTATCCATTGCTCTGTTGCTGTGTGAAAGGGTGACAATGCAACAAACACTTTCGGATTTATAATATTAGTAAAGATATGAATTGCTTTGCAGGGTACGCATTATTATTATACGTATTCTGTACACGAGTTCAGGGGTTAATCGTGAAAAAAAAACTGATATGCGATGTGTAATCATGATATGTATAATATGGTGCGGGCGGCGGGTTCCCGCCGCGTCTATCTCAGTCCCACTTTTTCGTCTACCCCCGCGCCCCTGTAACCGCGCAGGCGAGGACTGAGTCAAGCGGTCGGACTATAGTATTTTTAATTCCAAAAAACACCTCAAGTACGCGTATAAATTATATTAAACGAAACAGATACCTACCATAAAAATAAGTTTTTTTTGTCTTAGCTATGGGCCAAAGAACGCGAAGCCCGCGCCATACTGATGAACGAAGTGGTGACGACCCTGAAACGCCAAGTTGAAGACAAGATAGAAGCGAGCAGGCAGCAGCAGAAGGCGAACGTTCTGGAACGGGAGAAGATCCTAGATGACATGGACTCCTTCCATCAGGAAGTTAGGGCTAGGGAGAGGGAGACTCAGGTATTGTCCTTTTTAAATACACCACAGGTGGACAGAGAACCCATAAAACCCATGAAAGGTGAAATCTCATATATTACGCTAGTGTAGTGTGGGTTAGTGGATCCACATTCGCCAGCAAGCGTTGTTCATTAATTTTATTGATAGTGTTTACGAGCTAGTTACGTACGCAAAATATGAATAGTGGTCAGTGTATGGACAAAAGTGCTTCAAATAAAAACTAATGTGGTTTGTCGATGCATTTTAGAGTATAGACTTCTCGCTATTTTGTTTTTTGTCCGAGAGCATAAGACTTAATCCAACTCGGCTGGGCAGTGTTCGGAAAATTGCGTAAAGTCTTCTCGTCCGACATACCTCAGTGCCTCAAGTCGAAAGTTTTCGACCAGTGTGTGTTGCCAGTGATGACTTATGGCCCAGATACGTGGTCTCTCACTATGGGCCTTATTAATAAGCTTCAAGTAGCCCAACGAGCTATGGAGAGGGCTATGCTCGGAGTCTTTCTGCGGGATCGAATCAGAAATGAGGAGATCCGTAGAAGAACCAAAGTTACCGACATATCCCAGCGGATTAACAAGTTGAAATGGCAATGGGCAGGGCACATAGCTCGGAGGACTGATGACCGATGGGGTTGAAAAGTTGTCGAGTAGAGATCACGTACCGGCAAGCGCAGCGTAGGACGTCCACCCACAAGGTGGACGGATGACCTCATTAAGACCGCAGAATCGCGCTGGAAGCAAGCCGCTACCAACTGGTCTTATTGAAGATCTTTAAGGGAGGCCTATGTCCAGCAGTGGACGTCATATGGCTGAAACGAACGAACGATAGGACTTAATAAAGTTATCGTTTTTATTTTCCAGCTCAAGAACAGCGAATACTCCACGGTGACAGCTCTCCAGTCGCAGCTGAACAGCTTGAAACTACAACAACAGCAGCTAGAAGCAAACTGCGCGCGCGAGGCGGCCATTAAAGAGGCTATCGACCACGAGCGCACGCTACGCACCGAGATTGCTAAGGCACATAGGGCGGGCACTAAACACGCGTGGACTTAACGTAGGCTCTACCGTAAGATAGTCTATTTTTTAGGGTTCCGTACCTCAAAAGGAAAAAACGGAACCCTTATAGGATCACTTTGTTGTCCGTCTGTCCGTCTGTGTGTATGTCAAGACTCTTTATCTCGGGAACGCGTAAAGATATCGAGTTGAAATTTAAACTATATACGTAAACCTATGAATTCTTGCAGTTGTGTAAAAGAAAAGCTTCTCAGTTACCGTTAAAAAAAGTTAGAGCCGTTTATGTCGTAAAAAACGCATATTTCAACGCTCACAATAATCAAAACCTACAGGGTACTTCCCGTTGACACAGAACTATGAAATTTGACGAAAAGCATTGTCTCAGAGTACACATATAGGAATAAATCTGAAAACTGTACATTTTTATTTAAAATCACATAAAAATAGGGCCTCAAAATTCACAAAATATGGGTTCAAAATTCTAAGTGAGTAAATCGTATCATGTAAGGTATCATATTATTATAAAATAACTTCATAAGCACATGCTAAAACAGGTTTTTAATTATTTTAACAATATGTTTGTACGGAACCCTCGATGTGCGAGCCGGACTCGCACCGGTTTTATTATCTAGTAAATTTCCAGAAGCAGTATTTAAAACTAATTGAGCGCGCGAGACGGCTTTCGACCACGAGCGCACGCTACGCATCGAAATCGCTAAGGCGCATAGAAAAGGCACTAAGCACGCTTAGACTTAACGTGGTCTCTACCGTAAGATAATCTATATGCTAATCTTATAACGGAATCATTTATAAGTGTATTATTTATTAAAACTCCAATAGCAGTAGAAATACGCGCGCGAGAAGTCCTTAAAAAAAGGCCATCGACTACGAGTGCACGCTACGCACTGCAATCGCTAAAACGTTTAGAGCCGGCACTAAACATGCTAAAAAAACGTAGTTTCTACCATAAGATAGTCTGTATTTTCATAAGACAATCATTTATAGATGTATTTCCTAGTAAAACACCAACAGTAGTTAAAATGCTATAAGAGACGCCATCGACCACGAGTGCACGCATCGCACCGAGGTCGCTAAAGCGCATAGAGCGGGCACTAAGCACGCTTGAACTTAACATAATTTCTACCGTAAAATTACTTAGCAAAACTTCACCAACTAGCCACTAACACCAACTGCTCGCATCTGTTTAGCCAATTTCACAGCCGCCAAGAAGTTTTATTCGGCCCGTGTCTACCATGATTGAGTATGAACCAAATCGGTAAAAATGAGTGGATATAGGCTTATGGAGATTCAGGTAAAGAATTGTACCGCGAAACTAAACCTGTACTGTACTGTACCAGCCTTTTTGATAGTCCACTGCAGGACGTAGGCCTACCCACGAAGGGTGATTGGGCCATATCCACCACGCTGACCCAGTGCGGGTTGGTGGATTCACATACGCCATCGAATTTCTTCTACGGACGTATGCAGGTTGCCTCACGATGTTTTCCTTCACCGAAAAGCCAGTGGTGTGAAATTCCGTACATAAATTCCAAAGAACTCATTGGTACGGGACCGGGGATTTGAACCCACGACCTCACGATTGTAAGGCGGGTGTCACTACCTCTTGACCACCACGGACTTCACTACTGTACTGTACTGACTACTACTGTAATTGAGAATATTTTTGCTTGTAGAAACTGCAGTTAGAATAGATTACTCAAAACTATTACTTTACAATCGCGAGCTGTACTTCTTAGAACTACACTACTAATCAAATATACTTAGTAATAGGTAAGCGTAAATGGAATGAAGTATCATACAAATGATATCTATGTATAAGTACATATATTTACACATGTTGTTTGATAAACTTAAGACAGTATGTAGGTATGAAAGATGAACTTTAAAAAATGTATTATGTAAACATATTTTTGAGTATTAACAGAAGCTTGTGACTTCCGAAGACTGAAACCAAAAAAAAGTTTACCTATTTCTATAATTAGTTAGGTATTTTCCAAAGTAACGATTAGGTAGATACAAGAGGTAATATTTTTTTATACGAAGTGTTTCTCTATGCAGAAGAAATATGCTAGGATATCAATGTGCTAACCATTGCGACCAACTTTTACAATGGAACCAACCGAAAAATCTCTAAAAAAACGGTCCAAGTTCATCGACTCTCAAAAATTTTTTCGCATTTTTTCGGTTGGTCTCATTGTAAAAGATGGGTTATAATGACCAGTACAATGTTACTCTAGAATATGTCCGTCGTTTAGAAAAAACACCCTGTATAAATTTATGGAATGAAATGTAAAATTATACTATAGTTTAAGTGTAAATACAAAATAAATACTTAAATATAAAATTGGTAAAAAAACCACCTAAAGTTAAAAAAGAATACCTCAAAAATAAAATCGTGAACCGTAACGTAAATAAAATCTCTCACGGAAACCTACGCCCCACGATTTTATTTTTGAGGTAGGTATTTTGTATTTTATTAAAAAAAATACAATTTTATTATTAAGTACGGACGCCACGAATGCTGTAGGACGTAGGTATAGTCCGAGTTTCACCTTGGGGGTTGGTATGAGTTTACGTAATTGAAAACTACCGAGTACTGAGAGTCCTTGTGGTTCTATTTTTTAAAGCGCCCCTGGCGGAAATGAGGAAGAACTAACAAAAAATTATGGATCCACACGAAAAAAAGAATAGTTCTCGTTTATTGTGCATATTCATACTAACATCTTGGCTGCTTACGAATTTTAGTATCGATGTTTTATATAAGACTTTATATTTTGGATACTGGATGATATTTTCTTATTTGTAGTAAATAAAGTTTGATATAAAACGATGCTTTTTTATTTATCACTTCTTTAAGGCGGAGTGCCTCCATACAAATTTCACTTGACCTTCTTTCGCAACCTGCTATGATTTTCAACTTATTATTACTTAAGATAGACCTAATCTTGGCTTTTACATTGGCGATTTCAATAATATGATCATTTTATAGCCGAGAAATACATTATTTCAATCCAAAAATTCGGCTAATTTTACATTTGTAGTAGTGCAAGTTTTACTAGCACGTCATAATAGTTGACGTAGATTTTGAATGCTAAAAACGACGTTGTCAGACTGTGCAATGCAAGAATAGAGCGGCGCTATATCGCTGTGTTGGCGCGACGCGACGTTGCCGCTTCGCGTGAAAACATTTTTTAGCATATAATCAAAAGTACAAAAAACAAGTTGTTTTCTTTACAAGCTATTATTGAAATTTCTTCACCTGTCCTGATGTCCGCTTACCGACTGAGCTGAAATTTTGCATACATGTGTAAATCGCGTGACAATGCCAAATTATGATGATATAGTGCTGAGCTGATGATGGAGCTGGATGGAAGTCAAAGGAACTTCACAATGAAATTACACAACCTCAGAGAGACCATCGTAGAGCATCGTAGAGTTTGACCTTTTTTGAATCGTCTTGACGAGTAGTTTGTTTTTCAATGGTAACCAGGGTCAGATGATGGAGCAGGCAGAGTCATATGAACTTGGTATTGACATGACATAACCCCACCGAGTTTTATCTCGTTGTGTTGGCGAACAATTTATTTTTAGATGGTTGTCAGGCTCTGATCTGATGAACTCAGAAAATAAATGACGCAACCCCATCGAGTCTCGGCGCGTTTGTTTTGTCTTGACAAGCACTTTGGTGCTAGATGGTAACCAGGATCTGATGATGGAGCTGGAAGGTGGATTTAGAAACTCAGTAATAAAACGACATAGCTCCATCGAGTATGGACTTGTCTGATTTTCTGGTCAGGGTCTGGTGATGGAGCCATAGGAACTCAGTGATTAAATGACATAACCTCATCGAGTATGGGCTCGCTAGCTTGGCCTTGACGAGCACTTTGGTGCTAGATGGTAACCAGGGTCTGATGATGGAGCTGGAAGGTGGATTTAGGAACTCAGTAATGAAACTACATATCTCTATCGAATATGGACTCATCTGATTTATCATGACGAGTACTTAGGTACTAGACGGTAACCAGGGTCTGATGATGAAGCTGGAAGGTGACCATAGGAACTCGGTAATTAAATGACGTCACCCCATCCAGTCGGGTCGTTCCCGTAAGTTCTACCATTAGTTCTAATAGTAGAACTAGCGGTATTACAGGTGTCACAGTAACAGCTGTCAAAGTGACAGCTGTCAAATTTCAAAGTGATTTATCTCGGTTATTATCGATTGTAGAACACTGCTGTTTTCACAAAAGTGATAGAGCTCGACAAGATCTACATTTCGGATGACAGCTGTCAAACTTCAAAGTGATTTATCTCGGTTATTATCGATTGTAGAGCACTGCAGTCTTCACAAAAGTGATAGAGCTCGACAAGATCTACATTTCGGATGACAGCTGTCAAACTTCAAAATGTTTTATCTCGGTTATTATCGATTGTAGAACACTGCTGTCTTCACAAAAGTGATAGAGCTCGACAAGATCTACATTTCGGATGACAGCTGTCAAACTTCAAAGTGATTTATCTCGGTTATTATCGATTGTAGAACACTGCTGTCTTCACAAAAGTGATAGAGCTCGACAAGATCTACATTTCGGATGACAGCTGTCAAAATTCAAAGTGATTTATTTCGGTTATTATCGATTGTAGAACACTGCTGTCTTCACAAAAGTGATAGAGCTCGACAAGATCTACATTTCGGATGACAGCTGTCAAACTTCAAAATGTTTTAAGCTCTATCACTTTTGTGAAGACAGCAGTGTTCTACAATCGATAATAACCGAGATAAAACATTTTGAAGTTTGACAGCTGTCATCCGAAATGTAGATCTTGTCGAGCTCTATCACTTTTGTGAAGACTGCAGTGCTCTACAATCGATAATAACCGAGATAAATCACTTTGAAGTTTGACAGCTGTCATCCGAAATGTAGATCTTGTCGAGCTCTATTACTTTTGTGAAGACAGCAGTGTTCTACAATCGATAATAACCGAGATAAATCACTTTGAAATTTGACAGCTGTCATCCGAAATGTAGATCTTGTCAAGCTCTATCACTTTTGTGAAGACAGCAGTGTTCTACAATCGATAATAACAGAGATAAATCACTTTGAAGTTTGACAGCTGTCATCCGAAATGTAGATCTTGTCGAGCTCTATTACTTTTGTGAAGACAGCAGTGTTCTACAATCGAAAATAACCGAGATAAATCACTTTGAAGTTTGACAGCTGTCATCCGAAATGTAGATCTTGTCGAGCTCTATCACTTTTGTGAAGACATCAATGGTCTACAATCGTTAATAACCGAGATAAATCACTTTGAAGTTTGACAGCTGTCACCTATGCCACCTGTCAAGCCACTAGTTCTACTATAGTATTTATAGTAGAACTCACAGGAACGTTCCGACTCGATGCGGTTATGGCGTTTATTTACTGAGTCTCTATGGTCACCTTCTAGCCTCATCATCAGACCCTGGGTACCATCTAGTGCCAAAGTACTCGTCAAGACGAAACAAACGAGATGAGACTTGATGGAGATATGTCGTGTAATTACTTAGTTTCTATGACCACCTTCGAGCTCCATCATCAGAGCCTGGTTACCATCTAGCACCAAACTACTCGTCGTGACTATTCAAATGAGCCCAAGCTCGATGAGATTGTGTCGTTTCATTGCGATGTTCCTTTGGCCAGCAACCTTCCAGCTTTATCATCTGATCAGTCATCATAATATTTCATTGTCACGCGATTCGCATATCATGCATACTATGCAACTTACTGGGAACAAATTATTAGGTAATCTATGTACAATAAATAAAGAAAAAAAAATCTTCCGCAAAATTGAATATTTCGAATCTAAGATTCGAACTCAGTACTTCAGATTGGAAATTCTTCACACCACAGTACAACTTTGCTATTTGAGAAGATGACAATGTGACAAATTTTGATGTATAGTTATTACTGTTAATTTCATTTGCTAGTGTGTGTGTTTTGTTTACACGCACGAGAGTAGATCTTTTCATTGACCTTTTCTCAGGAGTTTAGGTACCAAAAGTTTCAATTGTGTTTTATACGCCTAAAGAATGAAAGGAAATATTCTCAAAAATACTTTAAATTTGTTATTTCATGCTAAATAATGAAAAAATAATAAATAACATTAGTTTCGAAGAAATAGCGCCATCTCCCGGATTAAGTTGCTTAGCTCCACGTGTCAAAAACCCTTAAAGTAGATTCGATTAAGAATAAAATTACGCTCCACACTAATACGAGTATGTCTACACTAAGATCCCTGTAGGTACCACAGGGGTACCGCGGAGCTTGCTAATTTAATTACCTTGAAATTGCCCAGCTGGGAATCGAACGCTTATCAAAGACAAAGATTCTTCCAACTTTGCCTGGGGATTCGTTAAATGTTTTTAGTAACGTCCCCTAGCGTTGAAGTGCGGTACTATTTTGGATATCATTGCGACTCGAAGCAATCCAAACATATTCGGAGTCAACAGAGATGCAACTCGTTCTTTAAAAATAAAATAGATGGCGCAGTAAGTAATGTGTTTAAGTTTTCTTCAAACAGAAAATATAGTAGAGGAGACGTGGAAAATCGATATTCACCCATTTGATAACCAGATGAGACATATTTTTTTTGTATCAAATATTATTTATTTACAATCTCGTGTATCATAACTTGTTTATCGAAGAGTTCGTCGCATTTTTTTAAATTACATACTTGGGTATTTTGATAATATTTAGTTGAAATTGAAATCTGTTTATTTGACAAAAAATGTGTTACTTAGTTGTTGGATGATATGCCATAAGGGAAATTACAGACAAGAGGTTTTGGACTTAACTGTGGGTTCCAAACTCGGCTCGGCCTGTTCAGTGGTAACCCAAGTGAAGTTGAGAATTGCCGAAGAATCCAGTGTGCGCGCTCTTGTTTACAGTTTTGACAAAAGTCGCAGAACAAAAGTTGTTATTTTTGATGTACTGAATAAGCCTCTAAAATGGATGCTAATTGTTTAAAAATAACCCTGTATAGTATAATTACCTATAAAGTGAAACATTTTGGATACAGTAATATAACTAAATTAGATAAAATAACATTATAATAATATGATACGCGGTTATACGACTATAGGAAGGTTTGCCTACATCAATTGAAAACTTCAAACCATACAATAGTTATACCTATGTTGTTCAGTGTCAAATCAGACATGAGAATCAATCCAACTATATAATTTTCGTGAGATTATTGCCAAAAAATACTAAAATTTGGAATAGGTACATAGTATTCAATCAAGGATCGCCAATTGCCCCTGACATTAAACCTATAAAATTACTAGTTTTTAACCACGCTATTCGTCCGCATGATATTTTGATTTTTGACGCAATATCATTATAATTTATAGCCTATGTGTTGTTCTGATATATAAGCTATATTATTGCAAAGTTTCATCTCAATCCGTTGAGTAGTTTTTGCGTGAAAGAGTAACAAACATCCATCCATCCATCCTCACAAAC
Source organism: Hypomecis punctinalis (assembly GCA_949316475.1). Classification (NCBI taxonomy): domain Eukaryota; kingdom Metazoa; phylum Arthropoda; class Insecta; order Lepidoptera; family Geometridae; genus Hypomecis; species Hypomecis punctinalis. The sequence continues at coordinate 23,706,030 of OX438795.1, read as the reverse complement.
TTTCGCATTTATAATATTAGTGTGTGTGCGTGTGCGTGTGCGTGTGCGTGTGCGTGTGCGTGTGCGTCTGCGTCTGCGTCTGCGTCTGCTTGTGCGTCTGCGTCTGCGTCTGCGTCTGCGTCTGCGTCTGCGTCTGCGTCTGCGTCTGCGTCTGCGTCTGCGTCTGCGTCTGCGTCTGCGTCTGCGGCTCTGCGTCTGCGTCTGTTCCTGCGTCTGCGCCTGCGTCTGCGCCTGCGTCTGCGTCTGCGTCTGCGCCTGTGTGTCCCGGTTTCCAGCGCCACTCCCGTGTAGGTGTGAAGTTGTGTAATGTTTGGGTGTGTGTGTGGGTGTGGGCTTACATGTGTGGGATACCACCGGGCGTGTTATATGTCGGTGTCATAAACTCTGACCAGTTCCTCAGTCGATTTGTAAATAATATGATGCAATTATTAAAAAACTAGCTTCAAAATTCAAATCGGTTCAGCCGTTCGTGCATGAAAGAGTAACAAACATCCATACATACCTACTCACAAACTTTCGCGTTTATAATATTAGTGGGTTAGCCATGAGAACTTTTCGATAGACAAGTGTTTCTAAATACCTACATAAATGAATTTGAAAAAAAATTCGCAATTCGCGCACGCAGGGCTTAATACCCTATGCAAACCCCGCTTAGCTCCAATTCAAGCGTCTACCTGTATATCGACCAAAAAACGTAGTAACGTAGGTACGACCCTAAATATTTACTTTATTCTGTTTTTAAAACAGATATTATTATTTGTTGTTATAGCGTCTACAGAAATACATCTATCACGTTTCATGAGATTCAAACAGACGGACAGCGAAGTCTTAGTAATAGGGTCCCGTTTTTACCCTTTGGGTACGGAACCCTAAAAATGTCTCCTGGGGTTATATAGGGATGGTTAGGCCAGGAAAGGTAGATCTTCACCGGCTTTCGACCATTGGGTAAAGTTGGCGTCGTCGTCTGAAAAATGTGTGAAGAAACTGAAATGTTTGTGGATTCGCACCCAAACTAAAAAGCCGTGGTGGTCTAGTGGTAATGACACCAGCCTTACAATCGTGAGGTCGTGGGTTCAAACCCAGTCCCGTACCAATGAATTTCAATTTCATACCACTGGCTGTTCGGTGAAGGAAAACCTCGTGAGGCAACCATCATTCGTCCGTAGAAGAAATTCGGTGGCGTATGTGAATCCACCAACCTGCACTGGGCCAGCGTAGTGGATTTGGCTCAATCACCCTTCGTGGGTAGGCATACGTCCTGCAGTGGGCTATTAAAAAAGATGATGCAGTACAGTACAGTACTAATCAATATTTTATTTAAAACATCTAAAAAAAAACATACTGCTCAAATACCTAGTACCTAATCGATGAACGTTTTCTTTTTCACCTTTATAAATAATATTTTCTGAATGTCTTTTTCTAGAATTTAGGGATTTTTACGTCGGTTTATGAGCCTTTGAGTAGCTACTCAGGGATGGCGGCGCTATGTAAACATTTTTTTCTATATGTGCTTTTCTTTACTTGATAATCTGCTCATTTATTAAGTCCATATTTTTGTATTACCAGAGGGCCTCGCAAAATGTAGTTTGCCCACTTGAAATTTTGCTACTTGCCCTACGTTTGTGCAGCTTCTTTAGTATCTAGACAATTTTTGACCTTTTACATGACACACGTACATTACATAGTTTTTAAACATTTTGTACCTACTTACTCTAGGTAAATATGAAAAAGGCTTAATTTTTTTAACATTTTTTTATTAGTTTTACCTGTATGTTTGCTTGCTTGTAACCAATCCCATTGAGCTCGATTTTGACCTACTTTGGAGCGATCAGATTTTCTTTAAACTTCGCACACCTATCAAAGACAGATGACATTGCATTTATAAAAAAAAATAAAAAAAATAAGAAATTTAAGCGTGTTTTTTTAGTTTTTTTTCAACTATATTTATATTATTTCCATTCCTCTGCTTCCTATGAGTTGTATTGTAAAAGTAGTTACCATTGTATCATTCGGGTTGTTATTCGAGCCATTTCGATGATTTCGTAGAACACAAAAGCTCGGTCTCTAAACCACGTCTTTTTTAATTTATTCAAGCAAAAATTCACTAAAATTAAATTAAATATTAAGTACACATAGAGGTATTTTGTCTGGGGAAGGCAAAAGTTCTAACTACGCCAATGCCTATGTATTTATTTCCCAAAATAATTTTAGAGACCATACGGCACGGCTCGAACTGTTAAAAGTTATTAGATCTCATGTAGTAGCAACCTCCTATATCTCATACAGATCACAGGATTGCGCTGGAAGCAAGCTACTTTCAACCGGTCTCATTGGAAATCCATAGAGGAGGCCTATGTTCAGCAGTGAACTTATATCTGATGGATGGACGAATGATGGCCAAGCCACATAATATTTTGACTAAGGTATAGACTTTGTAATAAGTACCTATACCTATAGGAATTATAGGCCAGCTTGCCATCGTGTCAGTTTTTAAAGCCGCCAGAAATGCTATGAATTTCTGAAGTTAAGAGGGTATGTAAAGTTTGAAGTCTGCCTCTGCTTGAGATCTGACAGCTTTTTGACAGTGCGAGCCGTGTACTTATAATTTTTCTAAGGTGTACGGCTTGTCTTGGCAATATTTCACATAAAAATGTTTTTGTTGGGATTTCACCGTTTATTATTAAATATTGTTGATTTTTCGATTGATAATTTAGGTACAATAAACGCGCTCTCTTTAAAGAACATAGTTTCAGTGTGCGGGATAGAAAATAAATGGATGGGAGGGGAGGCATTCATGGACTACTATTTATGAAGCATCATCGATATTTGCTGGCTAGGCATATGCCTCCCTTCGTTTATGGCATTCACCACTACCTATCCCTAGGGATGTCAGGGATAGATAGGTACACGTCTTGCGATATGTCCTGCCCAGCTTTATTTCAGGTCCGTCACTCGTTCTACATTATCGACCACTTTGGTGCGACGTCGTATTGCAGTATTCCGGATACTATACTTGTATACACAGGGTCTGAAAATTAGTGTTTATAACCGATGTATCCTGCGCCTTATACGCAGCGCTTGCCGGTACGTGGTCTCCACTCGAGAACATCAGTCCTCCGTGCTATGTGCCCTGTCCACTGCTATTTCAGCTTGTCAATCTTCTAGGCAATGTCAGCTTATTTGATTGCTTATTGCATACCAATTTGTTTATAAGTTTTAATATAAAATCTGTTAGTGTTTGAGACTAAAAATAAAATAAATATTTATCAGATCGCTCGGTAGGTACCTACCGTACTTAGCAGAAATATCATTATGTGTAGAAGTCTCATAAAATCTATAGAATAGGTCTGTAGGTAGGAATATAATAGAATAGGTATATATTTAGGTATAGAATAGGTAGGTATTTAAGGGGTCCGGGGTAACAGTTCTAAGTTTAAGAATGTGCTGTGTGTGTACTAAGTAATGCTAAGTTATATTTCAAATTTGAGTTTTTACTTTTAAAGAAATTTAATGTAAGTGCTTATTTCTACTAAGTAGGTAAGTATACCGCTGTTTTAATATAAGTAAAAATAAAATCTAAGTACTATAATGTAATGGCACTATCATATCGAATCATAGACGAACTACAGTAGCCTAGCAGGTTAGCAAATTACAGTGACAGGGGGCAGGGCACATGGCTTATGGAACGGATGGCTGATGCGGAGTCACAAAGTTATTGAATGGTGACCGCAGGAACAAATGTTGTTTTTAAGCTTTCGCGATTCGAACACATTGTAATACAGGGTTATTTCTAATCAATTAGCATCCTTTTAGAGGCTTAATCTGTACATCAAAACCAACAACTTTTGTTCTGCGATTTTCGTCAATGCTCAAAAAAAAAAACTGCTGTTCCATACATTTTGTCGCGGGTGAACGATATTTTTCTATGGAAGTACGATTTTCTTTTCGAGTTGTTAGTTTTGATGTACCTACAGAATAAACCCCTAAAAGAATGATAATTAATTAGAAATAACCCTGTATACTACGGGACTAATCGCGCTCAAAAATTACGAAATAAATAAATAGATATCTTATCATCCCGACGTTTCGACCGAGTTGCATCGATCAGTCTACCCGTAACCACGATCGATGCAACTAGGTCGAAACATCGTGATGATGAGGTATAGTGCGCGATTAGTCACTTAGTAGGTACCTATATAATAATACCAACCACCTGGGTGTAAGCCGCTTCCACACCTACCTACCTACATCTACGGTCTACTTGGAGATCTATAGGGGAGGCATACCTACCAGCAATATCTAACAATGGACGTCCTGCGGCTGAAATGATGATGATAAAGACGCACAGCACTGTGTGTCTACGTACCTACTTAGGAAGGTACTTAGTTACTTACCTATAGGTAGGTATACCTACCTATAGGTACTGTCGAATGTAGGTAAGTAAGTATCTACCTGCCTACTAAATAGTAGGTTCACAAGTAGGTTTAGGTTAGTGAGTAATTTAAACATATTCAGGGCCGGATCTACCATATGGCTTTTTGGGCTTCAGCCCAGGGCCCAGTGGATTCCAGGGGCCCCAGCGAAGTCAAGTCAAAGTCGAAAATAGACGATACTTAATGCGAAAAAAATTCAATTTTACATAATTAAACAGATCGTAATAGTTGCAGTGCAGCCCTACAAATCCTTCCCTTGTAATCTCCTTACTAATTAAATTCATAATAATTTTGAATGAATGACTACACATTATTATATCTAAGTACTATTGGTCGCCGGCAGCCAGGTAACTGTATAATTACCTAGGTAAATAATAAAAGACTTAGTTAGCTTAGATATAAGTTTGTAGATATGGCTAGCTCAAATAGATAAATACCTACACGCGCAAGCTTTAGGGTCAGCGTGCACTAACTGGTTTTCTCACTGTCAGTAATTCTCATAAAATTTTGTTTTTACTTTACATCTCTATCTATTAAAATAAATATACCACAAGCACGACCACGACGGTTTTTGTAATAAAATAACTCGCTTTTTGGAGTACCATTTACTGTGGGTCCATTATGTGAAATTATCACCCACCTATCTTTCTTACAGCAATGCGAACGGGTTGATATAAAAATAAAGAAAATACGGAGAGAACTCGACGTCTAGAAGGCGGGCAGCCAACCATATAAACATAACTCGCGCACGCCCCCAGTCAAAACATTCTTTCGAACAGTACACCGAACCAAAACCATAAAATAAGACCAACCTAGAGACGCAACCGAAAAATCCAGGCTCTATAATTATGTTCGGCTACCACTCGATCTACCGGCAAGCCAATTTAAATTTACTGCGAACGCCGCACGTGTCCCACAAAATGAAATCCCACTACCGCACAGAAACACGCACGAAAAAAAACATAGAAAAATACATCCCAAGCGCCACCCCTTCGACGCTAGTGGCCGCTCACTTGAACCACGCCTGTTCCTGAACGCTACTCTCGCCTTCTCGTTCGTGCTTTAGGAAAGTGAACGTTGTCGTCTCTGTCGTTCGCGTGATAACGTTCGAAAACTACAGCTTTTTTGTTAGTACGCGTTTAGCAGTCGCGCGTGTTGGTGCGTTGGCGGTGTAGCCGCGCGATCGTCGCGGTGTGTCAAGTGTAGTGCCGTGTAGAGGTGCCGAAGTGGCGGGCTTTCTAGCCGCAGGTCGGGGGGCCCATGCCCCCTTCCACCAGCACCACATTGGTAAAAGTTAGTGTCCTGTGCCTAATTAAAAAAAAACTCGTTTTGTCTATGATTGGGTGGAACTGTGAATGTGATTGAGTTGACGATGCCGACGTATGGAGGTTATTTACGTTTTTGTAATGTTGTTTTGTAAACTAACTCTGTGAATAAAGTGTACTAACAACTGTAACCCTTGGTAAAATATTGATTCTCGCTATTTCGGGAATGATCAGGAAGTTTTGATACTAACCACTAACCCAAGAACCATGACCTGGATCGTAACAGTTTTCAATCAGATAAATTAGAAGCAACTAATGTTTTCTGCCAAATTTTTTAAGCTATAAACAAAATGTTTCAAAAGTCCGTGGACACTGAAAAACAAAAAATACGTAATATAAAACTAAATTAGGAATCAAAAGTCCCGTTTACTACAAAATTATATTTCTCAACATAAACCAAATCAAATGTATTAATAATGCCGTTCATTTCAATATTATAAGCAAAATCAAAGAATTATCTTAGGCCTATCTCAGCTACTGTAGGCCTAAATGCTTGACAGAAAAACAAACTTGTACCAACTAAATATTAATGAGAATGTTTTTAGTAGATACCTTTTCAGAATGATTATTTAATTTAGCAGAATGTACTTACAGGTACTTAGGTAGGTGTTTATATTTTTTATGTATTATGTAATTACAGTATTAGATACAAATAAAATGGTAGCCGTAGGTACTTACAACTAAATTTAATTAATTTAGGTAGGTATTACCTTTATGTAATGTACTTAATAATTATCTACAGTTATGTTAAGTCCGTAACTGAATAAGAGGTTTGAGTATTAGGTTTTATACTAGGTAGGTACCTATATGCTTAAGTATAGAATAAGAAGCTGTATACTTGCATTTATAATGATACCTACTGCACGAATGTACCTACCTACTATTTTACTATGTAATGATTTACATATTTTTGTTGAGGTACAAGTTGCTTTAAAACTAAATTATAATTACATTTATGACTAATACCAAGCTGCATTTAGGATAGGTACATCAAATATCTATACATATAAATATACCTTACTAAGTATCTACTAATACTTATCTACATATTTGTAAAAATGTATTTTTTACTTAGACATCAAATAAACAATTTAACAAAATGCACATACATCCCTTAGTATTCTAAAAGCATTTCTAAAGGTTGGGTAACTTAGCTAATAGGTATATCTATGGTCATAACCATTTTTTACTCCACTTAGAATGTACTCGTAGTTAGGTAGGTAGGTATGTAGGTAGGTACCTGGCCATTGAAAATAAAAAAAGTTGTACCTAAAAAGACCTTAAGATTAGGATTTAAAAATGGCAGTGATTGTTGCTTTACTGAGTCAGTTTTGGTAGCACCTTAAGAGGATTAAAAAAAGTATTTTCCAATAAAAGTAGTTATGAGAAATTGTTTTTGAACTAGTATACTCGTAATTGCCGTCCAATACTTACTTTATATTTTTAAATTACTTAGGTATACCTAAGTACGGATATTTATAGGTAGATAAATAAACCTATATGTTCTCTAAATAAATATACATGGAGTTATTATAAATGTTTTTCATAAATTGATATATTTAATTGGTTATAATATTTTACAGAGTTACGTATAATATAACTACAAATTTCAATTTAGGAAACACAAGAAAATCTACACCCTGTCATTTTTAAACAACGTGCCTAAGTTATGTTTATTTTATATCTACTGATTTTAATATTAATGGAAATATAAAAAAATAAACTTTTCAGTAATATTTCTGTAAACAAGATTTATTCAGGGCATGTAGGGCTTACTTAACGCACAGGTTTTCATAAGTAATCACTCTGGTGACCTGTAGGTAAGTACTTAAAAGTTAATAAGGTGATAGTAAACCTCAAATTAGTTTTAATGAGTTATAACCAATTCAATTTTTGAAAACTCAAGGACACCTGTTTGTTGGTCAAGAGAAATACATAAAAGCTGATTAGTTATTAGCAAGCCCGGATCCTTGGAATAAATTGGTTCCATGGTTGCCAACATGAGCAATTGAAAAACAAATACGTACGTACCACGTTGAAACAAATTAGAAAATTTTACTGTAATGCGGTTATGCAATTTAAGCCGAGAATTAATTGAAAACAATACGTGTAAATAGGTTGCAATTCTATGATTGTGAAAAAGAAAATTATTAAAATAATTTTCCTACAATTAAGTTCAATTTTATTTTAAATACCTACTGAAAAATTCTAATCTCTATATTAATAAGCCCATCGAAGTTTTATAATGAGCTATGTACCAATTTTATAGGTTTCTAGTTTTTACCCGCGGCTTCGCCCGCATACGCAATATATCATTATAATTTATAGCCTATGTGTTATTCTGATATATAAGCTATATTATTGCAAAGTTTAATCTCAATCCGTTCAGTAGTTTTTTCGTGAAAGAGTAACAAACATCCATCCATCCATCCATCCTCACAAACTTTCGCCTTTATAATATTAGTAGGAGTAGGATAGTAGGATAGGATAGGATAGGATACATATATATATATATATATATATATAGTAGGATACTTTGAAAGGTATGTATATACATTGTATTATAAGTACATATATTGCGTGATCTCTATAAAAGTGTGTAGGTGTGTTTAATATAATAATGACATTATTTTTATGAATTCTGTTCGCATTTGAAACTATTCAATATGTAGATACTTAAAATGATGATCCTTTGAGGCAAATTGAGAAGTATTGTCGAAGTTAGGCCAATTTTATAATTTTTTTACCATTCTTAAAATCAATATATTTATTTTTTGTAAATAAATATTTAGTTAATATTTAGTACAAAAATGTAAGTAATTTTTACTAAACAGCCTTATGTAACTTACCTAGTTACATAACAAAACTAAGTAGGTAGAGAGAGGTTAATATTTCAAAAAACGGGGGTATTTTATTTTATAAGGTAGTAATACAAAATGACTTTAAACTTATTTATGTGTCTTAAGTCGATCTATCGACTATATTTTGAGGATTCTTAATGTTTATTATTTAAAAAAAATTACAAATATAAAGGTGTGTACACATTTGTTTAAATTTATTCATGTATACAACCTTTAAGCTTAATCTGACACTACCACCTGGCCTTAACTTAAGTTTTACTTAATTTCTTTAGCAAAACAGGTAACAATGAACTTGTAATGAACATAATTCGTTTGCACACAATGTGTTCATTTACAATTAAATAGAAATTTCCAGTTCGAATAATCCAAAGCATTTGAAATTACGATCCCTTTCATATACATATCTACTTTCGTGGATTTATAAGCAGGTAAGAACATAAATATCACTCAGCCTACTCTATTAAGTTACCTAAGTGCTTATCATTATTTTCACTCACTAAGCGCAATCAATTTTAATAAATACCGTTTAGAGTATTAGAAATTATTATTAAACAAGTTAGTTTTCGTAAAAATAATTTTATTTGCACCAATTTTAATTTGAAAACACGCATCACTTGAAAATTTTAATCCGTCGCCTTCCAAGAACGCTGCAGCTCTCACTTATAACTGAGATAACACTGTCATCTTATTATTATTGTCAAAATCCACAGGCTAAACAGCGTGACAGCGGTAAATTTTAACCGAGAATCACACGCACCGCTGCGTATAACATAACCGAGGTGAATCGCCGTCACAGATTTTTGAACGCACCGACTGAAATGGCGCGCGACAAATCGGACATTCAGAATTTGAATATGGAATATTAAAAACCGGCATCGCGACCTTCATAAATAACACCAATAAATGTCACATGTTCCGAACGCGACCAAAAAAACTGAGGATACTTATGGGAAGGGTGAAATTATCGAGGATATTTCGGGCTAATGTAAAGTGGTGTCAAAGTTTTGGCCGTTTAGGAATGATACATTTGGACAACCTTTACAATCACCTGTTGTTTTGTTCTTTTAAAAAAGTGATGGAAACCGGCGTTTTTAGTCAAAATTTATAAACTTAAGGTTTGTTCATTAAATTTGTGTATGCAATACCATGTCGCTTGCTTTTTTATGAGAATAAATACTTTCATCTCTACATGTATCTACTGCACTGAACAGTATCAGCCTTTTTAATAGCATGTAATAAGTAATATTCCAAATAATTATATACCTACATATAAAATAGTACCAATGGACGCAAAAAAATGTTATGAATTATTATGACATATTTGGCCACCGCATAGTGCACAATGACCTTTGCGTACGTACCTACATTTTATATACTTAGGTACATATGTACATTCAAATTGTGCTAATTTGTGAGCAACATCATGCTAGTTTTTTTTCATCTGACTAATTCATTCGCTTGATGGCGAAACATTATTAAGCGCTAAACATAATTAATTTGTATTAAATTCCTGACGCAAATTATTTTCTTTGTTTCTTAGTAGGTAGGTACATTGATTTATATTTACAAGCCTGTAAAATAAAAGGATATTTTCAATTTTAATGTCTTTTTTAAATTACAATAATAGTTTATTAGTTAAGAGGGAACAGATAAACATACAATATACCTGCAAAGTATACAGGGTTATTTCTAATCAATTAGCATACTTCTAGGGGCTTCTTCTGTACATCAAAACCAACAACTTTTGTTCAGTGACATTTGTCAAAACTAAAAAAAAAAATCAGCCGTTCCATACATTTTGTCGAGGGTGAACAATATTTTTCTATGAAACAACAACGTTTTTTTTTAGAATTAATAAAAGTTGTAGAACAAAAGTTGTTAGTTTTGATTTACAGAATAAGCCCCTGATAGGATGCTAATTGATTAGAAATAACCCTATATGTGTATCGGTCAGACATAGGTGGGCACTTCGACACAGGCTGTTGCTTTTTTAAAGTCCATGAGCTTCATGGCGATTACATAGTTCTATTTTGCAAAGTACTGGCATTTTCAGAGATGAATATACTCATCATTATGAACAATTTTTAAAACAGTTAAATAGTTTTCATCGTTCGTTTAAAAGTTCATTGACTCTCGACAAAATGTACCTATGGAACAACAGCTGATAATTTTCGCGATTTCTCAGTTAATCTCACAGCAAAAGTTGCCCATAATGATAGGTAGGTGAAAGCACCCGTACTGTGCAACACGACACCTTGTACCTACAGTCATCATTATAAGTAAATTTTACCTATCCTAGCTCCAAAATCGTGGAAAATCAGCTGCTCAAAACATTTTGTCGTGAATCGATACACTATTTGTATGAAACAGCTGATTTAATTTCTCGGTTTCGGGGTTTGCTCCATATTTGTACCTATATATGTTATTGACTGAGCGAGCGAAGCTTTTTTTTCATCTTCGGATGTTTGTTTCGATGTTTGGAATACTAGGTACCAACTAGTATATAAGTACCTATGAAAGTCACTATATTCTACAAAACAACAGCTTATACAATACTTACTTGGTACTGTAGACTTATTCAGTGATTCGCACGCGAGAAACTCGTTCACGCGAGCGAGTTACGTTGTTCGTCCGCGAGCTAGCTAGGTAGGTACATGGCTTAGCTATTTCCTCTATATCGCCAACATGGGCGCCTATGTATGCTATAATTGACTATGGAGCTAACCCTGTTAGATTTTAAATCTCGGACTTATCCACGATAAAAAAAAACTCGGAAAATCACGAGGCAAGACATAGTGCAATAGTAAATTCGTTATGTCACCTGCGCGAGAAGCGGGAATAAATAATAAATAAATATTTAGGGACATCTTACACACGGCCTCTGACCCCAAACTAAGGCAAGCTTGTGATATGGCCGCCAGAGACTGATAATATACTACATAGACTTTATACACATATTCATATAGATAGTAGATACCTAAAAACGCCCAGACACAGAGCAAACACTTCTGTTCATCACATAAATACTTGCCCTAGGTGGGGATCGAACCCACGCCTCTTTGACCCAGGAGCTAGGGTCACTAACCACTGAGTCATCGAGGGAGTCAAACAACGTGAGCAGTTCATAGCTTCAAAGTCGCCAATAAGTTTTATTTGGCCTATACTAGTAGGTAGATATGTAGCAACATAGGTACTGTAGTCTGTACTTATTACTGTTGTTCGTCCGCTAGCTAGGTACTCGTACATGGCTTAGCTATTTCCCCTTTATCGCCAACATGGGCGCCTATGTATGCTATAATAAAATTTTATTCATCGCAAGCTTTATCGCTCGTAAAACCAAATCCCATTATGTTTCTAGTAAACTGCTACCGAGTTTATGATCTATAGGAGATCCAAGTGCATCGCCCATAAGTCATACCACCTTGATGCTTTCTTAATGAAAATGTTGATTAGTTGAAATGTTATGAGATATTTTATGCCCGTTTTACTTTGTACGTACAAAAAAGGAAAAACTCAGCTTTCCCGGCGCATCTCATTGAATTACTTTGCGTTTTCTAACCGGCAAAAGAGAGGAGGCTATCAAGTCGACGGTATCCGTCTATTTTACAAACTTTTTTTCAAAATCTGACATGTGTAAACCAACGTTTGACAATCCCACGAGTAGCCAAATGATTATTACACAAAAAGAACATTTAACAAATTGTTTATTTACATGTATCTCAAAATAATTACATAACTACGAGTAACTCACATCGTATCATTTGACAAACAATTATTTTAATATGTTTTTGAAAACTAATTAATGTCAACTAAAAAAAGCAACATTTGATGAAGTAATTTGAAAGTTAGCCAAATATTTTTTATTCGCAATAGTTGTAGTTACAAAAATGTCAGTAAAAATTGTGTAGTTCAATCAAACACAATTACCTAGCCAGTAGGTATGGCGTGCGAAAATTAGTGCAAACATCGCAAATATTATTTGTTTCGTAAGCATTTATACAATACATACAGTGCATATTATTATGTACTCTACAAAAATTCTATTATTATGATAGTAAGTAAAATAGTTAAATACAACTAGTTATCTGTACACAGCACAACATTAAAATAATTATACAATTTGGGTATAGAGCATAAAATGACAGATACCTAGACGTTAAAGACTGTATCTATTGAATCGAAATCTAGAAGTTTGTAAAAATTGTGTTCCAGCAGATATTTGAAAAGGTGAGTGCTAAATTTTCGAAGTGTGAGTGATTTCAAAGATTCTGGAATTTTATTATAGATTTTTAAGGCGATTATGTAACAGTTTCTGCGATACAGCTCGTTATTACACTGCAGAAAGATTAAGCGATTTGGATATATTGTACAATAGCTTCGGTGATTTCCTAACTGATTAAAATGTTTGGAATGCTTGTTAACAAATGAACAGATTTAAAAAATTTACATACATGGAAGTGTAACTATGCGTAATTTTTCAAATAGAGGCTTACAAGATTCTCGAGGCCCGACACAGCATATAGCTCGGATACAACGCTTTTGAGCTTTAAAGGCTCTTTCCATCTCGACTGAATTACCCCAAATGATGAGACCTTAGAACTTAGGCTACATAACCATGATAGGCCATGAGACATGTATTTTGTGATGAGATTAAGGATAGCTTACGAAGTGCAAATGTAAATCTGCTGAGTTTTGTACATATTTTATCAATTTGAGCTTTCCAATTACAATGCTTATCAACAGTAATGCCAAGGAATTTTAGTATATTAGTTTCTTTTATGGGATTATTTTGATAAGTTATTTTTAGTTTTTGGGGTTTGGATTTGATGTTACAGAATTGCATGAAATCAGTTTTATCTATGTTTACTTTTAGGTTATTGTTATTTAGCCAAGCTATAACAGTTGTAATAGTTTGGTTTATGTTTGACTCATAGTTTACATTTTTTGTTTGGGAATTATTATTGCTATATCATCTGCAAAATAATATAAATATTATTGGTTTATCAAAAACGACTCGGCTGATTTCGATAAAATTTAAAGATGATATTTTTTAAATCGGTTCACAAAAACGGTATTTTTTAAATACTTAAGCGAAAATATTGATGAACATACACAAAAAAAGATATTATAGACGACTAGAAAACTTCCTTATTTTTGGAATTCGGTTAAAATGGACACTAGGGTATCATTACTCCTAATTTGTACTATGGAACTAACTTCAGTATCGCGTATAAAAATAGCTTTTCTAAGTATATAAAAACTCAAAACTTCAATATGTAGATGCTGCCGAATAATTAGCTGTTTTAGGTATTAATGAATTGTACATTCCAAAAACTCCAAAATAAAACTTAATTTTCTACCTACTAGGCTACTATTATTTATTATTATGTATGCGAATATTTATAACTATATTATTATATGAAATGACTTAGGTATAATTAATTATTGATCTAGCGAATGTAGTGACTGAGGCGTCCTGTTTTGACTTGACGATTTTGCTTTTTTCTGTCCGGATGTTGATTCTCGTATACAGGTCGCATTTTTCAACAAATCTTAGTAGGTGCCTTTTTATATATTATTATTAATGTTTTTTTTTTGTCGTTGGCGATTTTTAGTTGGGGAGTATTTCTCTCAAAAAGATGGGAAAATTGCTGTCACGCTATTTATCATCTGATTTTGATAATATTTGGCAAAATTGTTCAATATCTAAATTCAAACAAGATTTGCGAGTGTGAATCAAATCGGTCAAGAGTGAGTCGAGATATAGGCTTATGAAGATTCAGTTAAACATGCGAAGTCTACTGTTACGATAACTACTAGTTTAAAACAACATAGAGGGTGGTATGATCATGTCTGTTTAAACCCTTAATAATATAAATGAAGATTAAAATTGACAGAAAATATGTAGTTGCATACGAGTAATATATGGGTCGACGACATCAGATCCATCGCGGGACACGGGTGGATGAGATCAGTCCAAGACAGGGAAAACTGGCACAAGCGATATATAGTACGAGTATATAGCCTATACCCAGCAGTGGGTCGATATAGGCTGATGATGATGTAGTTATTTTGTACTACGGGACTTTTAGGTAGGTATATGAGATCATTGTGTGGGATCAAATCCCTAATCAAATCTAAGTATATGTAATTGTCACAATATTGTGTTGTCATTGCAATCTATGTATACGTACATGGTACAAAATGTCATGAGACGTTGTCACGTTTAGTAGAAAAATTTAATTAATAGCAGTTGAATGATTAAAAAAATACGTGCCTAGATAGATGATCCTGACAGATTCCGTAACACGGTTTTTTAACCAAGTCAGAACCAGTAAATTCATCAATCACTAGCATGTAATTTGTATCCCTTAAGCACTAATTTGTAGCTTAAGACGCGAAGTGATAGACTAAGATAGTAAGTAAAAATGTTTGCTATCTACTTGCTTCGCTAAATTAATTTGATCAATCTATTTATATTCATACAACGCTTACGAGTGGCACGAGTTGCCCTATTAGTGTATCTTTAGAAGTCCACATTCAGACATAAATCAATTTTCAAAAATCGAGACCAAACTTAAGGTATCTGTCCTCTTTAGCACACTTTACCATGACAGTGTAGGAACGTCTCAGGTAAAAAAAAAACCGGACAACTGCAAGTCAGGCTCGCACATCGAGAGTTCCGTACAAATCCAGAAAATTTCACAAAATTAGGAAGTAAGTTGTTAAAATCTCGTTTTTTTTAACTTTTCTCGTTATACATCGAAAATTACACATTGTTAAATAATTAAAAACCTGTTTTAGCATGTGCTAATAAAGTTGTTTTATATGATACCTTACATGATACGATTTACTCACTCTGAATTTTCACCCATATTTTGTGAATTTTGAGGCCCTATTTTTTTGTGATTTAAATAAAAATGAACAGTTTTCAGATTTATTCCTATATGTGTATTCTGAGACAATGCTTCTCGCCAAATTTCATAGTTCTATGTCAACGGAAAATACTGTAGGTTTTGATTTTTGTGTGTCGAAATATGCGGTTTTTACGACATAAACGGGTCTAACTTTTTTATACGATAACTTAGAAGTTTTTTTTTTTACACAACTGCATGAGACCAAGATATACGCCTACAGTTTAAATTTCATACCGAAATCTTTACGCGTTCCCGAGATAAAGTGTCTTGACATACACACAGACGGACGGACAACAAAGTGATCCTATAAGGGTTCCGTTTTTTCCGTTTGAGGTACGGAACCCTAAAAACGATGTTATTATGTATTGAAAAACATGACACTATTCCAAGTAGACCGTTCCATCACCGACCAGCACTGTCGTGTGCCATGCACGGAGCGGAGCGTTTCGGCACCGGCAGAATATTCTCGACGACTATTTTGTTCGTACCTACGTTGACAGTACATACCTACACGATATAATCTACTATGCCCACTTGTAGTGCTAGATTATATCGTGTTAATTGTTCTTCTTGCCTGATACGTTCCTAGCACGGTCATGTTATATACACTTTAAACTTTTCAAAACAAGGATTGTTAACGAAAGATAAGAGCGCAATAGTCTTCAGCTTGGATATTTGTTTGGCAGGACGTGGCGAGGCAGGCGGCGCGATGGCGTGCGCCGGCTGCGAGAAGCCAATCCTGGACAAGTTCCTGCTGCACGTGCTGGAGCGCGCGTGGCACGCGGCCTGCGTGCGCTGCGCCGACTGCCGCGCGCCGCTCGCAGACAAGTGCTACTCTAGAGACAACAAGCTCTTCTGTAGGAACGACTTCTTCAGGTAACGTATCTTTTCGTGTTGCTAATAACTTCCTGCTGTATGCGGCCTCCGGGGATTCTTGATCATTCCAAACTCCGAGAAAGTTCAAACGAATTCGTTAGGGTGTAGCTGGTCTCTAAAAAGTTGGGACATCATGTACACGTTTCCATTACATACGCACGGAGTATTTGACGACCGTCTGCGTAATGCAGTGCACGGCGTAGACAAACAAGCCTCAACGGCAGAAGCTGTCACACCAGATGTGCGTTAAGCTCTCTTACAGAAACTACTTTAGATGCTGGTCACATATTTCCTCTTTTTCCAGTATATGAAAAGATAAAACAAACGCTGTTGAAATGTAGTGAGTTAATGAAGACTTACTTATGATTGGTTATAACGTAGATGAGAATAAATGTAAGTATGAGTCTGGAACTTCTAGTGAGGATTAGGTCTGAAGTAAAAATCTACGTGCATAGATTTTTCATAAGATATCTACAAATCATATACTAGTATGTGACTGCTCAATAAATAATGTCTTTACCCCTGACTACCCTGACTCTGAAATTAAACACAGATGTATGCTCAAAATGAATCCACGCTTCTCCCTTAATTTTTACTAGGAAATTGCCCATGCCAAACGCTTTACCTTTAGTGCATTGTAGATATTTTTTATGACAGACCACCTGTGCTAAAACTACAAAATAACATGATACCCCAACCGCAACTGCTGACCTCCTACGCCCCCTATGGCAAATTGCTAAATCATATGGCGCCAAAAGCTCACAAAAACAACTAAAAGGCAATTTTGTTGAATGCAGGTAAAGCGGAAAACGGGTCACTTATGACTTCCGGCAATTTGATGCTTTAATTCCACAAAACAGTTTAGAGATCAGCCTACAAAAATGTAAAACTTTAGTTATTATTCTTTATACAATTAGTCTTAAAACTTCTATGCCTGCCTACACATATTTTATTACTACATAATTTAATATCACATAAATTTACTAAAACAAATATGAACCTTTTCAGTTTTTCCGCCTCGGAAAATATGTGCTGTTTTGCATCACACGCGTCATACGTCATCAACCTTAAGAGGATTCTGAATCGACCATTGTTTTCGAGTTTTCTGTAGAACATCGAGAAAAATCGCGGCATATTTTACCCTCTGGGAGAAAACTCTTTTCACCCCTTAAATTGTAACAAAATATCATGTTTTTGATGTCAATGGATTATGCACATATTTACCGTTCTTACTATTGGTAGTAAGATTGGTAGTTACACTGGTAATAAACCAGATATTGCACTAAGAAGTTGAAAACAACACACTTGAAAACTAAGACTATATACAGAAAGGAAAAAAAAACATCTTAAAACTAGTGCAAGAACTAGTGAAACTAGTGCTTGTGTTTCACATAACTACATAGAAATAAAAACTACGTTTTCTCAAAAAATAGAACATAATACGCCTAAGTACCCGTAATGGTGAAACTAAACAAAAAATTTAGAAGACGCATTTTGACTCTGATTTCGAGTTATGAAGGTACGACTATTAGCTATTTTTTATGTGGAATAGCTACGCTATTAATCTTTTTATAACGAAACCAAATCCTAGTGCTTCATCATTTCAAAAACATTAATCAAAACTCATTAGCACATTCGTCGTATATTGTCGTCAAAAATCCGTCTATAATGTAACTGTTTAACTGCGTAGCTACCAAAGTTTTGTTATGTTAAGAGTTATGTTTGTACTAAACAGTCAAAAAACCATTGAACATTTATGATTAGCTACATAATTTTTACTACCTAATCTATCAATTGCTCAACATTCACATTTTTTGTTTTCCTAAGTGTAGAAAAAGCACAGGACTCACTTGGTATAAGAAGCCCTTGCCATTTTTAGAAATTCGTAGTTTTGTTCTTTTTGTTGAATTGTTAGTTTGATTGAATATGTATCAAACAAATATGTAATGTATATAAAATACCTACCTACGCTACGTCCTACATCCAACTGACGATCACCCTTCATTTTAGCAGAGGGAAATCTTCGTAAGATACACAACTGCTTCGGGGCACAGCCGGGTTATGTGGGATTGCGCCCACTAAAAGCCCCTAAAACCCGGTAGCCTGCCTTTGTGCTGTCTTGGAAGCTCCGGGATCTCCAGGGGAACGCACAGGAGTTCCAAGCACTTTTCTATTAACGTAATGGCAATCAATAATAGACTCATACAGTCATATACGACAATGTGGCCACTCACCATTGTCGTCCTCCCCGGGCCCGTTGAGTGGATGGCTAGAGCCCCATCTCCAACCACCAGCGAGCCCAGAGGCCCCTTTTTAGTAGGATCTTACTACAGGCAGGGGATACCGATGCCGTATTCTAGTGCCCGGCATCAGGGCCATGATGATCACCCCACAGCGTTACTTAGTCACTGATGAGAATATTTTAGGCCTCCCTCATAGATCTCCAACAGGACTAGATGGAAAGGGCTTACATGCAGCGGATTGTATCTAAAAATTAATGTATTGTAGAAAGAAAAAAAACTTTCAAAAGAAAATGTCGACAGAACCCTTGCGAGGGCGGCAGTTTTACAAATCTATTCGTATTTGATGACTTCATTTAGTGACATTTGGACTTCCGAAACTAAAGTGATATCATTTCCTTTGTTCAACGCCCCGTTTGAGTTTCCAAGTTTGTGTCACATTACGAAAATGTGACTCGTAAAAAGCACTTAAGTCAATATGAGGACACCCCTAGACCTAGTGATTAGAATTGATTGTTCCTAATGGCATGGTGCGGTTCTCGGTTCATACTTTTAACCCTTTTATAATTTTTTTCTTTAATAATGTATCCAACACTAACGAGTGTTAGGACTTCCAGACTATACCTAGACTAAAGGGTTCCTTATTTTCATAGACTATAAAAAAATGCTATTACCAAAGTAAAATGTACGTCCTAGTCTCGATCTCACGATTCAAGATCATAAAACGCTGATCCACCTAAATATAAATATTAGTTAGGCGTATTATCATTTTATTATGTCTTGGTGTCACCATAAAAGTATTCTTTGAAATCTCCATTATGGAGTACGGACTCGATATTTATTTTACTGCCAACAGTCGTGTAGGATTCGAGAATTTAAAACGAAGAGTTAAAATTGAAATAAAAAGCTGTAAAACTGCATGACCAAATGATGAAGTATGTAGTTGTTTATGTGATTTTAAATTAGGAAATATCGCGGTATCTTCAACTAGCGTTCTATCATAGACAAAGGTCAGTTTTTGCAGTTCGTGTGGTTCAAACTTTATGAGAAAGTAAATATGCTGGGTGGGGCATCATTGAACCACCATTTTTTTGCAGACATGTAGTTGCTTTTACTGGTGTACTCATAGTATGAATCAGGTATATTTTCTTGTTGGTGTCAATAAAGTGTTGTTGTATTGTATTTACACTATATTCATAAAGCATACGTCATGACATATTTTGCTTTAAGTTCAGATGATTTTGGGATATCTTGTACCCTCTGGGGTACAGTTTGAACCTAAGGATGATGGTACAACTTTAACTGGGGGTACTAATTGAATTTTACTACAATAAATATGAGCATTCAAGAATAAAAAAACACGAAACATTACCAAAAACCGCATATATTTATTCAAAACTGAACTTCAGAAATACACAATCAATGCAAACATGATATGGAATTAATAATCACAAATAATTCGTTCAAAAATAATTATATATTATTATTGTTGTATTTTTTTAAATACAGTTTTTTGTTTGTTCAATTGTTCCCATATTCTTCTTGTTTTTCTTCTGATTGGTCCTCTGAATAATTTATTTTCCTCAAACATTTCTTTTGAACTGTGTGATCATAGTCTCCATACAAAACGTTTTTTTTTTAATTATGATCTTTTCATTTATCGCAAAATAAAATGATTCAAAAGGCCAATGGCTTCCACCCCATTCTGAAAAAGTCGTTATAAATAGTATTCTGAACGGGTAGCACTATTTGAACAATGGTTCATCGAGTACTGAATAAAAGTGATTCAAATAGTACCACCCCTGTCCTAAGACTTTTAAGCTTATGTTACAACAACTTAAAAACGCGTTAGAAATCTTGGGAGTTATTCATCAAGAAGCACAAAATAAACATTGTGTACCTATGTTTAAATAAATCAAATACTACTATTAATTATGATTACATAGTTTGAACGAAACTTACCTACCCGTCTTCTTTACTTTTTTGTGGTAAAAATCTGTAACTTTGCATAGCACACGCGTTCTCTATGACAGTTCTCTCGCGACTGGTTAGAAATGAAGCGCTTCCGTTTGTCTGTGTTTTCAAAACGAAGCGACGTTGCCATTATTAAATATATCGGCGGTTCATTTAGTACCCCACTTTAAATCTTGTTCCAATCAAGTTTTTCCTATTAGCTCTATTTAGCACAATTTCATATCCATCTCAGCTATCAGTTAATTTCTGTTTAACTTAGGCCTGTCTTTTAACAAGACACTGGTTTTAGACTTCTTCGAACTTGTTCTGTTAATTTTTGGAAACACTGTTCTATACATGTCTATGTTTCTTAACTCACCAACTAAGTAGCTAACTAAAAAAAAAAAGTACTAAGGCTTGAATTCTACATTAAACAGTCCTTGGAATTGTTGATCATAATTAAGTACGTGGAAAACATCTTTTGCTCCTCAGGAATAATAAGGAACGGCACAATAAAACGTCTGATAATTAAGCTTAAGATAGTTAATCAAAGAATTTTCTAGACTAGGTCAACGTGCTAGATCCTTGAAGGGACCACTGCTTAAGTTAAGGCAAAATATCTAAATTCAAAATAAAAACAATCAACGCTTCTGAAATACAATGAACAAACTTTCTTCGACCATGAGTGTGGATACCTGCAAGATATCTGAAAATTGAATAAAAAAATCAAAGTTAAGATACAATGAACAAAATTTCCTCGACTGTGAGTGTGGGTACTTGTTTATTCCTTCAGGGCAAAGTTAGTTACCCGAAGGGAACACATAAAATATTCAGACTGACTTTATGCGATTAAAAAAGGGTTATGTCTTCGCAGTTTTGATTAATCCCTTAACATGACCAGCGTTTAAGGCTGGGCATTTATTTGAGATGAGATGCAAGATGAGTGATGAGTGAGATGGAGAGATAGGATTGATTGGGATTGAGATATACATATAAATACAACTAATATAAATATTGTCATAGAAACTATGGTTGAACGTAGAATTGGCTCAACGGCTCACTCAAAGACGTAAGTCATTTCCCATTTATACTTAAATTTATAAAGCGATTTGCTTATCTTAAGTTGTCATCTGTGTAAATAAGTATAATATATATAATATAATAGAGACTTTAGGTCCGTGGGGACGCTCACGTTTTATATAAAGATCTGGCTAGGCGACTGGTAGAGGTGACACGTGACCAGAATGCTGGCATCTATTTTGGTCAAAAAATAAGTATAGCAATTCAGCGAGGCAACGCCGCCAGCATTCTGGCCACGTTACCCTCTGCCCCAGGTCTTTTAGATTAGTTTTATTTTTATTTTAGTAATATAAGTTTTAGTGTTTAGTATTAGTTTTTATTTTAGTTAGTATAATATACCAAATCCTACTAAAACATTTTCATTTATAATGTTACACGATTACTCCGCCAATTAGGAACCGATTTTTGGTAGGTCATACTTCAGGAATGGTCTGATTTAAATTATATCGAACCCGCTGAGCTGTTTTTGAAAAATCAACAATCATTTAACAAAATGGATACATCGATTCGAGCGAACTATTCGAAACTAACTTTGTTTAAATTCGTGCGTTGTGCTATATTTGACGATAAATTATTATTATTACGTCGAATGCGAACGCTTACAAAAAAACCTTTGACTCTAGAAAAATTAAAATTTTGTTGCCTACTAATCGAGAGAGTAAATTTTTACCATGTAAGGAAAATATAAATCTTAGGTCAAACCACTCAATCATGACTGTCGCCGGTTTCCTAAAGACATATGTAAAACAACCGGCTGATGTATTATGCATATGACCTCCATCGTTTATGTAAATTGCTTGATAATAATTCAACTCTTGCTAAAAATGTAATAAAACATCGTAGATGTACTCCACTAAAACGCCATCGACAGATTATGATAGCGTTGTACAAACCCAATAAGAAATTATGGTTGGCCCCGTATTAAAAGTTATTTGCAAAGATAAATATAATTATATCCGCCTAAATTGTTGTTTTTAAACTTTCGCGATTTGAACACTTTATTATTATATACTACGGAACTAATCGCGCACTAAAATTACGAGATAAATAAATACCTCCTCATCCCGACGTTTCGGCCGAATTGCATCGACCGTGGTCACGGGTAGACTCAATCGGTAGGGTCGGGATGATGAGGTATTTATTTATCTCGTAATTTTAGTGCGCGATTAGTCCCGTAGTATATAATAATAATCCTCCTAAAAGTCCCTGATCTTTGCAAAAAATAACTATATTAAAAATAAATTAATATTCAGAATATATTAATTTGTAACACACATTTAAAAAATATAGACCAAATTATTATTTTTGTTATTCGATGCCTTATTTTATAGCTTATTAATAACGAGATTAAGAAACAGTGCGGAAAGCTTAAATTTCTTATCGATCCATCCATCAGCCATAAGCATTCCACTGCTGGACATAGGCCTCCCCTATGGATCTCCAATAAGACCAGTTGGAAGCGGCTTACATCCAGCGCGATCCTCTTACGAGGTCTTAATGAGGTCATCCATCCACCTTGTGGGTGGACGTCCTACGCTGCGCTTGCCGATACGTGGTCTCCACTCGAGATCTCTCGATACTCTTGTCAAATGTCAATGCAATATGAATGTATAATTTATTATTTTTTGTGATACTGGTTATGTAGGTTATCACTATACTAGTAGGTCTCCGATCAGTAGAACTCGCATCTGTTTAACTGAATCTTCATATCGACTCACTCTGGACCGATTTCGTTTATACTCGCAAGCTCACAACACTTGTTAGGACTTAAAATTCGTGATAGTAAAAATATACTTAGGACCGTTACGTTCCGTTCTGACGACAGAGCCCAGTGTTGGTTCCATGGTAAAAGTTGGTCAATTGATGAAAAGACAAGCTTATAAAAGTTCTAAGAACAAGATCAACGTGAACAACTTTAAATACCACTAAGAGAGCTTATTTTCTATTGTTCAGTATTGTAAGTAAGTTTTTAATATTTTTCTGGCATGTATGAATTCGAATAACTTCTAAATTTTGCTCACAAAAGCAAAAACATTCTCAAAATAAGAAATATTAATAAAATAATATTTTTTTTAAAATTTTTTATTTATTTTTATTTAATAATTACAATACTACACTACTACTACATAGAGAGCAATTGGATCATCCATAGACCCTTGAAGGTCTAAAGATAATAAAATAATTATGCCAAAACAAATTGAACTTTTAACCCAATAATTTAGACACAGCCATTGTGGTTTCAGCGACGTCAAAATTTGCATGGCATTAGCTTAATCCAGGCTATAAAAAGTCGACCTACATTCTATAATCATCAAAATATGTTGAGCCGTCATAAACTATGAATTACTGCTTCTAGCATCCGCCAACGATTAACATTCATTACCTATCTCTACCTGCTTCGCATGGTTTTTATACCTAAAATATGTTTTAGGGTTCCGTACTTCAAAAGATAAATCCTAAAATAAATCATTATTGCTAGCTACACCTGTTGCTAGTCTGCTGTTAAGACCTTTTCATAGAAAGTAAATAGGTTTGTCTGTCAAAAACTTTTTCTCAGAAACGCTTTGAGACATCAAATTAAAAATTATTGTTGAATGCTCAGTATTGATCAGGTATATAATCTCTAGGAAACTGGAAAACAGTAAAAATGTAGCCCTGTATGCCGAACTTTCTATAAGTATAAGAACATATGGGAGGCAAGATCATACAATAATCCTAAATGCATAAACTGCTAGTACAAATGCAACACAAGAACTAGATGGCGCTGTTAGATCATAAAATGCAATCGCATTTGTATTTCTTATAATTATATTCGGCGCAGAGTTATTGCAGTAAACATCATCATTATTTACGGAACCCTATATTATGTCAAGTCGGGACACGTTCTTGACAAGTTTTATTTTAATTGTAGGCTTCCTGTTTGTAGGTAATAATATAATATACGATACCTACATAAGTCAGGTTTTTGACCCTGCGGATATTATACAGTACTTGCTTGATTTGACCCACATATTATACCTACTTCCTTCTTTTTATGTTCGTCACTTGATTGATACTGGAGGCTATTTTTTAAACTCGCAGTAATTTCTCCATTTCCGTCTAGATCGTTTGAGTGCTATCGCTCTTTTTATAACCTTATCCCACACTGTTTTCAACTGTCCACACTGGCTCACTCGCACATGTACAAGTTTTATTAAAACCTATGTAGGTACATTGTATTCATCAATCAATCAAATTTACAAGTTGAGTAGAAGTCACTCGTAGATATTGAATTTCGATAAACCCATTTATACTCTATAAAATTTAACTTGATCTCTGCGACAGCTGTCAGAAAAATTACCCCTATAAAGTCCTGAATCTCTTAATAGTACAGACAGTACCTGTCAATGTCATACTTTATGGACATGCCGATTAGTGATGGGCGACGAATGATCGTGACCACAGAGTTTTAGATAGAGTTTTAATTAAAATATCGATAGATTATACTGACGATATTTTAAATAAAACTTGATTTATCATTAATTTTATTGTATATTTTAATATCATAACATTTTTTACATGTGTAATTAAATTAAACCCAATTATATGTTACATTAGCATCGATAATAGTGGAAAACGTCGATAAATACTATCGTTACATTATTATGAGTATATAATTAATATCATAACATTATTTACATGTGTACATACTTGATCTTAAATAATAGTAAGTAAATCAAATCCAATTTCTCACCTTCAACTACTCATTCGATTTCATTACAACATTGTTTGAAAATCGATTTTTCCACCACTATCCCAACTCTAAAAATGTCAATCTTCTAATGTCGCAGAGATCAAGTTAAATTTTATAGAGTATAGGTACATATTTATCAATCATAAGTTCATACCATGTAGGTATACATTTATTGAAAGAAAGTTGAAATTTGGCGAACAAAATGTTTTTAGTTCGCGTTAAACCACCAACTCCCCTACTGGTACTTACGTATATTAAAAGAACGAAGAGAGTGAGACCACTGTGGTAAGTTAAAAGACGGCTACACGTATATAGCTAACTTACTGAACACTACATTTCTACTTTCTCGAAATTCATCGACATTCATATACATTTTCAAACATTTCATCGATTAACATAAGGCTCGTTATAAAGATATTTAAAGATTTTTTAAGCAAAATCACAAGGTTTTTTCACACCGATACCAAATCCTAGCACTTTATCATTTTAAGAACATTAATAAAAACTCATTAACATATTATAGTCGCATATTATGTCATCGGAAATGTTAATCCAAATAAATTACGAATTCACATAAGTACCTAAAAAGCTCTTCGATAGTTTGGACTAGTATATTCTACAGTTTGTCTACATACTAGATTTTGACCAGGGTTAGTCCAGGCTTACACGTAAATGGAAACTCAAACTGTTTCCGTATGGCTCTTTACATTTATTTACAGCACCCCTGGCAGATTCGAGGACGAACTAACCAAAATGTATGGAGCCACACGCGAATGCGAAAATTTCAGTAAAACTAATTGTCCAGTAACTTTGTCGTTTGAGAGGGATAATATGCGTCAAATCCGGTAGCATAAACAAGTCTGCGAAAAATCAGAGCTACCGGATTTGACGCATACTGTGGATGTATAAAGTTACTGGGCTATAAGGGCTCTATCGTGGCGTGTATATAATTTTATTTATCGGGATATGACGTTTTCTGAAGTAAATTTAAGTCTGATAAATCACAAACCCAAGTCGTTTTCGGGTCATTGACTACAATAGTAATAGTAATGATCTGATGTGCTTTCATAGTCGTATAAATAGTAAGTGAGGTAAGGTGTCGGGTAGAGAAAGCTACCAAGGTACCAGAATGGAAGTAAAAAAAAGATATTGCAGAAATAAATAAAGGTTAAGTTGTATTTATTGTATTAATTGTAAGTAATTGTACAATCTTTTTATCTCCATCGTGCTTGTATTTTTATACATGGTTACATAACCAAATGTGTGGCAACGAGTGCGAATTTGACGATGATCTATTGCATTCGTAACAGAATTAGATTATCAATTATAAAAATTAATATTTATTGCGTTTTAGTGAATTTCGCGTCTGGTCTGGTGTTATTGAATTAGTTATAGCATTGATTAGCAAATTTTTTTATGCATTAATAAATTGTGAATTTACATACGTTTTCCTACATTTAAGTAAGTAATTGATTTTAGTTTGTATAAAAAGCATTAATAAAATTTTAACACCGCTGGCTTTTCGGTGAAAGAAAACATCGTGAGGCAACCTGCATATGTCAGTAGAAGAAATTCGATGGCGTATGTGAATCCACCAACCCGCACTGGGCCAACTTGGTGGATATGGCCCAAACACCCTTCGTGGGTAGGCCTAAGTCGTGCAGTGGACTATTAAAAAGGCTGATACAGTACAGTACATTAATAAAAAAATGAAATGTTGCTTAAAGACTGACGGCGCATGTGCGCCACGAAATGCAACAAACTAATATCAGACAATATCCAAAATCACAAATCAATAGTATAATAACCAAAAGTCTTATCTACCATCATCATGAAACCCAAACTGCGGTTTGTGGCACAGAGGACAAAATTCAGAGATCCAAATCTGTTTCTACACAAAATCACAGATCAACAGTATAGTAACCAAACGTCCTAATCACCGCCACCAGTCAAGCTATAAAAGGATCTACGGACAAAAATAGGCTACAAAATGTGACAAATTAAAATCTGACACCATCCAATATCACGGATCAATAGTACCGCAGTCAACAATCAACAGTCCTATCTACCACCACCAGTCAAGTCACATAAGGCTCAACACTGACAAAAATACTCAATAGTACAATAAACAAAAATCCTATCCACCATCACTATGCAACCTCTACGCTACAAACTATAAGCCACATAATGCGACAGATCAAAATTAGATCCTTCACAAAATTACAGTTGATTAGTACCGTAACCAAAAATCCTATCCACCACCATCAAGCAGGCCAAACCAGCCTCTACGATACATATTTTACGTCACAAAATGCAACAAATCAAAACCTGATACCTTCCAAAATCACAGATCAAAAGTCAAATAACCAAAAGTCATATCCACTATCATCAAGCAACCTAAAGCAGGCTCTACTCTGCAAATAATACGCCACAAAATATGACAAACCCAAATCTGATACCATCCAAAATCACGGATCAATAGTATCGCAACCAAAAGTGCTATCCACCATCATCAAGCAAACTAAAACAGGCTCTACTCCACAGGCGGTACGGCACGAAATGCAGCGGCTGCGGGCACGGCATATCGCCTTCGGATCTGGTGCGCAAGGCGCGCGAGAAGGTGTTCCACCTCAACTGCTTCACCTGCCTGGTGTGCCGGAAGCAGCTGTCCACGGGCGAGGAGCTGTACGTGCTGGACGATAACAAGTTCATCTGCAAGGAGGATTACTTAGCTGGGAAGGCGCCTACGCATTGTAAGTTTTTTTTTATCTGATTATCTCTTACTTTCGGCCGCGTGACATTTTAAATTTTGTGGTATCCCATATGAACCTTTTTGTTGGGATGTAGCATATGTCTCTCCAACCTTTAAATTATATCTATGCCAAAATTAAGGCAAGTAAAACAAGGGCATAATTGCCCTTGCCTTGGCAAATAGTTTTTCGTAGAACTGTGCTAGGTGCCAATTCTCCTGTGCCTAGAATAAGTAGACTCATAAATAAATTCCAGAATCACAACTAGATCGATATTTTCGGAGATTCATTACTGAAATTTAAAATTAATTTAAACTCAATCATGACCGAAATGGTCAACCCCGCTCTCTAACTCTTCTCATCGCACTGATTTATAATTGTATTTCAATTTTATTTTTTTAAGTAAGTAGTGTTCATATTGTTTTATACCTAAGAGGTAGTAATTACTTGCGGTGTTATCTTCAAAAGGTAACGCATTTAGTTTAGTTCTATGTTGTAAGTTAAGTTATATATTGTAAGTGTTAATGCAGTTATTAATGTGAAGCCTAAATAAATAAAATAAAATAAATATGCCCCTGTTATACCGATAGTCCAATATAATCACATCACTGTTTTTATGGGCAAGATACGTTTTGACAAATGCTATATTCAAAAAGGTAGAAGTAAAGATGGTAAAACCACATGAGAATAAAATTTTGAATTGAGAAATTCAAAAGGATTTTGAAAACCGTAACATAATTAATAACTCTTTGAGCAACGCAAAATAACGTAATTTACTACTTTAGCAACTATTTAAGTTATATTATGAAAAGAAAACGTACCTCTCTATAGTTTACTTACTTTTAAATTACGTTACGGAACAAATGATAAAAACTGACAAGTTAAGGCCGATTCACACGTATCAACTTACGCATTTGTTATTGACCAGTTTAATTTTGACATATAAACAATTGTTAATATTCCTGCGGTTATTTTAATAGGTACGTACTTCAACACAAGCGATCATGGAAAATCTAATATTTCTGTGTCTAAATAAATTAAATAATATATTCCGTCTCGCACTTCAAATTGCTGACAAGAACTTGGTCATAAATTCTAAATTACTGAAAGAAAACATTTAACAAACTAATGTTTCCTTAATAGGTAATATTGATTTATTGCATTATGCATTTAAATATGTAATTTATAATTTCTCATATCTTAATGAAGACTTGATAGTTTTGTGATTTATTGACGTTTTCAATAATCCTTCAAAGTTGATTTCCGTGTGAAAGTTCGATATTTTTTGCGGTTTTGGTTTAGAAAACAGTTTCAAATAAATCAACCGGAATCAGGATTAGAAACTTAGTGTTAGTGATTAGTGTTATTAATGTAAAGTCTGAGGCTAAGTCTTGATAATTATGACATCTTAGCGCTTAAAGCGTAGTTCGGCTATGTGATCGTGAGCGATCATAGAAGTTAAGAGTGCGCCTAGTGCCACAAATAAAATCAGATTTCGCCCGCGCTTCTCGCATCGCCCGCTATTATCTATGCTGCTATGTTTAGAGTCGAAAATCGTATGACACAGTTTATGATGATGTTGGCTTTGAGCTCCAGCTTATATTTTTAGGTGGGATTTTATTTATTTATTCAAAATTTAAGCATGTAATAAAAAAAACAACTGATTACTTTACTTGAACAATAGTCTGGCTACGTAATTTGTCAACGATAATGTGGTGTTGTCGCTGATAATTTCGAGCATTTGAAATAAAATGTCTTTTTTTATGATGCGAAGTTTTTATTTTTTTCTAAAGTAACCATATTATTTACCAAAATTCTACGCAACTACTTTGCTACTATAGGTTTTTTCCTTTCCTATAGTATTTTTTTAATATGGATATTTATGTTCGTGACCTTTACACCAAGTCTTTAAAAATACACCTTTCGCTTGATTTTGGCATTAGGCGCCCCTTTAAGCAACATTCAGTACTGCCAGTTTTAGGATTAGAGACCGCGGGTGGCATTTACAACTGAGCGCTACACTGGGTTCGCTGGAGCTCGGATGACACGTCAAATTGTAGGTCCCGGTTGTTTTAACCGTTTAGTCATGTCTGAGGCTTTAAGGCGGCTTAAAAACTCTGACACCAAAGCTAGCCGTAGCCATCCTTCCTAAACCAACTTTTATGACATCTTGGATCAATTCTGTATTTTTTTCTCTATCTCACAAATGAGATTTTTTATTTTAATTTCGTTCGAAAATAGAGGTACTTTGTTTCAAGTGCGGTTTTTGTAACTCAAATGGTTGAACCGAATTTCATTTAAGTAGTTTTTTTTTTACCTATATTCGGTTTACTCGAGATAGATACTGACCATGGTGGTATTTTTTTAGAATAAGTTTGTATTTGGTTTATTATACGTTTACGTAGCTAGAAGGTCGTAATTTGTTTAATTAACACTAGAAAATATCTACATTGTGGGTAATATTTTTCGAAGTCTAAAGAAATAAGAAAAAAACAGTTGAAATTAATAAAACTTTGGAAAAAGTCATTGTTTTGTCATATGGTCATATAACAATATCTTGGTCACTATAATCGAAATACGTATATAGTAGGTCTGTGTGCAGATAGATATATGTGTGTAGCGAAATAGTTTCATTTCAAAAGCAACTTGCCGGCTCTTTCTTGCAAAACAATTTCCTCTGATGACTGATAACCTAGCCACATTATACACTGCCTCAAACCACAAAATTGGACTACACAAAGCTACACAAATAAATGATATTATGATACACAATTCAGAACATGTGTCGACAGCTTGTCATGTCGCAAAAATGAAACAGATCAACCGCGAGATTGCATTTAACCAGAACCATTCTTTCCACGAACCAAATCAAATACTGTTTAGGCAACACCAATCAAATATCGACACACGAACCGTCAACAGCTATAGTTATTTGGCTATCAATAAAAAAGCAAATTAGATCTATTGTCCTGTGTAGCCAAATACTTCTCGCTTGCGATGCCAAATTTTAAAGAAAAAAAAAGCACTGAAATAATTACGTTCCTAAAACACCGTCTCCTTCAATTTTCAAACGTGACATGTGAGAATTGCATTCTCGTTTTTAAATGCGTTTTTTATTGTTTTACAACGTATCGCGGCAACAATAAAACTCGAAGCACCCATTTTGAAATCGGATTTTTCGATCAATACGAACCGTAACCGAATCCGAGTAAAAAAGGGAGTAAAAAGCCGATGGCGTCGGTAAAAAACTAACCGCATTACACATTAGCCACAGCGCGGCCAACTTATTCCTACAGTTGGTTAAAAAAAGCATCTAAAATTATCTTTGGAAGACAACCAGTTTTGCTTATAAACTACGATGGAGTTTCAGTTTCGTAACTGTCAAATAAGTTTGTCTATGTACGCTGTACTACTGGCCATAGACACATTTTTTCTTTTTTTCCTATCTTTTGTTGCCAGCACCTCGACGTGCGCTAGAAGAAAAACTGGCGGAAAGTCGTGACAGCTCGAGTGCGAGTAAAGTAGTTGTAACATTACAAATATTTTGATTGAAACACACCCCTCTAGTTAACATTGAAGACGGTCTGAAGTGTGGAGCTCCCTGGGAAAGCGGGCCATGTCTATCCATCAATCCGGTGTTACTGGTTTTATATTAACTTGATTAATATGTACCAATGTTAATTTATTCCGTTTGGGCTACTGCCTTTAGAACTTTGTTGAAACAGCGTTTGCCTATATAAGTAATAACTATTGGAACCTTCGATTGATTAGTTAATGATAAAAGTAACTAATCTTTTTATTTCATAAAATATACCAATGTTCTTAATTTATCAACCAATAATTATTTTTCGCAAAAAATAGCATGACCGACTTCACCCGTGTACAGCATCATTACATAGTATAAAACAAAGTCGCTTTCCGCTGTCTGTCCCCATGTATGGTTATATCTTTAAAACTACGCAACGGATTTTGATGCAGTTTGTTTTAATAGATAAAATAATTCAATAGAAATGTTTATATGTATAATACACCTGTGCGAAGCCGGGGCGCATCGCTAGAACGCAAATATTATGTACGGATCGATGTAACATTTTTCAGATTATTGTTTATTTATCAAAAATAGCTTAGCCAATTTCAATAAAATTTAAATGGAACCAATATCGAAGTATACTCTTTCCAATAAAAAAAGAATTATTGAAATCGGACTACTATGAAAAAAGTTATGCGTAGTTATACATAAATAAAAATATACGCGTCGAATTGTACACCTCCGGTGGTTCGTCGGTCAAAAAGGGGTTCTCAATTTTGCTGGCCTCTATTTTGCCCAAAAGATCAGTATTTCTATCCAACGTGGCAATGGGGCCAGCATTTTGGGAACTGTGCCCGCTGGTAGTGGGCTTTTAGATTAGGGTTTTCATCGTCATCTATACATACTCATTTTTTTAGTTCAAGTGTTTTTTTTTTTTGCAATACGAGTATATAGTTATAAGTTTATGAAATGTTACTTAATTTTGTGTTAGTTAATATATTGAATACTAATTTCCAGAAACAAAAACTGAAAGATATGTTCTCAATTCGAATATTATGTTTTTTATGTATGTACCTATGTAACGCAATTACCCCGCCAATTATGACCCGATTTTGATATATTTTTTTTTGGTTGATCGTACTATAAAATTTTGTACACGGTTGTAGTCGGTTGTGCCATTTATTTATTTTATTTATTTTACATTGTGAGATTATTTGTAATTATTTTGCTTAGCGCAAAATAATTACAAATAATCTCACTCGTGTTCCAATAAATATATCAGCTAGTAGACTTGTTGTCGTGTTTTGATAAGAATAAAACTTAAGTTTACAATAGCTATTCGTGCCAATTTTTCATTTAATTTTTTTAGTAGGTATACCTACTCTACTAGTTATAGGACCATATTTAACGCAGAGTGAATTTTTTGTGGAAAAGCTGCTGGATCATATCTATTTTTTCTTTTTACCAATTTTTGTTGTCACTAAGCAGGGTGTTTATTCTTGAAACAATTATAATTTTGCAGTTCAATACTTTTGAGTAGCATGCTCTATAATGTTTACAGTATTATTCCGCTCTACCGTCTAAACACAATTTCGCTGAGC
This sequence comes from Hypomecis punctinalis, assembly GCA_949316475.1. Lineage (NCBI taxonomy): Eukaryota > Metazoa > Arthropoda > Insecta > Lepidoptera > Geometridae > Hypomecis > Hypomecis punctinalis. The sequence goes on along the minus strand of OX438795.1, from coordinate 23,672,732 downwards.
AAACACTGGTGAAGCCGCGGGCGGAAGCATAGCGCGGTCATTATACAAACTCATGCGTACGCTAGGTGGGTAAATATCTCGTAAATATAAATAAAATTAGGCTTGTTGGATAATAAAATGATAGTTCAAATCCTACTTAATTTTCCAATCCCTAGTTTCGAAATTCAGACTAAATAAGTAAAGTTTGGAATAATAGTGTCTAATTTAAACTACATACTAAAACATGTAAAATTGATGATGCCGTAAATTTCTCGAATGTAATCTACACACTGGCATGCGTACCTACCGTATAGAATGTACCTACTGATAATAATCTGGACAATACTCTAGGAACTGGACTTACTACAAGAGTAATGTAGCGAAGAGCTACAAAAAAAAGAAAATAGGCCCTTCATCTATATCTCTTACTAGCCTTTGCTCGCGGCTCCACCCGCGTAATCTTTTGATTTTTGTGCTATCCCATGGGAACTTTTTATTTACCCGGGATAATCCAACTTTCAAACGATATCCATGCCAAAAAGCCAATCAAGTAGTCATTTGCTGCGTGAATAAGTAACAAACCAATAAACACACATTCGATTTTATATTATTAGTAAGGATTATTAATATTAAAAAAAATAGGTTCTTCCTAGCAAATTTCTAGAAATACAGATAAGTGATATCTACGCACTTATCTATTTTTGTATAGAAAGACCAAAACAGTTTCTAAAACCAGCTCCAAAATAAGGCACTTTCACGAAAACTCTAATAAATCATTTCAAAAGAAGATTGTAAAATAACATAAAAGATACTTAAGTCTTGAATGGGGTCATTCGTCAAACGGCTTAACGAAAGTGATTCGATTTTATGCGTTTATTGTCACTCTCGATTTTCATTCTGGATTTTTATTCGAAGTTTACGACAGCGGACTCTCTGGAATAGGACGTAAGTATTGACGACTGTTCAGATTTAAGATATTTCGAAAGTTGTTATTTCTTTAAACCAGGGAAGAAAAAAAGAGCTCTAAGGTTCAGTTCAGTTCATTTATTTCTCAAATAGGTACAATAATGCACACTTGTGAATGTCAAAATACACGTATTAAAAATGTATCTTAGGTAAATTGGGTTGAACATTTAAATCCAAGAATTAATAGTAAAATATAATTTAAGCTTACGTTTTTCAAAGTATGAAGATAAAACATTTATAAAAACAAAAACAACGAGAGAAAAAAGAAAAATCTTACAGAAAGTTGTAAATTGTGTTCAATCAAAGGCATGGGCTAGAAACACTCTTACTACTTAAACTAACTAAACCACTGACTATGCTTACGACGGAGAAAACATTCAACATCCTTATCAGAGGCAAAATTGCATTAAAACTGGCTGATAACACTCCCCTACCCCATACCCAATGGAATGATATCCGATAGATACGGCAAACAAGAAATTGTTTCCACTAGCTGAATTATGCCCCTATAGCTTTACAATCAGGGTGCCACCTCTATTCACGATGGCAAAAATTAAAAATATACGTGCTTAAAATATACATAGATAAAATAGTAGGGATCAAAAGTATATTTTATTGAATAAAAATAAAAACACTTCGCGGACTTTGTATATTTTCTGTAAAGAAATATATATGTATTTAAAATGTACATACAATATGTTTGTCTACCGGTGTCGGAGCTTTAAGCGGTGACATCTATGGCAAATTTTGAACAAATTTTACTACGGGATCATATCTCAAAACGTAAAAAAAAAATGCTGTTCCATACGATTTTTTGTAGACTTTCGACAAAAAGTATGGAATAGCTGTTTTTTGCGTTTTCAGAGTTGATCCCACAGTAAAAGTTATTCAAAATTTGCCTTATATGTCACCGCTTAAGGCTCCGACTCCGGTAGACAAACACATTGTATATAGAGATATCAAAAAGTAAAAAAAAAAATGGGTTGATTGAAAATCACATTTGTGCAATGAAAAACACAAAATACCGGGTTGATACTGTTTATTTCTTTTATGCACTAGTTTTAACCCTCGGCTTCGCCCGCATGATATTTTGATTTTCGACGCAATATCATTATAATTATAGCCTATGTGTTAAAGCTATGTTATTGCAAAGTTTCATCTCAATTCGTTCAGTAGTTTTTGCGTGAAAGAGTAACAAACATCCATACATCCATCCGTCCATCCATCCATCTTCTAAGTACTTGTGTATCCGTTTTAGTTTTCTAAGTGCAATGGTTTTATAGAGCTAAACTTACACTTAAAATTTTCATGATTTTCGTTTTTTACATATGAAAAATGCCATTCCTTTACAATTTCACGTAGTTTAATTGCTTAATGTAAAAAAGACGGTACAATCGGGTCTCAAGTTATAAAATCTCTAGCAATTAAAGCTTTACTTGAAAAATTACCTAACCAAAATATATATATTAAAATTGAGAAAAAACTATTTGTGAATGAAGCAAAAAAGCTACCCCAAGGTCCAGATGATCCCTCGTTGAAATAAAACGTCCTTTCCACTAGCTGCGCTCAAACCCCCCACAGGGATTAGAAGGCCCAGCTTATGCGCTTACGCGGTTATTGATACAGCTAATGCGAAATTTAATACGCATTTTTTAAGTTTCCCAAGCGTATAATTCTTTACTTATATTCTGTTCTTTCTATTCTTGCTTGTCACGATAAAAAGTGTCATAAGTACTTTAAAACTACAGGTAAGTTGCCTGTACTTAAAGTATCTTTTAGAAAAAGGTTCACTGTTTTGAAGTTTTGTGTATTTGTCCAAGATTTGACCGCTTTTGTGTATTTGTCCAAGATTTGAATTGAAGCTGACAATGGTAGAGCTAATTCTAAGATTTTTGTGTTGTTTCCTCAAATCGATTTTGTTGCACTTATAATATATTTTTACGTATTTATTGATTTGCATTAGGGTTTTTCTTTAAATTAAACTATAACGTTTCGCTACTTTGCTCAGGAGTGGGTGGAATCATAAGATACGTACGTTGTGTAATCCATCGGCGTCGCGTAACGATAGCAAAACACGAGTAAATATTGATTGATTAAAATTTCAAATCATAGTTTGTCTACCACGTAAAATTTTCTGCTAGAGATACAGTAGTCTCCGTCCAAATTGTACTAGCGCCATAAAAAATAAACTTTATTTCCATTATTTCTTGTATCTTTACCTATACCTCTATAAATTTATATATGAAGTACCCTATACCGGTTTGCGAGCGTAGGGTGGGTCGGACCCCAAGCGTGCGCCGCGCGATAACGCTTATCAATCAAGTACACGCGCGGGGTTCTCGTCAAAGGATGGATTCCGATTTTGAATTCTCTTATTTTTTTGCGAGCTTGGCTGTCAGTTCTTGTTTTACTTTTTTTTTGGCCAGACACATCTGGCTGTTTGTAGGTAGATCTGTATTAGAATAAATTCTCATCTGATAAATGTAGCAAAACTTTCTGTATATTTTTAACTTCTTATTTTCTTATTTATTGCATTGAATGAAATACAATTAAAATCGAAGAGTGCGTAACCAATGTACCCCTACATTGATTTTTATACCTATATATTTAGAGCAAATAGTAGATATTTATTTGACGTGATTAGCATTTTAGAATCTTAGATAATTTGGTCATATTTTGCTCAGATTTTACTTGATACCATAGTAATACACATTAATGTTCAATGTGAATAACGTGTCGTGAATGTAAAATCCTGTTTAAAAACACCATAGCTAAAATTCTAAAAAAATCTCAACGTTATTGCTCTCTGACATTTACATACGACATTAGTTCCAAAAACCGCCACGGTCACTTGAACGGGGCTCTTCCCTTCAATAGGTAAGTACTTTGTACAAACAGTGGTCTCAAGCCTCCGGCTGTTTGTACAGCATCGATAGCGGCCCGATCTGTTTTTGTTTGGAATGGGCTCGCTCTAGCGCCCTTGTGGTTATGCTACCCTAGTACTTTCCAACGATAAATATTGTTTTTGTAGAAGAAAGTTGGGGTTCATTGTGCTTGAATAATTAGTGAATTGCACAGGGTAAGTTTGTAATGAAAGTTTTGCAAATTCTTGTAACAATTAGTGCATGATGCAAGATAATTAGTCTTTGAAATGTTTGCCTTACAGATTTTTTCAGCATCAATAGTTGGCTGATATGTTTTTGTACAGACTGGGCTTGCTCTAGAGTTCTTGTGGTTATTCTACCCTAGTACTTTCCAATGTCAAATATTGTTTTTGTTGAAGATTTGGATTCTATTGGTTAGTTAGTGAATTAATTGCTCTAGGGTTTTAAGGGTTTAGCTTATTTTAGTTTAGCTTATTTGGCTTATTGTTAGACATTAAATGCTAAGAATAAATAATAACAAATAGGATTAGTTGCGTCTCATGAATATAAGTCGATCAAAAACATCAAAACACGTGCAGGGTACTCCAAAAAAAACACTTATATCAAACCTTTTCTAATAAGCTTTTTGAAAATCTCCAAAATAGGCTGCTGTGCAGCCTGTGACTGAGCTGCATTATTGTATGGAAAAGTCTTCTATCTGAGCATTCTAAAAGTAACACAAGAGTTAAGTTCATTAGACAATCAACGTCATTTAGTTCTAAGCAGTTTAGCATTTAGTAGGTACCTAGACACCGTAGTAACACTAAAACAAACGCACCAACTGCTAAACAAAATCACAGCAGTAAAAGAATTTCATGAAAACTAAACAACACAAATGCTAAAATGCGCAAAAAGTTGAAAATTCAGACGTAGACAAAACTAACAATCGTGTCGGTATTCAATTTTCAATCTTGCCTCCTCGGATTAAGGTTGACAAAAGTGAAAACGTGGTGGTGGTTGAATTGTGGCTATGTCTATGTAGAGTCACGTAGCTGCGAATGGAGTGGAATGGAGGAGTCCGATAGAATTCCATTTCATGCCCCCCTCCCTTGCCCCTTTTTCCCGCCCTCCTTTGCCCCCTAGTACCAAGGGGTGACGAGCCCATTACTCCTGATTCTGCATCCGATTCGATGGAGTTATGACCTATGGGGACACTGCTATGTTGAAAAGATGGAAAATATTCAGTTTTAATAAGCTGCAATAACTGGAAATCTTCATTTTTATTGACCCTTTCTATTAAAGAAAGTTACTATTTGATTTCTTTTTGGGAAAAAAAGACCATATTTTTTGAAGATAACAATTTTCTTACACCGATAACTTTCAATTTAGTAATTACTATTAAATGAAAATGTTTCTTTGCTGATGCTCATGTCATGAATGTATTCGGGAACATTTTCAATCAATACTATCCAATCCCGAGTTCACGTCTTTAGCCGGGTGAGCAACTATTACCATTCGGTTGCATCACGTAAAATCTCTCACGAAAACGTTCAAAAAACTTGTACCCATTCATGGACTTTCAATAGTTAAGTACTCGATGTCGATGCCCATACACCAGTTATTACGTCTTACCTATCTTAGCCACCGCTACCCATTAATTTTTATTTATCGTCAAAAAGATCGATAGGTAGCCTGCTCGTAAACTGGCCGCACTAAACTTTATGTTTGAGTTTTATTACTTTTTAATGCAGCCTTTTTGAAAGCTCGCAACTCCAGAGTTTCTATTTTATATGGACTCGTAGAATAGAATTATAGGTAGTAAAACATGTCGGGATGCATCGTAACTGATGGTGTTTTCTGTTTATAGTTATGATATTTATAAAGATTTTGCGAAATAATACTTGGTAATGGTAATAAAGTGGATGTTCGAAGGTTTACGGTAAATAAAACCAGGTTTCTATGGATTTTAAATGACATTTTCGATTTTAAGTCTAAAAAACTTGTTTTAACCCCTCATGACTTATTCATTATTTTCTTTATTAAGTATTTTAACAATAAATGCGCTTCAGCTACTACTTGAAATGATTTTTGGGAAGTTTAAAATCACGTGAAATAAAATGTCAATAATTAATTAATAGTCACATTTTCAACTGCAAAAATACATCGAATGACTCAACTCCACCAATAACTTAATACGTGTGAATTTTGCGTTAGGTATATAACTTGTTGTTGGGCAATGTCGGTCGTCCAGTAATGTTTCGACATTCGCTCCGATCGCCTAATCACCAGTAATCACTATAATCTTCACGTAAGCTCCCCGCTATAGTATGTAAATGTCCCCGACCAGACGAACGGTACAAGACACGAGCGATTTCCAGTGATCACGTACCTACAAAATAAAGACGACAAAAAACTAATCGGTCAACGATTTACAGCGTCAGGAGCGTACCCTGAAGGCAAATTATCGATAATCGACCGACTAACCAAATAGCCGGTGTCGATACAAGTTATCGACAGTAATCGATATAATCGCTAGTGCTACGCGATTGTTGCCCCTCGCCATTATGAGACGTGCGCCGACTCTCAAAACGTAAAACCAGACTTATTGGGGCGTCTTTTAGAACAGATTTACAACGGTCGGGGGGTCTGACAAAACTAGTCCGAAATCGAACTTTTTGTATACGCTTATTATTGAAATTATTATTTATTAACAGTAATTGTCGGCGACGTTTCGAGGGTTAAGTCCGGCGTTTAGCGTAATTTGGCCGATTTGGCTTTTTGGTCGGATTATTTAGTAATTATTAGTTGTCAAGCGACGGTGGTAGGGGATAATTGCTGGCCGTAACTGACCTCGGAAAATAATGTTTCCTGTCGGCATACCTTTACTGAGTAACGCCAATTACTAAAATAACGGGGACTGGCGCTATATCAATTTCCTCTGAAGACGATCCTATTGTAGACTTGCTTGTGAGTATGTGTAGGTATGTAGTAGAGCTTAGTTCAGTCTAAACTCTAAAATTTTTAGCTTTGATCCATTAATTATATTCATATTATATTAAAGTAAATCGTTTTTCGATTGTCACTGTGTCCGCTTAGTTCTTCGTTTGATGTGATTTTCACTAATTTTTATATTCCTCTTTATCCGCTTCTTTTGAGAAATAATAAAGTTTTACTTGTATATAACGTCCTAGTTTATCCAATGCAAAGCCATACGTAGAAACAACTGGCATATTTTGTTTTTTTTTGGAATTTAATTAATATAATATATTTGCATTTAGAACAAATAAATTGTTGTACATTTCTATTTTCAACCCTCGAACTATACATTAGTTTATGTGTCAGTATATTTGTTTTGTGTGAGTGTTTATCGTATCTCTTAAGTTTGTCGTAATTTTTTGACGCGGTTGTTTCTATTCAGCTGAAGATATAATTTTTTAAAATGTCTCCTTGTAGGCAAGTCGCTTATCCGTATTCGTAAGGTGTTACTGACCTGATAACGTATTTCAAGCTTAAGTATTATTGGATTACTCCAAAAAGTAGAGATAAAATATGTGTAGAAGGTAGCACCCAACAGATTCACTTACCTCCTGTCGGATTAAGGCCACTTTCTGAGTTCCGAGTAAAAGCAGCGATCCTGTTCATTCTGATTTTATTTTTAATTCCCTGTATTGTGCTCTGGTAAATGGCGTGAAATTGAGGCGCGGGCGCAGCCTGAGCCAAGTAATGCGATAATCTGACCCTGGTCTTTATCGGATAAGTGCTGTGGCGTTGGACTTCGCCCGTCCCGCTTGCTCATGTGACGCGTGCTATTGGCGCGAGCAAGGCATTCTGTATCATTTTTAAGTTTAGATCTATGCGAAACTGTCAAAGATCGGTAATGTTTCTTTCTACTGTAACTTGCCAATTTTATATAGATTGCATAACTTTGTACGTATTGTAATTTAAAAGATGATAAGAATCAGGTCTCAAGATGAAAGTCTAAATCCAACGCCATGGAGTTTTTGCTATAAGCCCTCGGGCTTGCAGTTCAATACACTGGTGTTTTTTGTACAACTAACAACCTTAATGACTATTGGATACTGATTTTCGCAGAAATCGTGTGTGACGACTTTCTTTTGAGATCTTAGATCAGACATTCTGTCATTGACTGGGTTTTCATAGGAAAACTAAACGTAATTTTTGCTAATTTTTTAATTGTGATTTAATTGCTGTTTAGGCATTAACAGTTACTAATGTTTAATTGTTTTAATCAAGCTTTTATTTTCGACTCTTTAGGTTGTTTCTTAGCAGTGCATTCGCTCACGAACGTAAGTACGAGTATACTCATTTTAGCTTTGCACTCGGTCTTGTATTTGTCATTGCCTTGATATTCTCGTAATTTTGAGACACCATAATATTTTCTCTGTTGTCACATAATATATTCTGTGTTGTTTTATGTACCTACGTGTACCTAGATAAATACCTTAGCGAGTCCACTGTTTTTTCGAGGTACAAAACTAAATTTTAAACAGGAGAATTGAACATGGTATAAATTATAGAAACAAACAAAAAATTAAGGTCAACATCCTGCCAGTACTATGCTAAATAAAGCCACAGTGTACTTATGTACTTAATCAATCATTTACAATGTGGGTCAGTCAGTACCCAACAAAGTATCGCCTTGCACGAGACAAACAATTTCATAGACAACCAATTTTATCGTCAAACAGTTTCAAAAACAACCTTCGACAGAGTAATTGGTCTCCAAATTCGAGTTGTGCAACGTTCCCTTTGCATTGAAAAGCGTGGGTGGATTGATTAAAAAATAATAAAGGTACATTCGACGTAGCCTTGTAATTTTGTACCCTCAATTTGGAATTTATGTGATCATAAGATGATTTTTGTTTTAGTTAGTTACCTAAGTTATTTGATCCATCGGCGACTGTGTTTGAATAAAACATGGGTGTTTACGTAATTCTTATCTTGTTATTTATTCAAAAACTTGAAAAATAAATACCTATTTCATTTCAGCCATATGACGTCTATTGCTGGACATAGAACTCACCTATAGCTCCATTGAAGTATTATAGCTCTATAACAAGATCAGTTGAAATAAACTTGTCAGTTCACTTTTTGGGTCGATATCCTACGCTGGGCTTACCGGTTCGTGGTCTCGACAAAAAGGTCTACTGTTTTTAGATTTTAATTCTAGGGATTTTACCTACTTATGTAGAGTAACTGATTGATTGATTAATCTTTATTTATACACTAAGACTTAAGTAAACTTGGAAAACAAGTGAAACTTATTACTTGTGTAACAACTAGCGGCCTTATCGCTAAAAAGCATTCTCTTCCAGGCAATCTTTCGTCGGAACATTCCACACCTCATTTTATAGAACACCTTCAATAGTATAACAATTAATCTAAAATACCAACAAATGCAACAGAAAGCTACCACAAATCTAAACAAAGATCGTCAAAATGTAGGAATTATTTTTTGCCATAAATGGCACAACTGACCTCAACCGTATACAGAACTCGAATCCATCCATCCATCCATCAGCCAAAGAACGTGCACTGCTGGACATATGCCTCCCCGAATTCGAATAGTTCGCACGAATCCATGTGTCGTCCAAGTAGCTTATTTTACACTATTGCTGATTTTTCAAAAATAGCTCAGCCGATTTAAAAAAAAATTAAATGGGATTAAATTAGTGAGAGTATGATTTACTAAACAAAAAAGATTCATCGAAATCTGTTCATAACAATTGGTGGACTCGAATTGAGAACCTCCATTTTTGAAGTAAGTAAGATGTTAAAAATGCAACAGATAACTCTACCACAAACCTACTAAACAAAGATCGGCAGCACAGACAAACTGCAGTAATTCTCTCAAAATACCGACTAAACCGCTGTTGTTGGGGAGGAGGGAATATTCCTTATCTACCCTCCACAAGCCGCGACCCGCGCCCCCCTCGGGAGGTACACCTACAGTTTATGTGCCGAATTTGTGCAGGACTATTCGATACAGACTTTATATTTTGGTTTTATTCTTTGGTAAAAGTTAAAATTTTAGTCTTTTTCAAGATTTTAAGAACATTAAGCCTTTGAAAATTATAGCTAAGCTGTAGGTTTGTTATGTATGAACCTATATCGTATTATTTAGTGCAAAATAAGTACTTACTAAGTGTAGTTTCTTAAAAAAATACTAACATAGTAGTAATGATTTTAATTTTGTAGTGCTTCCCACACTAGGTTTATCTCAAAGAGTTATTTTTGTGATAAACATTTAAATCCCGAAGGAGGTATACAATTCGACGCGTATATATTTTTTTTAATGTATAACCATGCATATCTTTTTCATAGTAGTCCGATTTCAATTTTTTTTTATTCGAAAGAAGATACTTCGAAATTGGCCCCATTTAAATTTTATCGAAATCGGCTGAGCCATTTTTGATAAATCAACAATGATGTGAAGAATGCTACATCGATCCGTGCGAAATATTCGCGAATTCTGTCACGGGTCGATCATGGTATTTTTTGCAACAAATAATTATTTTAACTATTAATTTTATGGACGTTACGGAAACACTACATAGTGTTTCCGTATCTACGAATGAATAATACTTTATTAGCAGCTCAGTAGTAAAGTAAAAGGGGGACTCTGATCTCCGCCCTCTTCACTAATTTTAGCGTTATTTTTTATGTATATTCCAATGAATGTTATTAAAAATGTTTAAATACTGTCAACTATTTCTAACGGTTTAATGAATTCGTTTCTAGTTCTAGGCTACATCCTATTTACATAATAGATTGCTTAAACATCCAAGCTCATTTCTTCCCGGTCCCGGTTTTTCGTCGCGCCGCCGCGAGTCCCGACAAGGTCCGAAAGGTCCGTTTTAATTGGACCCCCTGCGCCCGCGCGGACCTTCGTTATTTATCGACTAACATGCATAATAGGGGTACTGTTGAATGTTGATCTGTGGTTTTGGGCCTTTTGTTTATTATGGAAACGGAAAATGTGTTTGGTAGTGGTAGTTAAAACAAATATGGGTATTTCTGATGTCAGGTGGAAAACTTCGAAATAGATTTTCGACGTTATATTTTCTAGGGCTTGCAAGCGCACATTTTTCCGAAAGAATTTTCATTAATTAGATATGTGTCTTGAATTTTATTTTCTATAACACCACCCGCACTGGGCCATTGCGGTGTACATGGCGCAATCGCATTTCGGAGCAAGCTTATGTTCGACAGTAGGCTGATGCAGTATCGTACTTTGTACTGTACTGTAAGTTAGTAGGTACTTATTACCTTTAAATAGTTTACTGCTGAACATAGACCTCACGAAGCCTGGTTGGAGCCAAGTCCACCTCGCTGGTCCAATGTTTTGTCCAAAATTTGTTTCGATGCACCTACAGTACAACAGGGAGGGCGTAAATCCTTTTCTACATCTATCTTAGGATCTCCGTTTCGGTTCTATCGATTTTTATGAAAATAGTTTTTTTCATTCATAACTTTATTTATATGATATCTAAGTAGTAGGTATTTCTTAGAAATCGCGAATTTTGAATTTACTTTTTTTAAATCTCTGCACTGAGCATATTTTGATCGCCTTCTATTGTAAGTATGCTGGTTTATCCAGTTGGCAAGTCAACGAACCACCACCAAAGTTCCCAGAACCCATCCGCGCCACCCGACACTCAATCCAACGCTTGTTCCACCAAAACGGGCCATTCATACAACATGTGCCGCCACCCGACCGTGCCCGCGACTTACACTTTAATTGCCTGAATCGGGAATCGAACCCGATACACCTCATTTCACTTCGCTTCCTCGACCAACCGACTACCAATTTGAACCTTAATTCAACACGTTTAAACCCAAATTTGATTACGTTTAGCAAAGACTTAATTGGTCAGTGAGGATTGTAAAAATCTTATGTAATTGTAATGGGCAATGGGAAATCAACTTAAGATCTTTTTAATAGAGTTAGTATTTCCCTATTTGGAGGTTTTCAGTAGTCGGTAATACGAGTCAACGGTGACGTGGAGCTATTTCAAATGGACCGGTCAGTTTTTAACCTTTTAGGGTCAGAATCTGTCGGGCTATTTTCTTACGAGATGTATGAAAAATGGCAAAAGTATCGCTTAGTAGATTTAGTTTAAAAACTTGAATCAAATATTAAGATTTGTGATTACTATGAAAATTCAGAAATAAGTAAGTGGTTAGATGGTACTGTACTGTACCAGTCTTTTAATAGTCCACTGCAGGACGTAGGCCTACCCACGAAGGGTGATTGGGCCATATCCACCACGCTGGCCCAGTGCGGGTTGGTGGATTCACATACGCCATCGAATTTCTTCTACGGACGCATGCAGGTTGCCTCACGATGTTTTCCTTCACCGGAAAGCCAGTGATGTGATATTCCGTACATAAATTCCAAAGAACTCATTGGTACGGTACCGGGGATTTGAACCCACGACCTCACGATTGTAAGGCGGGTGTCACTACCTGTAGACCACCACGGTTTTCGGCCACGGTCATTCGATCGTTAGATGGTACAGAACCAAAAAAGTACTTAAACCACTATCTACTATCTTTCGAATAAGCTATCGTTCGTCAACTCGAATCAACTATCGTACGAATAAGTACATATACCGAGTTGGTACTCAAACAAGGGCCTATGGCCATAAAAATGTTTCTGGACATCTTAGACTGTTTAGATAAACAATTCTAAATGGTTGGTTGAATTTGGTTAGCCTTAATCGTGTACGTTTATTACTAACGCGCTATCAAACATTCTAGCTTCCTTTCTTCATTTTTCGCCTTGTGAGAGGCGGTTTTAAACTCTGACACCAGGGCTAGCCATTCGACCTATACGAACTTTATTAATACTTGCTTTATCAAATAAGTAAAAGTGACTGGGCAAGTGGCATCTTTCTTTTTATTGGTTTGTCTTTGTAGATATCGTACAAACTCCATAATTTATTTGAGCCCACCTCAAAAAACCATTTTCACCAAAAAACAAACATTTTCAATTACACCAACCTATGGATTAACTTTAGTATTTGCGCTATGACACAACCAGCCTCCTGGTTTGCTCCGTCAAGCCTCAGTTTTTGTCGAACAATTGAATCATCTAGTTTAGTGGTTTAGGCACTTCTTTATGAGCAATCTGGTGTTTTTTCCAGTTCTGCTCAAGTGACGAATGTCAACAGAGCGTGCAGCTTCCGCGTAGAAAGCGTCTCGGAGGTCACTCGATCACTACTGGCCTGTGATCCAATCGGATTCCTAAAATCTCACCATTATTATCCTAAATATATTATGCAGAAATATTATCTTTTCTTCATGGATCCGGAATACTAAAAATTCTTAATCTGCTCTACAAACCACTATAGGTGAATAGGTCGGATATTTTTGGTGGCCGACCAGTAAACGTCCCAAATTACGCTTGCCGGTATGTAGTCTCTTTTTGAGATCTTTGCGCTTGCCGGTATGTAGTCTCTTTTTGAGATCTTTGCGCTTGCCGGTATGTAGTCTCTTTTTGAGATCTTTGCGCTTGCCGGTATGTAGTCTCTTTTTGAGATCTTTGCGCTTGCCGGTATGTAGTCTCTTTTTGAGATCTTTGCTACCTTACCCGTACTAATTTCATTTCTGTGTGTTGTTTTGATTTGCCAATTCACAGTGCTAAGTCGATAAGTTTGGCTCATCTGATATTTTGTATCTTCATTTTCTTAACAATTACATACCCACTGCTGAAGTACGAATACCGTAAGAATGTACTTGGTGCTTATCAAGCACAAAATGACGAAACAAGAGGGAATAACTCAGCGAAGGTAATTTTGAAATCCGTCAAACGTTCTCAGGCTACCGGTCCGGCCCTCCATTTTATTGTTTTCAAAATTTTACAACCGCACTAAATCATTCTCTTCTGCGAAACGTCGAAATTGACCGCGAATACCTCCGCAATGGCTTGATGAACTCCATTTTATTTTAAAATCAATGTTCTGAGAACAGATTAACGACTCCCCCAAAACGCTCCATCACTGCCTTTCCCAGCTAGATATTGATAGACAACCTCCTCGCTGACGAAACTCTTTTGTTTGTATGTAAATAAACAACAACACAAACGCCGCGGCATTAATAATGCGAAATTAAAAAAAAAACTTTAAAAATCGAACGGCGGGAAAGAAACATCCATAGACAATAATGGGAAGGAACAAAGAAGTAAAAAAGCGGGAAGAAACCTGTCGACGCCATGTTGTGTGGCGCTCGGCCTTCACGCCTCGGCCGCTGAAGATTATCTTTTGAAAAAAGAACCGAACGGGAGGCGCTTCTTGATAACAAAGGTCTTATACGCGTGTTCATTTCACGGGGATATCGTCTTTTGTGGCTACTGATTAAGGTGGATGTTTGTGCGTAGCGTTATATTCGGTCGATGCGCGGTGAAAGAGCTTCGTCACTGCGGCTGCGCCTGCGTTGATGACCTGTCAATTCCGCCGTGTACGCCGGTCGGTTGTTGAGAAAAAAGCGACATTAGAGAGACCATCTATTATTTTGACTTTATGTGGGGAGATGGAGCCGAGATTGATCGTGTTTGACTCAGCCCTTTTAATTATAGCGCATTCAGATGTTGAATAGCCTGCGCGCGTCTACTGTTCGGAGGCATTATGTGGGAAATTATGTATTCTCACATAATGTTGGCTACTCGTCAGTGTGTTGATGCTTTATTGATAGCTGAATGTTAGCAGCTCCGTGAGCCCTGTTCTAGCGTTTCAGGATTGAGGTGACCTGAATTTGCATAGAGATGAAACTGAGATATTTTTTTTTCGTAAAAAAGAAATAAAATATGTTTACTACTTACTTTACAGATTCTTTACATAATATTAGTTTTAACCAAAATTTTATACAATACGATAATTTTAACGACATTAAATTTTATATTAGGTACAGCAGTAATTAATCACATTTTAAATGTTTTTTTTATATTTCTATATGCTTGTAAAGAATTACCTTTCTAGTTATTTTTTTTACGTCAAACTTTATGATTAAATTGTAAAACCTTTTGCACTAGGTACCTATAACAAAACTCTTAAAGCAATTGTGAGGCGCCAACTTGTCCATACAAAACCAATAAGCTGTTTTTCAGTAAAACTGTGTAAAACTTTGGCTGAAAAGTACGAGTATACATAAATTAAAAACTTTTCTGAAAAAATAAGACGCACCAGCGTGCAATATTTCTTACTCAAGCGATTGACATCAGAAACATAGAATTTTGTTACAGTTTAAGGGATGAAAAGAGTTTTCACCTGGAAAATTTACCGCGAATTTTCTCGATGTTCTACAAAAAACGCGAAAACACTGGTCGATTCAGAATCCTCTATTATTTCCACTGACATTTAATAAAATTAAAATAAGTCAAGAAAATGAAAGAATGGATCTCGCGTCCCAGATGCAACGTTCGATAAACTTGTCTCGTAATGCCATCATGTGATTGGTTTTAGCGCGCGCCGCATTTGCATGCGCCTTGCAACGCGTGCGCTTGCGCAGGTCGGCCACTGAGGAGAAAATTGTGCAGAATATTTTTTTGTTTTTATGAGACCATTTCGCAATATTTATCTACAGGCTCAAAATAAAGCTTGTGTATTCAATACGCCAAAATAGCAGCCAAATTAAGAATTTCCTCTTTGTTGGAAGGAAGAAGTTTTAATCTTTTAACTTCACTTTTGTTACACAACTTTTGGTTTTATTAACTCTACTCCTTAACATCGATCAAGTGAACGAAGTGATTGAGGTCTTCGCTTTAACTTCACGATTTTACTTTCGTCTGTCTGCATGCTTTGCAGACAAGGTGGCATTTTTAAAAAATCTTGACGAAACTTGTCACACACTTGTCAGGTTAATGGATTTTTTTGTCGTCGGCGATTTTTGTTTGGGGGGGTTCTTGTTACTCATGGCTTCCAATAACAACAGTTATATCTCTCTGTTTAATAATCTACTCAGTGTATGTCCAAATGCTATCTTATAGCTCTTATACTGTCTCTCTCTTTATTTGTCTTATTATGCGATTTCGTATGCTTGCTCGTCATTAGCGTCAAGTGCGTCGTTAAATGATGATATGTCATCTCTGCTGCATTTTTTATCCTTACTAATACGAATTCTAAAGAGTTTTTGGGTTATTTGTTTATTCATCTTATTTCTTCTTATTATTGTTATTTCTTGGTTGCAATAAAGCGTTTATTTGTCTATCTATCTCCTCCATCTTTACTCCTCGCGTAGGACATGCTAAGGTTAGGGGAACAGAGATAGAGCTGTTATCTTGCTGTTTTTACTACTTTGGTCACATAGTAAGAAAGTGATCGTCCTCTACTACGCTAGTCAGACTGTGATCACCGTTTTGAAAATCGAAAAACATTATCATTGTGTTAAATTTTTCACAAAGATGTAAAGTATTATACCGACTTTCAAAAAGAAGGAGGTACTATGTTCATCTGTATGTATTTTTTGGTGTATGTTCATCGATATTTTCACCGATAATAAACTGATTTAAATAAATCTTTTTTAGTTCAAAAGAGTATACTCCTGAGGAAATCTCATTTAAATTTTATCGAAATCGACTGAGTTGTTTTTGATAAATCAACAATAATGTACATGGATGTCTTAGCGATTCGTGCAAACTATTCGAATTCTGTACACGGTGGAAGTCGGTGTTGCGATTTTTTGCGAATAATAATTATACTAGTTCCTAATTCCCCTAATTTTGACAGCAATGCAAATCAGTTACTACGCTACTGTGCAAAATATTAGCCTCAGCGGGATGCAGGGCCCCCCCTTTTCCATTTTTTAGATGGGTTAAAACAGGTGCATTCCAGCGCGTTTCTGAAGTTTTTTATCGTGTTTCCTCTTTATCTGTAGATGTAATCGAATAAATTAATCAGCAAGCAATTATCGTACATAATAATATTAGTTTTAAGGGTAATAGTCTAATGCACCTTCTAATTAGAAGTGGCATGGAAAGAGCAAATAATTACGCTGCTTCGGTGGCCTTGTCAATGTTTATTGTATTTTTACGAGCAGTTATCACCATAAATGTACAATAATTGTACACAATCGATTCATTAATAATGGTAACTAGGTGCTTGATGGAAATTTACTTTAAAGTAGTATTTACGTAGATACGTGCAGATAAGTGAAAAATAAATAATATGAGCTCGTACAGAACTCATGGCCAGACCTGGGTTTTTAAGTTCAGCTTAAATGGAACAGCAACTTTAGAATTTATTTTTCTATCATAATGTTCTAATGTAAATGCTATTCGCGGTCACCCATCCTTAGACTGACCGAAATGATTGTTGCTTCACTTCGGTGATTGGAAAATAACGCCTTACCATAACTTCCAAAGTAGGTAATAACTACCTGCTTAAAATTTTGCATAATGGATAAACTTGCTGTCTATATCTGTTTCTTTGGACTACTGACGTATTCTAAGATAAGTACATATCTTTGTACCCACAGAGATACCAGAAAGATAATGTGGTCAATCGATAAAAGAATGAAAGAGATGCAATGGCATGTGTTAGAAAGAGACATGAAAAATAAAAATATAAAAATTACCGTGAATTTTCTCTCAGTAGTGTCTAAGTCCAACTCATATTTGACAGTTTTGACAGCCATGGGCAAGATTTTCCATACACTTTTGTGGTTGAGAATTGCCTCAAGCGACAACAGCGCCATCTCTCTAGTTGTAATAGCTCTGTGTTTATACCCATCGTTACGACAAAATTTTATCGTTTTATACAAAAAGTTCTTTAGTTTCGACAAAATGCACTAATGAGGATGGAACCGTTGATTTTTGTTGCTATTTTGAAAGTGACTCCATAGTAAAATTAAGTCATGATTATTACAATTATATCCTTGGAAATATTCAGGACCTACAC
The DNA here is from genome assembly GCA_949316475.1 of Hypomecis punctinalis. NCBI lineage: Eukaryota > Metazoa > Arthropoda > Insecta > Lepidoptera > Geometridae > Hypomecis > Hypomecis punctinalis. Next base: position 23,655,007 of record OX438795.1, on the reverse strand, counting down.
TACACCAAAATACTTCATAGTACAGAAACGGTAATTTCTGAAGCAGCGGGAGCCCAGTATCTAATGGTTTTTAGCGTACGGGTGCATATTTTGTCAATGGATTTTTTCTATGTTATAGTTAATTTTTTCATGATATCAGCATTGGTTTAATGTATTGCTGGTAATTCTTATAAGTGCCATCCATCCATCATCCATAAGACTCAGCTGGACATAGGATTCCCAGATCTCCATCAATACCGGTTGGAAGTGGCTTGAATCCAGCGCGAATTACAGGTACATAATAATGTCTCCAAATAATTTGTAAAATTGCTCGTCCAGTATAAGTACTATACCAGTGAGTATACCAAAATACATAGTACAGAAACGGTTATTTCTGAAGCAGTGGGAGCCGTGACCGCAGATCGTGACCCGCGAGATTGCGCGCGCGCGTGTTTATTTTATTTCTACATCTGGATTGCAGCGCAGAAATAATACGGCTAATGTTATGGTATGAAAGTTAGCTTTATGTAGCATGGTAAGATGTACTTCCTTATTTGTAGGTGTGTTACGGTAGGTACATTACGTAGAGGGTTCAACTTCGAGAAGCTTTCGAAAAATGTGATGAGTTTTCTATTTCAAAAGTTTTGTTGTTTTATCATAAATATATTTACATTTTTACGGAGCTATTCAGGATGGGTGTGTAAAAAACAAATATAAACGATGCATAAGTGTAGCCGTGGTGGTCTAGAGGTAGTGACACCCGCCTTACAATCGTGAGGTCGTGGGTTCAAATCCCCGGTCCTGTACCAATGAGTTCTTTGGAATTTATGTACGGAATTTCACACCACCGGATTTTCGGTGAAGGAAAACATCGTGAAGCAACCTGCGTACGTCCGTAGAAGAAATTCGATGGCGTATGTGAATCCACCAACCCGCACTGGGCCAGCGTGGTGGATATGGCTCAATCACCCTTCGTAGGGTAGGCCTACGTCCTGCAGTGGACTATTAAAAAGGCTGGTACATTTACATACATACATTTTACATAAGTACCTACCTATACAACATTTTCATTTTGAATACCTAAGTAATTCGAAATAGGTAAATTATACTCTAATTTACATTGTTCACCTAGCGCTACCGTGGTACCTACCTATATGTTAAATTGTAGGTATCAGTCATCCTATCCGTTTAGCCAATTTAGAAGCCTTCGGGCGGCTTAAAAACTTTGACATTAGGGCTAGCCACCCGGCCTATACAAACTAATTTACTTACCTATAGCATGCTAAAAGCTGCTATAGTGTACACAGAAAATATTATACAACCACATTAAACAAAATAAAAAATGTTGGTGATATACGAGTTGTTAAGGGTCTACCTAACAAATCGTATATCACCAACATTTTTACATCAAACACTTCATCTATGATCGTTTGCATTTACTATGACACTAACCAGTGTTGAATCTACGGTAAGCTAACACTTGGAGGTAAAACGTGCGAGCGTGGAGGGCTCTCATCCTGACAAACACTAGGGCTGGAGGGTCGGCTGAGGGCTTTTCTTGTTAGGTTTATTATTGAACATTATTTTTAGTAAACTCGTCCAACTGAAGAGGAAGCGTTTAGCTTTTTTCTTTATAAATTTTATTTTTGTTTACTTTTTACTGCATAAATGTAGATGTAACAAAGAAACGTAGATTTTGATAAATTTGTTCATATATACATAAATGAATATATTATTTTGATAGTAGCAAGACAAAAAGCTATAATTTGGTCTATTTTTATAAATATATTTTTGTTTTTGAAATCGCAGCATAATAATAGCATAGGTAGCAGCTTGCTTACTTTCCTATTACAAGATGTATTTTAAATGTACTTACTTACCTACTTCATTCGCCCAATTTTACTGTTGAAAACAAAGCTGGAAAAGAAAACGTAGAAAAGAAAACGGAAAACATAATACTAGGTATAAAAGTTTTTGACAAAACATTATTTAATTATTTGATGAGTGGATTAACGTTGAGTTACATTTTTTATTGTAGGTATCTCTTTTCTATCATTATTTTGTGAATCTTAATTTGTTTCTAAATAAAATATATTATATGTTGGATGTAATAGAATTGTTATTTGGATTATATTTGCACGTTAAATTTACTATTAACATCATCACATACTTAATTCAAAAAACACATTGTAAACACATCCTGACGTCACAACGTTCCCATTTGTCTATGCCCGTGTAAATACACGCCCCGGTTCTAAAATCAATTTTAAAACCGCCCCCTGTATAAACGACTTCCTTTGTCCCTCTGTATGTCCCTAATCGAATTTTGACGGAAAACGGCCTTTTATTGCACTTGAATTTCGAACGAGTCGCTTTGATGTGAGGTTCGAATTATTTTGCGGCTTCGAAATTTAAAATTGAGAATTCAGACCAATTTTTGCTTGAATTCGTTTATGCGAAGCATAGACTAGAAATATTTTTTTTATTCACTACGATTTATAAATTAAGATTTTTCAAAAAGTTAATAGGTTACCTTCTTCAGAATATTAAGTGTGTACCTATATAAAACTTAAATTATAATTTCCTTTTGTTATACCTACTTAGCATCGTATAAGTACCTATACGTCATCAATTAAAGCACAAAGTGGAAGAAACTAGGAAATAAAGAAATGACTGAATATCATCATAGTGGGATGAATTAGGTACCTAAACTGATTGTCACTACTAAACATTTACACTACCTACTATGAAAATTATTTTAGTACCTATGCGTCATCAATTAAAGCACAAAGTGGAAGAAACTAGGAAATAACGAAATGACTGAATATCATCACAGTGGGAGGAATTAGGTACCTAAACAAATTGTCACTACTAAACATTTACACTACCTACTATGAAAATTATTTTCAGCAATTTACATAAAGAAAAACAAATTTCTCTAAAACTACAATTTCCATAGATTTTCCTTTCCGCGTTTCCAACATGGCTACCACTTAATAATGATGTGAAGATTATGCAAATGACGTTAATTGCCGCCATTTGCGGCAATAAAACCAAGATAACACAACCAAAACTATTGTTTTGCGTGATTTACATCACAATTCCGAACCATTAAGACCCATTAACAATTCAATCAACTCGTAACATGAATAAATTCCTCACCCGAAACTATGTAAGCGTTATCAAAAAATCTGTAACAACCTATTAACGCCGAAAATGTAATAAAAATCACGGATTATTTTGTATTACGGGTTTATTATAGCGTGTTTATGGGCCGACCGTTAATTCGAGACCACCATCTCAAATTTAAAATAAGAAACCGCGATAGGGATCTAAGAACATAAAAGATATGGGAACTCTTTGTGGTGCTACCGACGGTACTTACGCCCATGTAGAGAAGGCTTCAACGGCAGAAGTATAGACTGCGTTGAACGCACACAGGTATGAATGGGGCACACATGGAAGGGTGTCCTACGCACACGTGGCTCGGCGGCCCGTGATTGGTGGATAGTGACGCGACGACCACGCCCTGTTTTATCGACGTTGCGCAGAGAGCGTGCGTGCGAAACAAGGTTATATGTCGCTATACGTCAACATGTATAGGTTATGTTTAAAAGAGGTTTTAAAATGTCATTTCCATCGGTCTGTCTGATGTCGGTGGGAAAGCGCTCAAAGAATTGTTTACGGACAATTGTTTCGCTGTTGGACGGATTTTAATAGAATGACAGTTGTTTTTAACTGTTGTATTGAATGTTTTGGATTGTTTTTGTGATTCATTGATAATTAAATTGGGTAATTAAGGCCTGTCAACAAGCAATTCATATTATAAGGTAGGTATTATACATTGCAGCAGCCTTATTTAAAAGATAGTTGTAGTAGCCATTAACACACACATGGACAGGGATTTGAACCCATGACATTAGATATGTGTCTAAAATTTTTCTTTCATTGAGCTAACGCGGTCTTTTAAATAAAATTTGTCTAATATTTATAATTACAATACTAAGATGAATCAGTTTGCTTTAAATAATTGTACCTACTTGTTGTTTCTCTGTACTGTTTACTAACTCTACAATTCTAGAGAAATTTATATGAATCATTTTGTTTATTCTGTTTACTTATTGAAGTAGGTGTCTATCTAAGTATTCTACGTTTTTAGATATGCTTTAGTTTAGTTTTTTGTACAGATCTACTTTTTATCTTCCAGGTTTATTCATTTATCAACTTACCTTTGCTTATTACATTATTAGAGCAGTAGGTACTTACATAAGTTACCTACGTATCATAATCTTGAACATATTAACTATGTAGTGTTTGATGATACAATTCAATACAAAACATCTTTATTATTACACTGAATACACATGAAAAACCTTGAACTAAAAGTAATAACAGTCCGGTAGAATAACGGATGGCCTTATCGCCTACAGCGATTTCTTCCAGGCAACCTAAATGGAGTAGATTTAAAGAAAAACGTGACGTATTTTTTTAAGTATTTGTAAGTATGTGATTAATTATTCTCAGCCTTCCATATCTCACTGCTGGGTATAGACCTGTCTCTTACTATGCGATCAGTATGGGACCTGTGCCAATTATGTCCAGCCGGCCTAGTAAACGCACCACGAAATAATTCTTACGACGTGTCAGAACAAGACGTAGTTATGTTGAAGTACGTACTCGTATTATATCTCACACTTTTTGACACGTCGATAAAACTCTTTTCGTGGTCGTATGTTAAGCTAGCAAGCGGGTTCGGCTCGCGATTTCGATGATACAGACGACCTATCGCGCATATTTATTAATTATAACTTATAACATATTGTAGAGTATATGTAGGTATTAGATGTTTAATCCGAACGAAGTCAGGGCAGACCACTACTCCAATACATAATACATAAAACCATCTTCATCTCGTTACAAAACCGCCTAAAAAGCTAAAAATATCGCCAGTCATCGCCCGACCGTCGCCGAGGCAGGGCGCCTCGAATCAGAGCTCGAACAAACTGCAATTCACGTAGTAACTATAAATTAATCTGTGACCCGCTACCTGGGTCACGACTTGGGGAGACCACAATGCTTCTTTGTGTCTATAGTACTCTAGACACGAGCTATGAAATATAGTATGGTAGTAGGTACATGACTTTTCACCTTTGCAATTGTAAAGTCGACTCCATCTAGAATTCTTAGGTAGTAGAGCGGGAAGTATTAAGTAAGAAAGTTTGTAAAGGCCGAGTGGCTAACTGGTGTCAGAGTTTTTAGGCTGCCTGAAGGCCTCTGACATAGCTTAAAGGTTAAAACAACCGGGACCCACAATTTAACGTGTCATCCGAGCCACGGTAGCGCTCAGTTGCAAAATGCCATCCGCGGTCACCCATCCAAGTACTGACCGTGTGAAACGTTCCCTAATTTCGGTGATCGCTGACAAACGTCTACTCAACTACGCTACGAGTGCTACGCTACAGGAAGTATTACTCCCTTATACTCGTAGTACGTGCCACCAAAGATGAAACTTGAGAAACCACTTTGGTTTGAAATAAATATACAAATTCTGGATAATAGATATACAAACCGTGGTGCCGTAGCCGTCGTGGTCAAAAGGCAGTGACACCCACCTTACAATCGTGAGGTCGTGGGTTCGAATCCCCGGTCCCGTACCAATGAGTTCTTTGGAATCGATGTACGGAATTTCACACCACTGGCTTTACGGTGAAGGAAAACATCGTGAGGCTACCTGCATACGTCCTTAGAAGAAATTCGATGGCGTATGTGAATCCACCAACCCGCACTGGGCAAGCGTGGTGGATATGGCCCAATCACCCTTCGTGGGTAGGCCTACGTCCTGCAGTGGACTATTAAAAAAAAAGGCTGGTACAGATATACAAACGTTTAAAAAACGTTTATAAAACGTTTAATAGATATACAAATTCTGGATAATTAGTTTGTACACGACTGTACCTGCGCAAGATCCCCCACCACTGACGCTCGTCAAGTCTCATCTTTGGTGGCATGCACTATACCATTTTTCCTTCCTAACCGATGGGGTCGAAAAGTTCTCGGTCCGACAAGCGCAGCGTAGGACATCCACCTACTATGTGGACGCGCTGGATTCAAGCTGCTTTCAACCGATCTTATTGGACATCTGTAGAGGAGGCCTGTGGCTAGCAGTAAACCTCATGTGGCTGAAACGACGACCACTCAGAGGCGTTCAAGTATTACGTAACGCAATTTTTGAAGACTTAAGACTCTCTCTCCCCCATGTAACGCACCGTAACGTTTTCCTGTAATTGTATTACGTAATATTTGAACGCCCCCTTATTCGGACGCCAACTAGTAGGCGATTCGGCCTATAGTAGGTATAGAAGCATTCCCTTGTACTTACTGCAGTCGCCAAGTTGTGCGATTTTGCCTATAGTAGGTATAGAAGCATTCCCTTGTACTTACTGCAGCCGCCAAGTTGAGCGATTCGGCCTATAGTAGGTATAGAAGCATTCCCCTGTACTTACTGCAGCCGCCAAGTTGTGCGATTTGGCCTATAGTAGGTATAGATAGAAGCATTCCCTTGTACTTACTGCAGCCGCCAAGTTGAGCGATTCGGCCTATAGTAGGTATAGAAGACAGACAGACAGACAAAACTCTTTATTTATAACCACAATATAAAAAATAAACACTATTAACACATATACGACAAAAAATATGATTATAAAGTGGCGGCCTTATCACCCATGGCGATTTCTTCCAGGCAACCTTGTACGAATATGAACCGACAAGAAAAAGAAATAGTGGCCTTAAATAGATATCAACAAAGAAAACACCTATAATAATAAACTTAATATTCTTAATTCAATCTAAGTTTTAAATATACTTACATATATACGATATCTATACCAATATTATAAAGAGGAAAGATTTGTTTGTTTGTTTGTAATGAATAGGCTCCGAAACTACTGGACCGATTTCAAAAATTCTTTCACCTTTGGAAAGCTACATTATCCCCGAGTAACATAGGTTATATTATATTTAAAAAAAAATTAGGGATTCTTACTAAAACTCCAATAATGTAACATAAGGTGTAAAAAAAGACCTGAAAAATTCCTTACGTCGCGTGCGCTGCGAAAACTATTGATGATGGAATAAAATAATGTACTACGACTTTATAGAACACACCATAATTTACAAAAAATATCGCGACAGCATATATCTAACTATTATAGTTAAGCCGTAATAACTGTTCTTTTATTCTTAAAAATTAATTGAAATACCGTCGCAGGAAAAGGATCTTAATTTGTATCTTGGTATTAATCCTTATCAAAATAAATTATTTCATATTCAAGACTGTTTCAATAGCTTTATGCAACTTTTTAAATTATTTAATTCAGACATTTTATTACAAAGATATTACGAGTTCAAAAATGTAATGTAAGTATTATAAAAGTTTCGTTTCGCCGCTCACTCCGCTTGGCAATTCATGTACTTTGTACAATGTACATAATACAAAATTCACTTCGAGCAAATATCTATAGAGTCACAATCGTGAAAAAAGTGTCCGAGCCAAAATCCTGCCCAAGCTACGTAGTGGGCAGGCTTTTTAGTTAGTCGTAAGGCGATTCCAAGCCGACTACAACGCCGCGCGATGCCAAAGTGCTCGGTTACAGGCACTTATTAGGTGACATAACGTCGAGATTCGAGGAAACGGGTCATTGAGAATTGAGAAGGGTGCTTGGGCCATATCCACCACCAGTGCCAGGGCCCAGTGTGGGTTGGTGCAGATTGCCACACAATATTTTCCTTCGCCGAAAAGCCAATGATTTGAAATTCCGTACATAGGTAAGTTCCAAAGAAACTCATTGATACAGGATCGGGATTTGAACCCACCACCTCACGATTGTAGGACAGGCGTTACTACCACTAGACCACCAAAGTTATATATCTCCGCCATTAGTGTGTCGATTTATGTTTTATTGGTAGTAAATAGGTATGCAGTGGCGTAGCGTGCCTTGGAGGAGCCCAGAATCAAACATAGTTGGGGAGCCCAAATCACACATTTCTCACAAAAGAAACAAATATGCTTGCATTAAATTGAAATAAATATATACCGCCTTACCGCAAAAGATTTAAAGAATGTTTAGCCGTACAATTTGTACTGTTAAAACTTTAGTGGTAAGACGGTTATTTATAAGTTGTCACTTCCTCCTAGAAATTGAGCTAGCCAAACAATTCAAATGAAATATACACTTTTCTTGCCTTTTTTTCAGGAAATTGATAATTGATAATGAATAGAATATAATTACCTATATCAGCTAAGTAAGTCTAGCTGAAGACGATTTCAGTTGTTATAAAATTTCTGCCTCTTAGGACAACTTTTGGAAGAATGCTTCCGGGAAAAAAAGAGATGATTTTTTTTCGGGAAGCACGAGATTAAGTGACATTGTGGATAACATTTTACTAGGTTTTGCTTACACACGTTAAGGCCCCTGTAGCCCGGGAGCCCCGTATTATTGACACGGCTGATACTGCGGTAGCTACGCCCCTACACATAGTATGTGAAACGAATTGTCGACCTTAAAGTTCTCGAATGTAGACAATGTATTGGCAAGTGTAGCGAAGGTCTTCACGTGAATCTAAGATCTGGTCGTGACGTCCGGAACACGTTGGATGCCAGCGCTTCGATTCCTTCCATCACAGCTCTTTGGGTTAGCAAGTTGAAGAGGCCTTAGGTAGGGCACACAATTCGTAGAAGTAGAACTGATGTCCAATGTTTTTCAAAATTCTCGAGTGAAGACAAGATCAAGAAACTAACTTACATGGGTAGAATGTATAGACTGTGGGTCTGTAATATTTTAACGTCGCTTTCATTCTCATCATTGTCATTTTCTGAAATCAGGGCTATATATTATGTACAGCCACCCAACACATACGAACTCACTTTTATTTAGATATGCCAATACCTACTATCTCTTTTTCATAAACTTCGAACAGTTTAAGACTACGGAAACTCTCGCGATTTGGGTAGGTTTTAACTCATCATAATGGTTCATCCGGTATGTCTAGCATGTGTGTGACGCATACCAACATTACGTGGTAAGTATATGTATAGCCAATCATACCCGGGCAAAGCCGGGACGGGCAGCTCGTAATATATAAATATACATATACTTATATATATATATACATACCTACATACGTTATAAAATAGTAGCGAAAGGAACAAGTAGCATTATGATTTCAGATAGTGAGCTTTCACAAGTTGTTTGAAAACGTTCAATGAAGGTGAACGCTTATTTTCCAAAGGTAAGTCATTCCAAAGTCTGACTGCCTCCACAGAGAAAGAAGAATCGTAGAAAGATGTTTTGTGACGAGGGAAACTAAGTGTGAGATTATCTGAAGATTTTAGGTAACGGCTCAATAGAGAGTGTCGAAAACGAAAACGCTCTCGGAGATAGGGTGGGGACGAAGGAATAAACAGGGTGCTATACAAAAGGGAAAGAATATGAGCATCCCGGCGACGACGAATAGGGAGCCACTTGAGCTTATCGCGAAACTCTGAAACGTGGTCATATTTGCGCAAGCCAAATATGAACCTGATACAATAGTAGAAGCATTCCCTTGTACTTACTGCAGTCGCCAAGTTGTGCGATTTGGCCTATAGTAGGTATAGAAGCATTCCCTTGTACTTACTGCAGCCGCCAAGTTGTGCGATTGGCCTATAGTAGGTATAGAAGCATTCCCTTGTACTTACTGCAGCCGCCAAGTTGAGCGATTGGGCCTATAGTAGGTATAGAAGCATTCCCTTGTACTTACTGCAGCCGCCAAGTTGTGCGATTTGACCTATAGTAGGTATAGAAGCATTCCCTTGTACTTACTGTTTGTTCCTATCCAATTTTAATTTATTGACAAAGCCTCATCAGCCTCTGTTCGAAGTTTAAACTAATAACTACTTTAAATTTAATTACATTAACAGTTGCAACAACAAAAGTTTTTACTAACTACAGCTAAGAAACGAATAGAAAATGATATCATATTATCTAAAAAGCCAAGGAACTACTTACTTTATTCTCAGCAACACAGCTCATGATTAAATTCCTAACTCAAAAAAAGAAGCTATATTTTTCAGCTGATGTTTTTTTCTTTTATAACAATTATATTTTGTTGCATGAATATTCAAAACTATTAACTAAACTGCCTTCGACCACACGCTACCTAGTCACGAACCGAGACCTCAAAGCTTCTTTGTATCTATCTCTATGTCGTGCTCTAGATATAATTTGAACTATGTAGTGTAGGTATGTCGAGATGATTAATTTTTTGAGTAAAGTTTTACATCAGCCATAGAACGTCCACTGCTGGACATAGGCCTCCTCTATGGATTTCTAATAAAACCGGTTGGTAGCGGTATCTCAATCCTACGGTCTATCCTACGGTCTAAATGAGGTCATCCGTCCACCTTGTGGGTGGACGTTCTATATACGCTGCGCTTTCCGGTACGTGGTCTCCACTCGAGGACTTTTCGACCCTATCGGTCATCAGTCCTCCATGCTATGTGCCCCGCCTACTGTCATATCATCTTGCCAATCCGCTGCATGGGCTTTCAGAATCAGAATCAGAATCAGAAAAAATTTATTGCATAAAACTGGTACAAAGGTGTTATAAATATTATTGTAGTAGGTATCACAGTTTTACCCTTTGGCTTTGGCAGTAACTTTGGTTTTTCTACGGGTCTCCTCATTCCTGATTCAATCTCGCAAATAAACTCCGAGCATAGCCCTCTCCATAGCTCGTAAAAATAAAATTTTACCTAAAGCTAAAAAATAAATAATATAAATTGTAAATATGTTTTTAGATACAGTTAAACATCCACACAAAAGCTAAGGAATTAGTTAACTGTTATGTCATAAAAGTACCTACTCTGGTCAGAAAATTAAGAAAACTAAGAAACTTTGAACTTCGAGCTGAAAAGTATGTAGTTACAATTTCTACGATAATTTTAATTCGCAGACTTTGTTTCTCCCCAAATCCTTTATTGCTGTATTTTAAAAATTTTGGTATCAATATAAACCTAGTTTTACTTGTGACAGTCAAAGTTACACAAAAAACTAACGATCAAAAGGTCAGCGGTGACGACCCGCCGGACATTACTCTGATCCAAAAGTCCACACTCGAGCAGAAGAAATGCGATCAATAACAGCTCAGAATAGATATGTGTTAGTGCGTGAGACCGAATTTTTAACTTTGGTCCCTTTCGGTTTCTTTTACATACCGAAAGCTCAACTGACAACCAGAATAAGTGTATGCTAGTAGTGTGGTATCAATATTTTTTACTCATTTTCGGTCTGAAGCTTTAACTGAAAACTCCACTAAAAACTTAGTATAAACTCAGAAAAGCGATTTTTTATTTACTCTAAAGGCTCAACTTTTAACGTGGTGATTATTAATTTTGATAAAATTCACAGCAAACACCTAAATAAAACTAACGTTCACTGTACGATAATCCCAGATTAAAACAAACTTACAGTGATCTAAGACAGTACCTACAAAAAAAATGTTTCGTTCGTAAACATAAATTCGGCTTCATATGAACCCCCAACACTAGCCAAGACGATATGTTACCGTCACCTACGCCATTAGCGTCGCCATATTCCATCTAACAATGGGATGCGCATACGCAGCTCGGCTGCAACTAGGGTTACCAGCTGAAGCATTGATGAGAAGCTGATTTGAATAAAGCCTGCTTTCTATAGAACAATCTTGAGTTTTATCGCAATTCGCTAATCTCTCGGAAAACAGTCCGGGTCTGAAAAGAGTCTCTAGTAGAGTCTGTTTAGTCTATCTCAACGTTGCTTAAATTGCGACCATTCGCAAATTATTTAAAAAAAATATCTAACATGTCAGATGTGATCCAGCTGAATTCCTGAAAATAGTCTAAAAATTAAGATCTCAGTCAGGACAAATCTAGAGCTGTGGCAACCCTAGCTAGTGCGTTCAAGTAAGTGACATGTGATCCAATCTAAGCTGACTCTTGTCCGCTTTACTCAGTAAGCTAAACCACATCCAGCTTATACTGGACAGAACCATATGTCAGAAGATCCCAACCAGCGTTCGACAAATTAGTCGCCCATCCGTCTATAGCTGTGAAAAATTGCTGGTAAATTATTTTTTTATTCGATTTGACCCCGTAACGAGCCCGATTTGTATTTGAGGTGTATTTCAATTGAATAGTTTGTTTACGCTTGCTTCTGTTAACGACCTCCCATGGATTTGTGAGAATTGTATCATGAAGTCTGAGCTTATGACTAAGTTTAGATCTTTTACTGAAAAATGCATGCAAAATACTTCCTAAAAGATAAGTAAGTAGCGACTTAAGCCCAATGTATAGAATTGTCTCATAAATAGATAATAGGGCAGTAGCATAAAGTTTATTGTTAAAAGTCGTATTATTGCTAAGATTGCGAGATGTCAAAATAAAATTAGTGTTTTTGTATTTGGTTATTTTTCGGTTTTCCGAACCTATAATATAAACGTACATGTTTTATAATATGTAATAAAACATTTATTATAAATTCTTTATTTTACACCTTGCCCATAAATATAATTATTTATTTGTACTAAAATCGGATCTTAGAAACGGCTATAACGATTTTGATGAAATACGGTATTAATATAGAGCTTTTATCTATAGGTCTAGATAAGCTTTATTCCTGATATAACGAAAACTTTGCAAAATTTAGATTTAGGGATACTATTCCGGATCAGTATGATTATCTTGTTTTTTTTATGTCATAGGCGTCCTCGATACCTAAATTCCAATGAACAAAAGAGTCCTAGGTTCTACACGATTCTCTCTGTCTAAGATGCGTTGAAGTGCGAAACATTGCCTATATTAGACTCTGCTAGCAAAGTAGATACATTCTTACATGAATAGGTAGTGTAAAAAATTTATAGACAGTGCTATAGGTGTGATGTTAGGTATTAAACCGTGATAATAAAACGATGTTTCGTGTTTATAGGCAATACAATATAAGATAGGCGTTGCAAAGCTAAATTGAAACCGAGGTGTACCTAATGTGCACATAGTTTTTAGGTGCCTAGATACCAGTACCTAGCTGCGGTCATAAAATATATTGTAATGAATCGGCTGCGGTCGTTTTAGTTGTTTATTAGATCGTCTATAGATGTCTCTATCTGACAGAGAGTAAATTTACTAATTTTAAACTTTGCAAGGGAAATTTTTCTGTTTTTTAATCTGAGTACAAACAAAAGGTTCCACTGTTTTGCTCTTGGTATGAAAGTTTCATTTATTACCTACTTACTCATCTTCTTAAAGTTCAAATCGAAACGATTTTCGATGATTATATAAATTTAGCGGTTGTCTAGCCATCCGTCTATATGTTGTTAGATATTGTTTTTTCTTATCTGATATTTAATTAAAGTTATCTTTATATAAACTATTTTTGGGTGAAAATTCGCTTCAAACTGTTATTATTGCCAAAATGTGTTGTTAATTTATATTATTTAACATTTTTTAATATTTAACACTTTAAAAATGAGAAAAATTTTTAAAACAGAGATACCGATAATGCTAGTATTCTATTATTCGAGTTTTGTAGCATTCTCGTGCAGTGCTGTTATCCTAGTAGCATTATAATAAATTTACCGTAAAACACTGCACTAAAATTAAAGTAGGTAGAATACATCTTTAACTAAACTGAAGACTATTATAAAATAAATGCTATTAAGTATAGTACTTTCGAGATTCTTTACGAGTTACCTATAACAATATTTAAAACAGTCTCTAAATTTCCACCAAGCATGAAATTCTGGACAGCAACAATGTCGTAATGAGTTCGCACATCTCCCCATCTCAGTACTAAAGTTCAGGACATTGGATAATTTTCCAGCAAAACTAGTTGTACAGATTAGGAAAACCTAGATGGAAAGGTAAAACTCTCCTATTCAGATTATAAATCAAATAACTTCCGAACCTACTCTACTTATTTAATCTTCAAGTCTGTGATAGTAAAACGTCTTTTATGTTATTTAGCTTGGTTCATTTATTTAATTTTATTTTGTTATGTAGGTAATTAATGTGTTGACATTATTTTGAAGTAATTACAATTTTTAATATCAACTGATTGTCTGTTTACGAATATAAAAAATACAGTAGTCGAAAGTACACACGTATTTATAAATTAGTGATAAAGAAACATTTTTTTTAATGACCTGTAACAAAAAGTTATCAATAAAATTAATAGTTTTACGTTTTTGCGAAATTGTGTAGCAGTATGCTATCTACTTTAGGTAACTATATGTGTACTATCTATAACCCTGTAGGTAAGGTAGGTAACAGCTCTTTATGCATATTTGACCTTTTGTCCGTTCCTAATCTGTACCAGATATGTGTGAAGCGCAAAGAGTAACGAGTATACATTACCATTAAGGCAGGTGTACCATTAATCAAAGAATATGAGCACAGAGAATGACTTCTCGTACCGCTCTTACAGTCTAAGGACTCATTAAGGTTCCGAGATTTTACCCGCTATTCCATCTTTGACCGGTTTTTAGAGCCTCGCCGATATGACGACGAATACGAAAACGAAGCATAAAATTATTGAGAGGTGCTGTAAAATACGTTGTGTGAGACTAACTATCGATTTTGAATAGCATTTAACAAGTAACGAGTATTTTCAGCGTGGATAGCGCCTTAGTTTTATTGTTACTACGCTCATATTTTTTACATTCTAACTATGACTTAAGCCAACTGAAAAATGCAAAAATTGAATCCGGTAGGTTTTGACAGAAGACCAGCCTTGTGGATTCACATGTCAGCTACATACGCTGTGTCCAGTTTATGACAAAAATAAAATAAGTACTTTAGTTTTACAGATCGTTTTATTTGTTAATAATTATTGGTTATACAGCTCATAAATACCCAAATCTTATCTCATCTAAGTGTACCAAGATACATTGCCATCTAACTTCACGTAGTTATAGTGAATTTGAAAGGCTTTTGCAGGTTCAATAAACGAGCACACGCACTCACTCACACACATAAACATACACACACACACAAACTAATTTAATTGTCGTGATAGTCATACCTACAATGGAATCCCCAATATACTGTAATTTAAAGATAAAATTGTGAACCGAAATAAAAATCGTTTACTTAAATTGTTTAAATCTAAGTGGGTACTTTGGTCATGTACCTACCACTCGCCATTATGAGGGTGTTTTTAAATTTTGATTCTGATCAAAATAGCGTCATCATACTCATATTTAAGTTTTGCCTTAAGCTTGATAAAGAAGAATAACATAAAGGATTCACACCTAGTGCTTTTAAAAACAAGTAAAGTTAAGTTTACTAAGCACTAAGTAGATATAAATACAATCCTGCTGTAAACCGAGTCGTCCAAACCTAAAGAGGATTAATGTGTGACTTTTGTGCGAAGGCTAGAATTTTCACACGTTAATTCAATATTGTCTATGGCTTAGCAGTTCCATAAGTTCTCTCTTCTTTATAAATTCTCTTCGAAGCTGTAGTGCAGGTTTTATGGGCCAGGGTGCAATTTCAGGTGAGAGGGAGGTTAAAGTTTGAGCGAGCGAAAAATTAACACTTGACCAGTAAATTTTTCATTTGATAAGTACATACTGAATCGTCGTTATCTATTAAAAAATATAATGGTAATATTTAATAATTTGATTTGTATAATCCAAAGAACATGCTTCAACTACTTTCATTGTTATAACATCGGCTAAAATTAACGGCTACATTAACATAATAAACTGAACCACAAAAAATCCAATCAACTCCCAAAAGAAACTTCAAAAAATCCTTCACATTTCCCCCGAAATGACTTGCACAGGGAAACGCAAGTCAGCTCTGGCAGCCGGAAAAGTTACCAACGATTAATATAAGTCGAGCCTCCTACCAAAATATCTGTAACTTTGACTATAAGGCACAACTAATAACTTCCCTCGGGATTTTACCACCTTTATTCAGAAAGTGCGACACGAGCGCTCTAACGAAACCGCACGGATAAGTTGGTCGCGCTGAAGTAACTATTTTGTTATTCTGTGACTGAGGCTTTGCAAAGTGCAAGCTCACCGCAGTTGTTCAGTTCTAATTAACTAAGTTACCGGGATATGAGCTTTGTGGCAAAACAGGTGAAGAAGGTCGGCTAGAGTAACTAATTTCTAATATTGGCTATCTATTAATAAATATAAAATCTGAATAAGGTGAAAAAAAGTATGAGAATTGCTTGTAATGATTTATCTGGTCTTTTTTCATCTTAAAACGAGCTAGCTGAAATACGCGTAACAAAAATTTCATGACTTTTGGACCACAAATATTATCCTCATAAAAATCATAAGGAATATAGATTTGAAATATTTGCGATATCACATTTTATTTATTTTTATTACGTACATGTCACTTTTGATCCAAATTGGCAGGAATCAGCACAAGACCGACAAAACTGGATATCTCGAAAGTAGGCCTTTGCCCAACAATGGGACAATACAGGCTATAAACAAACAAACCATGTAGGAAAAAAATATACCAATCAATTCAATGTTAGCCTAAGGTGCTAAAAACAAAGTAACCAAGTAGTTATTCTACTTCAAATAAACCTTGAAATTCACACTAAAGTTTCAAGACCCTAATAATAATTGGCACGTCAGAAACAAGCTTAATTTTACCCCATTTTTAGAACAAAATTCGTTCTACATCCATACATCTCCGCCGACATTTCATCTCCGTTCGTGACAGATGTTACATCGCCCTAACTTAGTAGGTACCTACTTACAGACAAACTTACCCGTGCAGTTGGCAAAAATACGGAACCACTAATACTACTATTTGTGGCTCAAAGTTGTTTTAAAAATTGCAATAGGAACGCTTTCGTTTCAACCTCTCAAATAAGTTGGTTTTTCTGTTTTATATTTTATAATGTGGTCCTAACCCTAAAGTCGCTGCGGGCGTAACACTTGGCATCGTTGCTGTGTTGAGGGTTAAAAAGTTGTTTTACTTTTTAATTTTGTTTGGCAAATGTGATGATGGAAATCCTTGAATGGATTTAAAAATAAATGATTGGGTATTATTTTTACTATGTTCACCTCTACCGATAAAATAATAATTGAAAATTATGTTTTAGTTAATGGTAACAATAATTTAGTTAAATGTTTACGTGTAACTTGTAGGTTTTTAAATTGAAAAATGTTTTAGTTAAAAGCTATATTGATTTGCGGTGGTTAGTAATTTCTTGAGTACTTTTTAGTATCTGATGGCTTTGACCCTATTTAAATACCACAGAGAAACGTGTTAAACATTGTTCATTTTAAAATACACAAATGTATTTCCTTTTAGTATTAGCAATGGGATGAAAAAAATACAAATAGATATGGTATTTTTTATAATTAACATGATACAATATTCTACCACTAAAAAAGTTCGTTATGATTTTATTATCACTCAGAGCTTTAATTCCTTGTGGAGAGTTGAACTTCACTGAGTCTGGACGCTCTAACCACTGATCTACGTATTCCGGAAAATATTTCTTCCGGCAATACGAAAGCTGTCCCTCTAAAGTTTAGAGATACGTCTCATCCATAGAGATTTCGAGAGAGGTCTTCTTTTATATCCATCGCGTGACACTTGTATGTTGCAATACATCATGCAACGCCACAGAGTTATTACAACTAGAGAGATAGCGCTGTTGTCGCTTGAGGCAATTCTCAACCACAAAAATGTATGGAAAATTTAACTCAGAGCTGTCAAAACTGTCAAATATGATTTGGAATTTGACACTACTGAGAGAAAAACACGGCAACTATACACTGAATCGAGATATTTTTCATGTCTCTTTCTAATTCATACCATATTGAATCATCGCATCTCTTTTCTTTCTTTTCTCGATCGACCACATTGTCCCTCTGATATCTTTGTGTGCAACGCAAAATGCATATTTGTAAAAATTGTTGTTACTTGTTAGGGCTCGTATGAATGAGTAATTTGTTGTGCTCTATGAGTAATAATTGTGTGATTATATTGTAGCCATAGGCCTAATCATACAAGTCGGTGGATGTAAAGTCAGCTACAAGCTGCGCAATATCCAATCCTGACTTAAGCTCACATAAAGCTGCGCGTTGAAAACTGTAACTTTATGATACGGCCTATACGCGTAGTCGTGATTGTAAGCAGATTTGTGTTAGGTCCCCGCCATATAGAGGTGACATGTCCTATTTTCGAGATCTGTGGTCTTGCCCGAACCCTGCCCAGCTACCCCAGTGTTTGCGAAGCGTAAACGGTTTTTATGCCCCTACCATAATATCTCGATACATTTTCATTTTACGATGCTGTATAAAAGTTTTAGAATTTTCCTCTCGGTTGTTTGTGTTTTTATGACCACTGAGACGTGTAGAGTTTAATCTTGCAGTATAATAAGCTGAGTTCGTAAAAATGTTTGTCTGTGCTGTACTTAAGTTGTTTGGTTGGCTTTTAAACAGTTTTGCCTAGAAAATATTTGTCTATTAAAATATGAAACGACAAATGAAAAATAGTAGTATTTTTGTTTTATATTTATGTGTTCTCCTTGCTTTTATCGTTTTCTTAGTTTTTTATGAATGATACGACCCGTTAAGATTTTTAAATAATTTTGTTTTTCCCTTAATATTTCAACAGAATTTAGAACTAAAATAATTTATTTTCAAAAATATGTTTTAATATAATTTTTCCACACTGACAATCAAGTTATACTACTAATTAGGTATTCATTACACTTCACTGAACACACTAACAACTAATCACTCTGAATGATTTCAATTGACTTAAAACGCTTCATATTAAATGTCTAAAACTCAGTGATGAAAATCACATTCGAGTGGCTAGCGAGTTTGTTTCGAGAACATCTAGTAACGGCCCCGTCTCTACCCTTACCTACATAAGTAATTGTTTTTGCGGCTAATTCTTTCTCGAATCTTCGGGGGAGGCTGCGAAATTACATTTTTATTTGGTTAAAGCGTGCAAAGGGCGTGCAATTGCTTTTTGATAAGTCAATTTTCCCTTCATTTTAACGGGTTATTACTTTCTAAATAGTTTTTCGGCAATTTCTGACAAGTTTATCTTGAAGGCTTTAGGAAAGTTGTCGGTTGCTACTTTCTAGAAATAAACCTTTTAGAGTGGTTTACAAAATTGAATGTTGTTAACTCGCCTTTAATCAGTGTGGTGTGGTGCTTTACTTTCTCACCAGTATGGTGCATTACGACATTTACGACCTGAACTTTGTCATAATGAGAACAGCTCAGAACAGAGCTCAGTCTTCTAAAATCATTGTGAAATTAGATAACCCATGCAGTAATTTCTACTGATTCATGACTTGTTTGGTTTTTTGCTAAAACCTGATGATGAAGAGTACAATTTTTATTTGAAAATTAAACGCTGAGCACCTCATTGTTTGATACTTGAGTTATCCTTACTAATATTAGGTATTTATATCTGAATGTATTTGTTGGCGTGCTACTCCTTCACTTCGTAACAGAGTAAAGGACAGACTTGAAATTTGGCATGGATCTAGTTAAAAGGTTGGAAAGTGACATAAGCTACTTTATATCGCGGAAAAATAAAAGGTTCCTATAAGACGAAACCGTGGGCAAACGATAGTTAGTAAATATATATTTTTTAATAAATTCATAAATTCAAAATGTTTAGTTAAGTTTTTCACCTCCAAATCTTTACTAATTTCCTGTTTTCTTCCACAGCGGACAGCTTACTAGGATCAGGGTCAGACGAAGAGGAAGAAGACGAATCAAGGGCAGCTAACAACTCGAGCAGTCCAGCGCACGCGCCGCACCCCGCGCTACATTCCGACCTCTCCCACAACGGCGATACGAAGCCACACGAGGATTCCGAAGACCAGGTGAGAACAACATTCAAGAGAGAGAAGAAGCCGCGCTCCAGCTCGAGCAGTCTCGAGCAGTCAGAGATATCCAACGATGCTGTTGTGAAGCAAGAGGACTCTGAGGTGAGACAATACAAGACAGACAAGACATTAGGTACTTACTAATAGGAAATATACACATTGCATTAGTATATTCAGGTATTTGGAAATAATATGGCTCTGATAGTAATCTAGTTTTCTCCGCAACGCATCATATATCCATCACTTTCACCCTTGCCTTTGGGAATGCTGTTTTCGGAAAAATTTAAGTTTCGTTTTTATGTATCAGAATTTTTTGCATCTCTAAGTAGGTACTTTGAAATAACAGGTTCTGGAAATGATGCCTACTATCCTAGTTTTCGGGTAACACCGAAATCCTATCTATTTTAACCATAACTGCCTATATAATTGCGACTGCGGATAAAGTTATCAAAAAAATGGCTTTATTAATAGGCATCAGAATTTTAAGTTTGCCAAGGGATTTTTAAGAGTTAGTCTTAATCATGTTAGGACAAATGTAAGATATGTATTCAAAATGTTACTTATTATAAACACGACTTAGCCACCACCCAGCTCCTGATTAGATAACAAGTAGCTTTCAACGTTTTAATCTCGACCATCTTAACCCTACGGTTCTCCAGCCCGACCACATAGTCGCATTCAGTTGTATTTTTTTCCCCAGGGCTCGTTAGACGGGGACCCTGAGACGAGGGACTCCCAAGCCGAGAACAAGTCACCAGACGATGGAAACGGAGGGTCCAAGCGGAGAGGACCCAGAACAACCATCAAGGCGAAACAGCTAGAGATACTGAAATCAGCGTTTTCACAAACGCCGAAGCCTACGAGGCACATACGAGAGCAGCTGGCGAAAGAGACAGGACTGCCGATGAGAGTTATACAGGTTAGTAATTACTTGGTAATGCTTTTAAAAATGACAAATAGGCACTTCTCGTTTTGCGCAACCCTTATGTTAAGACATATCTAAATACGAGAATGAACAAAAAGATCAATTCAATTCACATCTTTGTAGGTACAAAATCAATATCCAAGTCGATGAGGTACAATGAAGGTCTGTCACAGACGTTTTTCTGCAAGCGATTAGCTCTAAGAGTTGGCACTTTTACATAGCTAAAAGCGCAGTATTGTGTTACGTAAACGGGCGACTAAAATGTTTAATAGCTTTTAGCATTGCCTCGTGGAACTCCAGAGAAGGCATTTGCTGCTTGCTGCAGTGCTATAGGTAGCTTTTGATTGGATCACCTAATTAAGAAGCGCTGTTACCTTTATTATACTCTTTTAAGTTGAGTTTTAAAAGTATCTGTAGAGTGCGGCCGTATTAAATTGTATAAATCCTGGATGAATCTTTTTCAGATCCTTCTATCACGTTCCGTTCTAAGGTAGTCATCTCTGAACAGTTATTGTAATTGTTGATGACCCTTGCAAACGTTAGCTATGCGTACGGGATTTTGACTGCGTCACACTTTTTATCGTTTTCAAATTAAAAAGGAAGGATTGAAATGCGTCGAACCTAATTCCAATTTTCCGCAGCGTGATATGATTTCTACGCACACGGCGGAACAATCCTGGCTTAATTAATAATTGCGAATCTGATTCGGTATTCGATTCGTAGCTTGATTATTTAATTCGATTTTTCTAGCTGATCGCGGCTATAACGTACCTTTTTTACTACTAATTTTATTTTACAAATACATTTACTTTTGCTATTTGGGATTGTGTCCCAATCTCATACATGGAGTAGGTATGTCTCGAACTATATTAAATATTATAGCAGAATTCTTTGTATCGCCAGTAGCGCCGGAATCGGCATAAAATGTACCTATTGCAACTGCGTAAGAGGCGGAGGTGGTGAGAATGCTAGCTTGTTTAGCCTTGTTCATGGGCAGACTAAGGCTTGTACAGTGCAATACCTTATAGTAATTTCATAGTGTCAAATTCTACAAACTAAAGTATCTGCTAAATGCTGTTATAAAGAAAGTACATAGAATTCGACACGTAGGTATGTAAACGGTATCAATATTCAGCCAATCAGTCTCGAACAAGATCGCCTGATCGTCGGTCGCGGTGCTCCGCCGATTTCGCACACCAAGTTCATTGTCCAATATCACTGCATCGCAACTGCACCCACGAAAACTGAACCTTGTCTAACAGATCGCCGTACGGAGTCACGCGATTCGACACAGATTATTAACCAGTTACTAAGACAGATGGTCGCTGATATACCTTGTGGTGGCTCTGTGACAGTAGGGCAACTCTGGTATTTGAAGTTTCTGGTCTGGTCTCTCTTTGTGTTCGTATAATTATGATATGTAAATAGACATGGTCACATCAAAAATCAGAGTATCTGATAAAGAGTTGAAGTTCTCGATATAGCTCAAACTATTATCAGTCTGAAGGCACTTTTGTGGCGCTAGGCTGGCTACATTGCTAAAAGAACTGATAATACACATAATAGTTGGAGTTTTGATTCTGTAAATTTACGAGTAGACCACAAATGTAAAGAAAGTTACAAATACCGGACGAGAGAAGACCGTGCCATGTGACCTGCTTAGGGAAAAGTCTAGGTCTATTTATAGCTATACTGATAAATTTAACGATTAATTTTAGGAAGTTAATTTACTGCAGATACTGTGCGCCAGATGTCTTCAAACAGTGCTCGAAGCCCGTCGGGCGGCTCGTCACGCTTTTTGCGCTCCTTCCTCTTTGTTTCAGTTTTTGTTGCCAGTTTTTCAACAAAAAATTCTTTTTACAGCCGTCTTGCGGTCTGTTTGTAAACGTAGTAGCTTTCGTCACCGGGATGAGCTAATCTAATCGTTTCACTCGTACGAAATACTGAGGAAAGTGCAAAAAGTCATATAGCAATGATAATGATCAAATCTAAAAATGTAAATAATCTGTGTACCAAGTTTCGTCAAGATTCATTGAATAATGTGACCTCTAGAAGAGACCAACATCCAAACTAACTGATCTTACTAAAAATAACTTCTCTCTATCAAATGCATATACTTAGTGAAAAAGAAATAGGAGTACCTATTCTAAGTTGCTATTAAAATTATGATGGTGCCTTTAGAATTTTCCTTGTCAGCTCCAAAAAAGTCCCGAAAAATTTGCCATTAAGTAAACGGTTAATTTTGATAGAGTTTTAATATTTTGCGAGCGTAGACATGAATTCAAATTCAAATTAACAAGTGTAATAAATTATATCTCAAATAAATAAAATCCAAGTCAGCAACCCTAACTCAGCCCATAGAAATATAACAAGCTGTGCTAGCTACACAAATATTTACACTTCACGCAATCTGTGTAACAATATTTTTTCCAAACAATGTCTAGTATGTTAAGTGAGTTCATAAACAACATTTTTTGTCGCCATCCGTCAAGCGCTGCGAAGTCGCGCGTGTCAAATGCTTGCCATGCTTGCCACCATATGCTTCCTTAACTGTAAACTTTTTTTTTCAGTTTTTGCTCTAATAATCCGGAATTAGCTAGTTAACACCGGATCGTGTGAATTTTTGGATCTTTGAAAAAGCCGCTTTCGGTATTTCACTCCAAAATTCGTAAATCCTCTACCATTCTGACATTATTTTATTATTAGTAGTAATTTTATTATTATAATACATTTTAACCTATATTCCAATTTTATAATCCTAGTGTTTACCTAGCTACCAAAGTTGATTAAAATTGGCACAAATATAATGATGATGACGCTTAGAATACAATTATATTAAAAGAAAAGAAAAAAATGAAAAAACACATCAAACACTATGAGAACTAACTACATAAGTTAAATTTCGGATTAACTAGAATCTGGGTATCAAACAAAATTCATTTAATACCCAAAAGTATCAATAATGCATTTATCTTGTTACGAATAATGTTATAAATCAACTAAGTACTTAAACAATCATTCAACTGTAACTCTAGATATTTACAGCTTCAATATCTTCGGGACATAAATTAAACCACATAATATTGTCATTCTAAAGCTAAAACTAAAAATAAGAACACCATCTCTAAATCCCTACTATCTCAAAAGAATACCAGTATCTGTAAAGCGAAGCTAGTTTCAAAGACTTCTTGAAAAAGCCGCCTTGCGGTGACTCCAAAACTTTCAGAATCGATTTTCACGCAGCTTTCATAGTCATTTATATTCTGTCTAGACGGCTGCTTTGCTAAATTGGCCAGAAAATTTCTCAACTAGGTTCGCCGCAAAGAAATTTAAGCTTAATGAGTTCTACTTTTTTCAGATTTTACAAAATGATAGCCAAGACAAGTTTATCGAACAAATGGAATAATTTTACCTATCAAGATGCAAACTACATCTAAGATAATAGTAAAATCATTGTTCACGATACATGAATTAGTTGATAGAATACTTTCCAGATTACATAGGTACCTAAATATGTTTAAAAAATACTCGTAGTCAATAAATTTTAAAGAAATTTAAAACAAGTACTTCTGACTAGTAGGAGGTACCTACTTATAAATGAATATCAAAAATTATAACTGACAACAAATTTGTTACGATTAGCACGTCTCTACAAGACCCATTTTGCTATTAGGTACCAAAAATATTGTTAAATTGCCAAATACATTATGTTCTTTTCATAATGTAGTTCTTACATCTAAAAGTACCTACACACACCAAAGCAATCATAAAACAATCTACGGCCGTGTCTCCAGTTATGACACGACCAAATTAACAGTCACAAAAGAATGCAGGAAGAGTCATCACCGAAAATAACAAAATGAAAGCACGAACCGCACCGTACCTTGTCGTCGCTGTCACCCGACCGCGAAACGAGAAAAAAAACTGTAGATATTTTAATAAGTTCATATATCGTAATTTCTCCTGCGTGACGGCCCTGTCACCGCGCGATGCGCTCTTATTGGCTCATATTTTATTTTGACAGCTCGAGTTGTAAGTACTTGTCTAGGGTTGGCGATTGATTTTGACACTTCATCATAGCCCTTATGCTGTCATGCGGATTTCTACTCAGAGCTATTTTGATCCGCTGTACCTACTGCGGTAATGAAATTAACATTTATTTTTTTATATTCCGATACATTTTTGCTAATTCAAATTGCACTTTACTTGTTGTTTAGAGTGTGCCAGGCTAAGCGTAAGGTTTCTTAAATGAGATGATGGTATGACACCTAATTTTTATGAAGGCTGTTTCAGCTCTTCCCCTCGTCGCATTGATGGTCTACTGGTGTTTAGTTTATTCGTATGAAATAAAACAAAATATACCTAGATACAGTGTAAACTTTACGTTCGTATTTTTTTCTAATTTCTTGACTAATTTTCATTATGTAGGTAGCACGTACCACACGCCACTCAAACCACCTGACTGTAAATACCTCAAACCACCATCAATCAACCTGCAAACATCAAACATTCATTTTTCATTTCGCGCCAAAATTCGATGACGTTCACATAATAAGGGCGGCCACACACGCGATTTACTTCAAATGCCGTAAGGGTTAACGAATTCACTTTTAAATTGGAGATCGATTTATCCACGTACGCAGGACTGTCATTTCCTCGTTGACTTTACAAATTACACAACATCAAAGAGCTATCCGCCGCGCATATTAAATTAGAATATGAAATGAACCTAGAACATCAATCATTGAATTAACTATTCCTTAAGACTGTGCCCAGCGCTATCATTTACATTTTACACGATAAAAATGTTAATGAATATTAAAATGTATGTCATTTAGTGGCAAATTGAACGAGACGTGCTGTATGCAAGGTACATATTTATAATTGTTATAAATTGTTAATTGCCGCTATCGACTACGTTTATATAAAAAATAATGCCAATAAAATTTGTGTTAGCCAAATGTTTACTTCTTGTAGAATTTATTAATTTTCTGTAATACCTAGTTTAGTTATTGAACCTGCTGCAAATTTTAGGTTTGAATTCCTCCTACGTTAACGTGGATTGTTTGAATACCTATATTAGAGATGGGAAGGTATCTAATAGCTCAATACAATTAATATACCTATATAATGTACTGAAAGCTCATAATAACGTGGTTCCATATAAAGAAAGAAACCCTTCCTATAACTTAGTATCAAGTTGGTTATTTTCTAACTTGCTATATCGTATATAAGGTCTGTAAAAAAACGCTCGCCCTTTTCTTATAAAAATGACGTTCTTTTTTATTTTTATCTAAATAAATTGCTCTTACTTTCTCAACAATAAGACGCAAACCAGTAAATTATTATTCATTGCTAAAAACCAAGGTAATAAAATTGTTATTAATTTCATAAATATTCCGTTGGTTCATCAGAGTACGTAACGGGTTTATCCGTGCTTAACCTCATCAAGTGTTGGTGTTGCCAATCTAAAAAAATAATGGTCCGAGAAAGTAATCCCCTCACGGAAGCCCGTGTCACATCTACGTCAGCGCTTGATTGATAGCGTTACTATAGAAGGATGTGGGTTAAACGATCAGCAATTAAAGCATTTGGTATGTAACTGGGACTATTGATATCTACTAACAGAAAAAAATTCACTTAAAATTTCATTGGTCAGCAAAAATAAATAAATATTTTAAAATTATTAGATTACTAATTTAAAAATATCATAAAAATGAAATTCACATACTTAGTATCAGTTTCAGATGCCGTCGGAAAAACTCTTGGCAATTTTTAAAATCTGGAAATCTTTCAACGTTTGATTTTTTATTTTCTACTACGTTTCAAGGCTTTAGCTTCTGTGTATATTCATGTCCATCTTCTTTATCAACTCAATATATTTAGCTGCCTAAGTAAGTAAGTAATTATTTTATTTTGAATTTTGTATTGAAGATGAATTTGTGTTTGATCACATATTGACTTGAAAATTTGAGCAAAGATGCGATCACACAAAACTCCTTTATTCTTGAATACTATGATGTAGGTAAGCATTTAAATACACTTACAATACCCACTTCCACCTACGCATAGCTTGTCTTGTCACTCAATCACATAAATTAAACTTACTTGCTTTTGCTGACCACAAGTCCTAAAAAAGATATTAAGCGAACCTTTACGAAAGTTCCGTCAAAAAAACTGTTTGTCACCCGTGTACGAACATGCTATTATGTCAGCGGCTATACCACTTGTCTGATTAATGTCTTCGTCTGTGGAAGCCCTAATGCGCTCTTGTCTATGCTCATTAGTTGTCTATGGTCAGTGAAGGGACATTGTTAATTTTTCAATGCCAGTCGTAAATATTCATCGACGTTCTGGGGCGAATTTAGTTTGTAATTACTTGAAGTGTTAAATGACGTGCCACGCATTCAATTAGCTCCTGTCTTGGCCTGAATTGGATAGATTTGTCATTACAACGTGAAGAGAAAGATGAATAAGACAGGACATTTTGTTCTAGTATTGCCATATGTGTCACTCGTGAGAGCATTAATTCTGCCCTTCAAATATATATATATATGTACTTAATAGGTACTAAAATAAAACGTACGGTAATAAAACTTGAATTTGGATAATATGCACATTTAACTTTTGAGTGCAAATTATATTTATAAGTAGGTACTACCTGCCCCCGTGAACTTCATCTCACCATCTGTCAACTGTCAATGACAACTTTTACATGCAGGAACATTTTGTATGGGAAAATCTAATTAATGTTTTTATTATTTTACTCGCTACTTTTTTGATATTTTCTCACCGTATATACCTTCCCTGGATTTCCACAAATATTTCAGGACTAAAATTAGCCAAATCTGTTCAGCCCTTCTCGAGTTTAAGCGAGACTGACAAAAACCACGATTCATTTTTATAAATTAAGAGAAGGTTATTCGCAAACAAAGATATGTAATTTGATTTCTGTGTCATTAAGCTATTGCTTCAGTAAATAAAAATATTTCATTTGCGTGTGAGAAATTAGATTAGGTATTCAATAGTAGATTGTATCATATGAGAGCAAAATAATATTTTTACGGCGAGGGCGCTATTTTAAATCCAGAGCGTAGCGAGGGTTTCTTTATTCTATTAAAGAAACGAGGGATTCAAAGTACGTCGCCTGAGTCAAAAATATATTTCGCGCCCGAGTGGTACACTCTACTTTTCATCACCTCTATGAGAAAATAAAAGGCGCCTCATATTTTATTGTAATATAATTATTTAATAAAACGTAGAGTAACAACTAAATTGAAATTAAATGGTATACATGTAACCATTATTTTCATTCATTTTCATGGCGCTGAACACTAACATTACAAATAATTCCTAATTCAAAAAGTGCGCGGCATAGATCATCCCGGCGCACTTATATGTTCCAAATTCAAAAAGTGCGCGGCATAGATAATTGCGGCGCACTTATAGAAAACACCATGCGGCGCACTTAAAGGCGAACCAAGTAGTCTTTTTCGAATAGATGTGATGAAAAATATTTTACATCATCATTATTTCAAACCTTATGATAGCCACTATTAGACTTTGGTATAAGGACTCTCCCTATTCCTATACTCGCAGGTTTCTAAAAACACTGCATGATTAGAATAGAAATTACTTTCAGCTCGTTCTTGAGGTAATGTCATGTATGAAACTCTGAAATAACATTCGTTTTGTTTATATTTGGGTACTGCGGCGTTTCGCCCCGCAGCGGTTCGCCCCGCATTGTTTGGAGCGGGGCGTAAAGTGCCATTCAAAAAGACTCTGGCGATTTGCCCCGCTATTCCCTTTTTTATGTATATTAATTAAGTAGAAAAGTAGTTTACCAAGAGATCTGGAAAAAGAAGTAGGTAACTTTCCACCCAACAACAGACGTTACACGCAACATACCAAAAAAATAAAAGAATTCGAATTCCATATTCTAGAACTTTTTAAAATTGACAATTAACAGAGAGATCTCAGTGTATGTCAATGACGAAATCGAGAAATAAGCCTCACATCGGGACCGGTCGGCCATATCTTATGTTTTAATGCGCGTCGGCCACTTTGAACTGTCCCAAATACTTACTATAACTTGCGCGAGTTACGAGCTGGCGGTAAGGCCCGTGTGAACGAGCCTTTATTCCGCCGTTCCGTGTTTTATGACAGATTGTTCGAAACATTTAATTCATTGAGCGGAATCCGAAAACGAAGTATTGTCTCGCGAGGAAAGTTCTGGGCCAAATATTTATAATTGTTTCTGTTGTTCAAAATATTTTTCGAGAGAACCAAGTTTAGTATTGGATTGTATTTGTTGTTTTCAGTACAACTCATATAACTTAGGAATCTTAGGATTAATAGAGTAAGATTTAGAATTTGTAATCAGTAGACTATGAAATGCGAAGATTGAGTTGTAGGTTTCGTTCGTAATTTTGAAACCCTGAATTATTTTCTGTTTAAGAGTAAGTATAAGCTAGACTGGTTGAATACTTCAAAGACACTTAATACTCTAGAATATTATTGTATTAATTTAACATCATGAAGAATTTTTACTGTAACCCTAACCCAAAACAAGAAAAGAGAAAATTCGACCATTCTCTAAGCATAAAAATGTCAGTAGGTAATGCTCGACATGTGCTTGCTAACAATGCTTCCCAAAGCTTATTGTTTAATATTTTATAATCGTGAAATATTTTTTCCTGTACATCCGTGTTTCTGTATCATACCACAACAAATTCGTGTCAACAAACTAAAATACTTTCACGCGAAATTGAACGACAAACAACATTTATAATTTCTCCGAAACCTAAATGCATGCAGCCTCTCACTCAAGGGTCGCCGCCTCGCCAAATCCGCCATCGACTTCCCACTTTATCTAAAAACATTCTCTCTCATGCAATAAATTGGTAATGTTAATCGTCATTATTAAAACAACATGGGATAAGTACGTGGTAACAATAAAATAGGCGTTTTATCGGGTAACATCGCGTCAATTGTCGTAAAGATGTCCAGGCGCTGGGGATTTGCATCAAAATATGACGTTTAGAGTGCTTATTGTGCATAAACGCCAGAGAATCTCGTGGGGCCATCTCGGAACCGCGGCGTTATGGTCGATTACTTCGAGAAACAAGCGAGAGATTTGCTTTTTACTCTTTTACTGAATTAAAGTCCGTGTCTTTATTTCTGTGGGTTTCTAGCACCAAAAGCAATTTGTGGTGGACGGAGTAAATATTTTTATTGCATTGTATTATCTCTGCCTACATAAACGTTTATGTAGAACTGTAAGTGTGACGGTGACCATGCTTCGTGATCTAATGCTTATTGGGTGTAAGACAGCGCTGGTAGAGCACAATTTCCTAAGACAGGCAAAATGTGATTTCAGAGAAAATTAACGTTCATAGTTCATTTTATTATACTTACCTTTAGAACAAATTATACTCATATATTTTATAAAAAGGTTTTAGTTCATTAAAAATCAAACAAGTAGTTTGTTTTTTTATGTTTGTAATAAAAATAAGATATTATTTTATTATGAATAAATATTTTTGGAACATCTTACACACGGCCTCTGACCCCAAACTAAGCAAAGCTTGTGCTATGGCTGAAACTGATATACTACATATACTTATTATTTTTAAATACACACTTATAAAGATAGTAAAAAAATAACACCCAGGCACAGAGAAAACACTTATGTTCATCACATAAATATTTGCCCTGGGTGGGGATCGAGCCCACGCCTCTTTAATCCAGAAGTTAGGGTCACTAACCACTCAGCCACCGAGCCAGTCAATTGTAAGACATTATGTACCTATTCGAGCAGATTTATTAAGATATTTGTAGGTACCTATTAATAGTCTAATAAAGATTTAGACACTTGCCAGGACGCCTACCGACTAAAAGGGCGTTGTAAATAGGGTAACTATTAAAAATAAAACCGGTTTGTAATACCATGTAGGTACTTTCCGAGTAAAATTCGTAACTAAAATCTTATTCAGTTATCGTTATCTATTAACTCTGCATTTTTAAAGTAAATGTTAGGTAGGTATATTCTTTAGATCTTCCCTCGATTGAAAATAAATTACCTACATCAACAATAAGACCGTGTCTAACTACACCACGCCAAATACATGATTTATGGACATTGCAACACAGAAGCACCTTGCACAGTACCGCTAGCAGGTGCCCGACAAAGATCGACGAAAACTATAAATTATTAATTATGACAAGCCGCGTTTTATAATACAATAATGTATAGTAAGACTTGCATTTGCCAAAAAAAAAGAGGGAAAAAAGTTGGAGAGCGGCGCCAAAAACCTTTTGTCTACAAGGCGCCCCGTGGGTGCCCTGTGTGCCACAAAGGAAGGTAAAGTTACCGACACAATGGTTCCCGGGGCACCCCACTTGGACAAAAAATGACATCATTTATATTATTGCCCCGGGTGAGAATGTAGCACATTAATATTTCGTAGAGCTTAATACTCGATCGCCGTAGGCCGGCCATCACTCAATTTTTATGTCATCTTTTAATGTTACCTGTGTTTTATGGTACATGAATTTATTATGGCAAGTGACGGTGATGAGAACTTAAGACAAAAATGCACCTGTGAATGTGAACAGTATGAACAATATATGAACAAGTACTTAACTAGCGATTTATTTTAGATTCAACACCAGACAGGGACAGGCCTGTACAGGGCTAGCCACTCTAGCTTGCCACTTGGCTTATTCATTCTTACTTAACTTCTTTTATAGTGCAAAATTTATATTACATTGTGGTATAAATTCAAATTTCTGGATCGTCACAACTATTATAAAAATACGGATTTCACCTGCCCCTTTCTTCTATCGTACGGCTAGACAGACGCAACCAAAGCGCCACCCTTTAATGGTGGACATTCCGCGCGTTAGAACTAAGCGTTTTGAATCCTCATTCCTCATACGAACAGCCACAATGTGGAACGCTTTGCCTGGGTCTGTCTTCCCGCTTAAGTACAACGTGAGTGTCTTCAAATTTCGAGTAAATAAGTATCTTCTAGGTAAGCGTGCCTACACTAGACACCCTAGACCGCATATCTGCTCAATATCAGGCAGTATGTAGTCAAACGCAAACTTATACGGAATATAAAAAATACGGTACCATTTATTTATTAAACACTTTATTGACACCATTTGTACAAAAGGATTTAACGTTAAATAGCGTTATCTCATCATTGTTACATATTTGCTTGTCTCTGCTTTAAGTTATGTTTTATCATTGAGTTACAAAAAAAATAGCATCATGTTGCAACACACGGCCTGAAAAACTATTTTAGCGTTTCGTTTAAACACAACAGACCTACGTATACCCAGCGTTTACCTTATAACTGAAATGTAGAATAATTTCCGCTTGTTTTTTAAAACATTTCTTGCTATTCAATGCAGTAGTTTTCCAGCGTGTCTTGTAAATATTTCAGTTCTGACATAAAATCTATAAACAAGTCGTATTTACAGCTATCAATCACAGAGCGCGCGCTACTGCGTTGATATATTACTCTTCAGCTCCTCAAGAAGCAAACTCATGTAGCAAATCATTACTATCTGATTAAGTAGAGTACAATCATATAGGTTTTTTGTGTATGCATGTGCTGAATAATGATTTGGTGAATAAATAATTAACGGTATAGTACGGTTGCGCTCAAATGTAATTTGTAGGCATGTAGCCACATACTTAAATATAATTATTTAGGCATACATAGGTACTCTAGCTATGACACAAACAAGTAAATGTTTATTTATATCTATAAAGAAATATCTTGAATGATAAATAAAACTTCTTTAAACCTAAATATCGAGATTATTAAATAAAAATTGAGTTTTCGAGTATTTATTTGTACTATCATAATTTTGTAGACAAAGTACTACACAGTTTGCTATTCTACCGAGTTATTGGTGACTTACGCGTAACCTCTTTTGGGTGATCTTTGTATACCAAACCAATTGAGATAATTTTTACTATAAAGCCATTCCCGTAATTGCGAATACAAAAACCCATACAAAAGTGTCGTACGTGTGTATTTTTCAAGAGTCGATACATGACACTAGAAAAATACGGCAAGCGGTTTTTTTGTTTGATATGTTGGTCTCTTAATAAGTTGCTGAAGATATGTTGGTAGGTATATTTATACCTCTAGATCTTGACTGACCCCTAGTAAAATGTCAATTACGTCTCTACTCTCTACGGCGAAAGCCGATACTACGCGGGTGACCGATGAGAGTAAAATCTTATTTATCACCAAAAAAATTTGTTGATTGTCGATTTAACTGTTCACAATCGATTAGATCCAAGTTCAAGTGATGATTTTCGTGATCGGAGCGGATTGAGGTACCTGCTACGATTTTTATATCAATATCAACAGGTAAAAAATTGGTTATCTGTAAAGTCGGCTTACGGACGATAAATTTTACGTGATTACGTCATAAGAAAATATTGTTGAATCAAACACTAAAACAAGCCGAACGCTGGGGCCGATCGTGCTTCTCTATCGCTGGTTCTGCGCTCTCGCTTGCACGCTTGACTCAGACGGAACGTGACATTTTTTCGTGCGTGCAGCCGGCGTTCATAGATTCATAAGTTGTTATCACGTCAAAAAATAATTTATAAACCGTGGTAGCCTAGTCCGTGGACCCTGGCTTTACAACCGTGAGGCGTGGGTTTAAACCTGGCCCTATACATAAATGAGTTCTTTAGAATGTATGTACGTCAACACTTCTGGCATTTTGATGAAAGAAAACATCGTGAAGCAACCTGCTTACGTTCTTGAAAGAAATTCGATAGGTTTCGTATGTGAATTTATCCAGGGCCAGCGTGATGAATATGGCCCAATTGCTATGTGTGTAAGGGGGCCTATGTTCCACCTATCTATTCTTCAACCACAGGACATACTGGACACTGCTGAAAATATGCCTCCCTATGAGGCCATAGGGAGACCTATTTTCCATCCATCCATATATCAGCCACATGAGTCCACTGCTGAGTTTAGGCCTCTCTTATGGATCTCCAATAAGACTGTTTGGAAGCGGCTTGTAACCAGCGTGATCCTGTGATTTTAATACAGTAATCGGTGCACTTTGTTAATGGACATCTTACGCTACGTTGGATCTAATCCTAATCTGGTGTGTTTTCAGCAGCGGACTAATAATATGTCCGCTACAGTACAGTTAAAATGTTGCAGACTTATTATAAACACTACATTTTAAGTACCAATAGAAATATGACAACCTACCTAACAGTTGATATTTTTTACAAAATGCCGACACAGCGGCGAACGGTCGTAGACAAACACCACATTAAAGGTAGTAGCACTTACTTTGTGTCACCGTGTTACCGAAGAATGTTAAGGCCTAGTCTCCACCAAAGTGGCACAGAATGGAGAAGTACGGGCGTAGTAGTCCGTTAATTAGCACATTGCCAAAATTCCTGATTCTGGCGAATTGCGTAGCTTTTGATGGCAAAGCGTTATAGTCTTTGAACACTCTTTTTAATAAATTGCATTGCGTATCGAGAAACAAAACACAATCATGACTGGAGCGGAGTTAGGAAGAGAAAGGTAAGATCGGGATTCTATTACTAAGACTCCACTGGTCGTCCAACTCTCTGTCTGCCTGTCACCAGGCTGTATCATAATATGAACCGTGATAGCTAAAAAGTTGAAATTTTCACAGATGTATTTCTGAAGACGCTAAAACAAAAAAATACTAAAAACAGAATAAAAATACAACAAACCTTATTTTTAGCCATTTTTCGATATTAATAATGGTATCAGGTAGACGCTTGAAATATTCACAGAATATTTCGCTTGAAAAATAAATAATTAAATTAAAATATATTAAAGGGGATCCTATACGGTACGGAACACTTCGTGTGCGAGTCCGACTCGTACCTGGCCGATTATTTTCTTAGCTAAGCACAAGATTTACCGGCTACGCGTGACGGCTTTCGACTTGCACTTTTATCCTACTTGCTCCATTTATTTGCGTTACACGAGCGACCGAGAAAACCGAACGCGAAAATCGATGCTTGCTAAACTTGAAACTTGCTAACTTTAGGCTATATATATATTTGATATTTTTGCAGCGAAATTACGGATAAACGTTTTGCTGTGCAAATCTCCGCTTCGCTTCGTTTTGGTGCAATTGGAGCCTAAGTGTTACTTGCACTACAGTTTACGGTGTGCTTATTATGTATTCAGTTATTCACTAAGTTGTAAAGTTAGCGGGACAATCTGCCGCAAAATGTCCTATTGAAACTTTGTCTCAATCCACCGCACGGTAGCATGTTAACTTCGACCTGTATATCTATTAACACCTATTCAAGTTTCTCAAATTCTACTATGTATTTGAATTCAGCTATTTTCTATATGGCTGGTAATACAGACAGTAACTGTGGGCGGATGACGTTTTATAGTTTTACGTTTTATAGTTAAAACCACCAGTTGGTGACCAATTCGATTTTTTTAGGGAAAAGTAACCTAGGTATGGTTGATTTAACATATACTGTAGACTTATAGATTTAGATTTAGATTTAGAGATAGATTTATATCTGACTGAAAATAACATAATGTAGACGACCGTGTAAAATAACATGTCCACTGTAGCTTTGAAGTCTACCGACTTGTTTCGAAGGTTGGTTGGGGCATATTCCATCACTGGCTCAATTATAGTATATGCCATCGAACTGAACTTCTTTTCTGGTTGTATGCGGCTTTCCACACGATGGATTCCTTTACCGAAAATTCAATGGTGTGTAAATCCGTACATAACTTCCAAAGAACTTCTTAATTGGTGTTACAAACGGATTTATACAAAGGATTTTACGATTCTAAGGTAAATTTTCTCCCACCACTGTCATGGCTTACACACAACTCAACCATAAAAAAGATTTTTGCACTCAACACTATTTTGCTCTCTGCTCACGTTTTCTGATTGTTCTGTCTCATTT
The DNA here is from genome assembly GCA_949316475.1 of Hypomecis punctinalis. Lineage (NCBI taxonomy): Eukaryota > Metazoa > Arthropoda > Insecta > Lepidoptera > Geometridae > Hypomecis > Hypomecis punctinalis. The sequence goes on along the minus strand of OX438795.1, from coordinate 23,619,216 downwards.
AAGTAGACTAAACCCGTACTGGCAGACTAATTAAAGTAGTGAATATCAATGCAAAATTCCATCAAGTCTTAATTGAAATCCGTAGATAGACTTTGGAAGATCCGAAAAGTGTCACAAAAAGTGAACAGAGTATGTCATCGAGTGTAAAAACAGTGACAGTGGCAGACACGGTTCACCAGCCACGAGGCCGATTCCGCCGCTGTCTTGTCTTCACGGCGCTTCCTACTTGCCATTCTTGCCATTCTGTGCACTCAAGGACGCCTCTCTCTGTTTTTATGTCTATGGGATTTCCTGGTAGCGACTGAAAGTGAATTTGCTAAGAATTTTGCTGTTTATGTGATTTCCTGAACGCAGCTGAAAGTGACTTCCCTAACCCAGCGTGTACGTTTAGACTTCTCCTGTTTAGCTAAAGATTTATTAATTTACTATATTGTATTATATGGATCTGAAACGTGGTCATTGTCTGAACTGTTGGCTTTATGAGTTGGCTTTGTTCGGAGCCTTTATACAAGATTGTATCAGGAATGAGAAGATCCACAGAAGAACCAAAGTTACTGACACAGCCCAATGAATTAGCAAGTTGAAGTCGCAATGGGCAGGACATATAGTTCAAAGAACGCATGTCCGATGGATTCGCAAAGTTCATATCATACCAGCAAGTGCCTACAGCGTAGGACGTCCACCGATTAGGTGGATCGATGATATAATTAAGACTCCAGAAACGCGCTGGATGCAAGCCGCATTCATTTCATGCAAGACTAATGAATGAGTATGCCCAGCAGTAGAGTACATTTTTGTATTTAAAATACCAGCAATATTTCTGCATTGACTAAATCAGTTTTTCCATATTAGTTATTATTTGCATATGCTGTGCAGTATATTACACAATAAGTTTAAGTTATGGCTCTTACAAAGTAGTGCAGTCCACCATCCTACACTGTAAAATATTATCACTACGATAACATTCAATGTCCTCCAAGTTTTACATAACTTACGTTTTAACCGATAACTTATCTCGTTTCAAACATAAAGCGCAACACTAAAACGAATATAAAGATAACGGCCGCCATTTTGAAAAGCGTGACCAATAACAAAGCCGTACTTTATCAGTTTAAGGACTGTTATCAGTTCGATTTACGAATGCAGATCTGTGATTGGCTGAGCGTCTATAGAAATGCCATTAATGTTGAGTTATCAGAATTAAAAACGTAATCTCGTTAACAGAAGAAATGGGTCGTGGGTTATGGATGTTTTATGTGGTTTCTCTACTCTTTTGTTAGTTAAATATAGTAAATTTTGCTAACTGAATATAGAATGTATATTTCTCTGTCTTAGTTAATTATATGGTGCTACTTACTTGAAAATTGTATCATTTAGATTTATTTTTTCATTCGCTTAAAAAGGTTACTCATTACGTGAAACATTACTTACTATTCAGGTAGGAACTAGTAAATTTTGTAAGAATATTAAAACTTTCTTATGGATTTGAATCATTTTTAATTTTTAAAGATCAGGTTCAGGTTCAAACATCCAAAAATTAATCTAAAAATCGCGCTATCTGGGTGGCATTTCACAAAGAAGTCCGCATTCAGAACTTAGCGATTCATCTAAATATATTCCCAAAACGCAATTATAAAACGTTCTCTCATCGGACAACGATCATCTGTCAGAAACAGACCAGAAATAGCGCGGAGTCAGGAGCTCTTTCGAACCATTGGGAATGGCTTTTGGAATCGCACACTATGCTATCCCGTTTGCACTAACTGCGTTTTTCATTGCTCGCTCCTGTTCTTACGCGGTCACAAGTCACAAGTCGGAGTAAGAGCAGGAGCGAGGATTGAAAATATATCTTAGTGCAAACGGAACAGAGTAGAATGCGATCCTAAAAGTAATTTCTATAGTTTCAAAATTAAACTCATGATCAAGAATAGCGCGGAGTCAGGAGCCAGGACATCTAATTAAGTAAAACAAGACATCTTGAGCGTACGAATTGAATCAGTGGTTGTGACTGCACGGTACATTAAGCCGAGGAGACATTTCGAGCATGCTTTTTGAGTTATGTTTCGTTTACCTTTTTTATGGTAGATATAATATTAAATTAGATTTAATGATAGGAGCATATGGATGATTTTTTATCGTCTTTTAAATAAGTTAAGTGCCAAGCAATGAATTCTATGTAAAATTGAGAAATTGTGAAGTTACGGTACTCAGTATGTCAAAATTAATAGCGTTGTATTAACCCATTAAAGCCTGAATTATTTTAAATTTCCAGAATTGTTTAATATTTTAATATATTGTTATTATAAGTCCATTTCATCATTTTTTAAAGTTATTTGTTTGGTGCAACTTTTACTTTTGATAAAAACCATGGGTGCCGTTTGGCACCGCTAGGCTAATATGTTGTCTCAGGTCACATATAACTTAAATGAGAAGATTTACTATTTATTAGCATTTTGCATTACTAACTACTGATTTAACTCTTTTAGGGTCTTACTATTTTATAATTAAAAAATAAAGCCAGTAAAAAACTCTTTTATTTTCAAAATGTACTGTATATTTCATGAACAATTAAGTATGGAATCGTAAGTTGCAGGCTTCGCGGAGTCCCACATCACATTTTTTTACATTGTAGTCTACAGGTCTATAGAGCACATTTGCGACAGGATTCACTGGAAACCAAAGAGTGGTTAAGACCATCATAACACACGTCATCGAGGATCATCAACTAGACTGAAACTTAACTTTTCATCATTGCTTTCGATTTCACAAGACGTCCCCCGTAAAGATGCAAGACGACGAGATGCAGCGTGTCCACGTGAAGTGTGAGTCCTACGGGACGGCTTATGAGAACCAAAAGAAAACTCAGTAGAAGGTCCAGCTTCAACTTCATTGTCAGAAAAGCGAAGGAATACAGTGCGTCTACGCGAAGTACTAGACTGACAGGACGGCTTCTGAGAACCATGAAATGATTCAGAAGGTTATTCGGCCTCAGATTCACGTCTTTGATGCGTCGATGTCAGTACTACCTCACATCCAGCATTGAGTTGCTGATCTGTCAGATTATTTATAAAACCACTTTCATCTTCCTTTAGCTGAATCCTCGTGTGATTGAATAGCAGGTTCTGGAGGTTCAATATATAACAATCGAGGTTCAAAATCTTCGTCTTCTTTCAGTATAGCTAATGCTTAATGTAATGAATAACTCCAGAAAAAATAAAAAATAAATTTTAGACGCAAACTCACTCAAATTATTAAAAAATGAGAAAATATTTTATGAAAAATGCATCTGTGAAAAGCATACATATCAGCCTAAGGTGCCGTTTGGCACCCGTCACATTGCGGGTAGGATAAAACAAACAAATATAAAAAAATCGCGTAATGTTATTGTATTACAGGAAGAAACATTGTTTTTATACAAATAAAACGTATAAAAATGTAACAAATCATAGTATATAAAAGAATTATGAGGTACTTACTTGAATGTAACATCCATTTTTTGAATATTTTTCACAACACCAAATAATACTCGTCCTTGACGGTTGCATCAAGTGTACTGGTTGACAAAAAGTAGTTGAAAACAAAGTTAGCTCTGTCTAGTACCGAATAGACAACTGAAATTTTGGATATTTCAATTACGATAAACGTAAAGCGTGAAAGTTCAAATACATAAAACCGGGTGCCAAACGGCACCGCTGGGTCATAATGGGTTAAGACAGTTTCACATAGGTAACTCCTTAATTTTACACAGGAAATAATCGGACGACAAGTCATGATCAGAAATTAAAAAAAAAATCTTATTATGATATACGTAATACTTCTATCTTATAATATGTGCTCATTTTTAGTCTGTAGTTTTGAAAAAATCTATGTTTTATGTTAATTGTCAATTTATAATTGCAAAGAAATAAGCTTTAAGCCCAAAAAGAGTGTTTTATGTTTATACGCTTCAAGTGTGCAAAACACACCCAAAAATTAACTTATCTGGAAAACAAGGCGATAATTTTGCCAATAAATCAACAAACAAGCAGATCGTATCAAAAAAATTACGCAAACATTTTTAAGTTCAAGACGTGCGATGCCATAATTTTCTGAAAAGCAAAAAGTATGTGTGAAAGGTGATATAGAGTATGGGAAGTACGGCTGTCTCACTCGTGCTTTCATAAATTTTGGACAATAATGACAGCGACAGATTAAAAAAATAGATGAGTTAAATTACTTTTAATATTACATTTCCTGAAATATCGATTGATTTCCCTTTTCATTTCACTTACAAAATTTGTCAAATTCAACGTGAAATGAAGGGTCAAATCTCAGTACATTTTAGACCACACTTTTTCTCACAGATTTTGACAAAAATATTCGGTGGATTTTCGGATTTTTTAGACAGGTAATAAGCTCGATTACAGAGGCGCCATCGTAGTTATAATAGCTAAATAGACAATAGACAAGACCGTTCTTTTATTAAGACAAAAATAAAATTAAACCAAACCACAAAGCAAACAACACAGCAAAACAAAACAAAATAAGCAGCATAAACACAAATAGCATAGTTCTGTTTCTTTTTCACTTTAGGCATTCAATATAGATAACGCCTTTTACGTTGCTATTAAATTTACGCTGGCGCCGCTATAATCGGACCTAATGTCAAATTCCAATAGATACCTACATATTTGTACTTTCACAGTTTTGATAGCAGCTTGAAAATAATTTCTATGCAAGTTTGTGGTTGAGAACTGCCTCTAACGAAAACTATCTATAGGTATACATAGACATCTGTGTATCTCATAGATTTTTGTGGTAAGAAGAGCCGTCAACTTGTTTTTACTGGTTGTTGTTCTGAGACCTTATCAAAAGCTAAAGTAAACGAACATCATGTCCGATTAAGGGCACGGGTTGAACAAACAGTTTTCATCATGTTCAATTTTGCGTGGAAACAATTTACTCCAGTCGACGGCCGCCACGCCAATTGGCAGTAGATGGCGCATGAGCGCGCCGTGTGGCCACTACTCAGTGACGCCATAAAGCTTGTTCCTTTTTCAAAATTATTGCTTTTGAATTTGGAAAATTCTGACAACCTGTGAGTCTTGTATTGTAGCTGTAGATGGTAAAGAAACGTGCCGTGTGGCCGCTACCCAGGGACGTCATAACGCCTGTTCATTTTTTAAAATTAATACTTTTGAATTTAGCAAATTTTGTCAATGTATACCAAGGATGATGAATTACATGCATGATATATTGTACACCTAGTTCTTTTGTTTTGCTGTAATTTATTGTTGTATGTATAATGTTCTTTTTTTTTAGTTTCCAGATTCCAAGATTAACATCTATGTCAATTGTTAATAGGTAGGCACTTACTTAGACGCAGCTTATTAATATTCAGTGAAATGGCCCGAAAACCAAAAGAAAAAAATCTACCTTTTATACTGATGGTGCTATTAAAAATGAGATCGAGAGAGTAGATTTAAAACAAGAAACAACCAATCCAAGAAGAATCCAGTTTTCTGGATCAATTAGATAGTGAAATTGTATCGATATTTTTGATGAATCAACAGAAAAAAACATTTTATACTACACCTGCTCGGAAATTACCTTGATACTTTATCAAATTTACGGTAGAAAGTACGTCATTGCATATCGAACAAATATGCGGCGAGAAAACGCATCTGAGCGGGAGAGAAAAGTGTATGAAAATCCATTTCTTACGTGGTTTTTCTTTTTTAATTATGGGTAAGACTATGCGCTGGTAACCTAAATATCAAAAGCCAAAAAGTTTTTACAGTGAGTTTTTATCTCCAAGTTCGCAAAATGACACTGGCCACTAGCTGAGTGTTGGATGATGTCAAACAATTTGAAAAAAGAACATGTGAAAATTGCAGACGCCATTGGCGCCATTTTCAATTTGTGTGTTGTTTGAGGATTCAGTTTAGTTTTTTATTTTCCTTGTAGGTGTAGTATAAAGCACTATGTATCACTCGAGAGAAAGTGCGATTCCCGATCTCGGGTGTTTTAAAGCCCTCGCCTACGGCTCGGGATTCAAACGACACCCTCGACGGTAATCGGTCACTTTCTCCTCTCGGTGAACAATGTACTATTGCTCACGTATCTTTACTGGTTTAGCGCAATAAAATGCAACTTAATAAAAATACTTGTAATACGCTTACCGCATGTCGCAAATTCCTCGCTTCCGTCATTTTTATTACCGCGCAAATTGCTTGTACTTACAAACTTACGTTTCACTTGTCCAGCAATCAATTGAAGGGTAAATTGGTTGTCTTCATCAATATTCAGCGAGTTGAACCGAAAAGTCAAATGTTGACACAGATGGCACCGAGTTATGAATTTAAAACTTTGACCGGCCAACTTTATGAATAAGTTTAAAATAATTTTAAGAGACTCTGGCATGGCAGGTGATTAACATTTTCCACTGTTAAGTATACTCGTACCTATAGAAAATAATTCAGAGTACATGATAAAAATGATCTATTTTATCTCCGAACTTCAATGGTATATGGATGATACGGTTGCTGTTTTATTTAAGTTGTTGTGTGTTTTATTTAGGTAAGTACCTACTTGTATTTTGGTATATTATTTATTATAACTTCCGCTACTTAAGTAGGTATCTGCTTCTCAAAATACAGATAAGTAGATAAATTTTGATCTCGCTACAAACTGCTATAAATCCCAAATTAAATTATTGTGCAGATCCATGATATGATTAACATTGACCATGCATCAGTGGCCAAAATTAATGATCAAGGTGACATCTATATCACCTTGATCATTAATTTTGTGCCTGAATATATTTTGGTTCATTTCTGGTAATAATAAGTAATTCTGGTAACACTTAATATCGTCTGTCCTACAGATAAAAAAAAGTAGGTACAAGGTGAATCAGAATTGGCAAAAATGTTACCTAACACTTAAAGATATAAAGTCTTAGTGAATTTCAATATTATTTTCTGACAATAACTTAACGACCGACTTAGTACAAAATGAGAAAATCATCAATGTAGTTGAAGACTACAGAATTCGCGTAATTAATGATTAGGTACCTACTTAAAATCTACTAGACATTGTGCTTTATATGAAATCTCACGAGATGCACTAGCTTTCAATAAGAAAATCAACCATCGAAATCGGTTAAATAATGATAATAAACTGGGTTCGCCTAGAAAAAAAAATCTGACCTAACATAAAAACTACGATTGATTGAGAATCATCTCTTCTTCGACGTCGGAAGGAGGAAAGACGAAGGTGTATTTAGAAATAGGTGTCCGAATCTCCTGTTACTGGCAAACAACTACCTAACTAGTACAAAGAGCATCTAGACAACAGCTGCATTAGCAAAGCGTGGTCGAAATTTGGCCAGTTGGCACAATGGAGCTGATGTCGGAACGGCAAGGAACAAAAAGGCGGTCGGTTGGCCTGTTCGTTACGTGGACGGATTGTGGCGCACCACGGGGCGCCGCCGCCCGCTGTGCCGCTCTCAACGCGGGGCCTCTAGCTATAGCCGGCCTGTAGATTGGCCCAAAACTGAACGTTTAAAAAAAATTCAGTATTTGGTCATCACCAAACATCAGTTGAATGAAGCCCTTGTCTACAAGAGTTGTGGTGTTCTCAATGCGCGGCCTCTAGCTACGCGTTTCTACAAAAATTGTCATATTTATATATAATGTTTCGGCCGTTAGCTATACTCGTAGATCATGCTGATGAGGTAGAATGAAGACTTTCTTGTAGGAATAGTGGTGTTCTCAACGCGGGATCTCTATAGCTAGGTATAGGGAGGTGTAGCCGGCCTGTAGATTGAATTTCTGAAAAAAATGCGGTGTTTTGGTCTTTAGTCTTTAGATATAGCCGGTGCTGGTGGTGGTTAAGGTCGCGGCACACAAGTTGGCGGAAATGCAGTTAGCTACAATCTGCGCAATGTCCAATCAACTCGCGGGTGTGTGTGAGCTTCAGTCAGGATTGAATATTGCGCAGCTTGTGTGACGCTGCCTATATATTGGGTACAACACATCAAATAAAATGTGCAGATAAATTACTTTCCATAGTAAAATTTGGGACTTCTACTCCTTACTGTTCACATTACAATTGTATACGTAGGTGAAAATTAAACATTTCGAAAATACCTTAATACAATAAAATACTATTTAAGTTGCTTCTTTTAATTTGCTTGGAAAATGTGGACGCCATAGACATAGAGTAGGGACCGGTTTTATTTCTTTGATTCAAATATTACGCTGATCCGTTATAAAAACACGCAGCTGAATGCTTAAAACTAATTCATAAGACAAATTAAGAAAACTAAATATTCTAAATTTAGGATTGATTAATGTTATAACTAACACATCAGCTTAAATGTTCAATTGCTCACTGATCACACACGAATACCTATCTAATTAGTTTGTCAGAATTCTCTGCAATCTAGAACTAATCTCAGCACCTCTATAGATACGGGACTGAGTCTAAACGACTAGTTCACCTTAGCTGCCAAGCGCACGTCCGCTCGGATTCTAGGTATTCCTTCTAAATCTAGATGCTCTACGTAACCTAGATACAGCCTCGAGCCTAGATACCTTTGATTGTCGTTAGGGTTACTCTATGGCGACAGCGCTTGAGCAAAGAGATTAGCCTTTACGCAATTTGCCAATCGAATTGGGTTTGGCAGGCCGATTCCAATCTGGAGAACTGTTACGCTGTGTATTTAATTGTAAGGTATGTACTTGATATGGGTTAGATGGTTTTCTAAGATAAGATGGACTGTCTTATGGATGCTAAGAAAAATCTTATAGTGCGACTTAGATGTCACCGTGTTTAGCAGATTTTATTTTATTTTAACTTACTAAACTTGCTGTTTTACCGCAAAAAAAAAGAGGTGACATAAGTTTTGTTTTGAGTGTGCCTGTGAACTCTGTAGCATTATTACGTCCAAACGAAGCGAATTATCTACCGATTTTGTTGCAGAAACTTTTGTTTCAAAAGCGATTTTATCAAATTGTTCTTCTATGTGGTATTTCTGTGTCTATCCAGTGTCTATATCTACTATCGGTATAATTATAAAACAATCTCTGTGTATTGGAAATACTAAAACATAATAATGACACAGTTTATCGATCAGTTAGTACGTAAGCGCCACGGAGGCAGGTAGAGTTGTTATTTATGTAGAGTCGGCACGAATAATGTCCGCTCGCTGATTAATCAGCCTTTATACGAGCCGCCTGACTGCAGCTTTGAAAAATGACCGTTTTTACTCAAAATACGGATTGTGAAGTTAGGAATGTTAGCGCAAAAAATTGGCGTGCTTAAAGAGATATTGATGACGAGTGATCAGTGACTGCTATTGTGGCTGTAAGTTTTCTTTACAATCATTAGCGTAGTTTTTAAAGTTCTTTATTGGTCTTAGTTATTGCCAAAAAAGTACTTGTTGTTTTTCATTTTTAGTTGTCAACATCCAAACAGTTTCTGAGAAAATCTCTACATTTTTGGCTGTGTAGTAAGTATTATACAGCGAAAAAATATGAACCCGCCTGAAAACATTTTTACCTAAGAAAAAATCTTTATGGCTACTATCCCGCTCCGAGAGTGGAAGCCTCGCAAATTTTTTGGGTTACCCACCACTAACCCTGTGGTGTTCCGTCTCTGCGCAACGCAGGTCGGTTTTCCCGGAACGCTTACGCACTCCGCCGCGGCCAAACGAAAGCCTTTTTTATCTTGCCCTCGGGGGCAGACACCGGTGGTACTATGGAAGTTCCGCAGACTGTTTGGCGTAGCTATTAAAAGCTCAGGGAGGTTTTCTTCTTGAGACATGCACTGGGGTCGTGGCTACGTATTCATCCGCAACGCCAGCATTCAACCGAAAACTTAGCCCCACTCTATGTTTCTATGTAGCCTTAGTGTCTGAACCTAACATTAATGACCAAATTGTTTGATTAGGCCTCGAATAACAGATCCTTCCGGAGACGTACCGTACTATTAGGTAAATACATAACAAAACTTTCTGTTACCGGACAGTCCGGTAACATATTTATGAATAAACCTCCACAACACCAGAATATCCAAGGGAATGGTAACAGGTTTGAGCCGCACAGTTTTAGACATTACGAGACAAAGCAGACGTTCGGTTGCCACACTGCGCGTATTTTACCGGCGCCGGAGTGCTTCAATGAGATTCACTCGGATCTGTAAGTCTTTAACACGGAACTTTACGAGTTATCAGGCGGCAAGAGAGTGGCCCCTTGCCGTGAGTGCTACATATCTGGACAGTACTTAAACTTGCAAGATTCTCGTGAGAACTTACAGATATAGTTGAGAAAGTTTAAAATCCCAAACATTTCAAGTGTATGCATAATTTGGTCGCAATATAAGTACGTAGGTAAGAGTAATTATAATTAATAAAGAACTTAGAGATTATTCTTTATTTATGCGTAACACGCGTGTACCTAACGCTCCCACGTCAATTTCTGCCTTTGCAGAATGAGTGTGAAATGTTAATAGTACTGGCGGCTCGTCTCAACTTCTACTAGTTTGAACTAATTGGAATTTAAGGTAGTCTTTTTATCAATATTGTACAGAATGAACGCCAATTTTGTCCGTTGATCTTTTTTGAGTAATCTGTTTCAAAAATTGTTTCTCGTCTCATTTAAAAAGCACCTTAAAACTTTAGATCTGCAGTTTTTATGTTTTAAGATATAACAAACACTTGAAATCACAAACCTTGGTAGAAACGGCTAAGCAGCTTGGGCGTATATCCCTGTTGCGAATAGCTGTAAATTACGCCAGCGGTTACATTTAAGCCGTCTTACATTTGAGTCACCATCTTATCCTCCTAATTTAAAGATTAAACACTGGGCTCCACACAGTATCACTAAGAAAATGGCCCCTGCCGGGTGGGGCATGAAATATGGTGTTTAACACCACTCGGCTTGTTCGGTGGACTCCCGCGGGGCGTATGTGCCGTCACCCGCCGACTCTGTGTTTGTCGTGTAATGCCTTGTTAATTTTACTCGACAAATATTTGGTAATCACTAAAGCAAGCAATAACTATCTATTTACTTACAAGCGTGGTTGGGGATTACACTGACTTTAAGTACAACTATGCGTAATTGAAATGAATAATAGTAAAATCGCATTCACTCTCAAAAACTTTGAAAATTGTTAAAAATACTAGAAACTAGAAGTTGAATCGTGAATTCTCGGAGTTGATATCCGATAAGAATATTTAGTACTGTATCAGCTATTTAATAGTCCACTGCAGGACGTAGGCCTACCCACAAAAGGTGATTGAGCCATATCCACTACGCTGGCCCAGTGCAGGTTGGTGGATTCACATAAGCCATCGAATTTCTTCTGCGGACGTATGCAGGTTGCCTCACGATGTTTATTTTCACCGAAAAGCCAGTAATGTTAAATTCCGTACATAAATTCTCCGAAGAACTCATTGGTACGGAACCGGGATATTAACCCACGACCTCACGATTGTAAGGCGGGTGTCACTACCACTAGACCACCACGGCTTAGGAATTAAATAAATATAATATATTGTAGATTATTAAAAAAGAGAATACAAAAATTTTCACACATGACGTATTGTAATTTGATATCAAATAAAAAAATATCAAAGATTTCTTTACAGATTATTTTAACATAAATAAACCATGATTTAAATCACATAGCAGTAGTCTAACTTTCATTGCTCATTTACTAATCACTGACACACAAAACTTTAAAGTTAAATTCTACAACTTCAATAAATTAAGAAATCGAACCGAAGTCAAACTTCCTGACTACTAATTACTTATTTTACCAGCAATTTCCGAATTAGTCACGATTTCTCAATACCACGTAACTGTACCCAACATCATAAAGTAGTAAATACTCTGTATTGATACTAATAATTATGTTAACCACCTAATTAGGTAGCTATTGAAGCTCCGACTTTAATAGGTCAACCATCATATTTTTTATAGCTGGTAACATTTTTTGACGGTTTGATCTATTACCTACACCGATTAAGTAATAAAAGTAATAACTATAAGCTTCGATATTCTATAACGGAACAGGTCAATTTGGAACGTTTAAATTTGACCAAAGTACGGTCAGAAAATTACCCATAAAATACGAAGAAGCTACTATTATGGGCAACTTGGAGGAATAACATCGCAAAAAGATTATTGAATAATATTTTTAGTTATTATCTTCTAATAATTGAATTTCTGGTAACAAAATTATAATTACTAAAATGAAAAAGAGTGTTTGAATCAATTGCATTTTCGGTATGGGTGGTATTGCCGTTTAATGAAATTGATTTTCGGGATTTCTCACATCGGATGGATCGGAATATTTATTTTGATTGGCCGTTTTTTCTAACGCTACACTAATACAGAGATTGTACCCAAGGCCATTTTGGACTACTGGATAGATGTCGAAATATTATTTATTATTGTTTGAATGTCATGACATATCTATACCGAGTTTAATGTCATAATAACACGCGTCCAAAAAACTGTAGGTTGATTTGATGAAATGAAAAAAGAGCATGTGGGTCGTATAAACCCATAAAATATAATAATAAACCTGGACTGCGTCCGGGTTACGTAAATAAGGTGTTTTTGTGATCAGGCACTACATTAAACAGTTGTTTAATGATGAATACCTAAAGCGCTTTGACCGCAACTTGACCGATACAAACATTAACATAACTAGGTTTAAATTTTGTGATGTCTGCTTGGTGATTTATTTTAAAGCCTATTTCTTTACCAAAGTTATTATTTAAAAGCAATTATGGAACTGTTCAGCTTATTTCATTTAAAACCTTTGTGAAATCTAGAGTTAAAATTAAAGTGAAGAAAATGCAAACAAATAATGTTAAAAATAAAATTATAAATGTACCTACAGACAGAATTAACTTGTAAAACTGTACAAGTTGCATAATTTTACACATGTTTAACTTTAAGACCGTATTATAAAATAAATATAAAACCGTTTATTTCTTAGGTATATTAGACCGCGTTCACATAAACGGTTAGTGTGAAATATTTACTTATTTTTCAATTAGAAAAACGTTTTCCTCTCATTAGATACAGTACTTTGAAGAGTATTCAAATACGTCATATTTAATCAGCCTTCTTCAGGTACAAAAACTTTGCACGTTTCGGAAAAGAGATAATAAAAAACCCGACGTAACTCTAGGTACGCTTTTTTAATTTTTCAAGGTAAAGTTATGTAATGGCTTAATATTCTTATTGTTCACTTAAAATCACAAGCAAAGCTTGGTCCTTTGGTAGGCATCAATGGGGCGAAACCAACACTGAGAGGCCCTTTTACATCTTTTTTTATAAAATTAATATAAAATGTTGAGTACATAAAGTAGAATGAAAAAACTATTGCTAGATGTGACTTACAGTATATCGGGCTATTGTGATGTGCTGTTCGATGACTTAATACGGGCTATGGAATGAGGTACGGCACCCGCCAAATAATGCCTCATTTCAAATATTCAGGCGGGTGGTGACTTGCCATCCACTAAATGGGCCCCCCATAATAGCTACCGTATATTGGCGCCGGAGGGGCAACATTGGTGTGGACGGCTTAGGGTGTCGAGAGGTGTGCTGCGCTTTCACTAGACGCTACTCGCGGCGTTATGCCCTTTAACACTTCCACCCTGGAGCTTAGGTTCTTAGCTCTTGCGGTTTCCACTCCAAACCGGCCGGTTAAGGCAAGAGAGGAGTCAGGGGTCTCATTTAGCCCCAGGGAATCAGGGTTCGCGGTGTCGCCACGAATTATAATTATTATTCTTATTATAATTATTATTCTTCATTATTATTCTTTTTATAATGAATATTCTTCATTCATTATACTTTTTATAATATTCTAAAATACCTAAATTTTTAGAGCAATAAAATGAAACCTAATGTGGATCCGGCCTAAGATATGAACAAGTGTAATAAAATGCAGTTTTTTCTCACTTTGTTCGACCAGTCATTTGTAATCAAGTCAATCGTAATATAAAATGTCACACGAGATGTCTGCCTCATAAATCTTGTAAGAACGAAGAACTATAAATTAAAAGGATTCGCTAATAATATAAATCGTCACTATTGTGCAATTTTTAGTAGATTATACACCATTACAATAAATAAAAAAATTCAAAACCTGCGTAAGTCCTGCTCTGTTTTACGGTGCAGAGTGTTGGACTACTAAACACGACCATCAAGCCAAACTCCATACAGCTGAGATGAAAATGCTACGTTGGGCAGGCGGCGTGACTAAGCTAGATAATAAAAATAAGAAATGAACATGTCAGAGGCAGTTTCAAAGTTGCACCAATTCCGGACAAACTCCTCGAAACACAACTCCGATGTTATGGACACATTATGCGCCGTAAAGATGACCACCCCATTAAAATCGCTTTGAAAATTGACACAGGAAAACAACCCCGTGGCCGCCCCAAGGCCACCTAGTGGAGAAACTTGGAAAAACTCTCTAATAATGTACCAGCTGGCGTAATAATGGCGTAAACATATTCAGAGGCCCGACCCCAAATGATATGGGAAGAGGCACGGAGAAAATGAAGATAGACCATTTCAAGAACATTCAACACAATTTTCCATTTTTCTGTGTTTGTTGCGCCGAGCAAACACCAGGTGATAACACTGATAACACACACTTCAACGTAAAAATTAAAAAATGAAATTTCAATTCGTGAAGAATTAATTGACCGGTGTCTCTCTGCGGGATCTAATCAGAAATGAGGAGATCCGCAGACGAACCAAAGTTACCGACATAGCCCAGCGGATTAGCAAATTAAAGTGGCAATGGGCAGGACACATTGTTCGAAGAACGGATGGCCGATGGGGCCGGAAAGTTCTCGAATGAAGACCACGGACCAGCAAGCGCAGCGTAGGACGTCCACCGACCAGGTGGACTGACGACATAATAAAAATCGCAGGAACGCGCTGCATGCAGGCCGCTTCCAACCGGCCTTATTGGAAATCCATGGGGGAGGCCTATGTCCAGCAGTGGACATCTTACGGCTGATAGATAGATAGATATAGATAGATAGATAATTGACCGAGCGAGCGAAGCGTCTCCGTTTCGAGATCGACAAAGTTTTCATCTGTCCGGATGTTGGTTCTCCTCCACAGGTCGCATTTTTCAACGAATCCCGACGAAACTTATTGCATCTGTGTATATTCTATTTTTTTTTTGCCGTCGGCGTTATTTGTCAGCCAATTTCGGTAGTAATATTTGGGAAGATTGTTTGGTATTTAAAAGCTAACAAGATTTGCGAGTATAAAATCAAATCGGTTTATAAAGATTCAGTTAAACAAATTCGAGGCGAACTGTTCGAAGAACTACAAGTTTAAATTAAAAAAAAAATTCGTATTGACAACGGTTTTTTATGGTGCCGTTTATTTATTTGGTGTGAACACTGAAAATTGAAGTACCTATTAAAATGTAACTATCAACAAGCATGCTATCCTGGTTGTGTTTTTATCACTTAAATAAATATCTTGGCCGTTTTAACATCGTTCAACTTATCGTCTTCACTGTCGAACTTTTTTCTCTCAACAATAAAACCCGTATACCGGATAATATTGTTCTAAAATTCAATGCGAGCATTTTATAAGTATTTTATGGCGTACCCAAAATGAAGGTGTTATTTAAAGTCCCGCAAGTTTACAGTCTAATAATCAATTTTACGACAGTTGTAGTTATAAGTAGTAAAGGCCAATTCAGACACGAGCGGTATATTGTATTAGCTTCTTCTCTTCCTGTATTCTTCCGAATAACATAGGAGTCAGGTTCCAGTTCGAGGCGTACCTCCTTCCTGGGGCTGGACGCTACACCAACTCTGGGTGTACGGCAATGAAAAGGGAAGGCGCGAGTACCCAATCCCGACCGCAAGGTCGGGCGGCTTCTCTCAGCGCCCTCAACCCCGCCATTCTGGCAAACTAATTGTCAGCCGTCATGGCTTTGTGTTTCTCAGATTCGGAGCCCTCACGACCTGAAAACCCTGGTGCAAGCGGCATTTCCTTCTCTTTGAATTGGTGATCGACGTCACGTCGGTCACACGAGCGGTAATAACTAACTCTGACGGTAGCAGTGTTATAACGCGGGATCCCACGCGGTATTTTGAATGAAGTTCCGCAGCCAGAGCTAAACTTATTTTAACGATCTAATTTGTTTTGGTTGGAGTCAACTGCCTGACTACGGTCCAATCTGAACGTATCATCCAACATTATTATTATTATCTAATACTGGTTGGAGGCGGTTGTGTCCAAGCAAATTGTCAGAGCATGTGTAGCAACGTTGACGTCCCCCCCGATTTGGTTGGCTCCAAGCAAATCAGAATATCTGTGAGAGCTTATACGACAGTAGGATTATCGCTTACCCGTGCTTCGCTATCGTTAGTACCACTACTTTTATTATTAGCACCGCTGTGCTTCGCTTCTACAGTGAATACCGCTCAGGTGTGAATAGACCTTTATAATCAATTTTACTGGAGTTGTAGTTATAAGTAGTAAATCATTGATGCTACCGGTGGAGTGAAAGCTCGTATGAAAGTCCGATGGTGATTTATACTACTTTCTATTATATACACTAGGTATATAATTTTCTTTTTGAGGCGTATTTGCATGTTTGGTGGTGTAAATTTTGTCCAGTTTTTGGTTAAAAAAAATTGGTCTCGCGAAAATACCCTTACGTTAATATTGCAGATTTTCATTGGTAGTTGAAGTTTTCTTCGTTATTATTATCGACCGCAGAGCGTCCATTGTAAAATATAGGCCTCTCCTATAGATTTCCAATAGTTTAGAATGGTTGAGAATAGTTGGAAGCGGCTTGCATTCAGGGTGATTCTGCGATCTTGACTAGATCATCCTTCGATCAGGAAAGAGATCATCGGTCCACTTTGGTGGAGATCCACTCGAGAACTAATTATATTATCGGCCATTTGTCCTACCAACTATATACTATTCCTACTGCCACTGAAAGTGGATGAAAAAGCGTTACATTAATTACTACACATAGTACATATTTGTAAGTACCTTTATATAGAGCGTAGTAATGAAGTAAGTGTCTAAAATTTCGTTAATATTTTTTGCTCATGTCAAGTTTTTTGGTACAATTATAACTGTTAAACTTTTTGTCTCTGATAAAAGCTTTAATAGTTTTATTCATATTAATTGCAGTTGGCTTCTGTTAAATTGATTAATGGATTCATTAATTTAATTGATATAAGCAAATTGATCAATTAATAAAATAACACCGACGTGTTACATTTATATCAGTTACAAATTCGTGAGATTTTTTTGACTGCTGTAAGTTTTGGGTGTGGAACTAAAGTGTAAATATAACTTGGTGTGATATTTTAGATTGCTAATAAATAAATTAAAATACGTAAAAATCAATAATAAACCGAGTTTAAGTTATGATATTTGAAAAATTAATATTTTTTATGTGAATTTCTTAAAAACAAAGAGCACGTTAGAGCGCGTTACATGCTTGTTTTCATACAAAATCACCCACCGGGTCGACCTAATAAAAGTATGTAGCACAAAAGTAATTATATGTGGTTGCTAAGTTCATTTTTGATTCTTATGATTCAAGCACATCATAATCATCGTCGTCGTCATCATTAAAAATATTCTTTATTTTTGACCGATGAACCACCGGAGGAGGTGCGTACAAATCGAGGCGTATATATTTTTTTATGTATAACCACGCATAACTTTTTTTCATAGTACTCCGATTTCAATAATTCATTTTTTGTTGGAAAGAATATACTTCGTAATTGGTCCCATTTAAATTTTATCGAAATTGGCTAAGCCATTTTTTTGATAAATTAACAATAATGTGAAAAATGTTACATCGATCCGTGCATAATATTTACATTCTAGCGATGCGCCCCGGCTTCGCACAGGTCTATTATACATATAAATATTTTTCTTGAATTAGTCTATCTATTAAAACAAACTGCATCAAAATCCGTTGCGTAGTTTTAAAGATATATGCATACATAGGGACAGACATTACTATGTAATGATTATATACACGGGTGAAGTGGGTCATGCTATTTTTTGCAAAAAATAATTCTTAAATAACTACTCTAAAACCTTTTCAATGTCGTACCCGCCTGAAAAAAATTTTTAATCAACCACGGATTTAAAACTTGACAAATCTTTGTTTGAAAAAAGCAAGTACAACGTCGAATTAAAATATTTAAATAAGTAAACAGATGACCGGATTTGGACCGTATACCTACACATGTTTGATTCAAGTCACTTCCAACAAGTCTATTAGAAATCTATCAGAGGGATTAGTCCAGCTTTACACGAAAATTGAAACTACAGCTGTTTCCGTATAGCTCTACATTTTTGTACAGGCGGAAACGAGAAAGAAACCAAAATGTATGGAGCCACAGGCGAACGCGAAAGTTTGAGTAAACTACGCCTATCTTGGACTAAGGACTCAGGAAGGCTCATGTTCAGCAGAAAATACTGTTGATATGATAATGATGATATAAATAAATTTTTAAAGTTCTTTTAACTTTCCTATTAAGCGAAATTAAATTTCAAACCCTTCACGAATCACAGTTAATAAATGCATCATGGATAGCCACAATTAAGTCAATTTGAATAGAGTAGGCTATAAATCACCTTGTTTACGCAATGAGAGTCGGTGCTTCCATAGATTAGTCAACAGCTGGTAAAGGCGTTAAGGCTCTTTTGATTTAGAAGATATCTTATTTCCGTGAATAGTGAAAACCTACAAAACATTTCTGAAGGGTGGGAAATAACAAAGTTTTTTACGCAAGAAAAGAGAACTTTGAATTTCTATAAAAATATTGACGTTTACACTTCAAAAAGAAAAATAATTTGAAATAAAGAATTTTCAACTGCTTTTCTGTAATATATCTAACCCAGATAATGTCTATAAATTTTAACACAGTTTTGTTTAAGTTACAAAAGATCCCTTTAAAAGACTTCAACGCGTAACAATTTTGTAATTGAACATTCTTAGTCATTTAAAATCAAGATAAACAATTTTGAACAAGTTCGAATCGTTGAAATTTGTACTTGTGTAGTAATATGTCAAAATATGTAGAATATTCCAAAGTTATGGCTCAAACTGGCAGCGCAGCCCTAAAGCCTCGGTGATTTCTGTGCAAATGACGTGCGTAGGCGCAGGCGGCTGATCAAACGCGTCGACGTGGGTCCGTGGTTCAAGTCAAACGACATAATTACCACCAGTTTGTATGAATATGGATTAAGAAGAATTGTAGAAAATACACGCGGTATCGGTTTTACTTCGTGTTATTTATTGCTTGGAATTACTTTTTTCGGAAGGATTTACATACGAGTAAAAACAATAGTTAGATATAATTTTTTCAATTTCAAAATATCTTTATTTACACTTAAATAATTACATATGTACAAATACCAGTGTTCATTATATCCTAGTATTACAAAGAAATATGCTATTATAATGTTGTTTTGCAAACACTTGGTTCGTTCAAAACTTAAGAAAATGTGCATAACAAGATAATTATATAAACTAAATAAAACTATACAAAAACTATACTAAACTACTTATATTACATTTTTGTAAGCTTTTAGAAGAAGCATTACATTTTAAAATTATGTTTTGGGTTCAGGAAAAAATTACCTTAATGAGGGTAGGTATTACAAATATTCTAATAATCGCTCGAAGTCGGCGGTCCACAGCTAGCAACAGGCACAATGTACCTGCAGTGTTGGTATGTCGCACAAAAGCGCGCGCGGGCCGCAGCCGCGCGGCGCGCGCGCCACCTTCGCCCTTCGTACACGTTTGTAATACGGGCGGGAGTCGCGCGAGCGCCGGCGACCGGCCGGCCGCGCGCACTCACGTGAGTCACTCAGCCTAATCACTACGCTCTAAGAAATAGTGATGGGGCAACTTATACCGATTGTATTTATCGATGAAAGGAAGATGGTACATTCGGGTTTTACAAAGATTGTTGATCAATTCATTTTTGCTACTATTTTTATGTATGTAGAATTTCTCCGACAGTTTGTAGATATATGCATCAATTTTCGGTAAGCCTATTTGTAGGTGTAGTTTTTGAAGGTTAGTGCGGAAAGGGGTATTGTAAGCATATTTAAGGGCTTTATTTTGTATTACCTGTAGTTTATTTTTATTACTTTTACATGTGCTGCTCCAGACTGGACATGCATACGTAATACATGGTCGGACCAAGGTGCAGTAAATTTGCAATTTTGTGCGACTGCTTAGGCTAGAGCGTCTGTTTAATACAGGGTTGAGGGCATTGATGGCCTTAATTCCTTTGGTGTGTAGTTTTGTAATATTTTCAGACCAATTTAATTTAGTATCCATCAGCGTTCCTAAATATTTAACAGATTTACGCCATGGAATACTAAATTCACCAATTTTTAAAGTTCTGTTTGGGAAAGTGCGCTTCCTAGTAAACATAATTGCTTCAGTTTTGGATTCATTAATCTTCAACTTCCACGAGTTAAAATAATCAAGAAGTCGCTCGATAGAAAGTTGGAGGCGACTAATGACTAGATCACTGTCGGAGGAAGACGTAAAACATGCAGTATCGTCTGCGAAGCACGCTAGGTTTGTCCGAGTCTGAACAGGTATATCATTGATATAAAAGACAAACAGTACTGGTCCCACAATCGAGCCCTGAGGTACCCCTGCCGGTACAGGTTTGAGGTTAGATGAGTATTCTCCGATGTGAACCTGGAAGCTGCGATCATCACACAGATACGATCTGATGATTTTCACCAAAGATATGGGTTTCTTGAGAGTAATAAGCTTGTGGAGCAAGCCCTGGTGCCAAACAGTTAGATATAGTATGCAAAAGAAATAGCTGGAAGTCCCTTGCCATACTACGCGGAAATTGCGTTGCGGAAGGACCATAAATAAATTCTGTTTTTAAAGTAAAAATGTGCATAGTCGGGTGGGCACTGGGCAGCCTAAATAATTCTATTGTTTAATATGTCGTTAAAACGAACAATCGATATTTCACATAATGTGCTCGAATACTATGAAAGCTAGCGTTCTTTGACATTTTTGTCTGTTCCACGACGGAGTTTTCCCTCAATGTAGTTAAGATTTTAGGAAAATGAGAGAATTTTCCGTTTGTGATAAATTCTGCAAGCAAAACTTTCACAAACAAAACGTTATGGCGGAAAAAAATTAACACAGTACTCCAAGACAGAACGATAACTAACTTTGATTATTATTACGTTTGTTTGGTAAAGATAAAGATTTCGTTCAGTGATACTTTTTCGTATATCACAGATGTGGCCAGTTTTTACTCTATTCTTAAAATATTATTTTGTTAATATGAACATATTTTCCAATGATGATAATGTTTTATTCATCTAATGCCTCATAATAAATATTTTAATGTCAGTGATTAACACTATGTCTAGACACTTTTTTGCCATTTTTGCCACTTATTTTGTACAAAACAGGGCTGATGCCTGAACAAATTACTAACATATGTATGGTTTTTTTTAACTCTAGCATTTACAATACTTTAATTGACAATGAAAGCTACATACTCGTACATACAGCTCTACATATCAAATTCTTCCTTGCGCTAGACCACAAAAACTAAAGAATTTGTTAGTTAGCAGTGTATCGCGCCAGCAATCTGAAAAGAGAACAAAAACATTAATTAAACGAGCAATAAATAGTACTAATCAAATAGTAATTACTTATGGAATTGAACCGATGAATTTACGATTCTGTTTCTGGCGCGCGCTGAAAATTGGTTCGATGGAATCTGCAGATAATTTGCCTTTTTGTTACTAATAACTTCTTTTGATGATTGCGTAAAAAGATGTATAGTCAGAAGCAACAAAACATCGTTCACTAGTAGATTCATAAAAATAGTACTATGATTATAAAAACAGCACTCGCTACACAGGTAGTATAGGTACTGCATATATTTTTTTTTAATTTTCGCTTATTTGTTTGGCGGAAGATGGCGTTTTGCTTTATACATATATGAATTGTTTTTTAAAGTTATTCTATACATCAAGATATTTTTGTGATTACAAAAAATTTTCGCGATCGACTTAACCTGCATTGCGAACCTAATACGAGTTTCAATGTTACGATCACGTTTTGGAGTACCTTGTAGCAGTCCCATGATAAAGTAGAGCAACGCGTTGAAATCTTTGATTTTTTCTGTAATAATGAATATGAAATAATGAATCAAGTATACACGACGCACTAATTATACGAGACGAAAGGAAGGGGTTCCTAAAATAGGACAGTATATAATAAAATCTAGGGGACCAGAAAATCGAATCAGAATCACGTTCACTTCTTTAAAGACAAAAATATCACATAGTTTAATACCTTGAACTCAGATCACTGGGTTTTTGTGGCTGTAACCATCTATCTGATTGAGTATCTTACTAAAATTTATTAAAAAAGAAGCAGACAGCAGAAGCAGTTAAAAATAAGAAATGCTATTCACTACTTGGAAATATAAAATAATTTCTGCAAATAGCACATGTAGTCGACGAGTGCGACTAGTTCGTCATAAGAATGTTAATTGTTGTCATTACATTCCACCTGTCCATATACGTATTCCTTGACACGACAGAACTTGATTTTTATTCTTACCGAACATTTACAAGAACCGAACACCAAACCATACCATTCGAGATACTATCACGCATATTATTTAGACGTATTATTTATTTTTTAAAGAAAAAAGTAATAAATCATGAAACATACAATAAAATGTCCATATTCGTTTATTTAAGGTTTTATGTTAAACTATAAAGAACGTGACATTTCAGGACCACATGTAAATATTCCAATATTTATAAAATTAAATGTTTAAGTATTGAAAGATGATGGATATCAAGTTTCTTGTGCTATCCATAACTGAATACTATTTGTTACAATAGTTTATTATACAGGGTTATTTCTAATCAATTAGCATCCTTCTAGCGGCTTATTCTGTATATCAAAACTAACAACTTTTGTACTACGACTTTCGTCAAAACTCAAAAAAAAAATCAGCTGTTCCATACATTTTGTCGCGGGTGAACTATATTCTTCTATGGAATAACAAAAAAAAAAATTGAGTTGTGACGAAAGTCGTAGAACAAAAGTTGTTAGGTTTGACGTACAGAATAAGCCCCTAGAAGGATGCTAATTGATTAGAAATAACCCTGTGTACCTTAACAGTCATAGCCATAAGAAAAATGATTGAGATACACATATGTATATACGTAGTTACTTCTGTAGTGCACATCAGCCATTTTTAATAGCTCAAGGATAAACATAGGCCTGCCCGCGACAGGCCACCACGCTGGTCCTGTGCGGGTAGTTGAATTCTCATACATCACCCAATTTCTTCTACGGACGTATGCAGGTTACGCTACTATGTTTTTCTTCATCGAAAGATAGTAAGTTCACCAGGTGCATATTTTCTGACTCTAACCGCGCAATAAAAATTAAACTTTTGTACTGCACACATTTTATAAGCTCAATAAATTCCGTTCTAATGGATATTGCTACCGTTCTGAATAATTAAATTATTTTATTGCCCAAAATGTTGTGGTAATTGTAGATGGATTCCATAAAAAATATGTTCCTGTATTGATAGGTAATACGGAACATCGATGGGATTCTTAGTGGCCACACCTGTCTCAGACGGGGAATAAAAAGGACTACTGTGTTTACGTGAAGTATATTTCTAATAGAGTAGACAACTAAAAAAATAATAATGAAGACGGTGAGTTAGGCTATCAACAAATATTCGACACGTATTTTTTATGTTGCAAATTAAACAAAAAATGACGAAGACAATAATTATAGCCCGTTGGAGTTCCACGTGACGTCTCCTTTAGCTACATTGTTTATATAAAAGTGACGTCAAGAGCCCTTTATCTTTGTCATTTCTTATTTAATTTATCAATAATATTTAAAATAAAAATATGAGTCCATTATTTTTTGGGTTATCTAACTAATGAACTATTGTCAATTGACAAATTACCATTGGAAGGTACTGGTAGAAATTCATACATGCACATGTAATTTAAACACGATCTGTGCAGTTACACATCGTCGACCTGATACATATATCTTCATCGATAATGATCTGATAAGTAGAATAACTATAAAAATATTTTCAAGTAGGTTTTTATCACGTCATTGAGCCAGTAAATAAATACTCCAGCTTGAAGTAATCTAATATGATCTGCATCAGGGTGGAAATATAAGTATGTGTTGCCAACAACAATAATTTCATTAGCATTATCTAAGGATTGTAAGAATGTAGCACTTGTTACTGTTGATCTATCCAGTACTCTTTCTGCTAAGGGGCTATTGTCTTTAATTTTATTCCATGTACGTTATTTTGCAGGCTTATTAATTTATATTATCTATATTACATCTTATCTAGAAACATTGATTCGAATCGAGTTCTTTTATATTTGTTTAGTACTTACACACTTGTTAATTAATGTTGTAGAATCTACAACTACATCGCATTTCTACATGTCTAAAAATAAAAATACTTACACGTGTAACTGAGCTTACAAATACGTTTATTATCGCTTTGTTTCTATGAGCAAATAATACTTAACTATGACTATAACCTTTATAACTTATATGACCTATATTACATCTTATCTAGAAACATTGATTCAAATTTTGAGTTCTTTTATAATTGTTTAGTACATACTTGAGAATTAATGCTGTGGAATCTACAATTAACTGCCTTGCGTGCTTACATGTGTGAAAATAAAATCGAGTAACTGAGCTTACAAATGCGTTTATTATCGCTCTGTTTCTATGCAAAAATTATGTCAAACAATAATATTTGTACTTAACAATAATTAATAGGGATTACAATTGCAGTTATTGCATTGCAGTTTAACAAAGGTCACTCTCCGACCTTCGCCAAAATGGTGTCAGTGTCGAACTGACGAATTCCTTCCGACGACATAATGGCGACTACGCACGAGAAGTTCATAACGCGATATGTATGGCCGTTATCCGCGTTTCTGATTAGACGCGGTACACGCGATCCGTCATAATATATTATAACCATGGAGATCTAGAGGTCTTCTCTTTTTAATTGGCCCGCGAGATACTATACATATACATATTATACAGGGTTATTTCTAATCAATTAGCATCCTTTTAGGAGCTTTTTTTATTAAGTACATCAAAACCAATAACTTTTGTTCAGCGACTTTTGTCACAACTCAAAAAAAATCTGCTGATCCATATATTTGGTCGCAGGTGAACGATATTTTTCTATAAAATAACATTTTTTTTTATTAGTTTTGACAAAAGTCAAAACATCATTCGCAAATAAATCATACGCTGCCAAATGTAGCGGCCAAATTTACAAAACATAGGCAATGTTGTCTGTTTACAAAACTGTTTTGTAAACATGCAACATTGCCGAATGCAGTGCCTCTACATTACTGTTTTAAAACTTTCAAATAAAGCTAGGTAATTTTATTGTCATATAATTTTAACTTTATGTGAGCACACAATTGTGAATAAGTGATTAGTTGTGCTCAATAAGATAATAACTGTGTAATTAATTTTTGACGTTACGCGTAGTTGTGGGTTTGAGCAGAGCAGTTTCCAACAAACTTAGGTCCCCGCTAGATAGGGATCTCTCCGCATCAGACAATTTATCAGGGAAAATATCCTTGCTTGCAAAACGTCGCCATATGACATGTCCCACCTCGTGACACCTGTGATCATAATATATTATAACTATAACAGCTTTAACACGGCGTGAACTTTCAACAAGCGGACCTTCCACGTGCTCCGGACCCGCGAAAAAAATAGAAAAACAAAAAATAACAGTTAATTGTTTTTCAATTAGCAATTAACACATTTCGGATCGATTTTCCTCGGCCAATAGACGTACGTGACGATCTGATGGATGCGAAATCGATTTGATGCTAATTTCCTAGCTTTTTGCGCTTTTTGTCTTGTTTTGATTGGCTGACGTGACGTAAAAGCGATGTTATGTAAAGATTTAAAACAGATCGCTTAATAATGACGAGACAAAAACCTGCATTTAGCAATAAGAAGTCTGATTAAGTACTACTTACTTACACCGTGAGATCAGCATTGCCTTGTTAGAGGCCGGAGCTGCAAAAACTTTAGCAACTGTTTCAAAACATGGCAGTGTTCTTTATTGAAGGGTATGTTGTGAATTATCTGCGCAACTATTACATTAGACATCCAAGTATACATATAATATATATCTAACCGTATTATATTATGTCATATGATTTTGAAATACGTTACTGTGCTATACAGGATTTTGAACTGATTTTGATTCCAAAATTTCGGGCCAAACTATCACGAAAATTAAGAAAAGTTTTAAGTAAAATGGAGCTATGTGGAACTAAACAAGACTTTTTAAACTCTAAATCTATTGCAGAAATGTCATTTCTGCCTGACGAACAACATAATAAAAACTCTGCTCCTATCACCATTGTGTCAGGCCCTTACTACAGTATTATGTCAAGCAAACTCTTACTTTGTCTCATTCTGTATTTATTGAATGACAATTATTTAGTCACTAGGATAGGTTTATCATACCAGTAAGGTATGTTAAGTTAATAAGGTAATTCGATGAAGGAGAACATCCTAAGGCATCCTGTTTAATGGCTGTAGAAGAAATTTGATAGCGTATCTGAATCTCGCACTGAGCCAGTTTTGTAATTACACAATATCCCTTCGTAGGTAGTCTATAACAGTGACTATTAAAAATCCGATATAAAACTAACCTAACTACACTCAAAAACTAATTGGTACCTTTCTTCCCCAGGTCTGGTTCCAAAACAAGCGGTCGAAAGAGCGGCGACTAAAGCAGCTAACTTCAATGGGCAGAGGGCCTTTCTTCGGCTCGTCGCGGAAGATGCGAGGGTTCCCCATGAACCTGTCCCCCGGAGGGCTCGAGGAGGGGCCGCCGGGGTTTCCGTACTTCGCGACTGCAGATGGGAAGTTCGAGTTTGGCTATGGCCCGCCGTTCCACCATGATGCGCCGTTCTTCCACCCCCCGCCCGCCATGCCTTTTAACCAGCCAGGTTGGTAAAGTTTATGGTGGTTCCTATGCACACGTCAAAGACAATCAAATTTCAACAATCAAATCAAAATTAATTTTACAGAAATATAAAACTTATAAAATATGAATAAAATAGCAAAAAAAATGATTTATTGATTGAGTAAAAAATTTAAAATTGTAAATAAGCTTGAATAACATTCTTCTTTTATCATGGGACTAATCGCCAAGTTACATCGGCCGTGGTCTGCCCGTAACTGCGGTTGATGCAACTATGTAATATAAGAATAATGTGCTCAAATTGCGGAAGTCTAATTTAATAAGCCCAAGTATAGATTTCATTGAAATATAACTAAAAAACGACTACAATTATACGTTAGCTTTCATTTAAAATTAACACTAAAATCAGTTTACTCCTTTGAAAGATATGATTCTACAGATTGGCATTCAAAAACCAAAGGTTAAACTTTTAGGTAACGTACCGTTTTTGGATCACGATTAAAATTTAACATGCCAGTTTAAAATTACCCATCGTTATTTCAGTGTGCTGGTCATATAAGTTTTATACTCACTATTAATTATAGACTTGGCGACGTAGATAATACTTAGGGTCGACATTTTTTACAACATAAAGTTCATAAACAAATGGCATAAGTCCTTTAGATATGCACTTTACCTGTCTAATTCGTTTTTAATATCAGAAAACAATGTCATATGAGTCGTAACAATTCCATAATCGAATGCCGTTGTACAGACACATTTATTTCTTATCAAGATGTCATTATCTTCAGATATTATAGAATTTATTGTGTTATAACGATATATCGCTCATCAGCACCTTACTTTACAAATATGGCTATAAAATCATATTAGGTCAAAAAGCAAATAACATCGACTAAAATCGTTGGATTTACAATTGATTAATAGATAAATGGTTTTTTCTAGCATCTTCCTTTTGATTGTTGTAATAGGTTTATTAGATTAAATGCATTAGGTACTTAGCACACTATACTATACTGAATGTACATCATTATGTTAAGACGACGCGACTCTCGACATATATTAGGGGTCGGTATAGGTAGTTCAGTTTTACGTACTTGCGATTTTTTGAAATCAATAATATGAATATTTCTCTGGAATCCCGCGGAACTTACCTACTATTTTCAGAAATTGAAAATTTTGTCCGAACTTTGAAAATAGTATTTAATTTTCTGCCAGAAAATACAAAGCTTATAAAATTGTAAGCTAAAAATTTTGAAAAAATGTAAAGAAAAAGTGAAATAGTCGAAACGAATAGCAAAATGAGCACGAATAAACTTTTTAACCAAAACCCTACTTTATGAACTAAATTTTTATGCTTTGTTCTTCTTTTTCAGAGGAACATTCCGGAAATCACACTGATTGCCGGGATTTTAGGTCTTATCCATGTTTTGCTTACGTTGACTTTCTTTCTACAAGTACGTAAAATTGAACTAACTATTCCGACCTCTAGTTATCATTGTACTCATCATTATGACAATTTTTTTGTATGGACCAACCTAAAATCGCGGAAAAAACCTCAACTATATTTCGTACATTTTGCAGAAAACCAATGAACTTTTTGACTCGAAAAACTGATTTTTGACGCGATTTTCCAACCAAATCAAACTATTTTCCCGGTTAGTAATAGTTTGTTCTAATAATGAATACAATGACATTAGATATTATTTTTAGATATACTAGGATATATCCGTTGTATAGGCAGACACACCATATAAAAATGCTATTTTATGAATTTCCGAGCTTATAAATTCTTCGCGCTGCAAGTCACTGTCATAACTATAGTATCCATAAGGGACCACTCTCATCCGAACCGGCGCCCAACAGGGTCCATAGTAAACTTTGTTCTCTTTGCAACCAGTGTTATTTTATTGATACGAAAATTGGCGTAATATACGGCAATTCAAATTGTGTTTCTGGAAAATACGGCGCTGAGTTTTACAAATTTGCAACTTCGGACTGTCATGTCGTAGCTTTAGCTTTCACTGGAGGACCCCACCCCCTAGCATTTGCAATTTTGGCGAGCGTATACGGAATTTATCCCCGAATTGGCCCAAATACGGCAATATGAAAATGGGTATACGGTAGCCCTATGTTTTTTTTTATAATAACACTTTTTGCAACTAGCATCTTGTACTGTACGGGAGCATAAATAAATGAAACGAAATATATTACTAAGGGTGTTATTAACGGGAGCAGGTCGTTTCGCAGGCGGCATGGAGGTGCTACCAGGGGGCGAATTCCCCGAACAGTTCCCGCCCCCGGACCACCTCGTCCTCCCGCGGCCCTCCTCTCCAGAGTTCACCTTCGGCGACGGGCCGCCGCCCCTCCACCCCGAGGGTCTGGTGTGGTAGCTGAAGCCAGAGCCGCGGGACTACCACGACTGATGCGGCTCGATGGGCTACTAAGTGGACTATGCATAACGTTGAAACGTTATTAAAATATCGGTAGTGCGTTAAATAAGCAGTGACGTTTTGTGATTTTTTTTGTCGTCCCAGTGATATGTGTTCTGTTGTCGTATGTTTTGTGAAAATATCTTTGTTAGTACCCGATATCTCTGTACAGCTCTGTGCAGAGTGTACTGCCTACTTTAAGCCGGGTTTTCACTGCACGTGTTCAGTTGCGCTGATTTCACTCACATGGTTACTCGAACGCTATTCGATAACAATAAATAATCGAAACAAAAAAATAATCGGCATCCGATTGCGCTCGGATACCGTGCTTTGCTCTGATACAATACAAGCAGCGCCCGAAGAGACATCTGAGTGCACTCGGTCCAAGCCAACACGTACTGTGAATACCCGTCTTGACATGAACTCAAAAATAATGTCTTGATGAGTATAGTCATGATGTAAATGACTGTACTGATATGGTAATTATTCTGGATACCGGTATTTCAATGGTTTTTAAATACTGTACTTTGTACCGATAAATAACCACATTTTAAATAATATAATCAACCGAAATATCGGAACTCAAACCCTATACCAATTTTTTATTACAATTTATGGGATAAAAATAAACAGTACATATCGGTGACTTTTGGGGTCAGGGTACAGTCTTCAGTGGCACAAAACTTTGGCTTTGCGTATTTTTACCCCATAATTTTTTAACTTTTCCAGCGTTCTCATTTGTTTTCTGATTTATTGTGTTTTTTTCTGTGTTCCTATTTTTATCCGCCTTGTGTCCTTGAGGAACTCCCTTCTTCTTCTTCCTTGGAACACATTCAGAAGTTTAATTTTTAAAACAAATAAATATTTTTAGAAACTCATACTTACTGCAATTCTATCTCGTTTGCACTAACTTAGGTTTCCAGTCCACGCTCCTGCTCTGAGCAGATAAAGTATGTACGAGTAATGTTCTGTAATGAAATAAAGTTTGTGCCAAAGTGATAGAGATAGTGTGCAATCCTAAAAGTCACTTTTATCGTTTTCGAAATTGAGCTTCTGGCATTCAAAAAATAATGCAACAATTTTGATGTAGGTACTTGTTGTATAATATTAAAAAAAATGTTGTATTATTTCAGGCAAAAGCTCTGTACTGTACTTATAATTGTCATTATGATTTAATATTTCATGTTTTTCTCTGTATAATTTTGAATTTTGTTTTAAGAACATAATTAATACGCTGTGGCACTGTGAATGTATAAAATAAATGTATATAAATAGATGATATTATAATTAACTATGTACTTAATTTAAATAACTTATTTGACAGTGGGCTTACGTTAATTTATAAGAAAAATAATTTTGGTTCCTATTTTAAGATAGACAACAATCTTAACGCATTTTAGATTATGTATATTTATTGGTAAAACTTGCTTAATTACCATAGTTATGTTTTTTGGGGTTCTCAAGTTGTAAGAAACATGATCGGACCTTACAATGTAAATAATATTAATATATTAAAATAAAATATAACTGTAAATATTACAACTTATCAAATCTATTTTGTATTTTAACTGGGTGGCATAAATATATCATAATTATACAATATACATGTATACATAAGTGATATACCTAGAACTATAGGTATTAAACTTGAATTTATAAGTTAAAATACAAATTAGTTATGTAGTTTAGGTATAATTATTGTTATACATAAAAATGTACTTGATTAAGTACTTATTAGCGATATGAAAATATATTTGTAATATAATACCTTATTGAATTTATTATATTTTCAAACATTTGTTTAAACGGTTTTTTTGCCTAAAACGGGACAAGTGATAACCGAATGCCTATTTTTTTTATTGAATGCGTAGTAATAACTAGTGAATTTTTATTTCATTTATTTACAGTACACTATCTTAATTCTTAATCTTTTCTTTATTCTGTAAAATTCTACATTGTAAACTGCTATTAATATTAATACCTACTATGAGATATGTCTTTTTTTTTTCAAAATAATGCGCATATATTAACCTTTCCCATTTTTAAGTCCCATGATGTGTTTATATTAGATACAAATAATTATTGTATTACGTGTATTTGATGTTTCTAACTAATAGTAGGTTTATACATCATGAAATAGATATTTTTTTGTTTTTCTCACACAAATATACACTGTATATAGTTTACACGATATTTTTTGAAACTATTTCTATAGTAAATGAGAGTATAAGTGGGATCGTGCTGAGAATTAACATGTTTTTTTCTGTTTTATTTCGTGTCATGTTGTTTACGGCATATATATGAAAAAAAGCTCGTAGATATATGTAGGTAGATATTTTGTTCGTGCTTATAATAAAATGACTGTGACTTCTTTTCGTATTAATATATGTACTTATCACTGCTTTTCTTATATACAGGATTATTTCTAATCAATTAGCACCCGCTTAGGGGCTTATTCTGTACATCAAAACTAACAACTTTTGATCTTCAATTATTGTCATAACTCAAAAAAAACAGCTGTTCCATACATTATGTCGCGGGTGAACGGTATTTTTCTATGGAACAACAAATTTTTTATGAGTTTTGACAAAAGTCTCTGAACAAAAGTTGTTAGTTTCGATGTACAGAATAATCCCCTAAGCGGGTGCTAATTGATTATAAATAACCCTGTATATCGTGAATTTTTCATTTTACTTCTGTTTTGTTATTGATGTACTTAACATTAAAATATAGTACATATATTTGGCATTTCTATTCTATAATTCATTTTAACGTAATTTTACATTTATCGAACATTTCTCTAAACTAATTTATAGAAATAAAAAAAAGTATATTTGGCATATCTATTCTATTTAAAGATTTGTGTTAATAAAATTGTTTATTCAATTTGAGGCAAAGTCATACGGTTTTTATAAAAATGTAAGATTAAATATATCAGCATTATTTTTAAAAGAACAGTTATTTAATAAATACATATTACAATATTTTTTAGCTTATCACAGATACGCAATAAAACAGAAAAAAAACAATGAGATATAAAACTTGTATGAATTAAGTATGTGCAGTACTTTTAAGTGTTAATATTTGGTACATACTATTATATATCTGTATTTAGTAAATAAAATTATAATGGAATTGTCTGTAAGATTAAAATCTATTTAAAAAAAAAAACTTTTTTACTCACCTTAATCCTGCGTATTTCGACGACTAAAGTTACGTATACATTCTTATCATTTATGGAGTAAGTATTAGGCATGATGTCTAATAAAATATGATTAGTCCGCCAGATAGATTATAAAAATATATTAGACACGTATAGGTACGGTGGATTTAAGAGGAAAAATAAGTATCCATGGATCCACCAGTGGAGCCGAGCTGTAGATCCAAGTGGAGGGAGGGATTTTTTCTTTTGTCAATTAAACAAAAATTGATGTAGATATAGCCATAAACGACGCAGGACTCTATATAGCCCGTCAAAGTACTGCGTGACGTTGCGGGTGTCAAACAAATGTATAGACTTTCGTGAGAGACGTGACGTCACGAACCCCACTCCCAAAATTTGACAAGATTTATCTTTGTCATTTGTCCTTTTATTGAAAGTTTTGTCAAAAGACAAAATACGTGTCCAATATTTTTAGTCTATCTCATGGGCTAATCATAATAATGTTTTTTTAGGGTTCTGTACCTCAAAAGGAAAAAACGGAACCCTTATAGGATCACTTTGTTGTCCGTCTGTCCGTATGTCAAGACTCTTTATCTCGGGAACGCGTAAAGATATCGAGTTGAAATTTAAACTATAAACGTATATCTATGGTTTCTTGCAGTTGTGTAAGAAAAAATCTCAGTTATCCTATAAAAAAGTTAGAGCCGTTTATGTCGTAAAAAAACACACATTTCGACACTCACAAAAATCAAAACCTACAGGGTACTACCCGTTGACATAGAACTATGAAATTTGGCGAGAAGCATTGTCTCAAAATACACATATAGGAATAAATCTGAAAACTGTACATTTTTATATAGGGCCTAGATTCAAAAAAATATTGGTTCGAAATTTAATGTGCGTAAATCGTATAATGTAAGGTATCATATAAAAGAGCTTCATTAGCACATACAATAACAGGGTTTTAATTATTTTGACAATGTGTAATTTTCGATGTATGACGAGAAAAGTGAAAAAAAAAACTTTTTCCTTTCTTTTTCGATTACCTATAGTATAGAGATTTTAACAACTTACTTCGCAATTTTGTGAAATTTTCTGGATTTGTACGGAACCCTCAGTGTGCGAGCCTGACTCGCACTTGTCCGATTTTTTTTTACCTAGTCATCATGCCTGTTCAAGCTAATTATATTATTCGTTGTATAGTCGACGTTTGAGAGAAATTCCTCTAAAGCCGCTTATCGACGAGCGAGCCGACGAGCTTTAAAACCTGGTTTTACAATACAACAACACTTTATTGACATTACAGTTTGTCGCCAAAGTTCGCCTGTCGTTTACTGCTAAAACCACGGTTTTAAAAACCGACGAGCCTGGCTCTTTGGCAAAAATGTTCAAGTACAGCTCAAACATAACTGTTTGGCTTGCTAGTCGAGCAGCGTCGACGAGCCAAAATCGTCGAACTTAGCGGCTTATAGGTGAACTAAATAAACATAGTAGCGTGAAGACACTACTACTGAAATCATTATATTATAATCTGTCATTAGGACCAAGTATTGTTATAGAATCAACAATTTAATTGAAAAATAAAACCTGAAAAAGAAACAGTAGTTTCATATAATAATATATTTCAACCACAACTAAATGGAGTAGCCGATACTTACTGTACGTATATAGGTATAAAGTGGCAATGGACAGGGCACATAGTTCGAAGAACGGATGGCCGATGGGGCCGTAAAGTTCTCGAATGGAGACCATGGTCCAGCAAGCGCAACGCAACGTAGGACGTCCACCGACTAGGTAAACTGACGATAATTATAATAGAGATCTCAGGAACGCGCTGTACACTAGTATGTCATAAAACCGAATGAAATTCCGTAATTATTGTTCTCTGCTGAGCGAAGGACCCTTTGTTTACCGCTACTGTCACCGAAACATCAACGATGAAGGTAAGAAGTGAAAAGATGGTGAGATGAAACTGAGACTAGATTAGCTAGAGCCTATCTAGACTGTGATTATATTATCGAGCCCAGATCTGTAGATACTAGGTATTACATAGTGCAAGGGAAGAGTTTAGCTCGGCCAGAGTCATAATAGTCAAGATGTTGTTAAATTTCTATTTGTCGTTTTTAAACTTTCGCGATTTCAACACAGTATTATTATATACCTACCCGTGGTCAGTCTACCCGTGACCACGGTCGATGCAACTCGGCCAGAAACGTCGGGATTTAGAGCATTGGAGGAGGTATTTATTTATCTCGTAATTTTAATGCGCGATTAGTCCCGTAGTATATAATAATAATTTCTATTTGTCAGCAATGAAACCCTAGCTTTCCTAACCGTTAGTTTAACTTACTTTCCTAATTTATTGAACTGGATGTTACCTGACAGTACATATACTTGTCTTACTCTCTAAAATTCTCCAGATTATACTGAAAACCGGCGTTATCAAGATCTGCCGCTACAAACCCAAGCATTTGAATTAATAACCACAATTACCAATACAATTTACAGAAGAATTTCTAAAACATCAAAACAAACAGTTGGTAGGTAGTTTAGTACATGAACCGCGAGGTGCCATAAAGGGAAATTGCCATTCCATAGGGCGGCATTTGCCATGTGTTCTTTCCCACAAGCTGATCGTCCGATGCTCGACTTATAATTGGAATTTGTGTTTGCCGCGCGAGCGTGCTTGCCGCCACCAATGTGCACGTACGGGCTTTGTGTAATAGATATTGGGGATCCCCGTGCAAATGTGAGGTTTGATCGAAATTCTAAATTAGATTTGGTTTAATCAAGCTGGTGGCAGAAATTTGGGACTAAATTGGAACATATTTGCTGGATGAACTGTGGTAGAATAAAAAAAATATAGGTAGGTATTATAATCATAGTTACAAGTAGTATCATACACACAACTAGAGCAAGTAACTATTCATGCTGGAACCAGAGCACTTAACACCGATATTATCATTCACCAGTAGACGTCATACGGCTGATATAATTAAAGAAAATATGATGATGATATAGCCAGTCAAAAATCTAAATTCAAATCATACGAAAGAATTGAAGCTCTTCAAATGAGTTCTACGTGTAAGTACCTATACCTAGCTGTTCTGATTATTTGTACCTAGTTAGTACTAGTTACCTAGTCAATCAATTCCATAGCGTGCTAGGCCGTCACTGCCTAAGTCTAATAATGTTGACATTTTCCATCAGAGCCTCTAATTCCCTGCCGAGGTCGGCGGAGATCACACGGTGAGCGATAGGGTGCGCGCACGCAAATGCCAGAGACGCACGTGTGGACAACATTTATATAGAGATGATAAAACCCTAACTCGATAGCCAATAGCGTACATGCTCTTGTTTCGCGTAAAACGTTATCTTAAATGCACTCTTTTACGTAGACACACATATTATGTAGTTTAAAAGTCAAGGAGCGTCATATGCTAATACAACGCAGTCAAAGCCTCCTGTAAAAACTAGTCAGTTTTAATTTAACAGAAAGCGCATTAAGAAACTATACTCGACACAGCTTAAAAGAAAATGAACTTTATTCGATTTTATCACAATTAACATCTGTCAAACACTATTATAATTTTCACGCATCAAATGTGAAAACTGCGATAGCTCCGTTTAATCTGATGTCACTTTATAAACTGTCGCATGCTATTAACGAGCTCAATAAACAGTAAACAAGTGAACACAATAACATGACAAAATGTCTAATCTGATTTTACATAAAACATGAGCACGGTCGGGGCTGACTTAATGGTCTTATACTCGTGCTACTGGTAGCTAGAGATCGCAGTTGTGAAAAAATCAAATTGCTGGGTAATCATAAAAAAATATATTCGTTAAAAATGGAAATGTATTTCTATACTCACAGGGAATCAAATCCTATAAGTTACTTCCCATTGATCTAGAATTGTAATGATATGTTTCATTGTCTTATAGTACACATTTGGGAACCAATTCTACTATCTTACTGTACCTACATTTTACAAAAATAGGGTGTTTAATATGCCCGCATATTAAATCATGCATCCAAGAGTTTAAATTTTTTAATTAAATGATTTAACCGTATTATGAGGGATCAATATGAAAAAACTTCATGAATACAAGCTATAACAGTATTTTTGTCATTCGTTCGATGTATGTAGTTATTTTGTTTATTACGAAAAATATAAAAAAATATTATTTCCCCTTTTTATCCAAGCCCTAAAGTGACTTAGTTCCCGGTTTCGTAGAGTATTTGGGATCGGAGGTTTTTTATCTTTTTAAATTGAAATTTAATTAGGTACGTGATTGAGATACAATGTAGTGGCTACTAGGCCCTTATAAACTGAGTTTGAGGTGTTGCGTGCTCTGTAGAGATATAAAATAATAGAAGTGGTTCATGTCGTAGTGCGGTTTCCCCTACGTTCGACTACAATCGTACTAATTAATGGACGGTTACGTGTTGAATTTTCGTGTTTGTTTGATGTTTAATTTGAGGGACAAGTCGTTTTCACCCTTATCGTGCTTGTCGATCGTAAGTTTGGTATGAATTTTTGAGATGATCGAAAATTTAATCGGCTGATAAAAATAATTACATTGCATTTTTCAATTCCAATAATTTTTTCTTTCGAGACAAATCTATATTTTTTTTTAATTTATCGTCGGGATCGAACCCATCGAAATCATTGAAGTTTTTCTCTGGTTGAAAGTGAAAACATGTTTTCCCGGGATGTTTTCATACGAAAAAGCCTATTTCTACACGAAGAACGAGCTCAGACTGGAATTAACTCTTAATTCACTTATTAGGTCCTAGGAATGTTTTTAACAACCATATAGCTGTTTTATAAAGGCTGTTACTTATGTATAACACAATGTGATATAAAAGCCTAAGTATAAGTAACTTAATATAAATATCCATTTGAACTTGTCATGTGGCTTTTATTTTGATAAAAAAAAAAAAATATTTTTTTCGAAACGAGACCTGGGATTACAATATGTAGTAAATTGTGTCATTTTAGCTCACCAGTTAAACTAAGGGTTAAATAAAACTAAGAGTTTTCCACTCCACTTTCACGTAAGAACTTCTTTTCAAGATGCGGAATGTTATGATTCAATACGTTAGCCAAACGCACTTTGCAATGCCGAGGTTTATACAGTGTTCGTCGGAACAGGTTGATCCAAGCTTATGAGAAGTGATTCTGACCATGATTATGAACAACTTTTACCATGGGGCCAACAGGGAGTTTGAGAAAAATATCTGCTGCTTCAACATTTTATACATTACGAGTTGCAATTTTGTGTGGAACAGGTTTTATTCGAATTTCGCTTTACTCCCATAGTTGAAGTTGTTCATAATGATGATCTTATCAACCTCTTTTGGCTTAATACAGGGCAAGCAGATAACCTTGTATATTCTATGATAACGTTGCATTGATATACGAGTTGGAGGTATAATCCACGCAGTAATCTTAGTCATAAACAAATCAGAAGCGAACAATTAATTCCTGATTGCAATTGTATTTTCCAGTTCCTTCATATATCACACAATGTTATGCCAGTATGATAGAATTTACACTTGATATAACTTCAGTGTACGTAATTGCGCAGTAACTCCTACTATGATGACACATATGACGTGTAATTATAACCTAAAACGAATGTAGCGTGTTAAATATACTATGACAGTTTAATTCTGTTCCGAGATTTTCATAAAGTACTTGTTTTATTTTATATACGAAGTTTATATCAAAAATACATAGAATCAGCGTTGACGTGGAACTTTTTACCTAAACAAACATTTTCCATAAAGTACAATACAATATAAGTACCTACCAACCTAATACAAGGCGTAGTTACTTATATAGTGTTGGTAGCCCTAGTGTAAATAGCTTATGTACCTATCATTTTAAGCACTTTTTATCGATTCTATCCATCGAGGAAGGATATAATTCTATTACATTTCTATCATGTTAAGGAGAGACTAAGTATACATAGCGTCCAAAAGAGATTCGTTTAATAAACATATTCTGGTTTTTCGCGCAACTGTACTGTACTGTACCAACCTTTTTAATAATCCACTGCAAACAGTAGGCCAACCCACGAATGTGATTAGGCCATATTCACCAGTGCGGGTTGGTGGATTCAGATAGGTACGCCATCGAATTTCTTCCATACATAGGTATTATGCAGGTTGCGGCGTTTTCCTTCACTGAAAGCCCGTGGTATGAAATTCCGTACATTAATTTCCCAGGAATGCACGGTACGGTACCAGGATTTGAAACCATGACCTCACGATTGTAAGGCAGGTGTCATTATTACTAGACCACGGCATTTCGCGCAACTGATTGCTTGAAAACTTAACACACACTGTACTGTACTGTACCAGCCTTTTTGACAGTCCACTGCAGGACGTAGGCCTTCCCACGAAGGATGATTGGGCCATATCCACCACGCTGACCCAGTGCGGGTTGGAGGATTCACATACACCATCGAATTTCTTCTACGGACGTATGCAGGTTGCCTCACGATGTTTTCCTTCACCGAAAAGCCAGTGGTGTGAAATTCCGTACATACATTCCAAAGAACGCATTGGTACGGGACCGGGGATTCGAACCCACGACCTCACGATTGTGAGGCGGGTGTCACTACTTCTTGACCACCACGGTTTTAACATACACAATGAAGTAAATTTTCTAAATATGTACTTAAGTAGGTACACCTAAATTTAGATAACGCTCTTGGATTTTTTTTCACATGACGTTAAACGTTTTCCCTTTGAAACTATTCTAATCAATGCTTACAATCAGTTTTTAGATGGGTGGCTGCAGATGGCATTTACTATCAAACGCTACCGTGGCTCTGATAACGGGTTAAATTGAGCTAAGTTTGTTTTTTTAACTGTTTACCCATGCCAGAGTCATCGAGACTAAAGCCATGGTTTAATTGTTATGTTGGCTTTTTCTTTTCGGTAGATATACCTACGTATATTTTACAAATGGGTCTGGATCCAAATAAAATTATTTTAACTGCCAGAAAAGAACTAAACTTTACCAACAAACATTAACAATCATTAAAAGCAATATACGCAAACTTTAAAACAAACCTTTATAACGATGTTAATATTTCACAAACTACGAATTCCACGTGTCAAAAAATATTTAAAACCTTACCAAAAATGCCACAGCACAAAATTAATTGTTTCTTCTCCTTGGCCCCTCTAAAATGGTGCAGCAAAAATTATTTGGTATTTGACCGCTAGAGGGCGTGGTCGGTTTTGATTAATTTGCTTCTATGGAAAAACATTAATGAGTTCTTTGGCCAATGATTTTGTTTAAGACTTTTAAGGGTTAGGAATATTTCTTATTTTTGTTTCATTAAATCTTGTTTTTAACCGCTTATCCAGAGAGTGGGTGTTATAGTTGATTTGATGTAGGTAGGTCTGTGTCTGTCTGTTTGTGCAGCAGAAAATCGATGAATGTTGAGAACAAACAAGTGAAGCCAACCAAAACTACGCCTTGCCGTGTACAGACGATTACACACACATCAGGTAACTATGAAACTACGCCTTGGCTTGTCAGTCAGACTATGGCGGCGCAACAGCGACGCACTCACACATGTATAAAAAACCGGCTTCACTTGACTGTTCCACGACGTTCCCTCTGGGTTTTTTTATTTGCTTTGAGGCAGCAGCATACATCTCCCACACGAATTATCGAACGATGATAAGAAAAATGCGTCTCCGTAAGTACGTATGTCTCCAAAACAATACACACACATATCGGAGACTTATGGAGTAGCATTTTCTTTTGTTTGAAAGCTGATGTAATCGAGATGTCATATTCTTATCGATACAATAACACATTTATATTTGTACAATTAAATTTATGATCGGAAGTCATCAAAACTTATAATTTTTCATTTGTTGTGTACTATTGTGCCGAGTACAAACACTTAAACCAACGACAGCCAGATACTTAGACGAAAGTCATTTCGGCTATTTATAGTAGATACGCTTAGATTTAGTGTAAAAATAGTTAGATGTGTTTTTTAGTAAAAATAATTTTGTTTTGTTTAAAAAAGTACCTACTTAACTCTCTTAATAAACAAAACAAGCTATTCAGAATTTACTTTTTTAACTAAGAATCCCATACTTAACTTTTACCTATGCGTTTATCTTTGAAGAATATAATGAATATAGTGTAATAGCGAGGGAGACCACGAAACACAGCTAATTCTTCATAAATATATTCACCTATATGAAGTTCGTGGCACCATTGAGTCACTCTAAAAAGTACCGTCTTTTTGCGCGTCGTGTTCGAAGCTCGCGCCGCCACGCCCACGGGCGCGGGAACGTTTCATCTGTCACTGTCTGCTGGAGGAACGAATATTTGGAAGATATGATACCTACTACCTTTATGGGAATAAAGAACTAATAAGTGCCAATAACGCTTATAAATTTATTAAATGCAGAAGTGTGCCGTAAGGTGCCGGCAGAGTAGAATAGCACCCCCTCCTGTACCAGGTGTCGTAAAAGCCGACTGAGGTACTACGGGACCGTCAGATGGCGGTATATTCATCGGCGGTAGATTGCGTGGCATGTGGTAGAAACGAAAAATTCTAAGCTGTTTGTGTGTGATGACAAGCACAAGTCAAACTGAAAGATTCCATTCGAAACTGTGTGGCACTAATCTACTCATTAGTTTTTTGAGTGACTAAATGGTGCGAACTTTTGAGTCACTCAAAAATGTACCGTCTTTTTGCGCGCCTTGTACCGAAGGTGCGCCGCCACGCCCACGGTCGAGCGAATACTTCATATGTCACTGTCTGCAGGAGGATGATCCGACGATATTATATCTACCTTTAGGCGAATCAGTACCTTAGGGCCTCAAACTCATAAACCTCATAAGTTACTTAGTGGGTGCCGCACCTCATTCCATAGTCCAGTATTGTAAAATCATGTAAAAGTTCACCATAATAGGCCATTATATTGTTAAGCCTGCACTCAACTAATAGTTTACAGTAGGTATACTATCACATAGCTAAATAAAATGTTTACAAAAACGGCCTCTCAGTGTTAGCCT
This sequence comes from Hypomecis punctinalis, assembly GCA_949316475.1. NCBI lineage: Eukaryota > Metazoa > Arthropoda > Insecta > Lepidoptera > Geometridae > Hypomecis > Hypomecis punctinalis. The sequence continues at coordinate 23,577,468 of OX438795.1, read as the reverse complement.
CGGCTTCAATGATGCCCACGAAAAGGTCGGGCCTAGCCCGTGATGTGAAAGTAAACTCATAATTGTTGCTCCAAGTTATATTGCATCCTTGTTAAGAACTAAGTAAAACTCATTATCGTTGCTCCAAGTTGTATTGCATCCTTGTTAAGAACTAAATAAAACTCATAATCGTTGCTCCAAGTTGTATTGCGAACTAAGTAAAACTCATAATCGTTGCTCCAAGTTGTATTGCATCCTTATTAAGAACTAAGTAAAACTCATAATCGTAGCTCCAAGTTGTATTGCATCCTTGTTAAGAACTAAGTAAAACTCATAATCGTTGCTCCAAGTTGTATTGCATCCTTGTTAAGAACTAAGTAAAACTCATAATCGTTGCTCCAAGTTGTATTGCACCCTTTTAAGAACTAAGTAAAACTCATAATCGTTGCTCCGATTTGTATTACATCCTTGTTAAGAACTAAGTAAAACTCATAATCGTTGCTCCAAGTTGTGTTGCATCCTTGTTAAGGACTAAGTAAAACTCATAATCGTTGCTCCAAGTTGTGTTGCATCCTTGCTTTACTTACTCAGATACAGCCATGTCAGAGGCCTTCAGGTGGCTTAAAAACTCTGACTACTAGGGCTAGCCACCTGGCTTATACGAACTTACTTACCTAATAATAATTTTTACTGCAAAAAAAAACCCAGATAACGTCAAAACAGTTCTATTTATTTGTACAAAAGGTTCGACGATCTTCGACAAAATACATCTCTAACAGCAAATATTTTGGGATACCTATCAGATCAATTGCAGTTGTAAATACAGCAATGATACCAAAAATATTTTTTGTATGTAGGTACGAGAACCAAAAATTATGAAATTCGTTCATTGCTTAAAGCCGAGTTGGTTTGCACATATCAGCCCAAAAGCTTCCGTATGAAGCAACAAACAGCACATTTCGTTTAAATTTTATTTCCAAAAAACTAGAATGGCTTGCATAATCGGCTATTTATTCCAATTAAGTGGTCCAAGTTAATTGGTTCACCGGCGTGCCCATAAATTTCAGTCATCCGTCAGACGGATGAGTCTTCAGTCTCGTGTCCGTTAATCGAACGTGTCCATTGTGTTAAATTTTCCAGACAATTGTAACTTGCAGTCAAACCGTACTGGCAAACCAAAGTTACTGATAGCTTGTCTAATATCGATGTCTAATATCGTCTAAGGAAGTACTGGTAATCTTAATTTAAATAACGTTCGACATGAGCAGTCTTCGTAACATACAATTGAGCGCTGTCGTGACTTGGATGATAGGTTGTATTGTGGGTCCCGGTTATTTTCGCTATATAGCCATAGAGGCCTTCAAGCGGCTTGCATTAAGTCTACCCTTCTTATACCTACAAACTTATTTAGTAACTGATTATTATTTATTAATACCAAGAAAATATTTTTTCCTTATTGTCCTCGTGTTAAACCTGGGCGGGGCTCATGTAATAAATTAAAAGATAAATAAACTTTAGTTTCGTAAAATTTTACATCATCCATAGTCCCATACCTGAGAAGACCTATGGAAACGTGCACTCGTGTGAACCAAAAAAACTTAATATTCATATTGCCGCTTCGCCCGCAGCGTCTTCGCGAAATTATAACAAAATAAAAACTAAACCTGGCTGCGATTTATAATAAAGGGACGAATTAAACTGTCGACCAATTTCACAAGATCCCAGCCTTGATCATCTAGGAAATTAGTATTTTTTTCTAAGTTCTGGAGATATGTTTATAGAAATCGATGATTTTTAAGAAATCCACACGATAATAAGCACGATGACTGGTGGTTAAAAAAATCTATAATATAGTCCCTGAGTTAGATTTTCAAAAAATATTGGACACGTATTTTTTCTTTAGTCAATCAAACAACAAATGAGAAAGATAAACCTTGTCAAATTGTGGGAGTGGGGACGTGACGTCACCTCTTTTACAGAGGTCTATAAATTTATATAGCACTTGTGACGTCACTCGAAAATTTGACGGGCTATATCTTCATCATATTTTGTTTATTTTATAAAAGAAAAAATACGTGTGTAATATTTTTTGATAGTCTATCGGACGGACTAATTATATTTTTTTGCCGTTATGCCTATTCTAGACAATAATTTTTATTTTGCAAACCGTAGTACCATAATGAGCATGACTTCTCATTATTATAAAAGATAGTCTACAGTGCACCATGCTGACCAATAGAATGTAGAATAGAATAATACACATACACATCTGCAAAACATAGAACTTTCAGATTTGTAGATTTTCTCATTATGTTTTTTTGTTGTAGCGCTTGTTGTAGTTTGTTTGGCTAGGCGTTTCTTAGCCATCACAGAAGTTAAGCAAGGCTTGGTCCGGTCATTCTTCCGATGGGTAACCGATGGTGGCATTTACAGCTGAGCGCTGCCTCAACTCGGATGACATGTTAAATTGTGAGTCCCTTTTAGCTATGTGCTATGTCAGAGGCCTTTAGGCGGCTTAAAAGCTCTGACACTAGGGCTAACCATCCGGTATATACGTACTTAGGTATTTATCATAGTTTTTTTCGATATTTAAATCCAATTGCATACAAAACATTTATATGATTCCTACAGATTGTATTTTTTTTGTTATGATAGAGTTATCTTTGTGATAAGCATTTCAAAAATCTGAAGCGAACGCAGGATTTGAACCTGCCCCTTCGGATCACTAGCCCGACGCTCTAGCCAACTGAGCCAGCCCGCCTCCTACGCAAGCGTCAAATTTTTGAAGTGCTTATATTACCACCAACTTTATGGCGTTGGCTATAAATTTGGTATAAAGTTTAAATGCTTATCACAAAGATAACTCTTTGAGAAAAAATATAGTGTGGAAAGCACTCAAAATAAAATCATAACTATGATAGTGTTGGCTCTTTTACCGCAAAACGCTTAGTCATGTCCGAGACCTCCAGACTAGCCAGCTAGGCTAGCCACTAGAAGACTATAGGACCCATACGACCACTATACAAACTAACTTTATTTTACCAGGATAATTTTGCAATATTAAATGTTGCATTTTCAAAACAATCTATGCATCTAAGTGCGCATGTTTACGGTGATTTGTTTCACCGGACGTCGGACTGTTTTTTTCACCGGATTCGCGGTGGCGTACGGTTTATAATGAACGCTCAGACCAAATAAAAAATCAAGACAGAACGTCGTGAACACACAAGAGAGGCCGGTTTTTTATACATGTGCTAGTGCGTCGGTGTTGCGCCGCCATAGTTCGACTGACGTGTCAAGGCGTAGTTTCGTTGTACGTATATGTAAAGGTGTGTAACAGTGTGCACAGCGAGGCGTAGTTTTGCCGGCCTCACTTGTTTGTTCACAACATTCTGTCTTGATTTTTTTATTTGGTCTGAGAATGAACGTATGTTGACGCACCGGACAAAATGTAGGCATTAGTTTATCGACGGTCCGTTGTCCGTTGAAAAAAAACGGCCGAGAACAAGCGCTCTAACAAATCCGTGTGGCAATGATAACTCAGTAGGTGAGCTATTAAATGACCACGGCAACTCATCACACCTATACATGCTATAAGTTACACATTTCTTCAAATGACCGACATATCATGTTCAATGGACATATAATATAGCAATTAAAAGAACCATCCAGACGTCTTCATTAACTAGAAAACAAAAACCCAAGTCGACTTAACATTGCCAGTGGATATATTTATCGGAATATCATTTACATATGCCGACAGAACGAAAGCAAGTATGCAAATGATACAAGTTGCCCTGCAGCGGTACCTAGCATGTGGCATTGAGGTAACGACAGCTTATATTACAGGCTTAGGCTAAGCTTGTATCGTAATAAGCGGCTTAGTGGCTGGCAAATGATTTGGGCAGAACTTCTGGTTGGGTCGAAAATTAGTTGCTGTTCTCATCTTTGTTGGTAAACGATCTACCATCACCTTTAGTTGCGACGGTATGTTCAAAAGGCTACTATAATGAGGTGGTTACCTAATTGGATCTGTATAACAGAATGTGAATTTTACTCACATTAAAATTGAATGGCATAATTTGGCGAAAAGAATCCAAAATTGAACTATGATCAAAAGTTACAATCATTATAACGGCCTAGGCAATAGATAAGTACAAAAACCTGAGTTTTATGTCGTAGAATTTCTGCTCTGGATGTGATTACGTAGGTTTCTTCAGGGCATTTTTCTTCATTTTCAAAAATATCCTGATTTCCACATGCAAAACTGAAACGCCTGACTAGTTCCTCAAATTAATCACTTCATCAATCTTGCTGCTATTCAAAATTTGCAGATATTAAGGTGACGCATTGATAAACTATAGTTTCAAAATCGAGTACCGCGCCCCTTCACTCGGACAAAATTTTACGCGGTCTCACTTGACAGGATCACGCCAGAGCGGCGGGCGGCAACGCTGGGCTAGCGTACGTGGCGCTACTAACGGCGCGGCGGCGGCACGCGTCAACTCAATTTGCCTAGAGCATAGATAATCATGGAGTCGCCTTGTCCTTAATCAACAATTTAAAAAAAAGGCAAAAATTATTTTGATCTTTTTAATGTTTTTTTTTTCATACAATACAGGGTTATTTCAACTGCTGTTTTTAAACTTTCGCGATTTGAACACATTATTATTATATACTACGGGACTTATCGCGCACTGAAATTACGAGATAAATAAATAACTCATCATCCCGACGTTTCGTCCGAGTTGCATCAACCGTGGTCAAGGGTAGACACTCCGTAGAATAGTGAGTCTACCCGTGACCCGCAACAAAATGTATGGAACAGCTTTTTTTTTTAATTTTGAGAAATGTTGCAGAACAAAAGTTGTTAGTTTTGAGAAATGTTGCAGAACAAAAGTTGTTAGTTTTGATGTACATGTACAGAATAAACCTCTAAAAGGATGCTAATTGATTAGAAATAACCCTGTATACAAATTAATGTTGATTATGTACAGGTATCATAATCAATGAACTTATTTTTATCGTGCTTCACACACTTGGTTTATAGAAACTTTCTTTTTGTGACAAACATTTCAAAAATTGACGAGCTCGTAGGATATGAACCTGCATCTCTCTGAAATTCCGGCTCTGCTTTGTCTGATTAAGCTAGAACGCTATCTGCGAAGCTGCCAAATTAGTAAAGTGTTTATCATTTTTATCAACTACTATAGTGTTGAAAAGTGTAGGTATCTTAATGTTAAAACTAACGCTTTTTGTGAAAAATATATCAATATTCTGAAAATGGCATCACATAATCTATGGTATCCCCGACCGAACAATCGTCAACGTCACCAGTATTTTTTTCTATTGAAATGGTAGCTGAATCATTTTCTTTCCCTTTTGAAATCACGTATTCTGGGTCACGAATTGGCCTGTTCCTTATGTGTCTAGGGTCAACCAACTCGGGAAGAAGACAATCATAGTAAAATTTAAGCAGTTTTGGCTCCATTATATCTGACCAAAATTTATCGTCTCTTTCTATGATTTCTATTTTCATTTTTTTGTCTCCATACCATATTCCAAGTAAGGCCTCCTGTTTTCTGCAAATATGTAACTGGCCTTGGACTTGAAAATACCAGTCTGATTTTTTGTTGACTACTATTTCGCCGTCTTTATTTTTTTTATAAAAATGCATCTTGTTCTGTTCAATCGCCTCGTCTATACCCATTTTAAATGGTGCTATGGGACATTTTATTTCGACTATTTTGTTGTCATCGGTAATCCCATCAGGCGTTGCCCCCAAAAATGGATATTGCTCATCTATAAATAGACCGCATTTTCTAATTTTTGTGTCTACCATAACCGATAATTGTTCGATTGCAATTTTTTCGTGCTTTTTTCCGTGAGTTATTGATGACACGTTGTCAATATTTGGCTTGTAAAGTAAATTTTTTACTACGTTTCGGCATGTATTCGACTCTTTTCTTTTTACAATTTTACCGAAGTTTGATGCAGTTAACATGCTTCGCCTTAATTCCAACCATTCTCCAGATTCACTTTGTAGTATAGTTCGTTTTTCTACGTCTTTTCGCTGTTCTTCGGTTTTCGTCAAATTCTGGATGAAGGTGTCTTTGGCCTTTTTTAATGTGTCGTCATCCAAGTCTGGCTTATCCACAATTTCTCCATAATCTAGATTTAATGTACGCGGCACCAAAGTACGATTTTTTTTCCTCTTGCAGTTTTGTTTTGTTCTATTCTTTTTTTCATTTACAGCTCTTTCGTATTTTGTAATAGTTTTTTTTGGGCTATTTCCATAAACATTACGGTGGACAGTCGACAGCAAGTTGCCGGTGTTAAAAGATATTACTGCACCAGAGCATCTTGCTTGGTAAGCTCTTCTTTGAGAATAATTTACCCTTTTTCCACCAACAAGTTTGGCAATGACTCCGTTAAATCTTTCCACTACATTACTGTCGACATCTTCAATTAAACTATGGGCTTTTTCAGCCAATCGTGCGACATGAGTTTTTATTTTTTGCCAAAGCAAACTCCCAAAAAACGGATTAGGAGCGTCTACTTGCATATGTTTTTTGCATAATAACTGGTTGCAAGTTTCATGAGAGTTAAACGCATGGCCAATAGATGCGTTTATATCTTTATATAAACCATCTGTATTTTGGCTCTCCTTGTGAAGTTTTATAGCGTCGCAAATATATTTCCTGGAGCGCATTATTTTCTCTTGTGTCAAATATTTCCTGTCTGTAACGTTGAAATGAGTGTCTGAAGTAAGTTGCTGTAACTTATTGCAATAGTTCCTCAGTAAATGATTCCGACAGAAAATTTTTGACACTGTTAAGCCTGGGTATGGCCGAGCATTTATTATTTTGGCATAGGTGCTACTGTCGCCATCAGCAATAAGTCGCGCGTATATTATACCGTGCATTTCAATGGATTGTTTAAACCCCTCAGTTATTATTTGGGATTCCATAGCAGTAGAAGCCCCTTCAAAGTTTTTATAACAGACATGTTCTTTGGGACTTTCTTTTTTGTTTTGAGCTCGGGCACAAATACAACAATACTTATTTTTGACACACATGTACAAAACTTGGCCAAAACGTCTGCCAATTATGGCTGCAGCACCCGATAATGCAGCATAGTTTGTTCTGTATGAGCGTTTGCTCCAACACCCATCTACAATGACATCAATCATGGGAATGCCATCTTTTGTAACCCTGCCTTCAATAACAGCTGCTTCTTTCTCTTTTTCTCCGGCTATTTTCATTTCCTCCCACGCAGTTTCTTCCCAATCGTCACAAACATCGTCCTGCATTTTATTGTAAGTGTGTTCAGACATAATGGGTAATCCTACTGCTGCGGAAAACTGCTTCAGTTGCGCGTGACCACAACCTGCTGCCATTATTCCTGCAACAGCATCTTTGTTTACATCAGCCAAAGATGATTTTATTTTGTTTTTATAATTACACATAGAGCAGACAAATGTAAATTCCGATTGTAATCCAATTCGATGTTCAGAAACTAATTTCATTGAGGCTAATCCGCAGTCAAACAGAGATTCATGTTGAGAGAGTTGTATTAGTTGTGATGTAAAATGATTAACATCTATTACTCGATGCCCCAAGTCGGGTATTTCTGTATGAATCTGAAATTTAAGCACATATTTTAGTATTTATTAAGTTTGAATTTCTTATTATGTAAACATGCCTTAGCTATAACAAAATCCTTACTGTAGTTTCAGAGGTACTTTCGAATATGTATGGAATATCTTCATTTTCAGGGTTTTGTTCCTTTAACTGAAACAAAATTACACAAGTTTAACTTGCAGACGAAGTAAAAAACGACATTTTCAAAATATGACCAAATCGACAACATCCTCTTTTTTGAAGTCGGTAAAAAGACAAGACAATAATCGCGATAGTTTAATAAGGTACTTAAGTTTACCGTTTCCACCGAATCCTCTGATGTGAGCAACACATTTTGTAACTCTTCATTTTCAGGATTTGGTTCTTTTAACTGAAATTAAATTACTTACATTACTATTAAAGGAATTAGACATGTACAAAATGGAGTACAGTGGCGGAGGTATAGGTACTAACTACTCACTAAATACCTGGAAAACTTTGTGATAAAGCAGGGTGAATAATTTTAATTTCGTTTATTTAAAAGAAGAAAAAATAATAACCCTATCGACAACTTCCTCTTTTTTGAAGTCGGTAAAAGACAATACTATAACCGTGATAATTTAAAAAAAGTGTTTAAATTTACCGTTTCCTCTGAATCCCCAGATGTCGGCAACACATTGTGTAACTCTGCGTATGTTGGTGATATTTCTGGGTGGCTACAAAATAAAATGATGTAATTATATAATTATTAAAAAGTTAAAGCTAACACAATTATTTAGGTGATAGAACATCACCTAATAAATATCATTATTTTAGATAGGTTTCTAAAATATCAAGAGACGACTCCATAGCTTTTTGTTCTGATATTTGTTTCCTACAGTATGGTTAGTTTGTACAGACAAATCTTAGTAGGTACACACTTGAAAATAAAGAATAGACGGAGTATTATTACTAGATACTTTAAATTGATTGCTGACATGATAGATAGGTACTTGGCATGGACTCACTCTCTATCTACTGGCCCTGTTGAGGATGTGGATTGACAATCGTCAGGTTGCAGTTTCCGTTTTTTTGACCTAAAAAAATTGTAAATATAGGTAAATGCAGAAAAATTGAAGTACCTAGGTAGTAAGAATGTGATAATCCATAATCTGTAGATGAATGTGTATTTGCCAAATATAGACTTTATTATTAGGGCATTAGAGTGCAACTATTTATTGCAAGTTTATTATATATGTAATTCGACTTACCCAAACATTCCGTCATTTTTTTTAGGTTTTCTTTTTCGTTTTTGTAAAAACAATTCTTTCCGCTTATTTTTCCTCCCCATTTTCTATGCACACTTGTTCACTACTATTTACACACTACCAAATAAAAATACTAAGTACCTAACTTACTACCTACTATAATAATGTTCTAAAGCTACAATATAATATAGTACACTAAAGTCTAACTTATAATTTTGAAAATAATTCTGAAGTAAATTACTCGGTTGTCGTCGCACAGAGTACCTAGAAGACAATAACCAAAAACAAACAGCACGCATCTCGCGCCGTCCGTACTTTGCGGCGTTGCCAGCCCGACGCTGAGCGAATCATGCGCTCGTCGGAGTCGCAACGTCGCACCGGTACGGCGGCGGCGGCCCAGATAGTGCCTGATCAAATATTCTGAGCAAACACTGTAGAGTAAAAGCTAAACTAGAGTAGGCGCGAAGAGATTTGATTGAGTTTTTAATTAATTACTCATAATATACAATTTAAAAAAAAAAAATTCTCGGTTTATAATAAAGAAAAGGGATCTGGCTATTTTATTCGTAAAAAATAATGGGGTGTTGTCGCTGATAATTCTGAGCATTCGAATTACTAAATTTTTTTTGGTGAGCAATTTGTTTTATTTTTTTTTTAATAAAGCCGGTTACTTTTCAAAATTTTGTCCGGTTCATTCAATTTATTAAGATTTTCCCTTATCTATGACATTTTTTAAATTTGAATCGATATCATTCATCCTCTCACATCGCGCATTCAAAAGTACTCGTTTTTGCCGTTTTCGTGTTTCTCGGCCCGGTGCCTCGTCTTAAGGTCTGCACTCGCCTTGAGTGGAGGCGGGTGACTCTTGGGTTATGCCAATCTGGTTGTGTACAACTTGTTTAGAAAAAAAAATAACAATGTAACTATAAATGTGCACATTTTTGGCCTAAATTTAAAAGGAACTGTGTGGAAATTAGCTTTAACTTATAAATTACTAGATAGATAGATAAACTCTTTATTGATTCACATTCACACACACACATAAAACAGAAAATAGAGAAAAATAGATGATAAAACATGTGAAGCAACCGGCGGCCTTATCACTGAAAGTGATTTATTTCAGGCAACCTTCGGATGGAGAGAGATAGGTACAAAATAAAATACGACGAGGTGTGCGAATTTAGAGGACACTTTAAAAGTAAAACAAATAATATAAATAATAAAATAATTATGCAATAGACATACATACAAATGTTATAAATACTAATACATATATAAATAATACAGTAAAATAAACTAATAAATACTTAACTAATGAATGTTTTCTCATTCGACTTCACAATTTTAAGACATGTGGTCTCTAAGTTATAGACCGACTGAAACTTCTTAGTGGTCTAAATACTCACGCAACTGTTTCAGTGAGTTTCGGTCAGGATTGGGTTATCCGCAGCTTGTAGCTAACATCACAGCCGCCAAGAACTTTGATTTGACTTATACAAATGACTCGATTCGTATAAAAGCTAAAGTTATTGAACGTTTCCAGATGTTAAGGTGTGCAGTTGCCTTGAGCGGAGGCGGGCGACTCCCGGATAAGTGCAGGCGGCGAGCTGGCGCCGCGGGGCACGCTACAAATTAATACTCTATTGCGTGAATATGTTTACAACTTAAAAAAACAATAACAATGTGGACGGCCCTTAGTATGGGACGCAACTTGCATCGATACTTTGGCACCGTCACATCTTCCTGAGACTCAGAGTAGGGCTGGAGCGGCGGCCAATTCGGCTGAGCAGCACAAGCGGCGCAAATATGCTAACCTCGGTAGTGGTTACATATTTGAGCCATTAGGAGTTGAGACTTTGGGTCCGTGGGGGCCGGGAGCTCATCTCGTTTTCAAAAGTCTTTCTGAGCGTCTGGTGGACGCGACGCGTGAGCAAAATGCTGGTGTTTATTTGGCTCAACGTATAAGCATTGCCATTCAGCGTGGCAATGCTGCCAGCATGCTGGGCACGCTGCCAACTGGCAGTGGGCTTGAGCACTTGGATTATCTTTAGACCTTCAAGGGTCTGTGGATGATCCAATTGCTTTCTATGTACTCGTAGTAGTAGTGTAGTTTTGTCATTGTAAAAAAAAAAATAACAATTTAAAAGTAAAATTAACATCATGAAAATTAAGTTTGTATAGGTACTTATATAGGATGCGAATAAATAGCTTTTCATACGACTTCCCAATTCTAAGGCGCACGGTCTCTCACTAAGGTACCAATGCGTCAATGTGTATAAAAGCTAAAGGTCTTGAAAGTTTCCAGATGTGAAGGTGTGCAGTTGCCTTGAGCGGAGGCGGGCGACTCCCGGATAAGTGCAGGCGGCGAGCTGGCGCCGCGGGGCACGCTACAAATTAATGCTTTATTGCGTGAATCTGGTTGTTTACAACTTAGCACGAATAATGTACTAAATTATACATATTTTTATAAGTTCAGAATGTGAAATTAACTTAAGAAAGTGTCTAAATGAATACCGATACTAAAGTAGGTACAGAATTTAGAACATAAGTATGTATAAGTAATTTATAACATTTTCAATTCATAAATTTAGACTTCTTTGAATTGTTTATTTTTTTCGATTAATATTTTTTTTGGTAAATTCCAAACTCTCCCACTTAGCCAAGCTTCGAGTTTTTTCGCGATTGGTATTATTTTAGAAATAAGACGATATATTTTTTAAAAATGAAACTCTCGGCATCTTAGTATTTTTTTATTATATTTGTTCTCTTCCGTTCAATGTACAATACTTTTCAATATTAAACTTTACTCTCATCCAAGCTAATTAATTATAGGTACGATTAGGAGCCTGAAAAGCTGACGATTCAACTTCAACTTTACAAATACCTCTCTTTTTGAACAATAGTTCGAAAATAGAGGTTAGGTTCTATTACAGAACAAGATAAAAATTATACCATCTACGTGAAAACTGAGTAAAAATTAATGATATAAACAAGCGATTAGTGCGATAACCAGCGCTGTCGCTCGCCGCGAGCACTGGGACCACACTCCGTCATTGGCGTACCTAAGGAATCATTTTGATGAGAACTTTGATTTATAAAATAAATCTTCATCTTCATAAAAATACTTACAACATCGAATGTATTTTGGGTGTCCACCTAGATACGTGATATTACCTACTTGATGTTTAAACAAAAATCGATAGAAAATAGCATAAATCACATTTTCAATTTTAGTTTTACCATAATTTTCATCTAGAAAACGTGGCTTTTTTGGTGAACAATTATGTAAAAACTATACATTCAGCTACGTTATTAAAGAAATGATATAAACAAGCCTGGAGCGCGGGCGTGCCGCTACCCAATAACCACCGCTGTCGCTCGCCGCGGGCACTCGGACCACACCCCGCCACATTAGCGGAAGGTATCATTTAGATGAGGAATTTTTAATCTACTTTTTAAGAAGATGTTCTCAAAATATTATGTAGATGCATTTTAAATAAATAAATAAATATTTGGGGACATCTTACACACGGCTTTTGACCCCAAACTAAGCAAAGCTTGTGATATGGCTGCCAAAGACTGATATTCTACATATACTTAATTTTAAATACATACTTATATAGATAGTAACTAAATAACACCCATACACAGAGCAAACACTTTTACGTTCATCTCATAAATATTTGCCCTGGGTGGGGATCGAACCCACGCCTCTTCGACCCAGAAGTTAAGGTCATTAACCACTGAGCCAACGAGGCAGTCTAATAAGGTTAATTAATTTGTTTGCCGACCTACCATAATTGTATATAATTATGATTTTATCCTCCAGCTCACACTAGGACTGCGTGGGGACTTTTAAGGCTTCATATCCCGTTACGGCCCAACCGCCCTTTGTTGGGAGGCCTATGTTCAAAAGTGGACTTTTAAATGGCAATGTTCAATGATTTTAGACATTTGACTTCGTTATAAATCATTAGTTTCTATAAATAAATAAATTTTGTCACACCATTTTCGCACTCAACGCTGGCAAGATTAAAAGCCATTGATTTTTCAAGCTCTCTTAATTTTTTTACATTGAATTAATGAATAATTACTCGGATAATTAAAAAAAAAAAAAAAAAATATTGGGGGACATCTCACACACGGTCTCTGACCCCAAACTAAGCAAAGCTTGTGATATGGCTGCCAGAGACTGATACACTACATATACATACTTTAAATACATACTTATATAGATAGTACCTAAATAACACCCAGACACAGAGCAAACACCTATGTTCATCACAAAAATGCTTGCCCTGGTGGGAATCGAACCCACGCCTCTTTGATCCAGAAGTCAGGGTCACTAACCACTGAGCCACCGAGGCAGTCAAATTATTCAAACATCAGAAAATATTATTGTGTAGTAACATTCGTTTTCCTGCAGATTTTGTACGCATAATAATATGTGTACTTGTGTAGGCTATGTGTGTAAGTATAGTATGTCAATAAAAGTTTTATTGATTCTAAAACAGTAGGTATAAAATTTAGCAGCAAGATGTTTCACATAGAAAGAGTTAATGAAATACGTTACGAAGTTTTGCCAGCACAATGTGGTATGAAAATTTAGCACTGCATTATCCTCTAAAATTGCATAGCATTTTAATTACTCGCTCATACTGGAACTTTCTAGAAAAAATACATAGCAACTGCGTAGCTACCTAACGAAACCTTTTTGCTCCAACCTACATGTATTTATTTTTTATTCTTGTTCTCACAGCACCGCCCATGACTTCAAGCGATCAAAGCTTCTAAAGAAACGCTTGGTCATGGACTTTCATTTTTAGGGGTCCGTAACGTAAATAGGTAAAATTTGAGATATTTATGGTAGGCATATTTCATATATATCGTGCTTTGTTCCTGAAATAATAAATAACATAAATGCTATTTTTTAAACTAATAAGAACATGGTATTTAATACAAATAGATTCCTTTAATTTAATATACTCATCCAGTATTTAGCCGTAAATATATTAAATTCTAGCTGTACCATGCGAGCGTTGCTACACCACCAAATAAAATAAATTTGAAGGAAAGACATTACACAAACCAACTCAGAAACCTTCTTTGGCTTATGCACAACCACTTTGCGGAAGATCATCACACATGATTTTTTTCGTCTCTGAAACAAATGTTTATTCTACTTATACATACACGTATATTGTTCGTATAGGATGAACTTAAAACCTATTTATATACGTTGTATGTTTGTACCTATGGCGCGAATAAAACACAATCCTTTTCAAATGTATCAAATTGACAAAAATATTAGATGACATCTTGACGTAGACCGATAACATAATAGGTAAAAAAAACAAGTAGCGCAACATCACTACTGATATTTCGACGTAATGAAATGAAGTGTAAATCGTTATTTTATAAAATTACAAACATGAAAATATAAGAAAAATAAAGGTTTTCATGAAAAGGTCCAAGAAATAGTCGGTTTGATTGAATTTTTGAAAGGAAATACGGAAATCGCTTCAGAAATGTTATTTGATTGGTATGCACATGAATTACTATCAGGGATGTAAGTACATACTTTTTATTGCGTATTTTATTTAGCATTTGCGCCACAAGTATAAATTCTTACCAATCTAATATTCTTACCTCAATATGGTAAGATCTCTTTACAGCCGATTTAGATCTTTTGTTCCAATTCCTTCCAATTACTAATACACACAACTACCAGCAACATATATTGTTGTATGTGTACATAAACATTATTTTAATATGTTCTTGCTGTATTTATTGTCTTATTGACAAAATATTTTATGCCTTCCTGAAGCCAGAACGACTCATACACTAAAATAAAGTGTTTTTATCGCTAGAGGTACTTATCCCTATTGTAATTTTTCAATATCGAAATCGAACTATCAAATAAATCATTTCTATATTAACGGAACCCTCTCATTTAGCGCAGTTCACACTTAACAGGTTAGTTTTATATACTCCTAGGCAAAATAAAATTTAATCAGAATTTAATCTACTGTTCCAATGGGCAGTTTTTCTGTCTTTTATTTGTGGAGTAGATGTGCTGACTTCTGTCTTTAATTATCTGGAGGCGGAGACAAAATGTAGAACATTTTGATTTTTGATTTGACTTAAAATACCTACTCCTTAATAAATGTAGATGAAACTCACAGTGATCTTAGATATTGAGGCACTCTTATAGAATAAATAACAAATGTTTTCAACAGTGTATCTCTACTTTAAAAATAGGCAACTGTCGGACATATTGGCGGTAATTGTGACATGCACTTATCTGGCTCTGCCATGTTGGTGTATCCACATATAACTTTGTATATTCCACATACATGCGTGAGTAGAAACATATACGCAATTTTTCCTTCCGCAAAAAAAACTATAGTTATAAAACATCCTTATACAAATACATATTTCAAAGAACTCATTGGTATGGGGCTGAGATTTAAACCCCCGACCTTACTATTACAAGGCCAGAGTTACGCCACAAACAATAAACCACCTTGTCTACTATACATACATATACCTATATATTTATTTGTGTAGATGAGATTTATTAGAAAAAAATGTATCGATCCTCAACTTCAATAGAAAAGACTTCAACGCGTGTGCTGTTTTTCGTATAAACCTATATTTTAAAGACAAAATATCCGTACAAATTATAATAAGTATTGCTAATATATAATAAAGGTATATATCCGATATTTCTAAAACATATTCTAGAGATTTTTATTTAAAAGAGAAAAAATACAGTTTCCTTGCTTTGCCCATGACTGACGATGGGTAATTCAAACCAAAAACATATTTTGTACGGACCAGTCCACTCAACCTTTACCCCACGATGGTTGCCAAACCTGATCACCGATAGTTCTGATTTAATACCACCTTCTCAAGAAGCTATATTGCTCAAAATTATATCGCTATTGTTACAGGATGCTTCATTTCAAGAGTGTTTAACTCTTATAAAAAATCATATAATGACATATCAAATTTAAGTTATTGGTGAATCTATTAGCCAGAAAACTCATATTTTGTGACAATAATAGTTTTAACTTTTTTATTTAGCAGTATGTTTAGCAGTTAGGTATAAAAATCGAAATTTGAATAATTTCTTGAGATTGAATAAATGGGAGAAAAGCATTGCGAGTTTTCCTTTACCGAGAAAAAAAGATGTGAAAATGAATATTCATGCATCAACTCCAAAGGACTTATTAGCAAACCAACCAAACCGTGATTTCCTTTTTTTAAAAAAGTGTAGTAATAAAAGGAAAGGATCGTGTAGTAGTAAAAGGAAATATATATAATATAGGTGAACGCTACAACTCTAGGTCAGCATGTAATTTTTTTTGTATAAAAACAGCACAATTATTTCATATCAGAGAAGATCACATAGTCGAAAAACGAAAGTATTTATCCGTTAAACTTTGGTGGCCCATATTCTTTTCGAATTAAAATAATTTATATTTATGAAGTGCAAGCTTTAATTTTATTATTTCCAGGATAATAGCAGAAGCCTATGACACTTTTCGATCTGTAAACCTACTAGATTTTGCCCGCGGCTCCGCCCGCGGAGTATTTTGACTTTTGTGCTATCCACAGGAACTTTTTATTTTTTGGGATAAAAAGCAGCCTATGACACTTTCCGGCCTTTGAACTATATCCATACCAAAATCAAATCAATTCGTTACTACGTTGCTTCGTGAAAGAGGAACAAACCAACAAACGTTTCCGATTTAAAATATTAGTATGATGTGATATCCCACAGGAACCTTTTATTTTTTGGGATAAAAAGTAGCCTATGACACTTTCCGGCCTTTGAACTATATCCATACCAAAATCAAATCAATTCGTTACTCCGTTGCTGCGTGAAAGAGGAACAAACCAACAAATTTTTCCGATTTATAATATTAGTATGAAATTCGTGCAAAAAAATCCAGTCGACTTATCGTTCTGTTACTGTGTGATAAACAAACACACTAAGACACATTTGTATTTAGCATTAGTCAGAATAATATTATGTACTTTGCGTTTATAATATTAGTATGGAGTAGGAATAACACGCTGTATACCCCATTATTTACGACACACGATAGCAGTACGGCATGAGAAAGTACAAAAACCTCCATATATCCTGGGCAGGAAGCTACGCCTCCTCTAATTATAGTCCAGGAGCTGCCGCCCACTGCCTGCCTGTTAACTACCTCGAGATCACTTCTAAGATATGGAAAATACATTTTTATGAAAAATAACCGTAATAGCGTACGATAGATAAAGGTCGGTTATTATGTGCTAAAGTCGCGTTGATGTATGGCTTTTTCAGCTACGCCCTGCGAGGGTGTGTGGAAAGTAATGTTTTTGAAGCTGTAGAACTGTTTTAATGTGGGTATGATTGAATTTATTTAATGGAAAACTGAACTTTATGAAAATAACCGTAATAGAATACGAAAGATAAAAGTTGGTTATTGTGTGCTAAAATCGCGTCGATTTATGGCTTATTTAGATATGCCTTAAAAAGTATGTATGAAAGGTGTCGAGGTTGTAAAATAGATTTTGTAGGTAGAATGTGAGATACAACTTTTACATTATTGTTGATATTTGTAAAAACGGCTCAGCAAATTCCGATATAATTCAAATGGGACTATAATCTACTACTTGTTGTACAAGTCGAAAGTTTTCGACCAGTGTGTGTTGCCAGTTATGACTTATAGCACAGAAACGTGGTCTCTCACTATGGGCCTTATCATCAAGCTCCAAGTCGCCCAACGAGCTATGGAGAGGGCTATGCTCGGAGTCTCTCTGCGGGATCGAATCAGGAATGAGGAGATCCGTAGAAGAACCAAGGTTTACCAACCAACCGACATAGCCCAACGGATTAGCAAGTTGAAATGGCAATGGGCAGGGCACATAGCGCGGAGGACTGATGACCGGTGCAGTCGAAAAGTTCTCGAGTGGAGACCACGTACCGGCAAGCGCAGCGTAGGACGTTCACCCACAAGGTGGACGGATGACCTCATTAAGACCGCAGGATCGTGCTGGATGCAAGCCGCTTTCAACCGGTCTTATTGGAGATCCATAGGGGAGGCCTATGTCCAGCAGTCGACGTCCTTTGGCTGATGGATGGATGGATAATCTACTACCACAGCTCGGGAGTATATTCTTTTGAACGTAAAAATATTTTTTTGTTTCGGTTTGCAATTGGCGAAAATGTCGATGAACCGAATAAAAAAAATACATAGGTACATGCGGTTAAAAAGGACCAAACGTTGGTAGCTAATTCGTAGACTGTGATGTGAAATATTTTGTTTAGTACGGGACTAACCGTGCAAAGACAATATGAGATAAATATATACCTCACTATCCCGACGTTTCAACCGAGTTGTATTCATCGTGGTCAAGTGTAGACCACTTTGACAAAACTTAAAACTACGTAGGTATATACCTATCTCTAAACACGCGTCTCTACAATTTCAGCTTGGGATATATGCATTCTATTACCTATTTAGGCTATGTTCAGAATCGGTATCTAAAAAGACGTACTTGTATATAGGTATACACTAGGTATATACTTCTACAATATTTTTTAATCTGGCGTCTAAATTTTGCCAACTTCATGTTTTATCTATCTTTTATAACTGCAACCTCCACAGATTATAAAGTCTACATTTATCTTTTATAGAATATGACCTCCACAGATAAGCAAAATCTCTCGGTGTATGGGAAGCGAGCAAGAAGTCCGCTACCCCGTAATTATTGCCGCTGCGCTTGCGCCGCCCATCACGACTCGTGGACATTACTTTTGTTTTTTATTCCGTACAGGTTTACACGGGTAAATGCGGTTCGTACAAATGAGAATGTATTCGGTTATTTTGTGGGTATTGAAATATGTAAAAGGCTTGTTCTTGAAATATATTTAAGGGAATTAAAGTTTCCTCCGACAAGACAGTTGCATGAACTTTTCGAAATTTTTCGGAAGATCGATTTTCAGCAGTTATTTTTTTACTGATGAGTGAATGACAATTAATCTATATGGGTATGTAAAAAAAGGTTAGAGTTTTAGTGAACCACACCGTACGGCTCCTCACTGGCAGGCTGGCAGCGTATGAAACTTTTAGCTTCTCATAATTAAGTACTCAGATTCGATAGAATATGTTTCTGTTTGCTTTTAAAAAATGTAATAAGTTCTCCGGTTTTAAAGAAAATCAAATAGAAATTAGCAATACACTTATTTATTTTTGATGTTATCTATACCACAAACTCTTGTAAACGGTAGGTGCCTGAGCTGTAAGCATTTGAGACAAACAATCAACTTTTAGTACCAACATAAAAATAAAAACACATTTAGGTACATTACATTTGTGCCTATGTATGTTTTTATTGTAAGCTATTATGGCTATACGAGGTAGATAAATGACCTCGTAAAGACCGCAAGATTTCATTGGATGCAAACCGCTTTCAGCTGGTCTTATTGGATAGAGAAGAGGCCTATGTCCAGCGGTAGACCCCCATGGCTGATGAATGAAACCAGCCATCTATCAGTAGGACTGCTGGACATAGGCCTCTTCTATCGATTTCTAATAAGGATGCTGAAGCTTCCTAAGTCCTCGGTGTTCCTGCGATCTTAATTATATCGTCAGTCTAGCAAATCGGTGGACGTCCTACGTTACGCTTGCTGGATCATGGTCTCCATTCGAAAATTTCACGGCCTCGTCGGATTTCTGTTCTTCGAACTATGTGCCCTGCCCACTGCCATTTCAACTTGCTCATCTGCTGGAGTATGTTGGTTACTTGGGTTCGTCTACGAATCTCCCCATTCCTGATTCAAGAACAGAGAATCTCATTCCACGCAGAGAAACTCAGAGCATAGTCCCTCCATAGCATAGATAGCCCTATTTTGAGCTTAAGGCCTACAGTAAAAAACCGGACAAGTGCGAGTCAGGCTCGCACACGGAGGGTTCCGTACAAATCCAGAAAATTTCACAAAATTGGGAAGTAAGTTGTTAAAATCACTATACTATTAACCATCGACAAAAAAGTTTTTTTTTAATTTTTCACTTTTCTCGTCATATATCGAAAATTACACATTATTAAAATAATTAAGCAAAATCCTGTTTTAGCATGTGCTAGTGAAGTTTTTTTACATGATAGTACCTTACATGATTTACGATTTACTCATTTTGAATTTTGAACCCATATTTTGTGAATTTTGAGGCCCTATTTTTTATGATTTAAATAAAAATGTACAATTTTCAGATTTATTCCTATACGTGTACTCTGAGACAATGCTTTTCGCTAAATTTCATAGTTCTATGTCAACGGGAAGTACCCTGTAGGTTTAGGTTTTTGTGAGTGTCGAAATATGCGGTTTTTTACGACATAAGCGGCTCTAACTTTTTTAAACGATAACCGAGAAGTTTTTCTTTTACACAACTGCAAGAGACCATAGAAAACATACGTATACAGTTTAAATTTCAACTCGATATCTTTACGCGTCCCTGACATAAAGAGTCTTGACATACTCACATGACATACACACAGACGGACAGACGGACAATAAAGTGATCCTATAGGTAAAGGTTCCGTTTTTTTCCTTTTGAGGTTCGGAACCCTAAAAACACGTTTTAATTACATTTATGTCATCACTGGCAACACACAACTGTTAAAACCTGTATTTTCTGTACTAATAATAATAGCTATGCATATAATATCTGAACCTGCTGACTATACCAAAAGAACCTTCACACGACCTATCCGTAATTAAACCAAAAAATCTTCATGAATGAATATATCCGAGATAGTCTTATGTTTATTAAAACACGGTACCGCGGGTTCGGTTCCCGGCCTGGAATGATTTATGGACCCAGGGTGCTTTCTGGCCGCCTCCATTCATTTGTTTTTTGACTTGCTCCTTTTTGATGTGGTCGTTTTTTTAATAGAGTTGATTAGTTTTAAAGTTCGATTAATCGATGTGAGTTTTTTGTTTTGGATGTGTTCGTTAGTGGTGTTTGTGACAGTGAAATATGTTTTATTTTCAGTTATCAGGGAGTTTGGGCTTGATTGTGTTGTAGCTGTTTTGGTATGCTAATTTTATGAATGGCGTGTTATTTTCCATTGGTAACTGAAGACTGAAAAGTTCAGAGTTCCCAGTGGCATTTTATGAGTACATATTATTATAAGCGCAGTTTGATTAGATCTTTTTAGGCATCACTAAAGTAAAACATCGTTTGGAAAGGCCTCTATCGGGATGCGTGACCGTGGGTATCATTTACAACTGAGCGCTACCGTGGCTTCGATGACGAATTAAGTAGTGGGTCCCATACCTAAGCCCAGGTTCCCGTTTAGCCATGTCCTTTGTGTGTAGTGGCATTTGGGTGGCTCAAAAACTCTGACACCACCCGGCCTATAAAAACTTATTTGTAGGTAATTCGGGTCACATTTCACAATAATAAGACAGTTGTGAAATTGAGCTTTTATGCAATTTTTAAACTTTACTAATACAATAATACTAATAAATATTAAAAAATGTGTGCAAACACACCTGAGGTTAAACACTACAAATATTATTGATATCCATCGATATAGGTCTCTCTGGTGAAAATAGGTTTATTATTATATTATATAGCTTACGCTGTCATGTCGAAGTTAATTTATATCCCACTCGAGCACTCAAATGACTAAAGGACAAATTTCAAAAGATGTCCACTGAATATGTTATCCGACAACGGGCCATATTTCTGAGCAATCTAGCCTATATCTATCCTTGTCCTTCCTAATACAAATGACATGAGAAAGAGAGTGACCAAAATAATCTCTATTACAAGAATACGGCCCAAGAACTCTAAACTTCACAAAAGTTACTCAAACTTCATTTCCAAAAGCAAACATAAATCTTGAAACGTCCAAGTGCAATACCAACGTATCCAATATATTTTAATGGTAGCGCCACTACCATACTTTTTGAAAAAATCTGACAGCAATGCGGTTTAAGATTTTTAGTTCCTCTATTTTTCCATATGTTTAATAAGTTGGTCGGACATTACCTGTGCTAAAATAAGGATACCCATAAATTACTTCTGCGGTAACACTTTCCATTGTCATTTCGTAGTCTTTTTTTAAATATTTGCATCGGCGACTTCACAGACAGATTAATAAAATATACATACAACATCGTGCGAAGGATCCATGACGTACAAGTACAACTGAAAGATAACGAATTAGAAAGTTAAAGTGACAGTAGGTGGGGCACATAGCGCGAGGAATTAATAGTCGATGGGGCTGCAAAGTTCTTGATTTGAGACCACGTACCGGCAAGCGCAAAGTAGGACGTCTACCGACTAGGTGGATTGATGACGTAATTAAGACAGTAATATATAGAGCTAGCTTATGTTTAGCACATGATGTCCTACGTCTGATTTGATACTACTGAATGAATAATGAAATTTTCGCGCTGATGAATTGTTCAGATTGTTCTTCCTGAAATGAAAAACAAGTTTTATCATCGAGAGCAAACAAAAACGACAAACGAAACAAGATTATGTTTTGCAAAAATTAGCATGACCGACTTCACCCGTGTGAATTCGAGAATATTTCGCACGGATCGATGTAGCATTTTTCACATTATTGTTGAAATTATTGTTGATTTATCAAAAATGGTTCGGCCGATTTCGATAAAATTTAAATGAAACCAATTTCGAAGTATATTCTTTCCAATAAAAAAAGAATTATTGAAATCGGACTACTAAAAAAAAAGTTATGCGCGGTTATACATAAAAAAAATATATACGCGTCGAATTGTACACCTCCTCCGGTGGTTCGTCGCTCAAAAATCACTCACCTGCACGAATTCACCGAATCTCAGTAAAATATCAGCAATAGTTAAATTTTATATGTGGTTTTGCTTGACCTAGGACACAGAGGCTTTAAATAGCTTCATAAAAACTATGTTTACCGTAGATTTGTATGCCAAACACACAGTTACCTCTCCGTGTGGTTTAAATAACTGTGCAGCGACAACGACGAGCAGAAAGTACAATCGTAATTTCTGTTCATTGTATTCTACCTAGAATTACCTAAGTCTTCTTTCATTTAGATTCAAAGTTTTGATTTACCTATGCCACTTTCTAGGAACTCAATCGTTTGGCTAATTCCGCGCCTGAAAGCATTAATGGAACTAGTCACTTATATGTTTGTGAATTGTACCATCATTGGTACTGATCAATGGTACTAGCGACGTAGAAGATGTAAATTCTACGTCGCTAGTTCCATAATGGTACTAGCGAAGTATACTTACGTGAGTAGTACCATCAATGGTACTACTGACACAAAACCAATTATAACATCTTAGCTAGAAATTTATTAAATATACATAATAGTACCTATATTTGATAAAATACCAAAATTTAATTCATGTACACACAGAGAAATAAAAACTTAACTAACACTTTCCCCTAATACTATAATTAAATAACCTACTTAAGCAAAAAAAGAAAAAAGACGACTCGTCTTCTTTCATTTAGATTCAAAGTTTTGATGTACCTATGCAAATTTCTAGGAACTCAATCGTTTGGCTAATTCCGAGCCTGAAGGCAATAATTGGACTAATCACTTATATGTTTGTGAATTGTACCATCATTGGTACTGACCAATGGTGCTAGCGACGTAGAAGATGTACATTCTACGTCGCTAGTTCCATAATGGTACTAGCGAAGTATACTTACGTGAGTAGTACCATCAATGGTACTACTGACACAAAACCAATTATAACATCTTAGCTAGAAATTTATTAAATATACATAATAGTACCTATATTTGATAAAACACACAGAGAAATAAAAACTTAACTAACACTTTCCGTTAAAACTATAGTTAAATAACCTACTTAAGCAAAAAAAAAGAAGAAAAAAACACAAAATAAAACATAGTCGGCGGCATTGCCTAGCTGAATTGCAAAAATCAGCGTTTGGGCAAAACAGATGCCAGAAAAATGGTCAGACGAAATCGGAAAAAAATCCTAACATAACATCATAGTATATTTATTACATTACTAGCTGCGCCCCGCCGTGTTACTTGCGTTAGCCCGAGAAAAAAAGTAGCCTATGTGTTAATCCAAAGTCTAAGCTACCTTCGGGCGTTTGTTTGTGAAAGTGTAACAAACATCCATACAGACTCACAAACTTTCACGTTTATAATATTAGTAGGATGTAAGGCTTATTCAACCATGGTCATTCCACAGGGTACCCAACAGTTGTGGCGGAGGCCGTCTGTGGTTGAAAACCACATCACACGAAGGCGAAGGTTCATACCTCGTAAACCTGCGGTGATGTCACGGCTCTTTCAAAATATACCCTAACTGGTATAGTCCGGAATGATTAACTGCGTTTTCGCTTGTTGTTTTGTTGGTATTTTAATCTTGGGTGTTTCTCTACACGACAGACATTTGCCTGAGTCTGTCTTTCCGCTAGAGTACAACATACATAGGTATCCTCAAATCTCGAGTAAATAGGTAGGTATCTTCTAGGTAAACGTGCTACACCCTAGACTACATTAACATCAGGTAGTATGCGGTCAAACGTAAACATATTATTTGAAATAAAAAATACTTAATAATATGCTAGGATGTCATTGTATTCATCATTATGACCAACTTTTACTTACCCCGAGATTACGAAAAAAAACAGTTATTCCATACGATATGCTCATCTCGATAAAATTATTATATGACGATGAAGTAAACAGCTGTTTTTTTTTTGAGATTTTAGCATAGGTCACATTGTCAAAAGTTATCCAGTATGATGCCACAATGATATAATATTAATGATAATAATCATATCATATTTATTATTTTGAGGTGTAGATAAACCTCTTGTACCATTTTATGGCATCTCGGTTTCCTTTCAAAATAAGATCCTTGCTCCAAACAAAAATGTTTTTACTTGATTTTCTAAATGTTTCGGTTTGCCGACTATAATGACATAATGGTCACGATCGATCCGACCGATTACGAGGCACACGATCGATTATACCACACGACCGATTATGGCACACGATCGATTACTGTGATCAATACGGGGGTCGCGGCGGCGGTTTGCTGCCAATTTTGAGTTATTTTTTGATAAATAAGCATCTAAAAAAGCTGTGGAGTATCGATAACAGATCTAATTGATTAATTTTAGTCGATACCTAGGCTGTTTTAGTTCCTAATATGTTCAAAATCTGGTTTTGTGCAGGTTAGGTAATCTATATATATAAAAATGAAACCCGTTTTCCGTTGTCACGACATAACATGAAAACGGCTTGACCGATTTGGCTTATTTTTTTTGTAGTTTTCTAATACTCTGTACAAGGTTCTTACGGAAAGCGAAACGAAGTTCGCCGGGTCCGCTAGTGACTAATAAATTACAGTACTCTACGAAAACTAAGTACGTGTACCTAATTTTATGAATGCAGTATAGAATGCCACGTCACATTTTTCTAATTGAATTTGCATAGGCTGGATCGTTCTAAAGTTTTGAAGCCGCCTAAGGTATCTGACAGATAGCTTAGCCGGCTTCATAGATTATCAAAATAACCGGAGCATACCATTGAAACTGTATTTATTTTTAAATTTGAGATTTATGTTAAAAACTGTTAGCCTTTTTTCAAGTCAGTTGCAATATTTGATAGACCACTTGTGTTTATATTCCCTAATCCAAAATTGCGTTTTATCGATGACCACACCTAACTAGCCCAATCACCTATTACCCAAAACACTGCCCAAAAATATCGATAAAAATCTATAACAACACTAATCCATCGACGATCATCGGTCGCCGACACGGATCGACAATTTCGTAAATTGTGCACCGATTAGCGGTCGATTACGACTATTACCGACAGACACCCGACCCCGCCACCGATTAAAATAATCGGTAATCGACAAAAACCGATAATATTATTATTGGGCTTCGGACACGGAATAAATCAGAAGGACTTACGCACTCAAAAGGTGAAGCCACTAAATTTATTTACCCCGCTGGCGCAGCTATCCAAAAATGTATCTTGATCTCTGATACCAGGGAATGCCATTGATCCCAGTCGGCCCTACTCGTATGCGGTAGTTCTAGGTAGGTCGGATCATACGTCATCAGTCTAATGGTCTCTAGATCTATCGACAGGTTGGCGGCTGATTCCTACTTCAAGATACGCTTTCTTGACGCAACGATCATTCTCCATCCTTATGAGATGGCCCACTTAACGAAGTCTTTGAGCCTTACTTTCTTATTCTGTTGGGTTCAGCAACCAAATACCTAATTTTGATGGTCTTCTTTACCCACCAGATGACGACCTATCGTTGTTTTGGATCCAGGATTTTCCGTATTATCGTCTTCCCCTCCGCACTGAAGTCAATTTTAGACGCAGCGTATTTCTTTCAAATGCATCTAGAGAGTCTAAATATTCCTTCTGATTTCTTCCATGTTCGGTGGTATTGGGCTGTAGCGGTAGTCGTTTTTTGTGAGACGACCGTGTGAGCAGCTCCAATAAGTGTTTTGTAATTTTCCTTTATGATGGTGAGCTAAGACCTAAGTACCGGTCATCAATAAAGTATCGATTGTTAGTATCGATTTTAGTGGTGAAAATGATGGTTAAGGTCTCTGACGGCAGGATAATGTTCCTGATTAACTATTCTCATTTGCCTGCTTGAATGAATAGTTGACAATTCAATATAGATATGATCGTACTACAAGGTATACCTATACCTACATGGTCAACATCGTCAATAGGTCTTGTTGGAGATCTTCAGGGGAGGTCTATGTTCAGCAGTGAACATCCTATGGCCGAAACGACGACCCATGGTTATATTTCCCATATCTGCACACCCTGTAAGGAAATGAAATTTTAAACTATTAACTAAAACAGCTAGAAGGATTTAAAGCCATACCTATACAGGTACCTATACCAAGTATACTTAAAAAAACAAATAGAACAGAAATACCATCGAAGAAATACTTAATATGCCAAACACCACTTTAAACATTGTGCGTAAATGAAAGCTCCGCATATAAGATAGAAGGAAACCGCGGCGTCGACCTACATACAAGTACTGGTATCTCGTTATCAAACGTCTGAACCGGAGGTTGCGATCCCTCCAAAGACACGTCAAAGCCTATCCTAATTTAAACAGGGCTGTTTACGTCCCAGAGCGCGGCTGCGAGGGCTTTCTGAGCGGTGGTCGTAGTGACAGCGAAGAACCAGCGCCAATCAGTAATAGATACTGTCGCCCTTTTAATAGCCCGTTATTATTGAACATAACCCACGAAGGGCGATTGAGCTATATAAATCTCGCTGCCCCAGTGTGGGTTGGTGGATAAAAGAACATATGTTCAACAGAAAATTGTTCGACTCTTGTCATTATATCAGAAGAATGTTAGAGTAATTGTTTATAGTAGAATAAGTTGCGAGGTGGAAGGTCCGGCAGTCGGTCGCCTACGATAGAATAAGACGGACGTTTGTATAATCAAGTATAATATATAGTAGTTCCAAGCATACAGTGTTTGATTGTTCGGCTCTTCTCCTAATCCCTTCGACATTCAAGTGAAAAATATCCGTGGTTACTGTACTGCCCTTGGACATTCTACAATAGCCCGTTATTATTGGACATAACCCACGAAGGGCGATTGAGCTATATAAATCTCGCTGCCCCAGTGTGGGTTGGTGGATAAAGGAACATAGGTAGTTAATTTTAGAAAGACAATATTTGAAAGAAAAAGTAAAATATTAAAAAAGATGTAAAGATTTCTACATAAGCTAAACTATGTAACTATGTTTTGTACCGACACTCTTTACAGAATTAAAAATATTGCTAATATACAGGGTCATAGGCATTAAACGCAAAAGTACATTTAGACAAACAACTTTTGTTTTAGGACTTTTGGAAAATCATACTTCTCTGTTATACAAATAGTTTTTGTAGTAACGAAACAGCCAAGCCCCATATATTGACTAAGGTGTAGAGTTTGTGATGCTGCTAAGGTGTGGAGACTTGTGAAGTCCTGTAGAGTTAGAAGCATTTATTTGGGCACATTTTTCTTAGCTAAGTCACACATTTCTATGTTCTTACATTACATAAATAATACAGGGTTATTTTTAATCAATTAGCATCCTATTATGGGCTTATTATGTACTTCAAAATTTTTGTTCTATGTCTTTTGTCAAACTCAAAAAACAATTGGTGTTCCATAGAAAAATATCGTTCACCTGTGACTAAATGCATGGAACAGCTGATTTTTTTTTTGAGTTTTGAAAAATGTCGCCGAACAAATTTGTTAGTTTTGATGTACAGAATAAGGGATTTAAAGGGATGCTAATTGATTAGAAATAACCCTGAAATAATTTAAAACTTGGTAACATAAAACTACATGAAACTACTATTATTTTAGACATGATGACTTGGTAAAAAGATATTTATATATGAGAAATATCCGACACGAAATTGTCTTTTGTCAGTCATACTAATATTGTAAATCCGAAAAGTTTGTAGGTTTGTTCCTCTTTCACGCTTTTTATCCCGAAAAAATAAAACTTTTCCTGTGGGATAGCACAAAAGCCAAATTCCACGCGGGCGGAGCAGCGGGTGAAAGTTAGTCAAACAATAAATGGCAAGATGAACCTTGTCAAATTTCGGGAGTAGGAGTCGTGACGCCACCTCTTTGGCAAAAGTCTCTACATTTGTACGTGTCTTGTGACGTCACGTGAAACTTGAATTGACTATATCCTAATCAAAAAATCAAAAATCATTTATTTCGACCAATCATTGAGTCATAATTCAGCATACAAAAACAAATCATTTAAAAGATGTCAGACATAATCAAATAAAAATTACAGAATTACAATATAGACAAACACTTTTGAAAAATTTTACACATCTTAAAATATGCCTCTCGACATATCCTTGTTAGTCAATACATGAACCATCAGTCAAAGTCAAAGCGATTCGCAAATACGCTTAGGACTCTGTTGGGGCTGGCCCGGACCCTTCGCGCCAAGGATGTACACCTCTTCCGCATCGTCGTGTAAAAGCAATCGACACGCCCTTCAGCAAACATCCCTGACGCACTACAACATCGAGGCAGCCCCATCAGAATCCGAAACGCATTATTGTACTGGACACGAAGAGCGCCGTACTGTTTCTGCGTGAACGACACCCACAGGCCGCAAGTATAGAATGACGTGCAGAATGCTCGAAACAGCGTAATTTTGACGTCCCTCGAACACCGCGCAAACCTGCGGGCTATCATATTGGCTCTGACAGATAACGCTCTCCGCTCCCTTTCGATATCCGCATCGTCTCGCAGATCAGAGGTCACCACATGCCCCAGATACCGGAACTGCTGAACTCTGTTTAATTCTATCCCGTTTAGTCTTATAGGCGGAACAGTATCAGGGCACCTGCCACCTCTGGCCCGAAAGACCATGCATTAACTTTTCTTTGCATTGTATAGCAAACCGTGACTAAGTGAATATCTTTCACAAATACTCAACAGCCTAGACAACCCACACACCGACGCGCTCAGCAGCACCAATCAATAATCACTTTTTGGTTAATTTACAAAAAAAATATGTGCCAGATAAAATATCTGTCAGATATTTATTTATCACAAAATAATAATTTTGTGATAAATAAATAATCTATCTGACAGACAAATTCTATTTTATTGACCGACAAACCGGACCGGAAGAGGTACTCAACTCGAAGCGTATACATATTTTTTTTGTAAGCCACGCTGAACTTTTACATGGTAGTCCAATTGCAAAAATTATTTATTTATTAGATAGATATACTTCGAAGTTGCTCCTATTTAAATTTTCTCGAAATCGGCGGAGCCATTTTCGATACATCAACAAAAATGTAAAAAAATGCTACATCGATCAGTGCGAAATATTCACGAATTCTGTACGCGGTTGAAGTCGGTCATGGTTTGCGAAAAATAATTATTAGTCATCATGCCTATTATACATATAAAATACTAAAATAAATGAACACGAAAAGTAAGTACGTATTTATAGTGGTACCTTCTCCGCCCTCACTCGTGCCACACCTCGCTCCGAACTCATTTCAGGGTTGAGCGAGCACCCGCGCGCCGCCCAGCCCCGCGGCGGTTTGTCGAAACATTACACTTTATAAATATTGTAGCTACCGTGCCGGAACACTGTCACAGGCCTTTTTCCACTGGAATTATCTGGCAACATCGACATTATGAAAGATGTTCAGAAGGTAAGTATAGGTACCTACATGTATTTTAAATTTAAATGTGCATTATCTATGTATATGGCATTTTCAATTTCAAAAGAAGGATCTCGGCAGCTCATACAACGCGGTCACATTAACTACGCTTACCATGTGACGTTATTTTGGTGCTCAAGTACGTGTGCAAAAAAAAAAACCTGCCAAGTGCGAGTCGGACTACCGCACGAAAGGTTCCAAACCATCTTCTATAAAAGATAAATTTCTACCTGTTTATTAAGATCGAGTAAAAATTGCTTAAAAATTAATGCGATGCGTCGAGTTAATGTGACCGCGTTATATGTAAGTATTTTACATTAAAATGTACGTTATAGAATAGTCATTATCTTAAATAATTATTATAAACGTACGTTATAAAATAATCATTATCAACTGTAGGACATCCACTGCTGGATATAGTCTTCCCCCATCTACTTTCTATAAGATTGTTTGGAAGTGGCTTGCATGCAGCGTATTCATGTGGTCTTAAATAAATCTTCGGTACATCTTGACAATGAAAATTATACGCAAGGATTACTACTAAAATATGATCTCTACTTGAGAACGGCCTTATGAGACACTCGTTCTACAAACTATGTGCCCTTCTTACTGCCACTTCAACTTACTAACCTGCTAGGCTATGTCAACAAACACCTATAGTTAGTCTATCCCTATAGATTTCTAATACAGCGCCATCTTGATGTCTTAATGTAGACTGACGATAGGTCTACATTGTCGGTGGACGTCCTATGCTGCGCTTGCCGGTACGTGGTCTCTATTTGAGAACTTAACAGTCCCATCGGCCATCAACTATGTGCTCTGCCTACTGCCATTTTGACTCGATAATCTGCGGGGCTACGTTGGTGACTTTAGATAACGTCTGCGGATCTCCTCATTCCTGCCGGTCTAGAATGAGTACCACGAAATATTTCTTGCGACGTGTTAGAACGAGACATCGTTATCCCAAAGTATACAGGGTTACTGGTAATCAATTAGCATTCTTTTAGGGGCTTTTTCTGTACATCAAAACTAATAACTGTTGTTCAACGACTTTTGTCAAATCTCAAAAAAAAAATTCCATAGAAAAATATCTTTCACCTTCGACAAAATGCTGAACAGCTGTTTTTTTTTTAGTTTTGACAAGTCTTAGAACAAAAGTTGTTAGTTTCGATGTACAGAATAAGCTCCTAAGAGAATGCGTATTGATTACTAATAATCCTGTACCTATATCTGTCACATTTTTACATGTCGAAAAATGTTATTTTCTTAGCTTTTCGAGGTCGAATGCTGAACACAGAATGTTGGGCTATGTGAACAAAGTGTGAGTGTAACAATTTAGTAGGTAATATGGAACAAAGCTGTGAGAACCAAAGCAGAAAAACTGGCCACCGCAGACTTGCGGCTGGCTGGACGCTTTGTACTCCACCGACGCGAATCAGGTGCCAAGTGTAATACATATCGTACAATGTAGAAAAACAACGTAAAATGCGGTTTTGTCTGCATTCTGGACTAAATTACCGTGTATGAGATATTGGCTTCAATTTGTTGGACCATCTTGTCCACAGATTATAGTACAAATTGTTCTCTAGAGAACAAGTTCTAATCTATATGATCTTGTAAAAATGTAAAAATAGACAGCTTCAATCACCACTGAATTTTTTGACATGACAATTAACGAAATAAAAACAATTATATTAAGAGTTTCTCTAAGTTTCTGAAGCCTCTGGAGGATTTTGTAGGTAATAATAGGTATGTCCGTAACTTGACGACTGTATTTTGGCTGAAGCGAATCGAAGGCTTTTAGCTTGCTTCTGTCCTGGAGTTGATTTTCACCCAAATCAAATTTTTCAACAAATCTCGACGAAACTTGGTAAACTTTTATTTTTTTATCGTTAGCAATTTTTCAGCGTAGCTCAAGTGCAACAGGGTGGGGATGGGCAGCAGCATCCCCGTCGCGAGAGCTACGCACTGCGATTGCCAACACGCCTGCCCAGCACAGCAATTACGGGAAAAACCCCCCTTCATGATTAGTAAACATAAAACCAGGCCCTCAGTCCCCGGCGGCTCCGCTATTCCTGGCTCCGGCAGCGGTCATGATAACTGCGAAGCACGGGGTGCTAAGAATCTCCGAAAGAAATACGGCTGCCACCCCACCCGACAACTGGCCCTGGCAACATAATATAACGTGCGCACCATGAGGACTGACGAGAAGATTGCGGAACTGGAAGAAGAGTTGAGTAGGTTGCGATGGGATATTATGGGGTTATCTGAAGTCCGTAGAGAGGGCGAGGACATGATAATCCTGAAATCCGGCAACCTACTTTACTACCGGGATGGTGTCCAACAGTCCCAAGGTGGTGTCGGCTTTCTCGTTCACAAGTCTCTCGTCAACAACATCATTACCATCGAAAGTGTGTTGAGCAGGGTTGTATATCTAATACTCAGAATATTTAAACGATATTCGTTGAAAGTTATCCAGGTATACGCACCGACCTCGTCACACCCAGATGATGAAGTGGAGGCTATGTATGAGAACGTAAGTCAGGCCATACATACGTCTAAGACCCGCTTCCCGGTTGTTATTGGAGACTCCAACGCAAAGTTGGGCAAAAAAGGCGATGATGAGATGAGAATGGGGCAATTTGGATATGGGCAACGGAACCCCAGGGGCCAGAGGCTGGCAGACTTTCTGGAGAAAGAGGGACTCTTCATGATGACTCTTTCTCTCTTTCTTCTAGAAGCCACCTCACAGGAAAAGGACCTGGATGAGCCCCGACGGTTTCACGAGAAATGAGATATATACTTCATCATGACTAGCGAGAAACGGGTATTCAACGATGCCTCCGTGATCCACAAGATAAAAATCGGTAGTGATCACAGAATTATGCGAAGCAAATTGAATATTAACGTTAAACTCGAAAGGTCCCGTCTGATGAAGTCTATGCTCCGACCTACTAACGCTCTTATACAAAACCCCGAGAACTTTCAGGTCGAGCTCTCAAATTGATTTGCTTGCCTGGAGAATTTTGCGTCGGTGGACGAGATCAACAACGGGCTCGTAGAAACTGTCCAAACGGTGGGTTCTATATAAGTTTTTTAGACCCCGCCGATCAAATAGACCTCAGAAAATTTCCGATCATACTCTTAATCTCATGGCCGAACGACGCTTGCTAAGACTGCAGTCTTCCGATGATGCAAAGTCGGCTCAATAGACACATTTCAAAATCCGTGCGGTGCGACAGTTGTCTCTTCAATACTAAACATATTAAAGAGACGATAGAGCGGAACAAAGGCTCCGAAGTGTTCGCGAGGCATTTGTCAATTGGGCAAAGCCAGTTGACAAATCTGAAGAGAAAAGATAGCAGTATAGCGTCGACCAAGACAGAGGTATTGAAGGAAATCAAAAGGTTCTACGGACGCCTCGCCCCGGTAGCATAGCCTGTAAACAGCGCGGCCAGAGATCCAAGAGCCAAGCTGACCCGACACTTCACCGAAGACATCCCGGACATCAGCCTATACGAGATTAGAATGGCCCTAAATCAACTTAAGAACAACAAAGCGCCGGGTGACGACGGAATTACTTCAGAGCTTCTGAGCTGGTAAACCGGTACTTAAAGTCCTTCAGAAGCTTTTCAACACCTTCGTCCTCGAGGGCATAAAGCCAGAAGCATGGAACAGAAGCGTGGTGGTGCTATTCTTTAAAAAAGGTGACAACACCTTATTGAAGAATTACAGACCCATCTCCCTTATGAGCCATCTTTATAAGTTGTTTTTAAGGGTCATTACGAATCGACTCGAACGCAGGCTTGATGATTTCCAGCCTTCCGAAAAGCCGGTTTCCGAAAAAGCTTTAGCACCATGGACCAGTATAACCTGCCACTTTGCTTAGTGTTTGTGGACTATGAGAAAGCCTCAGATACGGTCAAGACATGGTCTGTGCTTGAGTCTATTCAACGATGCCTTATTGACTATCGGTATATCGAAGTGTTGAAGTGTTTGTATAATAACGCCACAATGTCGGTCCGAATACAGGAAAAGAGCTCCAAGTCGATCCCTTTGAAGAGAGGCGTACGACAGGGCGATGTAATATTTTCGAAACTTTTTACTGCTACTCTAGAGAACGCCTTTAAGCTCCTCGAATGGAAAGGATTTGGCATCAACATCAATGGCGAATACATCACTCCCTTCGGTTTGCCGACGATATCCTGGTCATGGCAAAGTCTATCAGCACGATGCTCGAAAGCCTAAATCAAGTATCTCAACAGGTGAGTCTTAAAATGAACATGGACAAGACAAAGGTCATGTGTAATTCCCATGTTGTGCCCACCCCTATTTCAGTTGGGAACTCGGTTCTTGAAGTCGTTGACTCGTACGTCTACCTAGAACAAGTAGTCCAGTTAGGTAGGTCCAACCTCAAGCGATCATTCAGATCATTCAATCCATCTCGGCTGGTCAGCGTTCGGAAAATTGCGTAACGTCTTCTCGTCCGACATACCTTAGTGCCTCAAGTCGAAAATTTTGACAAGTGTGTGTTACCAGTGATGACTTATGGCACTGAAACGTGGTCTCTCACTATGGGCCTTATTAGTAAGCTTAAAGTAGCCCAACGAGCTATGGAGAGGGCTATGCTCGGAGTTTCTCTGCGGGATCGAATCAGGAATGAGGAGATCCGTAGAAAAACCAAAGTTACCGACATAGCCCAACTGGTTGGCAAGTTGATTTGGCAATGGGCAGGGCAAATAGCTCTAGGACTGATAACCAATGGGGTCGAAAAGTTCTCGAGTGGAGACCACGTACCGGCAAGCGCAGCGTAGGACGTCCACCCTTAAGGTGGACGAACGACCTCAATAAGACCGCAGGATCGCGCTGGATGCAAGCTGCTACTAACCGGTCTTATTGGAGGCCTATGTCCAGCAGTGGACATAGGCCATGTGTCCTATGGCTGAAACGACGAACGACAGCAATTTTTTAAATGGGGGAGCGGTATTTTCCTTAAAAATTGGGGACATTTGGTATCGCGCTATTTATAAGCCGATTGCAAAAATATTTGGCAAGATTGTTTAATATGTATGTCCTAACAATATTTGCGAGTAAAAACTAAATCGATCAAAAACAAGTCGAGATATAGGCGTATTAAGATTCATTTAGAGAGATGTGCCGCGAGGTCTATAGTCTGAGAAATACTAGTTATATTTAGCTAAGCTCTCAGTCCAGGTTTTGCGTAGCTTACTTAAACTTTCTTGTTTGCGTGTGGCTCCATACATTTTGGTTAGTTCTCGTTTCCGCCAGGGGTACAATTGTAGTTTCAATTTATACTTGTAAACTTGCACTAACCCCTCTGAAGACGACTACATTGTATATACGAGTATATGCTATCTGATTTTAAGCGTTACTTATGTCGTAACAGGTATGTCTAGTGATATGATACCTTATGATACGGTGCTTTGAAATCCGCAAATAAAACGTCCCTTTCATCAAGTTGACGTGAGTATTTATATTGCAATTTATCACAGTACCTAAACACAGGGCTGTCATCTGTCGTCTTCAAAGGGCCCAATTTCGCAACATTTTGTCAAATTTAAAGAACCGCAGGGTGCTATTACGGTGCTACATTGTCTACAAGGGTTGAACAGACCCCCTACAGCGCTGTCCGTGCATATGGCGTATGGCAACCAAGTTTAATCGTATTTCTAACCACTTTTACAACTTTTGCTTTCAATCGCAGCAACTTTATACGTTTTTGCAGTAACTATGTTTTGGTTGTTTTCATACACTTTACTTAGGCGATTATGTCAATGAATCACTTTGTTGAATTGGATATACTGACTAGAAGTGCTTATTATACAGCATGGCTTTTTATGTGCACAATTTTTTATCGCTCAATAGATATCATTAATAGAACATATTTCTCTCTTAAAAATATCGACTTTTTTTCATAACTTTTCCAAAGAAAATTATATTGCATGCACCCTACACTCTAGGCAATAACTACCTACCAAAACGTCTCGGGCGTAGGTACGACGCGGCCGCGTAGGTACTCAGACGTAGGGTGACTTTGATTACTCTGTTTATTTGTATACTTTCACTTGAAGTTATTTCAATATTTTTGTACTAAAGTGAGTAAAACCAATGTAAGGGTTTAATTGTTTGTTTATTATACTTTCCGTACGCAAAGTATGTGCACTGAAAAAAAAAACACCCTGTATAATATAATATAATATTTTGCAAAAAATGACAAAACCGACTTCCATCGTGTACAGATTCGAATTGAAATTCAAATTCGCTTGAATTGTTTACATTTTTGTTGATTCTTCAAAAATGGCTTAGCCAATTTCTATAAAATTTCAATCTATTTAAATTTTATAGAAATATACCCATTCGAACTTGAAAATTTATTTTTGATTCGGTTCACAATTTGACATAATATCGATGAACATACGCAAAAAAAATACATACACACAAACATAGAACCTCTTCTTTTTTGCTCAGTTCAGCTTGCTAAGCTTCAGTTTCTATGTAAATATGTGCTTACTGAAAAGGACCTCGTACAATGTCTCGTATTTGAAGAATTTGTTGCGACGTTGACGTATTTCAAAGGGCGAAAACCCTACATAAATAAATGTTTTAACTTAAAAGATTTACTATTGTAATAAATATTACTACATGTATTTTTTATTTTGTCATACAACAGCACTATGACAATAGGGTATTTGACTAGTTTTTGGAAATCGTTTTAAATTATTCGTTAGTACATACTAAGCACACTACATTTATATTTCCGAGAGATCTACTGTATTAACAATGAAAATCAGTGTTAAAGAATAATCGTGTAAATGTGCAACTATCTCACGGTCTTCCACAATAAAATATCTTGGAATTGTCATTGACGAGCAGTTATCTTTTAAAGCACATATTTCAGCACTAGCGAAAAGAGTTCGCAAACTGATTCACAACTCTCCGAAGTGTTGCCGATAAGAAGTTGTTGAACCTAGTCTACGTTGCTCTCTGTGAATCCGTCATATCCTATTGCATACCGGTATGGGGAGGTGCAGCAACCACAAACATGATCGAAGTGGAAAGAGCTCAGCGAGCAGTGCTAAAAGTCATGTATAAACTGCCCTACCGGCACCCGACGGACAAACTGTATGCACTAGTGGGAGTGTTAACGGTTCGACAATTATACCTACACAAGGTTTCTCTGATTG
Organism: Hypomecis punctinalis; assembly: GCA_949316475.1. NCBI lineage: Eukaryota > Metazoa > Arthropoda > Insecta > Lepidoptera > Geometridae > Hypomecis > Hypomecis punctinalis. Next base: position 23,540,135 of record OX438795.1, on the reverse strand, counting down.
TATAACGGCGGACGGTATCTACTCAAAGCTCCTCTGGCTCTCCAAAAAGGAGGCCTCCTCGGGTAAATGAACCTTGCACTAAAACTACCTTTGCTCAACGCTTTCCAGAATTTAGATATCCCTACATTTACAATAAAATAAACAAACGGTATCCCATTCGTGGCAAAACAATTAGAGAATGCAAAGTAGCACTACCAAAATACCTAAGTACACTCACGTATGATGAGACTGAGGAATTTCTGAGAATAATTAAGTAAACAGGAAACACACACACACACCATACACACCACACACACACACATACACACCACACACACACATACACACCACCTTCAGGCCATTTATTCAATAAAGCCGCACCAATATGCTTAGTCAGGTAACTCATTAGAACTGTTTGAGCCCTGCAATACAGTACTTGTTACTAGTGCAGGTCTCACAATCAAACTGTGAAACCTTATTTTTGCTTTGGTGAAAAATGTCCTTATTTAGATATTCAAGATCCTACCAAAAACGACATTCTATAATGGCGCTGGTCTTTGACGTCACTCACGAGTAAATAGCGTTAGTTAATACTGGTAAATACAACTAGTTCACATCTAAAAATTAACAAAAAATACTCTAAAAGTAACTTACAGATCCAATAATATAACTCCGCAATCACAAAATACAAATTACACAAACAACAGTCAATCGAGAAATTCTTGTTTACTAGCACGTGACGTCACCAGAGTTGCCGCCCTTCTTCGAGCGTTTACGTCACAGATAAAATATCGAAAAAATATCGTATTTTATTTCGTTCGATTTGCGAAAGTTAGACATATTTTAGTTTAAATAAAGTGAAATATGTCTTTTTCAGGCTATTATCTGTATGGATTACCAAAATTAATGGAATATTTTCAATGTTGTCAAATAGCCTATTAGTACGAGTACCTACCTACTTGTAGCTACTTAGATCGAGTGCGTTGATGTCTTTTCTTAGAAAATGAAATATATATTTTTAGAATTAATTTCATAATTTTGTTTTGATTTGTGTTAGTTATATTTTTATTTATTCTTACCAATTATAGATAAATATTTAATATGCATGCCATAGTCTTGTAGTTTAGTTTTGATATACTCTTTGTAGTGTATTTTTAAAAGAGCATAAGTAATATTTTATATACCTGCTTATATGCGCTACTGATATGTTTACGTTAAAATACCTATAGCTAAGAACCATATCAAAAACTTGAGCTATCAAACAAGAGAAGTAATAACTTCAGTTATTTGGGAAATATCATGTCACAAAGATATGTAAAAATTCAAATATAGAGCTATAGTTACTTTGGATTAGTTAGTCTGTTTTTTGTTTTCTTTATATTTTGACATTTTAAATTCACATATAAAAATACTCCTAGTTATAGAACACGAGTTAGGAAATGGTATCGATTTTAAGTACAAAATTTCTTTGAAAAAGCTCTCCAACTACATATATAAAACCCGTAAATACTAATATCCTGTAAAGTTACTTTAACATTTACATAACATTTACCACAAAAGCAATTTACATAATTTATAGACAAACATGTAGAATGCAATAACAAAATGCTGCAGCCACAAAAACTCCTTCCAAAACAATGGTATTATTATGTTATGGCCAATAATAAGCAATAATCGAAATAATCGAACAAAAAACCAATGGGGCCTGACCACGCAGCTTTTATAATAACATAATATGGTCAATTTACGCGATTAAAATCCACCGGAAAAGACTGCATAAGGACGTGCCAGTATCTCATTTCTTCCAACCGTCTTATAGTGGTGAATCTATAGTGTAGGCCCGTGTCTGTCAGGGGTAGAGGACTATATCTGTCAGCGGACGTCCTATGAAGAAATATAACGATGATATCTCGTTTCAGGAGACTTAGCAAATACCACTATTTATATTTAGGTATGAGTGTTTGTTTGCCAAAGTTAATCATAGTGTTTTGGGCAGTTATTTTTTCCATTAAGTTTCTGTAATAAATTTTCGAATTTTGAAAGATATAGGTAAATAGATCTTCTTCATGAATTTAACCATTTTTTTTTCTGCGTACATAAATGAAGGTAACAAAAAGTTATAACTGAACTTTTAACAAAATATCTTCATACACCCAAAGTTCCGTGCAGCGCAGACGAATATAGTTTTTACCATACAAATGTCCTGTGGGTTTTCTCGGTGACATATAGCAAAATTGTATCTAGGATTTCCAGAGAAACGCATATAAATATTTTAAAAATATGTAGCAATCTTAGTCACTGTATTCCAAAGCACCGGAAGTCTATGGCAGGAAGCTTGCTGGGCGGCGCAGGCGCATCCCATAGACTTGTGAAAATAGCGGCGTTTATACCCATTATGGGCATTTTTTGTCTATAGAATTGATCAAATGGAGCAAAGAGGTATTTTATGCAATTTGAAATAATGCAATTTTTAATATCTTTGAAATTGATCGTTAAGTATTCTCTGTTTTTTGACCAACAAACCGGAGGAGGTACTCAATTCGATGCGTATTTTTGACCGACAAACCACCGGAGGAGGTATACAATTCGACGCATACATATATATTTTTTTTGTATAACCACGCATAATTTTTTTCGTAGTAGTCCGATTTCAATAATTCTTTATTTATTGGAAAAAGAATACATAAATAAATAAATAAATAAAATTGGTCCCATTTAAATTTTATTGAAATCGGCTAAGCCATTTTTGATAAATCAACAATATTGTGAAAAATGTTACATCGATCCGTGCGAAATATGCGCGAATTCTGAACACGGGTGAAGTCGGTCATGCTATTTTTTGCAAAAAATAATTATTTTTTATGTATAACCACGCATGTCTTTTTTTATAGTACTCCGATTTAAATTTGTTTTTTATTAGAAAGAAAATCGGATGAGCCATTTTTGATAAATCAACTATAATGTAAAAATGCCGTGCGAAATATTCGGGAATTCTGTACACGGGTGAAGTCAGTCATGCTACATTTTGAAAAAAATAATCTTATAGAGTTCCTTCCTTCAAAAAGTAAAACGTAACAGTTATCAAATCACTCGTTTGTCTGAGAGGTAATATTGACATATACATCTATATTTTTGTCAACTAGTGTATCAAATCGCAACACTTGCGCGGAAACGCAATGCACGTGCTAGTGTGATTCGCCGGAGATTTCACGTCACATTGGGCACTTCGCGCGGAAGAATGCGCTACTGAAATATGGGCATCATAATATGAATAAGCACGAGGGATGTGGCAGGAGGGTCATCAGTGTGTTACTGGAAACGTAAATATATGTGTAAATGTAGTAAAAAAAATACTTACTCGTGTAATGTGATTGAACAGTGAATTTTTTCATCTCTGTTTTCCTCTCAGCAATCTCAGCTGCTTTATATAGTGAATTTCTATAATTTAAAAAACATAATTTAGCTTTATTAGCATCAATCAGTGTCTGACTACTGAATATGATCCTCATTAGGTAGGTACCTACTTCTCATTACAAAGTTAACATAAATAAATATAATAAAATATTTATTATTTATTTAAAAATAATAAAAAAACTGCGTCTCATTAAATTCACATATTATAAGAGAGTCAAAAAATAGATGGCGCGACGACCTTGACACTTTTGATAAGAACTGGTACACTATAGCACAAAACCGTCAAATCTGGAAAGAGCGGGGGGAGGCCTTTGCCCAGTAGTGGGACACGACAGGCTAGCAACGACAACAACATTACAAGAGAATATATCGAACAAAATCGTCATTGTAACGTACACAAGTACAGTCATAAGGACAATATAAAACTCTATCCATCAACCAGGAACTGCAAAATATTACAACACTATACCTATATAATAGCTCAAATAGATCCGAATGCTCCTTTCGCCACAAATCCGTAATCTAACCGCCGACTAGACACCAGTGTTACAAGTTGGTAACTCCACCATAAAGTTACGATAAGGCTGGTCTCACACGGAGACATCGGCAACTCTCGACTCGACTTATTACTATCCTCGACTACCTCGGTGGCTTAGTGATTAGTAATCTTGACTCTTGTGCCAAAGAAGCGTGGGTTCGATTCCCACAATTTTGCAAGCAATTTTGTGATGAATATGGGCGTTTTCTCTGTGTCTGGATGTTATTACCTATGTTATGAATTTAAAAAATATATAAATCACTATCTGGCAGTCATATCACAAGCTTTCCTTAGTTTGGGGTCAGTCACCGTGTGTAAGATGTCCTTAACATATTTATTTTATAACGTAATTTCGACGCAATCATTCTTGCTAGCACGTGTATATTTCTGTAAGGCCTAGGGTAGGCCCTAGGCCTTACAGAATTATACACTGCTGTCTCTCATTACGTTAGGCACTATTCCTGGTATCGGAGACTTAGTGATTACATTCATCGCCTAGATTTTTTTTACTAGATCATTAGCCATGAAAGTATGTAATATATGTCTACCTCGGTGGCTCAGTAGTTAGTAACCCTGACTCCTGGGTCAAAGGGGCGTGGGTTCGATCCCCACTCAACGCAACCATTTATGCGATGAACATTGATGTTTCTGTGTCTGGGTGTTATTTAGGTTCTATCTATATAAGTATATATTTAAAAATATGTATATGTAGAATATCAGCCTCTGGCAGCCATATCACAAGCTTGCTTAGTTTGGAGTCAGAGACCGTGTGTAAGATGTTCCCAAATATTTATTTATTTATTATTTATTAACTATAGCACCCAGGAAACCTGCCATACTTTACTTCCCACCCCACCCCAAGTCTTCTTGGAGCCAGTGGAAGAATTCCCCCCAGGGAATGAGTTGTCGTGGCCAACGTGGAAGGTGTTGAATCGGCTCCGGACCCAAATTGGCCGCTGCAAATCTAATATGGCCAAATTGGGTTTTTCTGACGCGAATTCTGACAACTGACTGTTTACATTCTACAGACTACTGAAAGTCTGGATTATCCGAGTGCTAAATCCCATTGCCAGTGGACAGTGTATAGTAGCCGACAAACAACTTGAACGTTAAACCATAGCTATCTCTCTTTTGTTTTATCTGCTAACGAAAGGGAGAGAGTGATATTTTTTGGTCAACTTACGTGCCGAGACTTATAAACAGCGTTTAGATTGCGTTGTCTGATCGCCAAACTAGTCTAAATGGTGATCTGTTCCGTGGTTAAATAACAGCCTGGTCAAGGTAGTCTAAATGACGTACAGTTGTCAATCACGATTTTTGGTCGTCAATTTGTTCTCTTTTGATTAATCACATAATAATCGAATCACATACCATACTGTATCTAAACAATTATCATTAACACTTTTTAGTGCATTCCCATCGCTGTCGGCGCCGTCGTGTAAGAACAGCTCAAGCAATCTACCTACTAGCACATAAGCAGCTATACAATTTATATACCCACGTAGATTCCCTACCTATCAGTCACGTAGCTAACTCACCGAGTAATCTGGCCGCACTATAATTTGCCGTATTCACTGTAATCTGCCATATTGGACCGCTGGGCGGTAGCTTGATTAAAAATTGGATAAAATTGACTGGCTAGCGAAATGAATGCACTTAGGTTTATTGCTAGCTGCGGACCACTGTGGGAATCGGGCGGTTTGAGGAGCAACGACTTCGGTAGATAGCTATAGCTGGTTATAGGCAGCTGATAGAACTATTTATAAAGATATACAATATACATAGATGGCTGAGTGGTCTGTAGATAGATCTATAGATATGTAGAATGATAAAGAATGAAAGTCGTGATGGGATGTTGGTTGAATTCTACGATCGTATGATTAAATTAATACAGTCTATCTTGTAGACTACTAGGTTTTAGTCTGACGATCTTCGTCTCAAGTCTCAAAGAACAAGGTCATGTTTGTCTTTTCGAAGTTATATGTGCTTATTTTAATTTTGACTACTTTTTGAACTGATAGGTATTTAATTTTACTAAGAACGGCAAGTGGAAGTGAAGTACAATACAATACAAAAAAACTTCATTGTTACCACAAGAAACAAAACATAACAGAGGGAGAAAAAACGACAGAATAATGGTATTAAAGGTGGTCTTATCGCTAAAAGCGATTTCTTCCAGACAACCGGCAAATATGGCAGAGAAGTAGAGCGCATAGAACGTAGAACTGATGGGTGATGGGCTTTGAGCAAATACCTACAGAACCATAGTCCCAAAGTGAAAGTAGTAAAAAATTTTTGAGCGCCGTCATATATACCGACTTAGATATTTTTTTCATTAAATAATTCACAATGAGCCATTTTCTCGAATCTCGACGTTATATCGCATGGCGTTGTAGTCGGCTTGAAATCACCTCACGACTAACTAAAAAGCCTGCCCACTACGTAGCTTGGGCAGAGTTTTGGCTCGGATACTTTTGCACGATTGTGACTCTATAGAATAGATATTTGCTCGAAGGCGATGGGGCAATAATTTACTTGTATCTAATGGAAACCAAACATCGGCAAGCGGAGCTTAAGACATGCGCCCGCAAAGAGAAAAAATTCTAAGAACCACAGGATATGACCGGTTGTGCGCCGCAAACAACTTATAAGAGAAGCCTATGTCCACCAGTATAAAAACAAAACAAACCAGACAGAAAGATAAAACCGTAGCAGGGTTCTTGATAATGATGACAGATTTGCTTACAAACTGTACCAGCCTTTTAATAGTCCACTGCACCCACGAAGGGTGACTGGGCCATATCCACCACGCTGGCCCAGTGCTGGTTGGTGGATTCACATACGCCATCGAATTTCTTCTACGGACGCATGCAGGTTACCTCACGATGTTTTCCTTCACCGAAAAGCCAGTGGTGTGAAATTCCGTACATAAATTCCAAAGAACTCATTGGTACGGGACCTTGGATTTGAACCCATGACCTCACGATTGTAAGTCGGGTGTCACTACCTCTAGACCACCACGGCTTATTCACTACCTCTAGACCACCACGGCTTATTCACTACCTCTAGACTACCACTTATAAACTAAACTAATACAATAAAATCAAAATTAAAAAAATCATTACACTTATGTATGACCAATGGTAAAAAAATAAACCCCTCGGCGCAATGAAACCGTAAAGCGACCCGAACACTTGTTCCGATTATCACGACTCGTTGGCTTGATAGCCTGCGTCTAACGACACTATTAATGGCGGAACTGTGTCAGAAACAAATGTTTTATAATAATAAGATAAAATAGATGGAGAGAGAAAATTTTGTTTTTAACTTCAAAGTTTTATTTAAACGTTAATACCATACATGTGATAGTAGTTTCAATGTAAGCTACGAGCACTTAAGCAGTACCTATACATAAGAAATGCCTTTCCATCAGCTAGCTATTGTATTCTTTATATTTCGAATGGAGTAAGAAAGTCTCATTATTTTGACTCGCCAACCGTTCAGCTATGTCAGAGGCCTTGAGGCAGCTAAAAACTCTAAAACCAGACCCAGCCTATACGAACTTACTTTCTCGCCAATTTTGCTTTCATCCAGATCTTGATTCACCTCTACGTGTCTACGTGTCACTTATTTCACTGCTTCTATATAATGTTTTTTTTTTTTGTAGTTGGCAATTCTTGATTGGAAGGTTAATCTGACTGAATGGTGTTTTAATTATATTTAATTTAATTATTTTTGATCATTTTATGACGATGCTATTTCAGATACCTAATATTTATATTGTTTTTAATTTTTTAGATTATTTTATATTAGGGTGTTCTAATTTGTAATACTTAAATTACTTTATGTAATTAACTAAATTGTAATTAGTAATTTAGCTATCGAAAACCTTTGTAAAAAGACGATTCAAAGCGCATTTCCATACGTCCAAAGAATAAAGTAAATTTTGATTTTGATTTGATTTGATTTCGAGATATTTCCCTCAAAGTGGGTAGAAATTTTCCGTACCGCTATTTATCAAACCAAACGGTCAAGAACGAGTCAATATATAGCTTATAAAGATTCAGTTAAACTCATGCGAGGCCTACTGCTTGGAGAATTAGGTACTAGTATACTCTATACCTACTAGTATATTCTATACCTACCGCATATAAGTACTTTGTTTTTGCTCGCGGTCCCAAGTCATTTAGCCTTCAACCTTTAAAACAAAACCAAGGCAGTTCCAACGAGCCAGGTCATCCTGCCAGATATGATATGGGTTGACATCCGCTCCAAGACCAAAATAACTTGTTTATTTCGCGTAAATCACAACTGATTGCTGGTTTACGACTGCTTAATACATGGGTAGAGAATAAGGGGTCAAGTTTTGAACGATTTGATTAATATCATGTTATCTATGGGATAAATGACATGTAGCCTAGAGTGTTCAATAATTTTGTCAATCAAGGGAAAAAAACAGTAATTATGTAACTCGGAGTTAGTTATGTGACAAAGATAATAAGCCCGATTACAGAGGCGCCAGCGTAAATTAAATACCAGCGTAAAAAGCGTTCTCTCTATCGAATGCCTAAAAAAACAGAACTATGCTATTTAGCTAATATAGTTACGCCGGCGCCTCTGTAATCTGGCTTAACATGTGGGTAATTAGGAGCCTTTTCATTTACATTACATATTCATTTACATATACAATTTAAAACTGAGAAACTGCAATGCGGGCCGAAGAAGAGAGTCCACAGACAAGATGGATCAATGATTTATTTATATAATTGTAGTTGTAGTTTTAATTATATAATCAAAGTTATATAATTGTAGTTGTAGTTTTAATTATATAATCAAAGTTATATAATTGTAGTTGTAGTTTTAATTATATAATAATCAAAGTTATATAATTGTAGTTGTAGTTTTAATTATATAATCAAAGTTATATAATTGTAGTTGTAGTTTTGATTATATATCTAGTAATCACAGGAGCACGCATGCGTGCAAGTACAAGCCTGTGTGATACAAGCTGTTTCCGATCAGTCGAGGTCTATCAGGGAATCCTATGGCCAGCAGAGAACCTCCTATATAGACCTAGTCTAGGACGTCCACGTATGGCCAGTAATGGATGGCTAAATATAGTCCCGCCCGTGAGCAACTTCTACCGTGATACACTGAAATATTTAGCCCCCGATGGAAACGGGGTGTTATAGGTTTGACGTGTCTGTGTGTTTGTGTGGGTGTGTGGGTGTGTGTGTGTGTGTGTGTATGTCTGTGACATCGTAGCTCCCAAACGGATGGACCGATTTGATTTTATTTTTGAAAGTTGAATTAGTTGGGAGTGTTCTTAGATATGGAGTTATATAGAGTTTCATTAAACTCGGTTCAGCCGTTCCAAAGTTATCAGCTCTTTTGTTAGCTGCAGTGGGAATATTTTTTTTTTTATAAATAAAAGAATTAAAGATTGCGATTTCATATATTTTGATTAAAAATCACCTTGCTTAAATTAATAATATCCTAATATATTGATAGTATTCCTTTGTTTCCACACAAAATATTCCCACATAAATCACCGCTACTTACCCGCCCCCTTTCCTCGTTGACATTGCACAACGCTCGATCTGTCAACGGATTATAATCACTAATCGATCGATTCGCTAATCTTTTTTTTTACCGAAGCTAAGCGAAGGCCTCTGCTTCAAGTCGACGATTTATTTTTCGTCTGACCGTATGTAGGTTTTTGTATACAGGTCGCATTTTTCACTGAATCTCGACGAAACTTAGTATATGCTGAATCAAATTCCATCAGCCATAAGAAGTTCACTGCTGGACATAGGCCTCCCCTATGGATCTCCAATAAGACCGGTTGGAAGCGGCTTGCATCCATCGCGATCCTGCGGTCTTAATGAGGTCATCCGTCCACCTTGTGCGTGGACGTCTAACGCTTCGCTTGCCGGTACGTGGTCTCCACTCGAGAACTTTTCGACCCCATCGGTCATCAGTCCTCCGCGCTATGTGCCCTGCCCATTGCCATTTCAACTTGCCAATCTATTGGGCTATGTCGGTAACATTGGTTCTTCTACGGATCTCCTCATTTCTGATTCGATCTCGTAGAGAGACTCCGAGCATAGCCCTCTCCATAGCTCGTTGAGCTACTTGGAGCTTACTAATAAGACACATAGTGAAAGACCACGTTTCTGTGCCATAAGTCATCCCTGGCAACATTGGTCGAAAACTTTCGAAGTATGTCGGTCGAGAAAAACGAAATATTATATTATGTTTAAAACACGTGTCATTGTCAATGATCTAGGTATACTATGGGTATACTGTACAGTCAACAGATCTGGTTCGTATTTAAATAAATTAAAGTTGAAAATTATGCGCATAATAGATAATATTGAATACCTACAATTATGCAGGCGCCACCGTAAATTTAATAGCAACGTAAAAAGTGTTCTCTCTATCGAATGCCTAAAGTGAAAAAAAAAACAGAAATAGTCTGAATAGCTATTATAATTACGATGGTGCCTTCATTTGGTCCTAATATACGAGAGTTATCTATAGGATAATCCTATAAATCTGTTATAATCTATATGTTACGGTTCTACTGATTAACTTTCAAACTACCTACGCTACTTATATTACATATAACAAGACGGTACCCCCTTATCTTAAGCCATTCAATCACCACTCATTCTTTAAGGTATTATGTCACTTTTACACCAAGAGCATTTCATTATATTTTCTTTGCTGATAGGTCAGTTTTGCTCTTTAAGGCCATTTCTACAGTAATTCCGGACAATTTCATTAAACTCTCGGGCAATCTTCATATCCACTACGACGGTCATATTATAAAGTCTAATTACTATAATCAAGGGTCCTTGGATGATCGATTCTTGAGAAAGGCTGTAAGGAAAAAAAATATAGTGCACTCCGGTTTAGTTTTCTGTGAAGCTATAAGTATAATAGATTAGCCATGATGCCGAGCTAGGATGCGCACGAAATAATATTTCTTTCGTCGTGTCAGAACGAGACATCGTTATGGCAAAGTATATATCTGTCACTTTTGCACACATCGAAAAGAATTCTTTACGTGGCTTTTCGTGGTCGCATGCCAGACTAGCTGGTATCTCTAGTACCTTTGAAAAATACTAGCAATGTTTAGTAAGCTACTTTCGATTCAATTTCAAATACATAAATAATTATTCTCGACACAATCTTCTGAATTCATAGGAACATAAGTAGAGCTAAAAATTTTGAATATTGAAGTTTTTGAAAATTTGTTAGTTTAAACTAACGTGGTTTTTGCACATGCTAAATAAAATATAGCACAAGTCTGAAAATATTTGAGTGTTGGGAAAAAAAGAAGCAATTTTAGAAATTGGTTGCAAGTAGCTATCTATGTGTATGGCTTTAAAACGTTTTTTGATTGATTTCATTTGGCCAAAGAAACAAATTCTAGATAAAGTAAAATCTTAGAAATAAGTGGCAAGAATTAATTCTTCAGAGAGAAGCTCCTCAGATCTCGATGTCTTACTTATGTTCTCTAGAGACATATTCTGCAAGCACGAAGCACAAGCTACTAGTTATACTATGTATGGTATAAAATCTTACTTATAGTTTGGTCAGTACGTCAGCCACGTGACTAGCGCGTGGCATAAATCGCCTTATAGATGCCGCGTCCATGACCAACCTTATCTAAGATGGATTGATTAGATTACGATAAAATATGTATGAATAAAGCGAAACCCAAGTATTAATGAAACTATTTCAACTCAAAATTATTTACTTTTACTGGCTTTTTGATGACTATCAAAAAGCTAGAACATAATAATTATGCTAACCTACGACGGGAAATTGGATTGGACCATATCCATAACGTTGACTCAATGCGGGTTTCAGTAAAAAAATTGCAACCAGTATTCAAGCGTTTTTACATTGTTCGAAGAAAAATTGCAAAGTACATGGAAAAGTTGCTCTTGTTGTTTTCACAGTGACAAAGAAACACCCAAGAAACAAAAAACCGGTAGTGAGAAATGGAAGGCTGCAGATAAATGAAAGCTAATGATACTGATTGGCTTGCGGTTCAAAATCAAGAGTGTACAACTAACAAAACAACAGATCAGCGCGCCCCTACAAGTGAGCTGTACGGTTGTACCAGCCCATCTAACGACAGCAAGTAGTTTTGTGGTCCAAGACATGGGCGAGGCCAGATTTTCGTTTCGGCCGGAATTTAGAGAAAAAGAGTAATTTAGGAATGGTAAAGAAATGCGTCATGAACTGCAAAAACGTAAAGCAAAACGTAACCACATTGAGCGTGAAAATTGTAACACATTTTGGACAATCGGTATATAATTGCTATTTTTATAGCGTGACACAAATCGTTGAAAGTTAAAGACTGCCCCAAATTATATGTACTACTCGGTGGATGTAAAGCTACCAGCTGCGCAATAATATCCGATCAACGAGTTGCGTTGGTCAGGATTTCACATCCGCCGACAATTATGATTCGGCCTATACTGGTGTAAACTAAAAAATATATAATTATCTTATGCCAGGATAGTGTTACATTTAAACAATATATTTATTTCGCCTATATGATGTATCTAAACCGCATTATACATACGGCCTGCCGCTCCAACAAGAAGTGAACGATCTGTTACAGATATCAATGTGGTTCAATCAAAAGGCATGATTGCCAGTTAGGCCACGTCAGTATGTAGGACGCTTTTAAGGAAATTAATACAATTGTTTTTCACGTAGCTGATTTGTAACTAATATAATATTTTTGTAACTAATTAATAAAAATACTTGCTCAATCGTGTAAAAACATGGAAATGCTCAACATATTTCAGATCTATAATAGTCACGGTTTTCTTTTGACTCAGAGCTCGCACCAATCGACCACCGCCCTGCAAGTTGTTTAGTTGCGTGAAATTTAAATTTTTGCTATTCATTGCGGGAGAACGGTTTTTCTGACACTCGCGCCTTGGGGTCAGACCCTTTGGAGGGTTGGTACTGGCGAACGCAAAACTGTTTAGGAAATTAAATATTTGGTAACGGTTTAACAACGTTACTCCATAGTTGAACAATGCTTTATACATTGTTGTCAAGTTTGTTAAAGCAACCTGACACGTAATGCTATTTTATTTTATTGCAAAAAATACTCTGTATTATCTCATTAAATTTATAATAGGTACTTCCTACTATAGTTATACAAAAGCACAGAACATAGATTCAGATCTTTCGTAATTGATAATAGATAGATTTCCAATCTCTTTGTATCTGGCTTGAGTAAACCCTTAACCTATATCTGGTATTTGTATCGACTTTTCATGTGGTAACTATAGTTTATTTTTCTTTTACTTTTGAACAGACAAAAAGCCCGGTTACAGAGGCGCCAGCGTAAATTAAAGCGTTCTCACTATCAAATGCCTAAAGCGAAAAAGAAACAGAACTATGATATTCAGCTAATATAGTTACGGTGGCGCCTCTGTAATCGGGCTCAAATACTTATTAATTTAGTAAATACTAAGCAATACAAGTCTACGTGCTAATAATGAAAGCACTTACTATGAGAAAAATTGCCAAATACGATCAAACTAGGACGGACAGACTAATTTTTGATTTGACTTTTCATTCAAAAGCAAAAATTAGAATAATGTCTTTTTATATTCAAAAAGGTATAAAATGAGCAAAACCACGTTAGTTACTTTAAAAAAAAACACCAATTAAACTGAAAACTAAAAACGACTTGTGTATCTGACTGTATGTAATCACCAAACTGCAAGCAGTGCAGATCCCGCGCATTCCTCGCGAGCCTCGCCAAATTGAGTTCTGAGCCCGACTGTACCCTCGGGCCCTACAGTTATACATCCAATGATCATTATTTTATTTTGGGTTGTAATTTTTTTTGTACAAGAACAATATGATGAAAATCTTTGTAGATATATTTAGACAATACTTATGTGAAATTATCCTTTTGTTTTAAAAAATATCGTATACATCCTAAAAACTTTGTTTTAAAACATATATAAACGAACGGCTAGAGACTAATGCTCGAATCTTTGTTTTTCGTAGGTTGATAGAAATATACAGTAAAGTATTAGGTATTTGTTTATTGTAGGTACCTACTTAATAAAAGAGACGCGAACGATAGGATTGAATTGAAAACTAAGGTAACTTTTTTGTAAGTATACGAGTAAGTTATAAGTTATTTTTCCCGTAAGTTTTAGTGATTTGAAATATTTACTATGTACCTATATTACGAGCTGATATTCTAACAGAAATTAAATATGCAGATGAGCTCTGCTAAAATGCGCAGCGAGATTTAAAGCGATGTGACGTGAACTCATTCTATTGGATTTTCACCGCACTCAGCTCGTCTGCTAGAAAACAGACGCCAAACAAAACATAATTATTTTTCGCGAAAAATCGCACCACAGACTTTTTTACTTTTTTTTTATTTCGAATAAGTTAGCATTTGACTACACACTGCCTGATGTTGAGCAGATGTGCGGTCTAGGGCGTAGCACGCTTACCTTGAAGATACCTATTTACTCGGGATTTGAAGACACCCATGTTGTACTTTAGCGGGAAAACAGACCCAGGCAAAGGGTTCCACATTCTGGCTGTTCGTATGAGGAATGAGAATTCGAAACGCTTGGTTCTAACACGCGGAAAGTCCACCATAAAAGGGTGGCGCTTTGGTCGCATCTGTCTAGCCGTACGATAGAAGAAAGGGGCAGGTGGGTGGGACCAGATTGTGCAACTCCTGGGCGCACTCTCCGAAGTGTATCTGGTAAAAAGCTGACAAACACGCTACCTTGCGTCGATGCTCAACACTTTGCAGCTGCGAATTAGTCAAGGTGTCGTTGTCAATCAGCCAATCAATGGCTCGCCGCTCAATCGACTCCAGAGCCTCCAGGTGATATTTGGCAGAGCCATCCCAAAGCTGAGAGCAGTATTCTATGCAAGACCTGACTTGTGCTTTATAAAGACTAAGCAGTTGCTCAGGTGTGAAATGCCATCTCACTTTAGAGAGAACACCAAGTTTTTTGGAGGCTAATTAGGCTTTTGACTCTATGTAAGAGCCAAAGTTAAGAGTAGATGAGAGTGAAACGCCTAATAGTTCCAAGCTGTCAGTTAACGGAACGGAGACACCATGAAAAGCAGGAGACAACTGGAAAGGTGTCTTTTTGGCCGAAAACAGACAGCCTGAGTCTTCGTGGCTTGACCATCCACCGTGTACAGAATTTGAATAGTTTGTAAGAATCGATGTGACATTCATTATTTTACATTATAGTTGATTTTTATTAAATGCGACTCAGCCGATTTCAATAAAATTTAAATGCTATAGTTAGTCTACCGAAACCTCGAAAGTATACCCTTCCGAAATAAAGAAGATTTTAAAATCAGAAAATTTTAAAATATATTAATGATCGTATACAAAAATCTCGATGAACATATGTATTCGAATATAGTACCTCCTCCTTCCTGGAAGTCGGTGAGGTTTTTCTGAGAGTCCACACTTTTTTGTAGAGCATTACAGCTGCTTATGTGGTATTACAGCTTATCATCACCCTACATGTGTAGACTTGCGTTCTGCAGTGGACTATTTAAAAAAAAGGCTGGTACAGTAAAAGGCGGTTACACGAAAATTGAAAATTCCAAAACAGCTGTTTCCGTACGAATCTACACATTTTTGTACAGCGCCCCTGGCGGAAATAAGGAAAAACTAACCAAAATGTATGGAGCCACACGCGAACGCGAAAGTTTAAGATAACTACGCAAAACCTAGACTAAAGCTCGAAACATACTATAGGACGCGGCTTACGGACGCGACTGACAGCCGCGATCTAGACTATGAAAGTACACTGAGCCGTGCACACTATCGGACATCAGTCGCGGACGTCACCTTCGGACGACCTTGAGCGTTCGGACGTCCGAGAGCGATCTGGCACACCGGATGTCTTAAGACTGTGGACATTGCTAAGTCGCGGCTGTCAGTCGCGTCCGTCAGCCGTGTCCGATAGTATGTTTCCAGGTTAAGGGCTCAGTACAGTATAGTAGACTTGTTTCCACGATTCAGATTTATTCCATAGTTAAAGTATGTAAGTTAATACCTGTCATGATAATGAGTGCAATGAAATCTTAGGATATATATGTCTAGAAATACTCGCTATACTTACATAAACATCTTATTTTTAGGGGATATATCGCCTACTAAAGCCCTAATTGCTTTTATTAGTCACACCAAGTCACGGGAATAGTATAACTAGAGACACGCGGCACCACGCCCCGCGAATTTGATGCAACTTCCACTCCCATATTAAATCTTATTTATCTATTTCATGCTTATAAACTACTTATTCATCCCTTTAAATCCTTTACACTTTTTATTCAATATTAAATCTTATGTTAGAGAGATAAGGTACAGTTTCGATAATGTTAGGGTAGATGCTATACCGGAACAAAATGTGCCGCGTGGCAATTTTTATGGGAAAAACTTTGTTATTGCTATGTATAATCCGTTATCGGGTTGTTAACTGGTTTTTAATTTCGAAACAATTGCTGATTTTGATTAATAAGATTTTAAAGAGTGTGTGAGTAAAGACGAACAGTCTGGTCTATGTAGGTACCTAAGTAAATATTTAAATAAATAAAATAAAAATTTTTTTTGGGACATCTTACACACGGCCTCTGACCCCAAACTAAGCAAAGCTTGT
Organism: Hypomecis punctinalis; assembly: GCA_949316475.1. NCBI lineage: Eukaryota > Metazoa > Arthropoda > Insecta > Lepidoptera > Geometridae > Hypomecis > Hypomecis punctinalis. The sequence continues at coordinate 23,523,497 of OX438795.1, read as the reverse complement.
GATATGGCTGCCAGAGACTGATATACTTCATATACTTATTTTTAAATACATACATATATAGATAGTAACTAAATAACACCCAGACACAGAGCAAACACCTATGTTCATGACATAAATATTTGCCCTGGGTGGAGATCGAAGCCACGCCTCTTTGACCCAGAAGTTAGGGTCACTAACCACTGAGCCACCGAGGCAGTCAAAGTTCTCATAGGCCGAGTGGCTAGTCTTGGTGTCATAGTTTCTAAGCCGCCTGAAGACATCTGACATGGATAAATGATTAAAACAGCTAGAACCTACAATTCAATGAGTCATCCGAGCCACGGAAGCGGTCATTTGTAAAATGCCACCGGCGGCCGCGGTCAGTAGCGGTCACCCATCTGAAGACTGACCGTGTCGAATGTTGCCTATATTATACTAATTAATTGACCAAAAAACTAGCAGTTACTACTTCTGTGTCTATCTAAAATTAGACAATTACATTCACCTCTCTTCAAGTACCTACGATATCATCATCAGCATCATCCAAAGCCTTCTTTATCCCACTTATCTGGTTCAGTTCAATCTCCTAAAGGACAAACACTCCATAATTTGATATTAATGGTAGAATACAAAATGATTCAGTTTACGTAATTATATCAACTAAATACAGATAATATCGAACAATCTGTATCCATTACTGAATTAACCCATACCTATTTATGCCCAAGAGCACTAAAACGAGCCAAATCAAAATAAAATCTATGTCTAATCTTCCGTTTATGGATTTTATGTTGCGAATTTTTACTCTTGGGTCGTTTCCGACCCCTTGGGCATTTATGGGATAATAACTCATGAAATTTTAAAGAACAGTCTTGAAAAATAAAATTTTATGACTTGCACCATACGTCGTACATTTTAAAAACTTATCAAGTACCCGTCTAAGAATCCATTTCACAGAATTAAAAAAATTAATTGTTTAAAATAAATAAAAATTAAGTAATTTTTATTTTTTATCAGCCATTGATACGAAATGATGATGATAAATTCTGAATCTTAGTAGGTACCTATAGGTTCATTTCATTACTTAACAAATAGGTACTTAACACGAAACATTTTCCTCATCAAAAACCACAAAGCGTCTCCTAGAAACAGCCCGCAGACTAAACAAACCCCAGACATCATCACAAAAACCTCAAAAGTGTTCCAAGCGAACTACATTAAAACTACCTACCTCATTACAACACCTACGTCCCAAACCGTACACAAAGCGCGGCGCTTTACAAAATAATTACTAACAGAAAAACTACAAAAAACCACTCGAAATTAGTTCCCGATGACAGTCAAAAAATATATGTATATTTTTTTCCGTGTATAGCATAAAAAACGGGCATAGGATAGCGCCACGACTGACGCGCGGGGCCTTTACACGCAGCAGGGATCTTTAGACTTTCGATACTAAATTTCTTCGTGGCATATTTATTTGGGACCGGGATTATTTTCTACTAGGGTTTTATGATAATCATGCTTCTATAACGACTAATGAATTACAGTTAGAGCGACATTAGAGGCCGTGACGTAAGTTATAGAGGGTCAAGCGGTTTGTTAGATGCCTTGTTAACGCGCTGTTGCTCTTCGGGAGGTCACTGGCAGGTTAGATGGTATCTGAGCGCCCTGTGTCTTTATGTGCTATGAAGTGACACTTTAGGGTTTTTTTGCTCTCGATTTGTGTTTTTGGAGTAGTGCCGCTCGGATTTTGTTCTGTTCTTTCAGCCGCGTATTCTAGGGTGGTCGGGCGTAAATTACACTGAACTTTGAGTTTGCGTTTGTAATACACAATACATATTTGTGTGTTACATCAATAAAAATAAAATATATTAAAATTGACTTAAACTTGGTTTGCGTGCATTTTTTATAAAGATGTTAAAGAATCTAAAGTTAAGGATTTTTTGCTATTTCAGAGCTAGTTATAGGTATACTAGAATCCGTTCGTTTGATAGTGTGGTATCTAAATAGATCTACGTTGCAAACCATAGCATAATACAGGGTTATTCGTAATTAATTAATACCCATTCAGGGGCTTATTTTGTATCTAAAAACCAACAACTTTCGTTCTGCGACTTTTGTCTAAACTCAAAAAAAATTCAGCTGTTCCATACATTTTGTCGCGGGTGAACGATATTTTTCTATGGAACATATTTTTTTTTTGTTATGACAAAAGACGCCGAATAAAAGTTGTTAGTTTTGATGTACAGAATAAGCCCTTAAAAGGATGCTAATTGATTAGGAATAACCCTGTACATAAGTTGACATATATCTAGTTTAGAATGTACTAATATCATTAATGTCGTTACTATCGATATATGTTGTACCTACAAGAACGATGAGACATGAGTTACGGGGCTCGGGGGTCAAGTGACAACATGCCACCATCCATCATCGTTGCTGTCGGCGCCACAGCTTGGCCTATAGTCAGTACATGATCAACTGGTATTGGTCAGTTGGCCAAAAACAAAAACTAAACAATCATTAAGTACAGGAGAGCTACGAGCAGCATAACATAGGTAACATAGGTTTCATTTTGGGGGGTTCCGTACCCAATAGCCCAATTAATAACCCCAACAGGAAGATGCTTCATATTTTCACAAAATATTAAGTTGTATGTTCCTTCAAAAATAAATAATTAAATAAGGTAAAAGGCATACATTTCTAAATCGACCCGGTTTTCGCGTTTTCTGTAGAACATCGAGAAAAATAATGTTATTTTCATATTTTATAATATGTTATGTTTTTGGTTGCAATCACTTGAGTATAACAAATATTGCACGCTCGTAGGTACGTCTTATTTTTTTCAGATTTTTTTTAGTTTCTGTATACTATTCAGCCAAAGTTTTGCGTAAAAATATGACTTTTAGAGGCTTATAACTTTAAGGTCAAATAAAAACAGTAAAAACTAAGACGTACAAACCTAGCTATTGAAGTGCTGATTACATGAAAATAATAATCACTCAAGTCGGATAATATTGAGAGGTAGAATAACAGCTTATGGTTCTTGTATGGCGGAGCGGAAGATTTGCTGACCAAAAAATCGATAGTAGCTCCCCAACACAAACAGGTGGTACACTATGGCCATTGGAGTGTCACAGTTAATAGCACAGTTACGAGGTGGTGATGGATTATTGGTGGTCCAAACCCTCGGGGGAACAATTAGACTGTTGAAAATTGGAGACTGATGAGTTCTGTGGCCCTGGAGTCAGAAAATATTCGTTTATTATTGTTCTTTTACTACTAGAGATCGTTACTAATGCCTGTAGGTATTATTGCGATAGTTATTACATACCTAAATATTTACTAATTGAAATCCATATTCGTTTATTTTTATTTTGTAACTAATGATTAACCTGATTTAATGATTTGTTAGATATTCATCAAGCTGCATTTTTACGCAAAATATTGAATCAAAGGTAAATACACCGTATAAGGTATAACAAGGTATAAGCTGTGGTGGCCTAGAGGTAGTGACACCTTGCAATCGTGAGGTCGTGGGTTCAAATCCCGGTCCCGTACCAATGAGTTCTTAGGAATTTATATACGGAATTTCACACCACTGGCTTTTTGGTGAAGGAAAACATCGTGAGGCAATCTGCATACTTCCGTAGAAGAAATTCGATGGCGTATGCGAATCCACCAACCCGCACTGGGTCAGCGTGGTGGATATGGCCCAATCACCCTTCGTGGGTAGGCCTACGTCATGCAGTGGACTATTAAAAGGCTGATACAGTACAGTACAAATACACATTTTAAAAAATAACTTATATTACAGGAGAACGAAGCCCTGAATACGCAACTAAATCAGACTCACTGTTGATCTATAGGAAAAGTACAGTGTCCAGACTAAAAGAAATATTTGGAAAATTATAGAATTCTATTAGATGCATTAACCAGATAAAAGTCTGAGATTAAAATGCATTTCTTAAATTCAGTACCTACATACTATAATATTAAATACATCTCACTCAATTTTGTAGAATTGTAGGTGTACTAAGTACGTAGGTACAGCTTAGTACGCTATGTAGGTATTGGACTTTAATTCTAAGCACAATTTTAAAGTTTTTTATAGTATTGTGATTGCCACGCGTTTTATTACTGTTTAATTTCGTTAATTTCATAATATATTCCACTTTTTTGTCTTATACTTAAATGCCCAGTAATTAAATACTGGAACCACGCATTAGGTATTGGACATTAGATATATGATAATTATTTTACACCTACCTATGACATGGAATAATTACGATATCGCAAAATAATACTAAAATATTAATTCCTGACAAAATGCATAGAATATTTTTTTTTCAATTTTTTCACTAATTCAGGGTTATTCTCACAGTAAAAGTTGTTCAAAATGATAAGTAATATGTACTAAATAAGAGATATATTAGGCCCAATTTTAGAAGCACCATCGTAGTTATAATAGCGATTTAGAGTAGCCCTATTTCTTTTTCACTATATGCATTTCATAGACAGGACACTATTTTACGTTACTATTAAATTTACGACGGGACGCTTTTAAAATTGGGCATATTATACCTGTGAACGTGTCTGCACTTTGCAAAACAACATCTTTTAAACTTGTACCAGCTGAATCAAATTTAATGGCGTCTGTGAAGCTACAAGCTGCGCAAAATCCCACTCCTCTCCCCCGCTGACATATGAATTTGATACTGCGCAACAACTCGCCTTGTGATCACATGCGCCATATGTTTGAAACACAATATAGGTACTATAGGCTATAAGGCGAAGTCGCGTTGAAAACTAGTCTGAACACAACTGCAGTGACTGTCAATTGCGTCAACTAAGATTCAAACTGGAAACGACTATCAAATATCGACGTGTGAAATATTAATATTTAAATATTAGGTACTTTTTATAACGTGGTGGGTACCCAATAAGGGCAGATACACACCATAAGATATCTAGTTTAGCTTTCGTACTAGCGTACTGGCACGTAACATGAATAGAGGAAGAATAGAGGAAGTATTCAAAATTTAGTTTAGATAATTAAGTAACGAAAAATTTCAAAAACTAAGTTCCTGTTTTTAGATATCTACTTTTCAAATACACCAAAAGCGAGTCTTGTCTATTTCCCTACAGATCAAGGAAATAAATAGACGATACGTCGTGAAGAATGACAGAAACCTAACTAAGAGACACTCTCTGCATAACATTCAACGAATCATTTCTAGCAAGCTAAATAGAATATAGAATAGATCTATATAGCTACGTTTTATAATCTAAAACCACCTATCGACGTGCGAGCGTGCGCGTGGCGAGTGGCTGTCAGCGGCTTGGATTGAGCTGCTCGACTAGGGTGTAGGAAAATACTCGAAATGAGCTGAAACTGCTGAAAGCAATCAAACTAAGTCTATTCTCGCGCGCACTCGTTGGTCGATACTCAGCCTAAAGGGACGGTACGTCCGAGTGGATATCCGTTTACCGATAGAAATGATTTTTCAGACCAAGATTTTTTTTTTTATTAGCGGCGAAATAAATCTTTTGGCGACAACATTTTTGAACCAAAACTGGTTGGTTTATTTTAAATATTATTAGGCTTACTGTATTTTGGTCGCCTAGCTAACTAACTTCAACCGATGACTGCATAATATAATAAACTTATAAAGCCATGACTTGACTTCGCAGAATTGGCGACTGGCAACGTCCTTCCGGACGCTTTCCATTTGGACGCATCGTCAGTGGCGACCCTAACATATAGTAAAAACTACGAAACAACCTCAAACGGGCCATCACAAAAAGCGTCATAAATTATTAAATTTATTCCCCGGGTGGACGGGTTAACGCGTAATAATAATGACGGCAGGTCTTTACCGGTGCCGCTTCATCGAGACAAGTCTAGGTCGTAAACGTCGGTGTAAACCCGCCCGAATGACCAAGGCTTGACGGGAAACTGAGGTTACTCTATGGACATATCGGGCTTTGAATTGAATGCTTCGGATAAGGCTACGTGTTCACTATGAAATGAGATGTGAACACAGATCTCGAGAAATAGAGATGACACACTTCAGGTCAAAAACTTTAAGTAGTGAAAATTCCATCTTGTGGGACGTCAATTAATTACTTAGTGACGGAGAAGAAGAGAGAATAGAGGACGGATTTACTTAGTGTCTGATTTCACGAGGAGGGGACAAAAACTTTTAACAAAAAACACTTGCTGCTTCATTATGCTTCGAAAAAAGTATAATTAAGTAAAAGTTATCAGGGTAAAAAAAAGTAAAAGGTTTAAAAATAAGCAAAACTTTATTTCATAGTATTCAGTACAGAACTTATAACTACAAAACATCATTTTATTGACACCACAAAAAGGGCCAAAAGCGTATACCTATAAGAGTCATTCAGACCACTTTTGCATGAACGGAGACGTGCAAACGACAAGGATGGCAGTTTATTTATATGTAAATCTGAGTAGGTGTGTTATAATCGCTAAAAAATAATTACTTATTAGACGGAGACAGCAACATTAATTTAACTACAAACTAATCAAAAAAGCTTCGAAGCCCAATCCTACTAATATTATAAACGCGAAAGTTTGTGAGGATGGATGGATGGATGGATGGATGTATGGATGTTTGTTACTCTTTCACGCAAAAACTACTGAACGGATTGAGATGAAACTTTGCAATAATATAGCTTATATATCAGAATAACACATCCTACTAATATTATAAACGCGAAAGTTTGTGAGGATGGATGGATGGATGGATGTATGGATGTTTGTTACTCTTTCACGCAAAAACTACTGAACGGATTGAGATGAAACTTTGCAATCCTACTAATATTATAAACGCGAAAGTTTGAAAGTTTGTGAGGATGGATGGATGGATGGATGGATGGATGGATGGATGTATGGATGTTTGTTACTCTTTCACGCAAAATCTACTGAACGGATTGAGATGAAACTTTGCAATAATATAGCTTATATATCAGAATAACACATAGGCTATAAATTATAGTGATATTGTGTCAAAAATCAAAATATCATGCGGGCGAAGCCGCGGGTAAAAACTAGTATCACATAAAGTAGCGCATTCCAACCTGAGCAACCTCATTTAAAATTAAACCACTTGGAGGCCTAATTGTTCTGTAATTATTAAGAATGCCCTGAAGGGCTCCTCAACAAAGACGTTAAAAATTAATGTATGCTAATAGACCTCTGTTTGAGCAATTTAGTTAAATCCACTTTCCTAAGGAAAATAGAGTAGGTAGGTGGATAATTGTGGGTAGTGGTCCAAATACGGTAGGTACTAATTAATTACTAAACTATATTTTTTCATTTAGCTTTAGTATTTTATTAAATGTTCATCCTTTACTTTGTGTTTGTTACAACTTATTTTCATCTTCACTTTTAGTATCAGCATCATCATCAGTTTCTGAGTTTAGGGAAACGAAATTAATATTTTTATCGTTCTTTGCTTCTGTAAATTCTTTTCGCTACTATAGTTATTTTGTTAGTTAGGTAAGCCGTGGTGGTCTAGTGGTAAAGACACCCGCTTTACAATTGTGACGGCGTGGGTTCAAATCCCGGTCCCGTACCAATGAATTCCTTGGAATTTATGTACGGAATTTCACACCATGGGCTTTTCGGTGAAGGAAAACATCTTAGGGCAACCTGCATACATCCGTAAAAGAAATTCGATGGCGTATGTGAATCTACCAACCTGCACTGGGCCAGCGTGGTGGATATGGCCCAATCACCCTTCGTGGGTAGGCCTACGTCTTGCAGTGGACTAATGAAAAGGCTGGTACAGTACTATAGTTATTAAGCAGCAGTTATTATTTATATTTTCATTTATTGTTAACTATGTTATTGCTATACAGTGGCGGTCGCGGGCGAGGGTAGCCAGGATTCACTAAGGACGATACCATCCTAACTATCCTATATATCCTCACTAATAAATATTAGCATAGATGCGAATGTGTATTTGTTGACTTTTTGGTTTGACTGTTACTTTTTCACGCAGCAACGGAGCGATAGATTTATTTCAGTTTTTGCATGGAGATTGTTCTAAAGGTGACGTCCACGAGTGGTATATTATTCAGAGAAAAATCGAACCATGATGATATATACATCATTTGAAAGCTTGATTTATGGGCTTCTCAAAAATATTTAATTTAGATTTTTTTATCCCTCCATTTTTTTTAAATGTGAAAAATAAATTGTATAAAAATAATAATACAGCTATGTATTTTTCTAGTTTAGCAATAATAAAGTGCTGTTATCGTTATTTTACTTGCATACGTAGCTGATTCTTCCACATTCATATCTTAATTTGCTAAAATTAAAAATTATAACCTACCAGTGTGACCAGTTAGTAGGAACAATGTGACAATGAAACACTTAAAAACTATGTCTGATTCGTGAAAATGCTTCTATTTAACAATTTGGATTTGGTTGATAGAGATAAACTACCTATTTGAGCCAAATATATTTATTTATCCTACTAGATTCAATTTAATTTTTAAAAAACGGAGGGTTTTTTTTGTTTTAACTGATGTAATAAACTCTGAAAAATATGATTTTCCGGAAATGTGACGAGTGTTGTGGTTAGAATTTTTGATTATTATTATACCAGCCTCCATACATTTTGTGGACATGTCCTTTAAAAAGTGGCAAAAGCTATTTTTATCCGGGTAAAAATAAAGGAGCCTGTAGATATCCCCGGGTAAAGCTAGCTACAAATATTTTTTCAAATTTCTGTGCCTGCGCCAAAAGCTTTTCTCGTCCATCTCGGGAATGGGCATCCACTCGTGTCCCTGGTAGAGGTAACTCTTGCCCTTCCGGCTTCGAAAGCCCATACGAGCTGCCTCTTCTTGGATCTTCTTCTGAGGAGGCACCGCGTTCAGCTGCGACATTACGAGGACGATATTTTCCTGCAAAATAATCACATACACTTAATACACTCCTAGACTGTAGCTATGGATGGCTCGGGTGGGCAGTGGCGTGTACTGGTGTAACCAAGTCATCCAGTTAAACCAAGTTCATCCGTCTCTCCATTGTAGCGTGAAAAAGTAACAAGCGAACATACTTTCGGATTTATAATTTTAGTAGGTAAGAATTTTCCGGGGCAAAAGTGGGCAACTATTAGTCTTCCTTGAGAAAATTGATATGCGTTTTTGACCGACGAACCACCGGAGGAGGTGTACAATTCGACGCGTATATTTTTTTTTATTTATAACAATGCATAACTTTTTTCATAGTTGTCCGATTTCAAAAGTTCTTTTTTTATTGAAAAGAATATACTTCGAAATTGGTCTCATTTAAATGTTATCGAAATCGGCTGGGCCATTTATGATAAATCAACAATAATGTCAAAAATGCTACAGCGATCCGTGCGAAATATTAGCGAATTTTGTACACGGGTGAAGTCGGTCATGCTAGTTTTTGCAAAAAATAATCTTATGTAAACTTCAAATAGGTATACGTTTTTAATTTTTTTACGCGCTTCATAGAGATCGAGTTAGCATAGACTTGATTTTTTTATAATCATTTTTATTTATGAGCCAATAATTATCGCGAAACATGCGATAACCAACTCTGACCGAGTACAGAATTCGAATCTATCCATCCATCCACTAGCCGCAGGACTTCCACTGACGGACATAGGCCTCCCCAATGAATTTCCATTAAGGCCGATTGGAAGCGACCAGCATTCAACGCATTCGTGTGCTCTTAATTATATATTCAGTGCACCTAGTCGGTCGACGTCCTACGCTTCGTTTGCTGGCACATAATTCGAATAGTTCGCGCGAATCGATGTAGGTATTTTACAATTGTCGATATATCAAAAAATATTCAGTCGCTTTTGATAAAAATTAAATGTAACCTTTAAAGTATGATCTGCCTAACAAAAAAGAATCATCAATCGGTTGATAATAAGCGGAGTTCTCGCAATACATGCAAAAAAATAACGTTCTAGCTATCACTGTTCATGAGATACAGCCTAGTGACAGACAGACAGATAGACAGCGGAGTCATAGTAATAAGGTCTCGTTTTACCATTTGAGTAGGTACGGAACCCTAAAAATATACAGTCGGATTGAGTACCTACTCAATCCGACTGTATATTTTTAGGGTTCCGTTTTTTTTCTCTTTTTAGGCTCTTTTTTTGAAGTCAGTTAAGAAAGAAAATTATAGATTACCTTACAAGTCATGACTGCGAAATATTTGTTGTCGCCAGTCTGCTTTAAGCGGATATTCCTAAAGTGAGTCAGTTTCCCTGCAGGGATGTCTGGAAGTAAAGTTATACATTAAAACTATACATCTTCGATTTGATAACAGGCGGATTTCCTAAGTGAAAATAATATTATTATAATTACTCCATCAGTTACATTGAAACAAAGGATTATTACTTTGATTATAGGTATATGTCTAGCTAGATGGTCAAATATAAACATCAATCACTAACGAAACGGGTCATTTTTTTAGTTTGTGCGCGTACATAATCCGCATTACCACAAAAGATTTAAAACACGCTTTAAACACTGTGCGTAAAACTTTTGTGGTAAGACGGTTTGTGACTAAATCTTCGAGCAAATATCTACAGAGCCACAGTCCCTAAGTAAAAATAGTAAAAAAATCTCCAAGCGCCGTCACACATACCCACTTAGATATAGTATACATCAAATAATTCACAATGACCCATTTTCTCGAATCTCAACGTTATGTCACCTAATACTCGTAAGTGCTTGTAACCGAGCACTTTGGCATCGCGCGGCGTTGTAGTCGGCTTGCAATCACCTCACGACTAAATAAAAAGCCTACCTACTACTAGCTTGCGCAAGATTTTGGCTCGGACACTTTTTATGCACGATTGTAACTCTATAGATATTAGCTCGATGGTCTAATATGTTAAAATTCACAAGTTTATGGTCCATACCTACGAGTATATACTTTATAGGTAATATTTTTGTGCCGATTTGCTCAGCCAATTCGGTATCTAGACAGATACTTGATCAAAGGATTATTATAATTATTATTTATAGGGGTGGTATCTTATAAGGCAAGACACCTTGCCTTACCATAGTAAATTGCGTACTCTATGTACTGTCCCCTGTCTCCCTTTTCTTCAAGTAGAGTGGTGTAGTTCGTCAATACTTCCCTTTTCAAAAGTAGCGATGAGTTCCAACTAAAACGCTTTGGCATATGCCCGTCGAGGTACTCGTGCAGTAATTTGAGTTCCTAAAAATAATATAATTAAGTATTCGTTACATTTATTACGTCTGACATACAGACGTCAGCGTAGTCAAGGATTGGAAGTAGAAGTACAATACCTATAATATAAATAGTACCTACTTAAGGTATGTACGTATTGTAGGACGTCCACCAACAAGGTTAACCTATGACCTAATAAAGACCACAGTAACACCTTAGATGCAAGTCGCTTCTAACCCATCTACCTAATTGAAAATCCATAGGGGCCATAGGCGAGAGCTAGTTCTCAAGTGCTTCTCAAGACAGAAGTACGATAGGCTTCCGTACGGACACAACGAAGTTACAAGGGTTCCTTGTTTTACTACGAAACCCTAATAATACACATAATACATATGATTTTTCAAAAACTATATACAACGTGTAACGGAAAGGCTGTATACATAAAAAGTGGGTTGATACTATACCTTATATAGATGCTGTATTCAAAATTCCGAGCCAAAATAACAACATTCACTTTAAAAAAAAAAATATGATTGACTAGAAAAATCTTTTGCACGTAAACAAACATGTCACAACAAGGAGGTGTGGTCTGATTTTGATGGGCAAGGTCGTGTTATTGACCTCACAGCTGTTTAGTGTGATAGTGCTGTGCAAATGTGAATTAGTCATAAAAATGACTAGTTTTTAAAAAAAAGATTAAAAATCAGCAAACGAACTTACACGGCTAAACATGCCCCCATCTAGTTTGTTACCGTTATCTGATTTGGTACTTTCAGTATGTATACAGTCTTTCCGTTACACGTTGTATATGTAGTAGGTCGATCTACTTATCAGTGTGCAAAAACTGTGCGAGTTGAATAGGTATCTTCTTCTACTACATGCTCCATCTTCGATTACAACCTCGCTTTACATCAGATGTGGATACAATGGTTTAATCCCATTGCCTTTCTATGGGTCCTGTGGTCAATGAAGGGTCGTAAAAGAAATGATAATTTATTAATAGGTTCTTACCTACATGTTTACCTACTAGCATACTTACCTGTTTACTAGGAAGTCGAAACTGGTACAACTGCATCCGCTGGATCGGTGCCCAGTAGTAGAATAAGAACCACGTTTTTCCCACTACAGAGAGTGGATTGAACCTGGCATACTTCCCAAACTCTTCACAACCCGTTGGATTGAAAGCCGTTTCTGGGCCGATTATTGGTTCAGTAGTGGTTTCGAAATCACCTTCTGGCTGAGTTTTAGGATTTATAACTTCTGCCATTAATAATGGTATGAGAAATAATGTTGTAGAAAAGTGCAGAAACTTCATGATTGATAAGATAGGTCAGTTTAAAATTACACCATAAAAGGTTTAAGTTCTTTTTTTGACTTGTATTACTATAATGTAGTTCGACGAAATACTCGACGACGAATTCATGTAGAGCACTTACAAAATTCTAGTGAAGAATGAATATTTCCAAAAACACCTGCATGACTTATAAATGTTAGGAGAGGATGTTTGTTAAATTACAAACATTATCAGTTGTTTGGCCTGTTTTGAAAAAGTTGTTGACAAACATGCTACATTCTGAAACGTTTTAAATGCCGAAGGATTCAAGAATTGTCAAAAAAACAATAAATGAAATATTAACTCTTTTCTTTTCACTCTATCATGGAGATAGAATAGTACAGGAATAATAATTATTGTACAAAAAAATCAACTGAGTACCTACCTATCTATGTAGCCGATATACAATACAATAATTTACCAGTGATATCAGAGAAAAAATATTGTCACCCTTATTTCCTAGTGGTATAAAAAATTGCCCGCGACCTATTCTGATACTTACCAAATATACAGAAAAAACACTCCGGGTTGCACTCCGGGAGTGCCGGCAGAAGTGAAAGTTTGAACATTGTTTTTTTTTTTCAGTGCACATACTTTGCATACGGAAAGTATAATAAACAAACTATTAAACCCCTACATTATTGGTTTTACTCACTTTAGTACAAAAATATTGAAATAACTTCAAGAGCAAGTATACAGATAAACGGAGTAATCAATGTCACCCTACGTCTGAGTACCTACGTGGTGAATAAAGTACATGTGGTAAAATACAATATCACAAACGCAGACTCGCGCAAGCGCCCTGCGCCGCTTATACGAAACAGCAGGAGCGAGTTTTGGCGGTAACGCGGAAAAATCATGTCGCCTCATTGTATTATTTTGTTAAACTTGTGTTTTAATCAGTGATAATTAGTGAAAAATTGTGGTATTTCGTTGATTATGAGCTGATTTATGTGCATGAGTGTAGGCAAGTGACATAATGTGACGTATCAAGTTGTTCCGTGTTGTTACCAAAACTCCATAGACGCCTCTAGTAAAGTCTTCACTGCTTTACTGAGGTATGACTTGGACTATGTTTGGACTTGACCGCAACTTTTTTGGACTATGGCGAGACTACGACAGTGACTATTTTGATAAAATATTATCAAAAATGATTAAAACTTAATACTTGACACTGGCAAATGCACAATAATGCGACGCCAAAACTAAGAAGAAGAAGAACAGCAGGAGCAGGCATACATTTTCGCCACGCGGTAGAAAGAGAGGGGAATATTACTTCCTCTCTACGCCGCGCCGGCGGTCTGCTCTCGCTCCATCCAACGAATTTTCGATCAGCTTACGCGTCTGTCTACGTGCACGAGAGTTTAACATTTTTTACCCATTCCAAAAAGTGGACAACGGCGCTAAAGACGATTTCACTTCAAAAATAATCACTTTCATAATCATCGGGCCAAGTGGTTTTGAAAGAGTTCGACAATAAAAAGAAACACTGTCACACGAGATTTAAAAAAATAATTAATTATGCTATTTTCATAATGTTTATTTGTCGAAAATTATTCACCTTATTTATAATAAACCACTTGAAATAAATAAGGTGTTTTTTATATTAAACGCAATATGTATAATTTGGCTTATTTCGTTCGTGTTTTGTTATTTTTACAAGTGACTTAAAATGGTTAAACACAAACTACTCTTAAGATGAAATACTATCCAAATTTGGTGATTCGTTGTTTCGAATTTTCAAAACTTAACCTTTATAAACGATTAATAAATGAAATATTTTTATGTATTTAGAATCTTCACAAAATATTCTAGTAAATGTCGGGAGCAGAAACACAATTGAATAAATTCGGCTCGATAGAAAAAAATCATGAAGTTCCCAAAAAAACGCTCATTTTAACGTTCCCGTGGGTGAAATGAGTCAACTTTATTCAGTAACGAGTAAAGACATGGTTACAAAAATAAATGCACGTTATCTCAACAAGCATCCAAATAAAATCCTGGAATTAGTTTTTACCAAAAATGTACCAGTTTCGAAAAAATCTAATTTAAAATCAATATTCACTATGTTTGGAAGCGCGCACGCTGAGAAACCAGGCATTACCATGACGCCCGACCCCCGCCAGTCTGCCACAGCGCGTTGTCGAGAGCAGACGTGTACAACTTTTTCGGAAACTCCAGTACATCCTGTCGTAAGACTTTTGGGTCAATCAATTATCAAAATTGGTAATAAACACCCCAAAAAATCATCTCGCCCGTACCAGATTGTCGAATTCGAAGAATAATATTTGTATTACACGTATATTATGATGGGTATACTTAGTGTCGGTCTACCTGTACCTACGTACTTATTTCATTCACTTTTAGTGCATACCTAGCTACTAACACGCACGTGTGAATTTTAATTTATACGGTATCGTAGTATCAGATGTTTATATGTACATATATTTTATATGTATATTTTTCTTAGGCAAATTATAGGGATGGTAAATATTTTTAACCGACTTCAAATAAGGAGGTTATCAATTCGTATGTAAGTATGTTTTTGTATGCATGTTACGCGCTTACTCCGCCAATGATCAACCGATTTTGATGATTTTATTTCTGTGTTTGGTAGATCAACACTCCAGAATTTTAAATTTTATCGAAATCGGGCGAGCTCATCGGAAAATTTAAAAATATTCAATATATATATTTATATTTATCGATTCTAGCAAACTATTTGAATTTTGTAGTCGATTGAAATCGGTTATTGGCAAAAATAATTACAGTCATAGTTTTTGGATTCATGACATAAACGTGACATGCCTTTGAGAAACGAAATAATTTTGGAAAGGTACATAATAAATGAGAATTTAATATTTATCTAAGCAACATCGAATATAAATATGATGATTTCCAATTTGCCCTACCAAGCTGCCTCACGGGTGGGGCATAGTCCACTGATTCATTTTGAAGTGGAATCTGCCCCACTCGTCACATATCGGTGGGGCAGATTTTACACATACATATTTTAAACCAATGGATTCTTCCCCACCAGACGTGTCGCGCGATTTTGAATAAAATTAGTAATGCAAAGACTGCAACATTTTAAGCATTACAACATCCCACGTGTGACCCCCATTGTGCGACAACATTCTCGTATTATAGGCTTCCGTAGATGATGACGATGATTACAGTGATGGTAAAAACCAATTTTTAACCGACGAAACGGAGGAGGTACTCAATTCATAGCGTAGATATATATGTTTCTAAGGTCAATAATCTGGGCTGTGTGCAAGCTTAAACATTCAAACTTTCCCAAATTACTTACTCAAAAATGTAATCATTTTAGTTTTATTGACACAAGAAAAAATACGTGTCTGATACTTTTTGATAAATAATCTATCTGACAGACTAATTATATTTATTAGTCGTCGTGTCTTTTTCCCATCCTGAAGCCCTGCCTGTGGACAGGTCCACAGGTAGGGCTACCGACAATTGTGTGACATAATTTTGACAGTGACAGATCATGTAGATGTAATTCCCCTCATATCATTCGATGCGTCCTCTTGGTAATTCCCCACGAACGCTTCGATGGTATAAAGATGAGCTATCGACACTTACAAGGGAATCATAACCTACAGGGTACTTCATCTTGATCTAAAACTATGATATTTGGCAAATAACATTGCCTTTGAGTACACAATATACAGTCAAACCTGGATAAGGATCCCGCTTGATATCAGACACGCTCCTTCTAGGGAATCATAAACACAAAAACTAAAGAAGTGGCTTGTTGAAAAGGCATTCTACAGTTTTGACGAAATTAATAAGATTAAAATTATATAATTGTGCTATTAAACACATAAGTGTGTTTTACATTTTGTATTTATTGCTGTTTTGTTAATATTGTTATTCTTTATTTTGATTATTTTTTGTGACATGTAATATTATTATGAATAAATGACTATGACTATAAGAGAGAGTTGAAAGGACCACCATCTTATTTTCGCTTATTTTGCGGTTCACTCAACAAATCAGTTTTTCACTAATCCAGGTTTCTCACTTATCCTGTTTCAAAAGTGGCTTCTCTCTCTTATAGAGGTTAAAAAATACGCCTTAATTTGTATGTAGGTATCTACATGCGTGAAGAATGAAAAATATGTTTATAAATAGTAATATCTGCCCCATTTGGGCAGATTCCACCAACCAAAAATATGTGTAGAATCTGGCCCACTAAGGTGGAACGAATGGGGCAGATTCCTCTCAAAAAAGAAAATAGAAGATTGTGCCCCTCTAACCCACCCCGGGTTGGTGGGGCAAATTGGAAGTCGTCAATTATAATTATAACAACGAAATATCAAAAGTGTGAGGGGTGTCTTATTATTCGAATTTTGTATTTTAGGTACTATGATACATTATTATGTATTTATTTATTATGTAATTAAAAATTAAAAATAGCGTTTTATTTTATGTTGTATAATTTAATATAGTTTGGTACGCGGAACATTCAAGTTTCGTGATATTCATATTTATTGCATTTATTAGTATGATATTTTTCAGGTTGGTAAAAAATTGGCATAATATCGTTATTTATTTTCTCTTGTCCGATATGGGTGGTAAATAATTGGTTTTTATCAAATTTAGTCCATAATTTCATTATATTGGTTATAAAATTCTAAGCAAATATTGTTATTTATCGTTATTTTGGAATAACCTATACTTATTACAAAAATATTACACGGAACAAAGCGCATGAACGCGCCTGAGCTAGAAATCATTTGCGAATGTAATTATAATATTATCTTCATAGGCACGACTTGCCCTTACACAGATTACTACGAAGTAATTGAGATCGCGCGCGTTTGGCTAAGCTGGTCAGACCTCCTTAGCCGCGCGAGGACCTGCCCCTGCTTCACCCCCTCAAAAACCGCTCAACGCTGCTACCAAGTCGCCTTAAGTAACTCTATATAGGCGGTACCTACTCTATGGCTCAGTTTTTATTTGCTCTGAGCTCTATTGGCAATAAAAATGTTTATATATTATTTTCCACAATACAACAATGTTTGAAGTATATTATCTTGTTTAGTAAGATGGATGCTAATTAATATCTTAGTTGTGAACCGAGGGCATCCAAATGATCTTCCATTTTGATGAATTTGTTCTGCTCCGTCAGTAATGTTTCCTGCATTTTTGCCCTGAGGAAAAGAAATCCTTTTATAATTGAATTTTGTTTAGCAATAAGACTCTATTTCTAGCAGTGGATGTCATATAGCTGATAATGATGCTGATGACGTGTAGCACTTCTTCAGATTTAAAGAACCCTATCTTGAAAGATACAAGTGTATGTATTTGTGAGACTAAAAAACCTTTACTAGGTGATCAACCTCAAGACCGCAGGATCGCGCTGGATGCAAGCCGCTACCAACCGGTCTTATTGTAGATCATTAGGGGAGGCCTATGTCCATCAGTGGACGTCCTATGGCTAAAAAGAAGAAAAAGGTGATCAACCGCGAAATCTCAAAAAAAAGTTGTTCCATAATTTTATGGGAATCGTGAATAATTTTGTACCCAACAGCCTTTATTCGCAATATCACGCAATATCGTTGTCTACGAGTAAAAGCGTTTAGAATCCACATTCCTCATACGAACAGTCAGAATGTGGAACGCTTTGCCTGAGTCTGTCTTCCCGCTAAAGTACAATGTAGGTGTGTCTTGAAATCCAAAGTAAATAGGTATTATCTAGGTAAGCGTGCTACACCCTAGGCCGCATATCTGCTTTACATCAGGCAATATGAATTCAAACGCAAACCTGTACGAAATAATACAAAAAAACCGGACAAGTGCGAGTCAGGCTCGCACACCGAGAGTTCCGTACAAATTCTGTAAATTTCACAAAATTGTAATATTGAAATCTTTATATGATAAATAAATATCATCGAAATAGTATTTTTTTTTTACTTTTCTCGCCTTACATCGAAAATCACTCATTGTAAGCCTGTTTTAGCATGTGTTAATGAAGCTCTTTCCCCATATGATACGATTTACTCACTTAGAATTTTTTATTTGTATTTAGGCCCTATTTTTTTAGTGATTTAATTTTTAAATGTACAGTTTTCAGATTATTCCTATATGTGTACTCTAAGACAATGCTTCTCGCCAAATTTCATAGTTCTAGGTCAACTGGAAGTACCTTGTAGGTTTTGATTTCCTTGTGTGTCAAAATATGCGTTTTATGTGACATAAACGACCATAACTTTTTTCTACGATTACTGAGAATTTTGATTTTTTCACAACTATAAGAGACCATAAATTTATACGTATATGGTTTAAATTTCAACTCGTTATCTTTAGGCGCTCTCGAGATAAAAGGTCTTGACATACGGACAGACGGACAACAAAGTGATCCTATAAGGGTTCTGTTTATTTTTTTTGAGGTACGGAACCCTAAAAACACCTCACATTAAACTGAACGAATAAATTGAATCGGTAATGCATTTCCGGATACATTACGGCTGCTTTATGAGGGACACCGCGCTATCTTAGGAAAACAGAGCTTTTAAAAGAATCATACCGTCGTTCCATTGCCTCCAAATCGAGATTTCTAGCAACAGGTAGACCTTTTCCGACGATTTTCAGTTTACTTGCTTCAGAAATGATCTTTTTTGGATCACCTGCATTAAAACGAAATAAACTATCAAATCAGCGTATTTTACAATGGCAGCAAAAAACCGGGTGAAGTAATTTCTATTTTGTCGGATAGTTACTTATGGAACCAGAGTCAGAAGTCAGAGGTTCTATTTAAAATACAAGCATTTATGGCTCAATTATGCGTAGGTACACTCAAATAGCAAAACACTCGCACAGTACGTCACACATTCATGAACATAGTACATCAGTCACGTGGGACATTAAAGCCGGAAACATACTATCGGACGCGGCTGACAGACGCGACTGAAAGCCGCGACTGAGCAATGTGCACAGTTTTAAAACATCCGGTGTGCCAGATCGCTCTCGGACGTCCGAACGCTCAAGGTCGTCCGAAGGTGACGTCCGCGACTTATGTCCGATAGTGTGCACGGCTCAGTGTACTTTCATTGTCTAGATACCTATCAGTCGTGGCTGTCAGTCGCGTCCGTAAGCCGCGTCCGAAAGTATGTTTCCAGCTTAAGTATGATCGTCTCGGTCAGAGCGCGAAATTCAAATATATTTGGGTTTTCTGGCAGTTACAGATAAATAACTAATTTTAAGTTTACGAAAACTCATTTAGGGGCCATGAATAGGTTGTGTTGACAAGTTACAAACACTTATAAACCAAATTAATGGTTAGGTTATGCACGAAAGTGCACATCAACTGATTTTCAACTCGGTTTTTATTTAGTGGACTCTTGTGCATAAACTGACCACTATTTTGGTTTCTACGTGTATACAGGGTTACAGGCTAAGTCGACCTATTCCCGTTAAGCGTGTGTAGTTTACCACGTTTGTGATTGATTTGACTATGAAACACAATATCCTAAATCTCACAGTTTTCGAGATATTTGAATTCAAATACTTTTTATAAAAGGTTAATTTTACGGACAATATTCGGTAGTGAGGTCATAAAACATTATTTTACATGAAAAATCAAATAAAAATAATAATACGACTTACACGTTTCAAAATATCTGAGCTGATAGCCGAAAATTGGGAATTTTATAAATACCAATTTCAACTATCTGTTTTTTTTTTTTTAATTTAGGATAGTGTATTTCATAGTCAAATTAGCCAGAAACAAAGTAAACTACACACCCTTAACGGGAATAGGTCGACTTACCCTGTAACCCTGTATAAACCGTTAACACTACCTATTCATGTCCGCTAAATGACTTTTTTGTTAAGTTACAATCAGCAGTTTGTGTGTAAATATGCCAAAAAACCCAAAAATATTTGAATTTCGCGCGCTGGCCTGGTAGATCCAAATATAGCTACTAGTTTATATTTAAGGTTTATTTATTTAGCTTCCACAATATGATAATAGCTGGAAAAACTTAATGCAATAAGAACAACAAGCAATATGGACCCATTTTATTCATGAATGGTGGTTTGTGAGACAAAGATTACACTCTGTAATAGGCATGATGACTAAAAAATATAATTAGTCCGTCAAAGAGATTATAAACAATATTATTTTTTGAAAAAATTAGCATGACCGACTTCACCCACCCCGTGTACAGAATTCGCTAATTTTTCGCACGGATCGATGTAACATTTTCCACATTATTGTTGATTTATCAAAAATGGTCCAGCCCATTTCAATAAAATTTAAATGAGACCAATTTTGAAGTATACTCTTTCCAATAAAAAAATAACTATTGAAATCGGTCTGCTATGAAAAAAGTAATGCGTGGTTATACATAAAAAAATATATTATGTACCTACGCGTCGAATTGTATACCTCCTCCGGTTGTTCGTCGGTCAAAAATATTACATACGTTTTGTTTTTCTTTTGTCAATTCAACAACAATTGATAAAGATAATAGCCCGTTAAAGTTCCGCGTGATGTCATCAGTGTCATACAAATGTAATATAGACGTATGTAGTTCGTAAGAGACGTGACGTCACGACCCCCACTCCCAAACGTAGACAAGGTTTATCTTTGCCATTTATTGTTTTATAGACAAAAGATAAAATACGTATCCAATATTTTTGATTTTCTAACTCACGGACTAATTATAATAATGTTTTTTTCAACGCAATTATTATGTCTATTGAATTATTAGAACTGCAGAACATTTGCGTAAATGGTCACCACACTTAGGCTTGTGAGTCACAAGCCACAATAATTCAATAGGCATGCTGATGACCCATAAGTATGCACATAGATCACATTCCTGATCTTATTCGTAGTTTTTTTAACTAATATACCTAACTGTGTAGTAAAATTTAAATATTAACTATAAAAAGACCCTGAAATATTATATTCACCAGGGGAATATGTTTTTCATAATAAAAAAGAGCATAATAATTATGTGATCCTCTGTAAACGATTGTAATGAATTTATCGTTTCAAAAATTGAGCTCTACTCGTAAATCAATAACCAGTCGATTTTTATCTTTCCAACCAAAAGGCGACGTTTATTAGAGTTTGTGCAAGAAGAGAAGTGTCGTAGATGAGGTCGCCCGTGTGCCATTTTACTAAGTTTGCTACGTTGACAACACTGCTCTATCATTGCTAGTACAACTAAAAGTTAATATTTAGTAGACACCAATTCAGTTTTCATCAGTTCTCGCGTCTACCAAGTGTCGGTCGGTATCTTGGCTGCTGACTAAAATTTTATTGTCGTAAAGCCAAGACGGTTCTCTTTCTGCACATACTATATATATTCTCAATTACTGTATCTGTGGTATACTTACGTGGTTCAGTGCCCGAAACTGCCATGACGACGGCATATTGTATGTCGCAGTACATCATGACCAGATATGGGTCTTCGATCTTCAACCGTACCTCTGTTACTAATAGTGTCCGATCTGTGGAGAATAGTAGTAATAGTCCGGGCAAGCGAAGGATTCTAAAATTGAATTATCATCCTGAATTCAAAAATTAGAATCCTGAGCGTTAGCAAGGGATTCAAAAGAGCACAAGGTGAAAAATCTTTGCACTTGAGTGCTACACGTAACTTTTCATCCCACCTCAGCGAGAAAAGGATTAGGGTGCTTTTCCACCAGAGATGGGCTATGCTACGATGCTATGGATGCGTTTGATATCCACCAATCATATTCATTGGTGCACATAGCTTAGCACTTACTTACTTACTTACTGGTGGAAACGGATTCAACTAAGATATGTTTTTATATGGAACGATGTGCTATGAATGTGTGCTATGGATGCGTGCTATGGATGCGTACTATGGAGGCGTGCTATAGACGCCTGCTATGGGCCATCGCGAGTGTTGTAGATATGTGCATATTTCTCGAGATGCGCATCTTTCTCGCACAGCTACTTTGCGGCGGCGCATCTTTGTAGCGCATCTTCCTCGCACAGCTACCTACGTAGCATTGGTGGAAACGGTCACATATTTTCGTAGCGTAGATTTCACATCCTCGCAGCATAGCTGCATAGCACAACTCTGGTGCAAAAGCACCCTAAGTCGTCTACATACATAAGTACACCAAGGTGGTTCCAAGTCCAAGTATGAGTTTTTAACAAATTAAAAAGGTTGTATGATCAATTCAGCACTATAGAGGTAGAAGAAAATAGGTTTAATGATGTTCTGAATTCAAAAACTTAGTGCACTCTTTTCAATAAAAAAAGAATTATTGGAATCGGACCACTACGTATAAAATATATATATACGCGTCGAATTGAGTACCTCCTCCGTTTCGTCGGTCAAAAATGAAAGATAGCGATCGTTTAGCTAGACGACACTGAGGTCAGCGTAAAATGAAAAAAATACAAAATGCTAATTCAATAAAATTGAAAGGGAACAACTGATGAACGATGGGGTCGAAAAGTTCTCGAGTGGCGTACGTACCAGCGAGCGCAACGAAGGTCGTCCACTAACTAGATGTTGGACCGACGATGTAATTAATAATGTGTGAATTACTAGCTGACCCGGCGATCTTCGTTTCACGCAATATCTTTACAAATAATAGCCTATGTGTTATTCTGATGTATAAGTATTGCGAAGTTTCATCTCAATCCGTTCATTAGTTTTTGCGTGAAAGTGGAACAAACATTCATACATACAAAGACTTTCGCGTTTATAATATTAGTAGGATTAAGACCGCAGGAACGCGCTAATTGCAAGCCGCTACTAACCGGGCTTATTGAAACCATAGGGAAGGCTGATGTCCAGCAGTTGATGTCTTACGGCTGATGGATACAGAATAAATAGTAGAAAATGCGAAATCAAGAAATCGAAAGGTGAACTTACTTTTTAAGATCTCCGGCGTGTCTAAAATAGTAATGGCGTGAAAGAGACCACTTCTGCCAACTGCTATAAGTAACATCACCATCATTTCATATTTCAGCAACAATTTCGGCTGTTCCCAGTCTACAGGCTTACTCAAAATCGGGGTATAGACTTCTCTAGAATAATTCACGAACTGTAAACAGAGATTTTAATGCAACTGTAATTAGACAGCTCTATAGCTGTAATTCCTTAAGCCCGGGAGATAAGCGCAAAAAATATAAGTACTTCGAAAGGCTGAATGTTTAGTATTATGTTATCTTGGTGATGTACAACAATACCCCTGTGACCACATGTTTCAGGTTATTGACTGTTCTCAAACTTTATCTAATTATTTTTCTTCTCGAGCACCATTTTTCATCCTTTTATATTCATTGATATTCATTTATTTATTCAAAAATTCAAACGGATGCCATCATACTCTAAGGAACACAGTTGATTAACTTTGGGGTATTTTTGTTGCATGATAACGGCCAAAAACTCAGCTTTTAGAAATTACTAGCATTTTTGCGCTTACCTCCCGGGCTAAGAAAGTTGTTTAAATTTTCTTACATTATTGAGCGATATGATAAAATTAAACTTAAGTCTGTCTGTGAAGCTGGTCTAGCGCAGTGGCCTTATTGTGTAATCACTCTGACTTCGGCTTAGCGAAGGCGTGAGAGCTGAAAGTCTTTTATATTTTAACCGACTTCCAAAAAAGAAGGAGGTTCTATGTTCGCCTGTAAGTATTTTTTTGTGTATGTTCATCGATATTTTCGCCAATTGTAAACCGAATCAAAAAAATTTTTCTTCGTTCGAAAGGATATACTCTCTAGGTAGTCCCGTTTAAAAACTATCGAAACCGGCTGAACCGTTTTTAAACAATAAACAGTAGTGAAAAATTGTATAGGTACATCAATTCGAGCGAACTATTCAAATTTTGTGCACGATTGCAAAAAATAATTATTTCCTTTTTACTGCCAGTATTTCTTACACCTACGTTTCTTTAAAACGTATCGTAAGTGCTGGATAGTTAGTTTACAACTACGTACCTTTATAGTAGGAAAAGTAAATTGGTGAACTCGAGAAACGAGCATCCTACCCCTGCGTTCGTTGGTCCATATATAAAACGGTACCCAATTCAGATTGACTACATCGTTTGGATGAAATTTAGCGCGCTTTCCGAACTCATCGCAAGTCGTGAAATTATATTTCTTTTCTTGTTTTTCTAAATATTGCTGAGTCAATAATTCTCCTTTGTTGTTAGCGCTCGGATCTACTTGTAAGCTGGGTTTATCATGTCGTATTGTTTTAGGTCTAGGCCTGCCGCCATCACCGATTCTATACTTTGCTGGCTCCGCTATGTTCCTCAACAGCAATGCTTCCATATTCCAAAAAGGTTGTATACTATCATTTTTATTGTCAACTGGCAATCCACGATCTTCTTGAAAGCTCATACCGTCTCCCGGGAAATTTAAAGGACGATCTCGCTCTCCTAGTAAGTCTTTTTTCAACACTTGATACTTGTGCCTCGGAAGATGTTTAATGAATTCTCTTGCGTACGGCCCGTCTTGTAAGTACTTCGTATCCATTTCAAGAAGGTCTACTGGTCGTAAAAATCCACTTCTTGGATCTTCGAATCCTTCCTTGTATATATGTCCGAAAGGTACATGAGTTTTGAATTTATCATTACTAAAGTCATGATCCGGCTTAAAATTAATTTGTTCTGGCGATTGGTCATTATTTTCATTTATTTTAGGTCTGTTTTTTCCGGGTCTTCGCTTTTTTGCTTCGGATGATACTGTTAGTATGAGGAACAGTATACCAAACAACCGCATTTTTTCATGCAATGGAACGTCTCACTTCGTTTGTACACTTTTATAAAGTGCTTTGCTAAACAACAGATATTGACAACCTTTGTTCCAATTTTCTTCTACCATCAAGTTTTAGCAATCGCCAACCGGCTTCGTGCAAATTTTTTATTTCATTTTCATGTCTAAGTTGATAAAGTGAGAAAATTGCTATGTAAGTATATCGCATCTAACGCGGAACAAATCAGACAAACTATCTAGTATGTCCAAACAATTAACCCATCAGCCAACAATTACGCCGCTATAAAAGACAGCGAGAGAAAGTGCTAACAAATTAAGTACTCTGGTTTTTAGTGAACTTCATTTATGAGCGCGAAACTCTAATCTAACGTAAATATAGTCAAATTGAATAATTACTTAATCTAGTACATTTGTAAGTAAATAAATAATTGTCAATCTTATGTTGCTATCTCTTTACATTGTTCTTCGATAAAGTGAGACATAATATCTTGAACACTCAAAAATATTTTTTTTTAAATGTTTGTGGTTTCTGCGGGGATGTCAAATCAAACAATGTTTGCGCTTCTGAAGAACTGGTATTTATTCTGTAAGTCAACATACAATTAGAGTTGACGTGAGTTTATCCACAATTTTAACTGAAAAATGAAAGGTTAGTGCATTTTTTAATGGTATGTAGTAAAAAATATGTGTGCCATGTACGATACATTAGGCCTTATAAGTAAGCTCCAAACTCCCAACGTGCTATAGAGAGAGCTTACTCAGATTTTCTGAGTAACGACATAGCAAGTGAAGCAGCAGTGGGCAGGGCTTAGTTCGTAGAACAGGTCGCCTAAGGGGCCATAAAATTCACGGGTGGAGATAACGTACTGGTAAGCACAGCGTAGGGCGCTATGACCGATGATCTAATCAAGAATGTAGGAATATGCTGGATGCAAACCACTTGCAGTCTTATTGGAAATCTATAGGGGAAGTTTATCTCGATCCCTGGACGGCAGCGTATATACAGCTGATAGTAGTGATAATGATGTGTGACACATTGTAGATTGTAAGCCGTTATAGAGTATTGTCACAGAATGGAGTCCGGGCAAAGTAAGTAAGCGAAGCGTTGGTCATCCAGCTGCGACTTGAGTCGATGTTATAGTGATATATCCCTTACCGAGTGACGGCCCAAGCCGAATTGCCTTCTTAGATGCCCTTGCGTTAGTTACCTTATTACCGAATCATGGGACTCAGCTGCCTTCTGCGCTCGCCCTTGCCCAGTAAGTCTTTGTAGGCCCCAGTTCTTAAAAAGTTGAGGCTCATGTTTGGTTTCTAGAGTAGGTACTTCATTCTTCCAAAAGCTTCAAAATATGTCTAGATTGTCGAAATCTTCGTGTACCACCTCGTCGACAACGTTATCGTCATCGCGCAGGTGTTCAAAAACGACGTGGGAGACAACGGAGGAGCGCGGCTGACGTCGAGCGACGTGTGTACTCGTATATGTACAGGCTCGGTAATTATATCTAACAGTATTCCGTCTTCATATAAACGTTCCGAACGCGAATCACACCTACGCGCTTCGGAAAGCGGTATGCTCTTGGTATGCCAGTCAGTCGCGGCGCGCCGCCGAACGTGTGGATTTGTAACTAATACGCGTGCGTTTTCCGTTTTTAGGGGTTGTCTTTTTACTATGGTACCCTAAAAATATCAAAAAACACAATATGTATGTATCTTTATTGAATGCTCAATCTTTCTTTCACAACAAATTTATTTTTTTGTAATAAATATAATTCATTTACATTATAACAGATAAACACTAGAAAGAAACTCGAGTATGTAGTATAAAAAGTTAATTTAATCTACTTAAGATTAAATTAAATAAAGCTGAAAGCGGGCAACCCTGGCGCGTGATAAGTTCAGCGTGGCCACGTAGCGCTGTAGTTATTTCAAAGACAGGGCCTAGTCACAATACTGTTAATAACATTACCGTGGTACGGGCTACTTAAAGTTAACGTGAGTTCGCAAACAATCATGACTGAATGGTATATTATTTAATTTCATTTTAAAAATTTCAAAACATGTCCAAGTCGTTTATATCGTCGTCTACATCCTCGTCAATAATGGTTTCGTCGTCGGGCAGACGCTCGGCGACGACGTAGGAGCGTGGCTGCCGCGATACAAGATGCGTGCGGTTGTACGGGTTGTAGAACTTCAAGCTGCTGGCCGCTTTTACTAGCTGGAAAGTATTTGTTACTATAAATAACGGGAATAACTTCACGTCATCCGATAGTCCGATAGATATAGACGACTATATTTTCGACGGTATTCGGCGATCTTCCTTAAGTTTAGTGCTAACGCGCGGAGCCGTCTTCGCAATGCACTTCGTCTTCAAAATTGCGAACTACATTGCGAGACAAAGGAATTATTGTTATTTTTCGACCGGCCATAGCTGTCTCATTCCTTAGTTATTGACTAGTAGTTCTCCGAACAGTAGATCTCGAGGTATATCTCTTAAACTAGATCTTCACAAGCCTAAATCTTAATATTCTTAATTAATGCTCGACCGATTCATTCATGGTTCATACTCGTAAATCTTGTTAGGATTGTAATATGAAGGATCTTGCCAAATATTATCGAAATTAGCAGATAAATAGCGTTACATTTAATTTGATCTGTATGAAAGAACCAACATCGAACAGATAAAGCCAATTTTGCCAATCTCGAAACGGAAACTAACGTTTACCGACCGGCGATTTCTCACCCTTGCTTTCATTTTTTCAGGATAAAAACTAGCCTATGATACTTTCCAACCATTAAACAATATTCATGCAAAATCAAGTCGATTCTTTGTTCTGTGGCTGCGTAAACCATCAAGTACGCTTTCACACCCAGGATTTTTATTTTATTTATTTATTTTTACATTCTTAGAAACTAACAGCTTTTATATTACAGCTTATAAACTTAAATAGGATAACAAATAAGCTAATTATAAGTTTCTACTAATAGAAATATTATGAGAATATTAAACGCTTGAGAATAATAATTTAAAAAAAACTTAAATTTAAATTTAAATAATGGAACACAATGTCACACTCGTATTTCAGTATAAATTAAGATATAATTCTTATTCAATTTATTTTTGTTCATACATTACTAAAAAAACGGTCACTAAGCTGCTTCCTAATAGAACGAACATTAGAATTTAGTTTTACAACATTTAGTGGGTATACCTTCCAGTAGGCGGGGACACTCACATAACCACCTGCCTGCCCTCGAGATGTGGTGGTATATAAAGGATTTAAAGGATTTACACGGGTAAAAATATCGGGTGAAGAACAGTGCGAATGCGGTGCTGCCACCCAAACAAAGGCACACCTCTTAGTTTGCCCGCTTTCCCCGAAAAACTGCAGCCAAAGAGATCTTAATTTGGCTACCGATGACGTGGTTGCCAGATTTTGATCCCAAAAGATTTGATAACATTGTTTAACTGTTTTAAATTGTTGATGTAACACTGTGCAATCACATCTTCCTGAGACTCAGAGTAGGGCTGGAGCGGCGGCCAATTCGGCTGAGCAGCACAAGCGGCGCAAATATGCTAACCTCGGCAGTGGTTACATATTTGAGCCATTTGGAGTTGAGACTTTGGGTCCGTGGGGGCCGGGAGCTCATCTCGTTTTCAAAAGTCTTTCTGAGCGTCTGGTGGACGCGACGCGTGACCAAAATGCTGGTGTTTATTTGGCTCAACGTATAAGCATTGCCATTCAGCGTGGCAATGCTGCCAGCATGCTGGGCACGCTGCCAACTGGCAGTGGGCTTGAGCACTTGGATTATCTTTAGACCTTCAAGGGTCTGTGGATGATCCAATTGCTTTCTATGTAGTAGTAATGTAGTATTGTCATTATATTAAAAAAAAAAAAAAATTATGTTAATATTGTACATATATAAACCTCGGTAAAAACAAACTTCTTAGCCATTGCCACGAAATGATGATGACGATTGATAAAAAAAAATAATGAGCCAAGCTGGACTTACTTACCTCACTGTGGTGGGGCATCATGTCGATTGGTGCCAGCGCGTAGCAAACTCGGTACTTGCAGTTGGACAGACCCAGATACGGCCCCGCTAGCTTCAAGCCAACTGTCAGCCTCAGTTTTGGAACTTGATCTGCAGAATCAACCATTTTAGCAATTTCATATGATCCCTATAAGGATCTCGACTGTACTACTCGACTAATAGCACTTTGTAAATATGAGATAAACAAATCGTTATGATTGAGTGGCATCGGTGGTCGTGGTACTCCTGCTTGGTAACTTTTTTTGTTTTTTTTTTTATTATTATATTATTATAGTGCATACAATTTTGATGTTAAAATAATGTTTTTCAAAATTAACTTTGACATTCACACTAACAATATTCATGGGGTTAAGTACAATTTTTATAACCTATTTATGCAATAATTTTGACGTTAAATGGCCAAAACCGAAACAGTGGTCACAACCGGTGCATCTACCTATTGAGTCAAACTACGCTATGAGCGATATACCTCGCGTCACGTAAAAATAACGCTGGAGTATCAACCTGCGTACAAGGATTGCTATCGCATACGTAATAAGAGTTAAATCTCCTTGCTGCAATTGAAGCTGCGCACTGGGAGATTTAACTCCTATGAACTTTGCAATAGGAGTTGATTTTTTTCGTGCGCAGTTTGAAGGTCCAGCGTAAAGCTGTGTAAGACATTTTTCACAAACCTTTCAAAAAGAAATAGATAACTTTTTATTTTTTCACCAATCAGTAGCAAAAATGTACTGTTATGTACCAGCCTTTTTAATAGTCCACTGCAGGACGTAGGCCTACCCACGAAAGGTGATTGGGCCATATCCACCACGCTGGACCAGTGCGGGTTGATGGATTCACATACGCCATCAAATTTCTTCTATGGACTTTTGCAGGTTGCCTCACGATGTTTTTTTCATCGAAAAAATATCTACAGTTAGCGTAGTTAGCGTAGGCTATCTATTAGCTAGCTCTATTAGCGATAAAAAATGCTCGAAGTGATAATTATATTCTATTCAACCTCATAGAATATCTTCAAAACTCACATTCAAAAGCTAACGTCGGTATGACATCGAATATCCCAGGTGTCGAAGTCCTCAGAAATAGAGCATTGAAGTCGATTGAAGCTTCCATAAACAATTCCGCATTGGACCAGTTGGCCGGTGGTTGCAAGTCCTCAAACTCTGCTCGAAACCTGTCTATTAGCTAAAATAACACATTTCCTTAAATTCAGTATTCAACACATTTCTTTAACTTAAATGAAACCATCTCTGAAGTATTATCTATCAAACACAACAAGAATCATTAAAATCGGTTTAGCATTGGTGGAGAAATCGTGTAACATACATACTAAACCTTACAGAGGAATTGATACCCCTTTTTTTGATGTCGATAAAAAATCACAAATCGAATTTATTTTTAACGATGTAACATTACCGGGAGTTTTAAAGGAAAAATATTAAAATATAATAGTCTTCAATACCAACATCTCTTAACAGGCGTTCTGATTTGGTTGGATCCTAGGACCCAACCACAATCAAATCAGTAAGTGTATTATTTGGTGGGTTCAAGATTGATACTATTTCGGAGGTGATCAGGTGAGCCCACCATAGCCTTAGGTTCCCCATTCGCCCCGCACTGTTTGGATCGGGCCGAATGGGGTGGGGACCTTCAAAAAGAGTCTTGGGCGATTCGCCCCGCGGGCTGACCCGCGTGCAGGGCGAAACGACGCAGGACTCAACCGTACAACGTAACAGAGAACATGCCACGCAGACAAACAAAACACGAAAAATAACGGAACATCTTTATCAATGTATTGGCCAAATAAGCGTCTGTAGCAATTTATTCATATGTCAGCGGCACAATGAGTGAGGATTTGCGTAGCTTGTAACTAACTTCACAGAACGGATTCCATGTATACCTAAGATGTGGTTTCTTTGGTTGGCTCGCACCAAAACGGACTGTCTGTTAGGGATTTACGACATAATAATTATTATCCTTACCACCGAGGACGGTCTAGTAAACGTGACATCGTAGCTTATTTCTTCCTCAGGACTCCAAAAGAAGAATATCTTCCATGTGATGTCCACAAGTTTGTCTAAACCTAGTTTTGTGTTGTTCACGAACTCCTCACAGGATGTCCAGTTGGCTATCATCTCAGGTGTTAGCACCTTTTTTGCTGAGACCAAATGTCTCGTTGACATGACTACCAAACTCGTAAATAACAGCATTGAATGCATCACTTATAGAGTCAACTTTTTTCAATCTAAATGCTTTTTATGCAGGAGTAGTACACGTATGTTGTTTTAGTTGAAGTAGTATTGTATTTAGTTGTATGTACCTAGCTAGATAAAAGATAGAATTGTAGCGATTGTGGTTTGTTTTGAGTATGAATAAATGAATATGAACTAAAAATTATACTTAATTTTCTTTCACGTGTTAATTTTCTTACAGGTTCAACTTTTTACTGGATACAATTGTATTTATTTCCTTTTAACTGATTGATTTTCTACACTAATTTTAGTGCATTGGATTTCAATTTTATTTTTTTATTTTAATCAATGTCATTAAATATAACAATATATTTTTGTCTTCTTTTAAAGCGTATTTTGTAGGTTAGACATTTATATAGATTTTATATTTTGATTCTCTTTTAAGAATAATAAAATTTATTAATTAACTAATTAAGGATATATTTTGATTCGACGATGAACTGCGCTGAACTGAGACATAAAATGTGGCTGACTGTTATATATAAGAGATTAAAATTGTTTATATTATCATTACTAAACCATGAGTCTGTTATCTGTTATTGTCTGTTTAAATATTATAATCGGATTCAATATTGACGAATACTTGAAATGTTGATAATGTAAATAATGAAAACTCATATTGTCCGTGACCATCTGATCTTATAACATTATTCAGTTATTTATTTTTCGCCAA
Organism: Hypomecis punctinalis; assembly: GCA_949316475.1. Classification (NCBI taxonomy): domain Eukaryota; kingdom Metazoa; phylum Arthropoda; class Insecta; order Lepidoptera; family Geometridae; genus Hypomecis; species Hypomecis punctinalis. The sequence goes on along the minus strand of OX438795.1, from coordinate 23,491,238 downwards.
AAATAGTGCAATACAACAGACTTAAACCTTGTAGGTACTCACATAATTCGTATATTTCTCATGAATTGATGTATCATCGACGAAGTAACTTTTACATTATTGTTAATTTTACAAAAGCAACTCGGTCGATTTCATTTAAATTTAAATTGGCCCTCTGAAGTATGAACTACCAAAAAATAATAATTGTCAAAATCAGTTGCTGGAGTAATCGCGTAAGTACCTAATTCGCGTACATACTTACAAATAAAAACATTTAATCAAACTGAGAAACTTTTTTTGGTCGGTTAAAACTCCACTTTTGAAAAACTTCGGAATGGACTTAATTTACTTTTTTTATTTTGACTAAAATTTTGCTACATAATTTATATGTACCTACATAGATCGAAGATCTCAGAATGTCTCGAACGATATTATTATTATTATTTGAAAGTAAGGTTGTAAAGCTAATAAATGTCGACTGTTCTATACAAAACTAAAATTTGAAGAAAGTTTTGCATGGAAAAGTTTAGTACCTTTACTTAGGTTTGGATGGAGTGAATATGTACGTAGTATTTGTATATAGGGTTGTAAGTAGGTAGTATTTATAAATAATATATTAATACTTTTAACTTAAAAAGGTAGAGTAGGTGGTATTTGGATGGGGTAGTATTTAGATTGGGTAGTAGTAGTAGGAGGTAGCATTTACATTGTAAAGTACATAGAGTTCTTATAAGGTTTTAAATTGTATTTTCGATAGGTAATCGATAAAAAAACTAGTAAAAAGAAGCATTATTCCAATTTAATTTTGTATCTGACCAAGCGGCTCGTCTTTTCTTCTAATAACACATGAATGACTTCCTTCGCCGAGGTTCAAAGGCTGTATTATCTTCTCCAGCTGAAACAAAAAAATCCAATATAAGTATAGCTTATTAATGGCATTCTACAATCACACTTGGATGTGTTACCGCAACTAATATTTACAAGAAAGCGATACCATGGCTTGGGTAAGTACTTAAATTACTACGAAAATCAGATAATTGCTAAGATTGCTATTTGTTATGTGAAACATAGCTAGAATCTCGTAGAAATGTTCAACTCTTATAAAAGAAAGGAACTCTTATAGGTATTTGACACTAACATCTGAACGAGGCGAAGGTCGGTGTTGAGACTGAAGTGGTGTAGGAGATACTTGGCGTCGTGAACCAGTTTGATGAAGAACTTCAGCAGCGGGACACCTCCTCGGGCTAGAGAGATGCCTGGCATAACGGAAACGTTATAGGTATTTCATACTAACGTCTGAACGAGACGAAAGTCGCTGTCGAGACAGAAGCGACGCGACTCCGGTCCAGCAGTCCAGCAGCAGGAGATACTTGCCGTTGTGCACCAGTTTGATAAAGAACTTCATCAGTGGGACACCTCCCCTGGTTGGAGAGATACCTGCCAGAAATGTAAATAAATGTGTTAAAATTATCGGTAACCTACCACCCCGCGCCTTATTAATTAGCACGTGTTGGAGTAGTTAGTCCGTCTTTTGTCTTTTATAAGTGAAATGAAATTGTCAAAGAAAGAAAAACGACAAAATCTCTGCTTGTTTATAGAGATTTTGTTGTGTTATAACGCTCACTAGTCTAGGTTTTGAGACAACTTTTAGGGTATCAATATACAAGTATTTACAGACTTACAATTTGGTATCTCGAATTCCAAGATTCTTACCTAATTAAAGCTTAAATGACTGGATCAGTCCGCAAGTTCACTGCAGAAATGCCATTTGTGAGAACAAAAACAGTCATGAGTGAGACTGGGAAGGATAGAGGGTTTTAATTTAGGGACATCTTACATACGGTCTCTGACCCCAAACTAAGCAAAGCTTGTGATATGGCTGCCAGAGACTGATATACATACTACACATATTTTAAATACATACTTTTAATATGCATATTTTTAAATACATACTTATACAACTAGTACTTAACTAAATAACACCCAGGCACAGAGCAAACACCTATGTGCATCACATAAATACTTGCCCTGGGTGAGGATCGAACCCGCCGGTTCGACCCAGAAGTTAGGATCACTAACCACTGCGCCACCGAGGCAGTCGAACAGTCGAATTAATGATGTTTGGGCCAATGTTCGTTACGAGCGTATAACAGGTCTTCAACATTGCTTTGGTATGCTACTTACTACCACTCTTGATAACGTTGGGCACGCCCAGGAAGTACCCTTCGGAGCCTTGGTCCGCGAACATGAGCACCTCGTATTTGGTCGAGCCCATGCGGACGAACAACGTCGCCGCGGCCCATTCCGGCTGCGTTTGGAGGTAGTCATGCATGTCGTTGTAGAACCTATTTATTATCTGTGAATGAACAACAGTTACCTATGGCTAAAACTCAGGAACTAACAAAAAACGGTCGAGGACCGTTGGCCGCTAGCCTGATGAAGGAGTATTGATTAGGTACTCGGTACTCCGAAAACGGTCGGATTCCCAGCGGCTCTAACGTTTTAGTTAGTTCGTGAGTTGTAGCCGTATTTACTAATAATTGTATTTACTTACAATACCTTTAGGCAAGGCCTATGTCCAACAGATAACTTTTGGTCGAAACAAGAAGAAAGAAACTGACTTTTCGCAGAAGGAAAATATCGTGAGGCAACCGGCTCCGGAAACAATCATTGATGGGGTTTACGAAATTGTGAATCGACCAACGCGCACTAGGCCAGCGTGGTGAATATGGCCTAATCTCCCTTCATGAGGCAGGCATAAATTCAGCTGTAGACTATTACAATAGCTGGTACGCTTAGTACAGCAAGATTCAAATTAGCTGAATCCTAAACCGTTAAATGCATAAAATCTATATTTCATCTTGCTACAAAGATAGGTACTCACATGGCTAGTAGCATTTTTGATAACTATATCCAAACACTTGTCCTCTAAGTCCATGTTCCAAGTATAATACAGCCTCCAAGGCTTCCCGACAACGACTTGTATATCAAAATACGGCTGCTTCGCCTGCTCAATGCAACTTTGATCATATTTTCTGTCATAATTCACTTGTAATCTCGCTATACTCGCAGAAATTAACAGTATCACCACAAACGTGGTGATCTGAAATGTCATGTTGAACTGATCTTAGAAAATATTGTGCTAGCTGTTTTATAGAAAGACAATACCTGAGAACTATTATGAAATTGGTTCTGACAGGATGTTTATCCTAACAGTTGTGATTTTCACACACCGCTAGATGAAAACATGAAAGAACAGTAGGCTGAAAATGAGAATGTTTGTGTTATCGTTGTACTTGGTCGTACCTCTTGTGTTGGTGGTCATCGTTTCAGTCATAGGAGTCCACTCAGGAGCATAGCCACGGTGGTGTTCCTGGACCCATATTGATTTTTCAGATCTCATCTTTTTCTTCAGTTAAAATCGGCTCTTTATTGAAAGATAAAAGGATTTTTTTTCGAATACGCTTCGCTCGCCCTTTCAAAAAATTAACCGGGATTAGACCGCGGGTATAGTTTACTAATCAGATATAATTTTAGACTGCTTCCCCACCCTGGCAACACTCATGCGTCTACTATTGAACATAGGCCTCCCTTATAAATCTCCAGTAAGACCGATTGGAGGTGATGATCCTGCAATCTTGATAAGGTAGTTCTTTCACCTTGTGTGTGGATGTCTTACGCTGCGCTTGCCAGTATATTGGTGTATGTACTCAAAAAATGTAAGCAAAGCAAACGGAATTTTATTTCACACACAACAAAATCAGGACCTACAGGAGCACACCGTCGTTAGTCGTCTTTTTGATGTGATGTTTTGATTACAGACAGGCAGTTGTGTCCATTTATTTACCAATTACATTTTTTACACAACATATATTGTTATAGTCTTAACTTCACCTATTTTCAAAAAAGATTAAAAAGGATTGACCTTTTTGAGAATAGGTTCTTAATTTTAATTCATACGTGGACGATAGAACGTTATTGTCATAAACACTCGAAAACCGTCAGTTTATTTACATATTCATAAAGATATATGCGTAAGCGTTTCTTGTATGTAATGTACCTATTACACGGCCATATCTCTGAATGAATGTCTGCAAACTGCCAATTGAATTTGCCCGTAACAAACAATGGATTATCGAAGTTATTACTATAAATACCACACTATCAATTCATTGACATTCTCGAAAATGATCCAACCTCATTTCACCTCGTTCCATTTCGTTAACGATCATTTTTTAAGAATTCTGGCTAAGAACCAGTTAGCCATTTGCCGATGTTGCGTGTTGAGCGCAGGGCCGACACTCATTTGTTGTGAGCGTGGGCGTTCACGACCAGCCACCGATGCGTATCTTCGGAATAGGTAGAATCGGTGGGCGGAATATTATTACAAGTCGTTATGCTCAGTGACAGAAAGCCTGGCTGAATGTAATGACCGCACCGCCCAGCAGCGGCTGTGGAAATTAAAAAAAATAAAGAGTTGTGATTAGGATCCGTTGTTTTTTATTGTTTACAGCCAGTGTTTTGGGTTATGTTACGTTGATTATGGTTTTTATACTATTCCTGTTATGTTTTGATCCTATGGGTACTTGATTTTTTGCTCTGACCTAAGTTAATTTGTGCATCAGTCTCTATAACAACAATATATAAAGGTCTGGTGTACCACAGAACTACGGTCTTCGCTTGGAGTAAATATTTTCTTTGCCACAGAAGCTGTTTGCTCACTCCCTGCTCTGACACCACTGCCACTGACTTACTAATCCAGACAGACATAACTATTGTGTGCACTAATATTAGAGACTACAACAGAAGGTACAAAGTCATTCATAATCATCATCATCCGCAGCTTTCTCTATCCCACTGCTGGGTATAGGCTTCTCTCTTACGGGGCCATTTGTCTATGTCCTGAGCTAATTGGGTCCAGGTTCGCGCGATTTTCGCTATAGTATCTTATGAGTAAATTGGTGCCACAAATTTATCCACTGGGGTATGCTTTCATCTACTACCTGTATATATATGCGTAGTAATAGTAATGCGTAGGTACGTATTACTATTCGATCTTTGGTTTTATTTTAGACTGTTATAATTTTATTTTGAGGGCTTTTCACACTAGATTTTATCTCAAAGAGTTATCTTTGTGATAAGCATTTCAAAAATCTGAAGCGAACACAGGATTTGAACCTGCCACTTCGGATCACTAGCCCGACGCTCTAACCAACTGAGCCAGCCCGCCTCCCACGAAAGCTTCAAATCTTTGAACCACCAACGCTATAAGTTGATGTAATGTTAAACACTTCAAGGATTTGACGCTTGCGTAGGAGGCGGGCTGGCTCAGTTGGTTAGAGCGTCGGGCTAGTGATCCGAAGAGGCAGGTTCAAATCCTGCGTTCGCTTCAAATTTTTTATTTTAGACTAGCTTTTGCCCGCGGCTCCGCCCGCGTGTTATTTTGACTTTTGTGTATTATTTAAAAAGTAGCCTATGACACTTTCCGGTCTTTGAACTATATCCATGTCAAAAATCAAGTCAATCAGTTGCTCCGTTGCTGCGTGAAAAAGGAACAAACCAACATTTTTTTCGGATTTATAATATTAGTATGATTTAATCATTATCATCATCTGCAGCCTTCTTTTTCTCACTGCTGGATCCTGCCCTATCTCTTATAGTGCCATCTTAGATTTAGTTCATTTCTTCATCATCGCCATCTTATGGGCAATCTACGTACGAGTAGGTATATGTAAAAAGAAAACAAGTTTTATAAGTTACGTTATGTCTATAAAGTTTATTATTTTACGAGATACTAATCGAACATTCCAGATATATCTTCTGCTCTATGGAGCAAGCTAAGGGCGTGACTCTGGGTTGTGCGGAAGGGGCGGTCTTCGATTTATGGACAAATATTGGCACAAGCACCTCGCGTGTTTCGTAGTGCTACCTTATAATCGTTTCCAATCGCTTTGTTTAATACCTCATAGAACAATATGATATAATAGTACATACTTTGGGATTTGGATTATGTTACAGTTTTTTTTTTGTCGTTCAATAACGAAATTCTATTTCCACTTTTTTTACTATCAAATGTACCAAATTTTTTAAGTTTATTATTATTTTTACAAAGAGAACTGTGTGTATATTTTTGCTAGCTGCGCTTATTAAAAAGGGTACCTACACAAGTCGCAACACACTTCGGTATTGCGACTAACAATTCAGAAGAATCTGAAAAAATACGTTGCCCATCAGCTAACACTATTCTATTTTCGATTTATGAACAAGGATTGACACTTACACTTTACGTAGGTAACAACAAACTGCCAAACGTTTTGTTTACTATTTTTTATATTTGTGCCTTGTTACTTTGATTTTAATACCATCATCATCATATCAACAGTTGGATATCCCCTACTGGGCATAGACGTCTCCTATGTATTTCCCATAAGGTTAATTGGAATCGGTTTCCACACATTCGATAAGAATGAATAAGGTATCTACTACTGCAGCATTTTTATCCGTCTTCAAAAAAAGAAAACTTTTTAATTTGGCCTGCATTTCGACTGCCTTTTTTGTGTAGATAAATTAAACGGTTTTTAGCAACTCTGAACCGTTTTACTTATTTGTATTTTTGAAAATCTTTAAGCGAGGAAATTCGTACTAAGGAAAATAAGATAATAGGATTTTTTATTGATTTTGATCATTATGGTCAGTGACTCTTACTTACTCGACCTAAAATCACTGAAAATAAACAACTCGTTTTTAATCAGCATCAACGATTTTTTTTTATCCAGAAACCACCGCTAACCGTTTTTTACTAGAAGCTGAAAAAACTACACTTATAACAATCTATACATACGAATACGTCAACATTATATACTTTAGCTACCTAGCGGTACTGAAATTATAATAATTACATATAATTATATTAACACAAAGAGTACAAAATTGTTGGATTTTGGTGATTTCGGGGTGCATTAATGAAATTCAAATAATATCTCTTGCAATGTTTTATAGCAAAACAATGATTCTTTATTTTTATATTTTGGTCAGACCAAACAAACTTTGTAGCCTGTAAAGGTGGTACTTACAGTAAAAATATCGAATGGCAAATTTTTTTTTTGGAATAAAGCAAAACTTTGGAAATTTCGGAGTAGATTAAACTGAGTATCTACAGTCGGTTATGTTGGATTCTCCTACTAAATTCTCTTGAAAATCATTCTGAAATAAACTTGGCAACTGATCTGGTCAAAAAGAATTTCAATGTTACAATACATATTAAGTAGCTTTCCTTGTCATAAGAAAACTAATCACCTCGAAATAATTAAGCGTAAGAACTACACAGGATCATCACACTAACTCTCCCAGAATATATAAAGCAAATCCCTTAGTTCAGTAACATTGTGAAACTGATATCACTTTCTCTCGACTTTTCCTTTCGCCGAATAAGTTGGGAAAACATTTTCGCGTCGGTAGTTCCGTACCCTCCTATAATCCTCTACCTGCAGAGATATACCGTACTTACCCTGCACAACCACTATCATCTATACCTACAATTCCATTTCCAAAAACAAAAATCCTAACAGCCAAAAAATACCACTCGGTATACCCTCTTATTTTTACGGAAACAGAATTCAAATTCAAACGTAACGGTTGGACGTTACGTCGCTTGTTTATGATTGGTAGTCCCCCCTCCATTCGCCTCTCGCGCCCTACCTCATGCATTTAAATTGCTTCATTACTGAACTAGACGCCGGACTGTAGGGTTGTCCGTGGGGAAAAGATTCGGTTGTGCTCGTGGATAAACTTTGATACGTTTCGATTAGAACTGGCCACTGTTTCTAGATATGATTTTTGAGTTGGTAATTTATTTTTGTTGACATTGTAGTTATACCTACTGTACCTAAAATTCTTGTAACACAATTGCTCAAGTTTTGTTTTTAGTTAGAATCATAAATTGGAAAGAAGCTAATAAGTTCCAACAGCTGTACTTAAACACTTACTATGAATTACTTATTTCATACAATACATTACTTTGTTCGCATTCCAAATTCGTCTCCATAGCCAAACCATTTTCTGTATAAAACTAAGGATAGACCATTGCAAGGCAATGAAATTAGTTGCAAATAGAAAAATTGTATATTTTTTTATTTGCACCTACTCTTCCGTCTCTACCTAATTACTTTCTATTTCTCTTTTTAATCATATTGCCTTACCTCCTCCCGCGACCTTCCAAGCTTTCAGCAGATTGCGTACTAACCAAACTTTTAAAGGATCAAAGTTTGTCCCTGCGGCAGCCCTATAGGGTTGTCCCGGACAGAGGGCGGTTCTATTCGAATGCCGATCATTAGTCCTGAGAGTGGCCAGACGCAGAATTTTGCATGCTACCAGCAATATTCTGCCGACTAAGTAACTTAACCAATATTATGCTGAATATTTGGAGGACCTTTGCCACAACATTAGGAGAAATGAGAAAAAATCTTATGTTTTTTGGGGTTTCTTTGCTGCCAGAATTATTTCAGCTCTACATTTTTTAGCAAAGAGGTTGGAACGATTCCAAGCTTTGAGGTTTAGCTAAATGATATCATGTAAATGAGATGGATAGTGCTTGTTGTACCTATACTATGAGTAGGTATATCGATGTAATGATTGTCTTTACGCATTCTGTTTCTTCATATTTAACAGAGTAGGCACCATGGATTTATCAGGCACCTATACCTAATTTTCACTGTAGTCGACCCGATTATCATTTTTAAAAGCGAGTGCTTATAGATTGTTTTCTTTAAATATTTAATTTGACATTAAACTATAACTTAAAATTTCGTGTAGATTTATTTCATTATTTTATGAAAAATGTTATATGTAGGTACTTACTAATAAGTAACTAATTAATATAAACATATTTCTACCTGAATTTCTTTCGTATAATTTTACCAATTTGATCGAAATTACCGTGGTTTCGTTAAATAATTAATGACCAATGTCCATAGTTGACGGAAGCCGACGGTGACGGGGTGATAATTGCTTGTTCTGCGGTCAGTACACCGCGCGCAACTCATATTAATTAACTTAAGTACAGGATCGATGTCTCACGTCAACACTTACTTAAATTGACACAATTATTTCAGGTTGTAATTGATAGTTAATTTTGCACCACTTTGCACTTTGACATAAACAATATTTAACAGTACAGCTAGCATAAAAATTACGTACTCAATAAACATAGCGTAACGACAGAAAAATGTATGGAAAGACGGCGAAAACTTCTTCGATCGATATATTTTGAGTTAAACATTATTTTCATTAAATTGTTATGTACTTAATTTAAGACATGCTAAGCTTACATTCAAACCAAACAAACATTTATTGTCATTAAAATTTGCAAATATTACTTAGGTATACTTATCTAGTAAAGAGTTATTTCTCAAACTAGGAACACTGTAGCACCTGTGTCTTAGGGAAGGCTTTTTCCCATTAAGTAGGTGTCTTATACGACCTATCAAAATACTTTGCTTGAATTTTTTTGGTAAATTTTATGCTGTGTTCTAGTCAACACTTAAAGGGCCACGAAATTAGACAAGATAATTATAAGTTATATTAATCCATTAATTATTTTAATTTATGCCATCAGCAAACACTAGATATACGGTTAACAATAAAGTTCAGCTATAACACTAAGCTTAGAAAATTGGATTCTAAATGAAAAGAAAATTGTGCAAGCTTGTACCAACAGACTCGCCCTACTTGCCAAGTTCATTTAGCATAGAAAATTGTACCAAATGTAGTACCAAAAAAAAATTGCAATCTCCTTTTAAGACCACACAAGATGCGATTTCAATGCGATTCGCAAAGCTCATTGTAAACCACTCAAGCTTGAATTTTCGAAAGTCACAAACTATTATTAATAAATAAGAGTAATGCAACCAATTGCTAAGAAGATTTTTTTCATCACGTTGTTGGCATTATATTGCACTTCGTTACGATTTCGTCTGCTTTCTGTCGTTTTGTTTTTAAAACTAATTAACCTACCTGGTATACGCCTCGGGCATTATGATTTAACGAGTTCAGAGTTATATAAATGATAGGTAATATTATTATTGGGCTAAATCATTATTTTTCGCAAAAAAATGGCATGACCGACTTCAACCGTGTACAGCGTTCGCGAATATTTTGCACGGATTGATGTAGCTTTTTTCACATTATTGTTGATTTATCAAAAATGGCTCAGACAATTTCAATAAAATACTCAACAACTCAATTTCGAAATTTACTCTTTCTGATAAAAAAAAATGATTATCGAAATCGGGCCACTATGTAAAAAGTTATGCGTTACACGTTAAAAAAACAAATATTTGCGTCGAATTGAGAACCTCCTCCGTTTCGTCGGTCAAAAATATCTACTAGCAGGTAAAAAGTAGATAAATACAATACTACTTTAGTGCTCTGTGATGTTACAAACGATTAATATTGAATAAAATTTCAATTTATTTATTATAACATACAATATGTAATCCGTTGTCTAAGCTGATACCTTATGAGCTATAAGTACGTGCTAAGGTATCGTACGTACATTGGTATATGTCACAGATAGATGACCATTCTTGCCTTTTTGAATTTTGGTTTCGATAATGCATTATGTGACAATGCACCCGATCATTCAGCATACCTCCTCCTCTTACGCCTATAGTAGCTTCTAAATAATATCCGATAAATACATTTTTTCTAATGCCAGCTGTTTCCATTCAAAGCGTAACGTCAACAATTTGCCTATTTTGCCGCCAATTCTCTGTCAGTGTTACCGCATTGAAAAATCAGATATCAATATCGATATACAGCCATCCAATTAAGCAAAGGTGTCACATTACTCCATACTATTGTCGGGATCGGAGCCGTGTTTACAAACACAACAAGGGCTTGTCATAATCTGTTTTCGAACTGGCTGATACCTTTCTATTTTTGGGCCAGGCAACCTTTGGCGGGTTGTTTTTTTTTTCTTTTTTTGGCTTAGCGAAGGTATGGATTGCAACGCCTCATTGTCAGTTTATCCGCACATTGAATAAAGGCATTTCATGGAAAGGGAAGGTACTTACTGTTATGTAAGGATTAGGTATCCGATAGTTTGGTGGTCCTTCTATAAGTAGACAGTTGACATTTTTGAAAGGACTTCCAGAAATACTTTCGCTGACTCCTCTATTGTTAAGCTCTTTGTAGTTAAAGTTACGTCCTGCCAAACTAAGTGCATTACAATGCACTCACAGTTCGGCACTACATCCATTTAAATACAATACCTACCAAATCCTGGTTTAGTTTTCTATACAAATATCGTTCGCTACACATTGACCTCTAATATAATATTACTGATAGATATTCTTACATTGAAACGCGTTTCCAGATAGTTTCGCAATCGTGCTATTCTGTTCAGTATCCAATCTTTGGTTGAGCACCTTGTTACGGTCCCAAGCACGACTTATTTGCACTAAATAGGTACATAAATGTAGGTAGGATACCCAAAGTTTTTGGATAAATAAAAACCCGAATTCTTTTGCTCATTTTAACACTGCACAAAAAAGTTAAAGATTTGAAAATTCGCACCTACCCACCGATCAGTCGAGCGCGAACTTCACAAAACAAACAATACTTTTATACAACAATTACAATACAAGGCAAAACCTCAAGCGTCAAAAATACCGAACTTTAACATTGGCAAAAATAAAGCTGTGCCTAGGTTTGCGGCATCGAAACTTTGAACCTACTGAATAAGGGTCAAAATGGTTTAATTTAAGGTTTGACAGAGGTGAAAATAATTTTGTCTCCAGGCAAGAAGCGGTGAAGCGCGAACGCTTGCAGGAGACACGAAGGGGTCCGTCGGTTATTTTTTCCTTAATCCTGGTTAGGATTAGGTTAAAGCCCTTTTGATTGGCAGCCGGCGTCGGATGCACGTTTGTTTCTGGTGCATTGCTTGGGAAGACGATGCAGTCGGCTCTGCAGGAAAATACGTGTCACTTGCAGGTGAGAACGTAATATGCGTAAGAAGAAATGTTGACGTGTTTTAAACATTACATTACTTATCATATAAGTACCTTAGGTATCTTTATCAAACGAATACTAAGGAAATATATAACTCTATAGTTAAAATACTCTAATCCAAGTAATGATGATCATACGTCATAAAACCAATAAGTAAGACATCCGCTACATAGTCCTTGATAAGCAGATTTCTTAGCTTCAAATTTGAAAATGCCAGTGAAAATTCTTTAAATCATATTATGTTATCCATTTAAATCCAAATATTGCATATTTGAAATATTTAAAACATATACTAACAGCTGTAAACATTAGTGATTACATTGGGCTGACTAGCCGATTTTAACCTTATTCAATTACACATTGCAGATCTTCGGGCTCTTGATTCAACCATATCTTTTGTTTTCAGCAGTAACACCACCGCTTATACATTCATCCATCGCATTTAGCACCGTCCTCTTGAGCTTTACTAAACACCGTTAGTATATAACTAGCTTAGTATGAGTCATAGATTAATTTTCCACGTATCCAATGTCCTTGCCCTGAGTAAGGCGCAGCACACACGGCCGATTCGTCACGGGCCTGTTCTCACGAGCTACCCGTATTGCCCGCTGACGAAGATTATACCAGGTTTTAGGGCTACCAAAACCACCTCCACTGATCTTATTAAAAATTTCAATGGGAGAGTGGTACTCCTCTTACAATCACTGAAAAAGGAAAAGGCAACTAATATACTTATTATATGCAGTAGGTATTAGTATTATTAGGGAGTGTATAGAATTTGCTAACGAGGGTAACAGGTTTCGGGACTGTCAAAACCACCTCCAAAGATTTTAATAGAATTCCCAATGGGAGCATTTTGCACGATGACTCAAAAAGTAGAAACGGCTACTGGCACCGGAGTGGCTAGATATTTTCTCCAAAGTCTAGAGAAAATTTGCCTACTTTTTCCCAACGTAGAAAAATATAATGTATTGATTTTTAAATGCCACCGGCGGTCGCCCATCCAAAGACTGGCCGTGCCGAACGTTGCTGAATTTCGGTGATTGCTAAAAAACATTTTGTAAAACTACGCCATGAGTCTATGAGCGCTACATTATTTTTGTATGCAGTTCATCATTAGGAAGTGTGGCAAATGTTGCTGTCTGCATTCGTGGCTGTAACATTTCACTCATTTCTGATGGTGCCAAACAACCTCAGCATTCGTCACAGATCGATTTTTCTTGTCCTGAGCAAGGCGCAGCACACACGGCTGATTCGTCACGGGCCTGTTCTCACGAGCTACCCGTGTTGCCCGCTGACGAGGATTATACCAGGTTTCAGGGCTGTCAGAACCAAATGCGGATCTTAGTTGAAGTTTCAGTTTGACTGAAACTCGCCTGAACAAATCCAAACCATTTAGAAGTTTTAATTAGGAACGGATTGAGCGAGTAACTATTGGAAATTATTCTAATAAGTTCCGGTTGGTATTTTAGTAGGATTCATAAACTGGTATATTTTATTCTTGTTGGAGAAAGGTATATTTGGGGAATGATATTTCTCTAGAAAGATTCAGACTTTCAGAGAATCGATCAACCAGCGCAGAGAAGACGATATACCTATATTTTCTTTCATTTTCTCGAAGATACTCGTATGTGTAGTTTGCTAGCTTCTGGCCGTGTGGCCACTTTATTATGGCCAGACTACTTATGACAAAACGCTTTTTGCAATAAGGAGTTTTGCTTAATAGTGGGACACGATAACTGTAACTGAAATAAAATAGCGGCAGATCCATAAAAGATCTTATAAATTTCAGAAGCTATAAGCACGAGTAGCCTGTATGTAATGCAATGTTTAACATTTCTGACATAATTGAGTAACCCGATATGGGCAACCCTGAGCAATCTGTCAGCGCAGCCGACATTGACAATTCATTCAGCCTACCTGCGCGCGCGCCTAATCCATGTGACATACGAGACGTGTGTCATAGATTGGATAGCATTTTAATTTGGAGATTGTACTTGCCAAAATTTGTGAATCGTCCAAGAGGTTCTTGAATAATGATGTCAATTTTGTTAGCTAATATCAAATGACATAATTATCGTCATTAGCGTCCAGTGGTGGATGAAACCTTCCTCTATACCATAGATGAAGTTAAAAAGACATATGTCACTACAATTTCAATATTATCAACAAAGATCATTGGGTATTCACTTATTCAGTATGTGTAACTAATTAGAGAAATTGTAATGAAAATGAAATTTATTGGCTTTAACAAACGTTTCTTGCAAGCATTTTAATTTAGCAAGAGAAACATTGCCATCCAAGCTAGGAACTAACCTGTGTTTTGGAATAGCAATGCCCTGACAGTTAGTTGACTTATTCTACCTAAGCTGAAATGGATCACGATACAGTATCCTTCATACTTGGGCCCACATAGGTGTTTCCGTCGTAGTGTAGGTAGATTTCTAAGCCTACTATAAAACTAATAAGCTGTGGAAGCATAGTGGTAATGACACCCCCCTTACAATCGTGAGGTCGTGGTCCAAGTCCCGGTCCCGTACCAATTACTTCTTAGGAATTTATGTACGGAATTTAACACCACTGGCTTTTCAGTGAAGGAAAACATTGTGAGGCTACCTGCATGGGTCCGTAGAAGAAATTCGATGGCGTATGTGAATCCACCAACCCGCCCTGGACTAGCGTGGTGGATATGGCCCAATTACCCTTCGTGGGTAGGCCTACGTCCTGCAGTGGTCCTTCGAAAAAGGCTGGTACAATACAGTACCAAAAACTGTCCCATCTACCTACGAACTCTTTGCCCTTCCAATTGCCCGACGACTTGAAACATTTATTGGTATATCGATTTAAGAGTTTATAATCTCGATCCGTTGTCTGTCTGTCACTGACGTCGGATCGTGCTCTTTCTCACGGTGATGTAGTATTGTTAGCTTTTGACTGCTGGGCTCTATCTGGGTCATGTGGAGTAGGAAGTAGCCAGTAGACTTAATTTTATAACCTGAGTACGCACACATGCCAAGTAGAGCTATTACTTAGCATGTGTGTGCATATTCTGTATTTGATCCGCATGATCCTCGTGTAAATAGACGCAGTCACAGTAACTAATGGTTCCTACGCTTTAAGGCCCAGATGAAAACAAAAGTTATCAACATACATTTTGCTATCGTGATGGTATAAATGTTATCATATAGGTATGTCTTGTGTATACCATCAATAACAAGCCCCGCAGATTTATCAACTATATATACAAACTTAAAACTTATTAATCGATTTCCATAAAAGTGTTAAGTTGGTATAGTTGAAGTAAAGATTTTTGGGTATATAGATAACCTCTTTAAAAAAAGCCGTGGTAGTCTAGACGTAGTAGCACCCGCCTTACAATGGTGAGGTCGTGGGTTCAAATCCTGGTCCCGTACATTGGTACGGGACCGGGAAGAACTCATTGGAGTTCTTTGGAATTTATGTACGGAATTTCACACTACTGGCTTTTCGGTGAAGGAAAACATCGTGAGGCAACCTGCATATGTGCCTAGAAGAAATTCGATGGCGTATGTGAATCCACCAACCCTCACTGGACCAGCGTGGTGGATATGGCTCAATCACCCTTCGTAGGTAGGCCTACGGTCCTGCAGTGGCCTATTAAAAAGGCTGATACAGTAAAGTACGGTACATTGTCTCTGCCTCTTCTTCGTCTTTTATGACCTCCATCGCAATCAATCCAATGCAAATATCTCAAAATTTCTGAGAATTTGAAAGTCGCTCTATCTTTATCTCTTCTCCATCATTTATGACCTCTACCCCAGACAATGCAACGCAAAAGTCACAAAATTTTCTACGAAAAACTCTATCAGTCAAATCCTCTTTGAATCTAAAACGGAATCTCTTCATCTTTCCATAATTCATAGCATTGTATGAGAGATGTATGGGAGCATCAGAAGCCGGAAGTTGGAACAATGGCGCATCTCGGGAAATTAGTGCACTGAACAGTATGAAGCTCGCTCACAAACTGCTAGCTGCACTTACTGGGATGAACAATCGCAGCGGTTTTATCGCCACATGAATTGAAGATTAAAAATAATTAGTATTAGAAAATAATTAGAAAAAAAATACCTATTCTGGGTCAAAGATTAATTTTTTTACCAAATTTTAATTTTAAATGTTACCAAATTTATATCAACCTCTCTGTATGTATGTACCAACATGTTCAGCAAACTAAGGCCTTAAATTGCTCATGCCTAAAACATACGATCATGTTATTTTTACGTGTAAAATCGTTTGGCTATGTTTTTTTTGTCTTCCAAGCTTTATTTAATCCGTATTAAGATTTCAAACATTATAATAAAATAAGCACATCAGCACATGTTTTAGGTATAGACACTTAACGAGTTGTTTGTATGGAAGACAGGCTGAAAAGTTCGTTTGATAAAAAATATTTTTTTCATCCTGAATTATGATGCTGCAAATCTGCAATATCTCGTACTGCAGATCCATTTCAGTATCTTAAATAGCGAAAGTAAGCCAATTTTTTCATCTAATTCTGCAAAACAAATAAAATAAATAATAGCCCAGTCATATTAAGAATTTCACCTCGGAATGAAAGATCATAAGCTGTAAATTGGTAACCTACTGTAAAACCTTTGTTTTGTCTTTCTAAATGTTGTCTCAAAAGTCACAAATGTTATCGTGTCCACTTCTTAAGATATTGAAGGTCAAAGGTCATAAAAAACGGTTTACAACCAAAACAGTTTGGCTAATCAATTTTTAATCCTGCAGTTGTCGACGTTCTTATTCATAAAGGTACCTACTTACTTATGGATACCAAAGATTTAATTCTTTTGCTTTCCTAAGAATACGTTGTTTGCCCATATCTGCTAACAACGGTCCCGTACATGGTCACTGTTGCCCACTCACCACGCCCACTCAGCTTCTTAGCAACGCTGCGTCAGAACCACCCAGTGAGTAGGTACGAAGATGCCAATCTCGTAAGGACGCCACGGCTTATAACGTTCCGTCGTCACATAATCGCGTTTTTGTATTTAAATACGTGTTTTGAATACAATGTCCTGCTACCGAGATCGATCCTTTGACAATAATGGCTTGGGCGATATGGTCACATAAACATTTTATTTCAAACTTTGATTCTTATGAATTAGGATATATTTTGAATTGATTATAAAATCTGTTGATAGGGCGTTTTCAGATGCAGTTGTATGAAATTTTCATACTGTTGAAGATGTTGATTGTTCTCTTTCAGTTGAAGTCATTATAATATCTAGAGGCCACAAATTAGAGAACTAGAGTATTTACTGAGTACTTTTATAAGTTAGGTACTAACATCGTCTAAAAATTAAGACTAACTCGTAAGTACACGTAAATTGTATGGGTATAGATACCGTACATACCGTCTCCGTATTGCTCTACTACGCGCTGGAAGTTTCAGATAAGATTACATAGGCAGGTCTGGCAGGTAGATACCTACATACAAATGTAAGTCCCAAAAAAAACAAAAGACAAATCGCGCCTTAAAAAACCTAAATACTTAACAAAATTGCGAGACAATCACGACCGAAAAACAAAACAACCCCAGATATTATCAAAATAAGCGCCCATTGACCACAAAACTGAATCTGATGTCATTCACCTTTCCGTAAAAAATAAGACCGACCGCACACGAATTTAAGGGTAGTTTCACGAAAACCACAAACCTTCCTACTCAAAAAATGCATTTAAATACAGTAGCTCAGACGTGTAGCTTTTTTTCTTCTTTTTTTATGGCGAAGGTGTCACAGATCTTTATCAGGCGGATGGATTTAACAATCCTGTACGGCGTTCGTGTCAACTTAAGTTTTTTACATCTTTTTATTTTATTTTTGACGCGTCAAACCCGTCACATTGAATTAGATAAATCCCTCGGCTTCAGAACTGATCCGTGGGTGCAGCGTACCTGTGTTTTTACGTCTTGTGAGAATAAGGCTTTGTAAGGAGATTGTTGTTTCTAGATTTAGCTTAGCTTATCTCGAGGGGATTTGTGTTCTTTGAGGGTTTCTGCAAACAGTTATGTACTGTATAATGTAGAAACGAATTCTTTCAAGCGAGGAATTTTACAATGGATTAATGGCAAAGAAAAGATCTGACACTTAATTTTACTGCTTTTAAATTAGATTTCGATTTCTACCTAATTATTTTATAGTCTAATTGTGACACTCATGAAACTTCATAGTTCAATACTTATCAAAAATCCAAACAAAGTACATTTTTGACCGACTAAACGAAGAAGGTGCTCAATTCGACGCGTATATTTTTTTAACACTTTTTTTTAGGAAAAAACATACTTTTAAATTGGTCCCAATTAAATTTGATCGAAATCGGCTGAGCCATTTTTGATAATTCAACAATAATGTGAAAAATGTTACATCGATTCGTGCGAAATATTCGCAAATTCTGTACACCGTTGAAGTCGGTCATGTTATTATTTTTCAAAAAATAATTATTGTTGTAGCAATTTTTTTCGCTTTTCGCATTGACTTCTTTAGTAATAGTTGTTCGTAATGTGTTAGTACAATTGGTTTATAAAAAAAATAGCACCAGCTAGTACTATTTAAGCTCTTTGTTCTTGGCGATATTGTATTATTTATTCAAAACAAAATATTTCTACAGACTTATCACTCTTGGCTTCTCCTATTTTATTTTAACCAGGGCACTAGCGTTTGCGAAGGAATCTCCGCGTAGTTTAGCGAAAGTCTATAAAGTTTATGTCCCACAGCTGATAACATTATAACATGTTATAATTTAGTTTCCTCGCACATTTGTCAATGTAAACAAGCAATTAATCCAGAAGTGCGTGGATGCACCCTGACAAGTGTCAACTGACAATGGCCCATTTAATTCCAACCCTCGACCTGCTTGACAAATGGCATCGGCGGACAACGGTTTGGTGTCGCGTTTTAAAATCTGTCGAGCATTTGAATAATTTATCAGATATATGGATCTCTGTGAAGCAGTGGCAGAAATGTTCAATTTTCATGGTGGTTTTCCACGTCTTGGAATGGGATCATTTTAAGGAATCATTTTTTTTTTTCTAATATTTTCTAAAGGTAAAAAAAACGTGCCTTGTAAGTATCTTCACCTCTTCATAATTTTTAAATAATACTTTACAACTAAAGTGGAACAAAGTTAACATTATTATTTCATTGTCAAAATTGTCACAATTATTTTTATATGCCACATGCACCCACATGTCTACCGTCTTACTTTAGTTCTAATTCTATGCCTACCGTAGACAGAGAAAATGGTTACTGTCATGAAGTATACTTCACTTCAACTTTATAATTTCCGAAAATGGTTTCATGAAAACTTCATCATTATCATAATTGCAATCTCAAACGTTCTTTGCTCAACATATCATTGACTGCCTCGGTGGCTCAGTGGTTAGTGACCCTAACTTCTGGATCAAAGAGGCGTGGGTTTGATCCCCACCCAGGGCAAATATGTATGTGATGAACGTAAGTGTTTGCTTTGTGTGTGGGTGTTATTTAGTTACAATCTATATAAGTATGTATTTAAAATAAGTATTTGTAGTATATCAGTCTATGGCAGCCATATCACAAACTTTGCTTAGTTTGGGGTCAGATGCCGTGTGTAAGATCTCCCAAAATATTTATTTTTATCTATAAAAATATGAAAGAACAACTATTATGTAGTAATGTATCTGTAGGAGTTAATAAAGGCCCGTAAAAAATTAAAAAAACTGCTCTACATCTACGAAAATAATAAATATTTTTTTACTGCGGGTCAAGATCAAGAACCTTGACCCGCAGCTTCCCAGATAAATTTTTAATTTATCCGGGATAAAATTTGGTCACTTTCTAACTTTTACTTTACCCATGCAAAAGTCAAGTCTATTTTTCAGTTTCTTTCCGTGAAAAAGAGTAAAAAACCAACAAATACACGTTCGGATCGGTATTTATCTGTACTGTACCAGCCTTTTTTAAAAGTTCCACTGCAGGACGTAGGTCCATGAAGAGTGATTGGGCCATATCCACCACGCTCGCCCACTGCGGGTTGGCGGTATTTATCACTACGTCTTATTATTATTGTAAAGTTAAGTCGCTATTTCTGTGTGTCTGTCTGCCCGTCTTTGGATACAAAGACGGACATGCAGCTTATATCTTCCAAACTACACAACAAATTCAAATGTTGTTTTCGCTGTATTTTAGACTTTAGTGTTTCCAGGAGAAGGCTATAACAATCATACCTGGGCAAAGCCTGGACAGGCAGCTAGTAATATTAAAATAAGTAAAGACATCCGAACCATCGCAGAACATGCGTGGATGAGTTTAGCCCAATACAGTAAAAACTGACACAAAGGAGAGGGCGCCAAGCAGAGGGTCGGTACAGGTCGATGATGATGATGATTTTGATGAAGAAGAAGTAAGATATTACAAATGTAAGCACTTATTTTCCAATATCAAAAATGTTTATTTGCCAATATTACAAGTACCTATTTATTTTCCATGTCATTTCGTAATGAACCCTCTGCGGCCTCATGTGCCCCTAATCTCGCAAATCTAATCGTATATCATCTGCACATCTGTGATCCCCGCGCGGTTTAAAAAGTCACCAGTGTCGGCCAACAGTGCAGTTGGTGCCTCTGATTCCAAATAATTTACGGAAGAAAAGATCGATTGGAATGGATACTTATAGCACCCGCTATACAATAGTGAGGCCGAAGGTTCAAATCCATTAAATTCAATTTATTTTAAATTTTAGGGATTTTAACACTACGGGCTTTTCAGTGAAAGAATACATCGCGAAGTATACGTCTTGAGAAGAGATTGATAGCGTATGTGAAACCACCATCTTGTAATTAACCCAGCGTGGTGGATCTGACCCAATTGTCTGTCGAGGGTAGGCTTAAGTTCAGGAGTAACTGGACTCTTCAAGTTGGCACAATAAAGTATGCGGAAGAAGAAGAATGAACCAATTGGAGGTATTCCGTTTAGTGGTAGTAATCCTTTCTAGAGCAAAGTATAGTGAAAACACCTGAATACGTCCGGAACAGAGATTCAGTGATGTAGGTATGCGAAATCACCATAAGCAGTGTAATGTATACGGTCAAATTACGCTTTAGTATATACCCATCCCACAAATTCCTGAAGTCTATTTGTAAAAATAATGGATAAGGATTGAAAACAGGACAAATGTTTCGATTTCACACCTCAAGAACTATTTAAAAAAATAAATTACACACATTTGGGGGCGCTAACCCTTCGTTACAGGGGCAAATCAACCCTGCCTATCAAAACTGTTGGTGTTAAAAAGACACCCCCTTTGTGACAAAATGTATGGCTTCTTAACCCTAAGCTAAATATGTGAATGGGAAGCCAAAATTGTATTCGAAATGGTTTTTTGTTGTGTCAATTGCATTGTGTTTTTTAATGGGAAACCGATCAATTTAGGCACAGGATTAAAAAGACAGTCGACGTTTCTAGTAAAATTGCATGGTCTCTTTATAGTGGATTTGATGAAAAATTTATTAATAAATAAACCCATGATAGATTTTTTTTAAAACCCTTGGTGGTATAGTGGTAGTGACATCCCCTTTACAATCGTAAGGTCGTGGGTCCAAATACCGGTCCCATACCAATGCGACTATAATATAAAGACAATAAACAAATTCAGAGACACACTATCCTAACTGATAACACATGTAACTATTCTTTTTTTTTGTCGGGGGTTAAAAGTTAAAGTAAACATTATTTCAAACACATAGATATTAATATATCTATGTGTGTAAAGAACAATAAAAAAGACGATTAACAGATTCATTTTAACCTAAAAAATACAGTGATCTATTAAATCGCACTATACTTTTAAAAACACTTATAAACGAGAACGTTGCATATAACAAAAGGGCTCAAAAAGTATAATACCTATAGTGAAAAAAATTGCATCCATATGGCCTCAAATTGACCCACAACTGATCGCCATTTTTCAAGCATCTCTCCTCACAACGGCCACCAGTTGCGTAAAACACGGCGTAATCCGTATACAAAACGTATCAGTAACCGAACAGTTGGCGAGAATGTTCACGGTACAGTAGCAGCCTCAGGGGTGTGCTCAGATGGAAGAAATATAGCTCGCCGTATGGTGCCCTCTACGCGGACGGTGGACGGGGCGCAGAGATGAACCAAGGTATGTTTTTAGGGGCGTGGGGCTAGGACGACAATAAATTCGTTGTTGGTTTGATTACTAAGGATTTTGTGGTCAATGGTCGCATTACAAGTAAGATGATAAACACATGTGTATGTAAAACGTATCGGTACAAGAATATTTAGAGTACAGTGAGGATGTGCTCACAGATAGTAGAAATATAGCTCGCCGTATGGTTCCCTCTACGCGAATGGTGGAAGAGTGCAGGGATACATCCCTGCACTCGTCCACCGCTCGCGTCGTTTCGTCTCGTCCCAAAACAAACATAGCTGTAGCTAGGTTTGTTTTGGGACGTGATGTTGAGCGAAAATAAAATATATTATTGCTTAGATTAGAAGGATATTAAGATGATGGTGGTGGATTTCCTCGTAAAGGTAGATTTTTAAACAAATAGTGGCAAATATGTACTATACTTACTACTAAAGGTGTGCTCTGAACCAAGAATATAGGTAATTGGTAAATAGATAAAAAAAACTATTCACATACTTACAAATTGTCACACAATATTAATATATCAAGACAAAAAGAAGAATAAATGGTTGAAATATTCAACTTACACGTACATACTCACAACAGCAACTCGATATATTTAACTAATTCTCCCTTGATGAAAATTACCTATCACAAACTAGCTGAAGGTTCATAACTGAAAATAATAACATCCAAGTAAAATAGTTTCTAACATAGCATTGCAATAATACTGCATTCTTAGGACTCTACCAAGAAATTTCTCTCTCTCTCTCTCTCTCTCTCTTTTTCTCTCTCTCTCTCTCTCTCTCTCTCTCACACACACACTCTATCTTCTAGGTTAAGCAACGTTCAGCACGGTCAGTCTTCGGATTGGTGACTGCGGGTGGCATTTACAACTGAGCGCTACCATGGCTCGGAAGACACGTTAAATTGTAGGCCTCGGTTGTTTCAAGATTTGAAAAGGCGGCTTGAAAACTCGTTAGTCACCCGGCCGATACGAACTTACTATTTTTAGGACTCTACCAACCAATAACCATTATTTTTGCCCCATTCCTTAATCCACCCCTGTATTGTACACCAAGGGATGATGCGCGGCAAGGGATACAGTGCAAGGGATGCGATTTGATTATGGTTATCTATGGCGATTAATTTCGAAGATCCCACTTGACAAATGTGTATTTAATTATGTTTTGACATGAGGGAAAGAACTATTGACCTCAATTTAGGCAAACTGGTACAAACTTAGCAATATATTAGGTTATATATTATAACATTTACCGCTACGTTAATTACTAACTTGGTAGTTTACATTTAAAAAACATTTTCTTCTTTTATTAATGAAATTAGTTGACACTACTTAAAACAAAAGAAACGCTAATTACCAGCTGCTTTTAATTGCTAATCTTATAAGTTTCTAGTTCTTATAAGAATAAAATAACATCATTTCTTATAATACAAAAACAAATACAAAAAAAAATATTGTTCTAAAAAATAGTTTTGACAAACATTGTTTTGAATCCATTGGCTCCGAACTAGTATACACTGTATTACGGAGCCAATGGCTTCTCCCTTTTAAATTTTGACAAGAAATTCTAATCACAAAGTAAACTAAAAATATAAACTCGACTTAATAATATAGCCAAACATTACGAAAGGTCTGCTATAATATAAAAAAAAAACTACATGCCACAAATTGTGTGTGTGTGTGTGTGATAAAGAGTGTGAAAAATGATAATAAAGAAAAATATTTCACCATATTTCTACAGAGTTATCCACATGCCCTGTACTAAGCCGAAAGAGGGTGATTAAGACCATCTATATTGACAAGTTTGACTATGGGGCCAACCCGAAAAAAAACAGCTGTTCCGTACTACTTGCAACTCGGAATCGACAAAAGGTATGAAACAGGTGGGTTTTTTTTCTTGAATTCCCGGTTGCCCCATTGGTAAAAATGGTTCATAATGATGATTTGAATCACTTCCTTTCAGCTGAGTGCACCAGTTCTGGATAACCCAGTAGAGATACTTATATCAAGTGTTTAAAAGGCTTCTGCAGAACGCTCAAATATTTTTGAAGTGTTGGAAGTTACGCACACGTCTATCGTCACTTTCGGCACGTCTGACATCTGAAATATGCGTTCTGCGCAGACGCTTGGAGAGCTTCAGACACCTCATAAAAGATTGCGCGTACTGTGGGTTCTTAAATTCCTAGTTCTAATGGAATGTACCTACCTATTTCCGATCTGCAATAAAATGTTCTAAATCCAAATTCTAAATAAGAACTTCGCGAACCCTCTCTTGATTGGTGGATAAGGCTGACGGGTGGCAGCATTGTTGCATTTCTGTCACTATCGCGATAACAGCCGAGGGGTACGGACGTCTAGCACAGTGCGTAGATAAGGAACACGTATCGCATAGAAATGCTAGGGTGAATATACAGCGTGAAAAATGAGCCGATAACGAAATTTAAATAATGGTTCTTGTCACTTAATCAAATGTAAACTGATACGAGGAAAAATAATACCGAGTCCTCAGACCAAAAAATAAATAAAGACAGAATGTTGTGAACAAACAAGTACGGCCGACTAAAACTACGCCTCGCCGTGTACAGACACCCAACGTTCAATGAAACTACGCCTTGGCTTGGCAGTCGAACTATGGCGGCGCAATTCCGACGCACTCACACATGTACCTATTAAAAACCGGCCTCACTTGACTGTTCAACGACGTTCTCTCTAGATTTTTTTATTTGCTCTGAGACTAACTTGATTGAATTTTGATTTAGAATTTTTGACAGATTTTTAGTTTTGGTAACTTATTAACTGACTTCCAAAAAGAAGGAGGTTCTATAAATAAAATAAATAAATAATAGTTTATTTGTTCCAAACGGACGCTTAGGCTAAATTAAGTACGCTGCACTCTGCACTAGGTCTCCAAGGAGCCTGTGTTGCATAGTACAGTTTCAAACTTTTAAACCTATATAAACATTTAATCATATATTTTACTTGAGGTATTTAAAATTTTATTTTATGTACATCTAAATTTTGTGTTCGCTCTTACAATACCTACTGTAGTAGAGAGTGCGTGTGTATTTTCAAGTGTATCAGCTGTTCTTTTGGCCACTCATCACTTCATCGTCTCCAGTAACCTCTTCATCTTGTCGTAATCCACAGTTAATAAAAAATCTACTGTCCTCTTATTGCACTCAAATTTGTTGGCATTTGCAATTTCTATGACTTTGCTGACTTTATTATATAGAATCGGACCTAAGTGATTTGTGCTCATGGCACCAAATTTGGTTCTAGACCCTAGATATCTAAACTCTATCTTTTCTTCTCTTTTGAGGCCTCACCTCGGTCCGGCTTTCTGTACTAACTAACTTATGTTGCCTTGATAAATAATTGTCTCACTGTGAGTACGGCGCATATTTTGTATAATTCTATGGTCGAAAAGAGCCTGGGTTTGAAAGTCATCACTTTTAACAGAGCTCTTTGTGATATTTCAAACGTTCCAAGTGTGTATTGGCTGCTGACCCCCATGACGGAATGCAGTAGCTCAATATAGACTGAGCTAGAGCATAATATATTTTGATCAGAGCTTCAAATGTCAGGACGTGACGAATGTTCGTCTGTATGTATTTTTTTGGGCATTCATCGATATTTTCGCCAATTGTGAACCGAATCAAAAAATTATTTTTTAGTTCGAAAGGGTATACCTACTCCCGAGGTGGCCCTAGGCCTAGGCGAGGGCTTTAAAACACCCGAGATCGGAAATCGCACTTTCTCTCGAGTGATACATAGTGCTTTATACTACACCTACGAGGAAAATAAAAAACTAATAAATTTTACTTTTCTACGAAAACCGAATCCTCAAACAACACACAAATTGAAAATGGCGCCAATGGCGTCTGCAATTTTCACATGTTCTTTTTTCAAATTGTTTGACACCATCCAACACACAGCTAGTGGCCAGTGTCATTTTGCGAACTTGGAGATAAAAACTCACTGTAAAAACTTTTTGGCTTTTGATATTTAGGTTACCAGCGCATAGTCTTACCCAAAGGTGACGTCCATAAGTGGTATATTATTCAGAGAAAAATCGAACCAAGATGATATACACATCATTTGAAAGCTTGATTTACGGGCTTCTCAAAAATATTTAATTTAGATTTTTTGATCCCTCCATTTTTTTTTAAATGTGAAAAATAAATTGTATGAGAAATAATAATACAGCTCTGTATTATTTCTAGTTTGGCAATAATAAAGTGCTTCTATCGTTATTTTTCTTGCATTCGTAGCTGATTCTTCCACATTCATCTCGTAATTTGCGAAAATTAAAAATTATAACCTACCAGTGTGACCAGTTAGTAGGTACAATGTGACAAAAAAACACTTAAAACTGTGTCTAATTGGTAAAAATGCTTCTAATTCACAATAATCGAGGTTACTTAACCAGGGTTGATAGATATAAACTACCTATTGAGCCAAATATATTTAATTATCCTAATAGATTCAAAATTAATTTTAAAAAAATCGGAGGGCTCGTTTTTGGTTTTAACTGATGTAATAGACTCAGAAAAATATGAACTTTCTCGAAATATAACGAGTGTTTTGGTTCGAATTTTTAATTATTATTATACCAGCCTCCATACATTTTGTGGACATGTCCTTTCATAGTTCTATGTCAACGGGAAGTACCCTGCAGGTTTTGATTTTTGTGAGTGTTGAAATATGCGGTTTTTTACGACATAAACGGCTCTAACTTCTTTATATGATAACAGAGAAGATTTTCCTTTACACAACTGTAAGAAATCATAGATGTACGTATACTGTTTGAAAAACCACGTAAGAAATGGATTTTCATACACTTTTCTCTCCCGCTCAGATGCGTTTTCTCGCCGCATATTTGTTCGATATGCAATGACGTACTTTCTACCGTAAATTTTATAAAGTATCAAGGTACTTTCCGAGCAGGTGTAGTATAAAATTAATTATGTCATTGATTTTTAATGCAGGTAAAAAATTGATTCAGATTTCAGACTTTTATTTTCATGATTTACGATTTCTGCGAATATTTATACCCTTCTCGGAAGTCTCTTTTTCATTGCTCCTTCAAGGAGCATCATTTGCATATTTCGTTTTTGAGAACTGAGTCTCACGTCTTTATTTAGCAAACACAACTATTAGCGAGAAAACCGTAAGCAGTCACCATCAGAGATCGTGTCACCGTAAGGTTGGTAGGCCTATAAATATACAGGGTTATTCAGAAAAGATACACTAAGCCGAAATGAGCTGATCCAGAGAACAACTTCTAATAAGTATTGGGCGATAATTCTACAAAAACCTCTGCTGTTCCATACAAAATTGCAAGTTCGAATCGACAAAATATTTTTTTTGTGTAGGCCCCGTAGTAAAAGTTGTTTATAATGACGGTACAATTCTCTCCTTTCTGGCTTAGTACATAATTTTTTATTAACCCTGTACGTACTACTTAGACACCGTCCAAAAGTAACAGTTCACCTATGGGAATAATAATTCATCCAATAGACAAGTTTAGCTGTTACTAAGACCTAAAACGATGATAAGCCAAAATGAAGTCTACGTCATTGAAACAAAAAATTTAACATTTCTCTAACCTTTGGCCTCTGACTTCCATCTCATTTGCCTGCCACTGTCTACGCGTCAATCAACCATAGACAAAAGTAAATCAATGATTGATTGATGATTTTCTAGTCTATGGACGTTCATTCAGACGTCGATTGTTTTAGGGTTCCTTGATTTTCTTCCGTGTAACTAAAGAATCTGTTTTCGATGAGACCGGTTTTAAACGGCTTGCATCCGCAAGCACGGTCTTGGGGCATCGTAGGACTTCCAACGAGAAAGTGAACCACTGATATGACTTAAAAAAAAAAGTAACGTGCTTAGCCCAATCATAAAAAATGCAGTTACAATTTTCAATAGCTTATCGAATGAACTCTTACTTATAAGTGTTCAAATCACGGCCTTGAACTACTGAGTCATCAACCCGCAACTGCATCAGCGTGCTAGATATGGATCAATCATCCGTAACAGATAGATCTATGTTTAACAGTGTACTAATATTGCATCATCAACTTAAAAAGATTGTAAACTCATAGTCAAAATTTTCCTTTGAACCTTATTCACCAATTTTCTAAGCACACAAATTCAATAGTATCAATATCTATAATAACAAATATAAATTAGTTTTTTTATTTAGTTTTGTTATAAATAGCGATAATATTATCCACATGTTACCCAAACATAGACGGTATACGCCTAAAAGAATGTAAAAACATTGAATTTGTATACGGAACACTTCGCCCAAACTAGCCGCTCCATCTTGAGAGATGTTAGTTTCTTTGACAAATGACCTCAAGGCTCCGTTGATGAAAGAATTATGAGCTCCGTAATCATCTTCTCTGTCTAACGACGCCCGTTACGGCGTGCTTTACTCCCCTTAAAAAGAACAGTGTGTTATTAGTAACCAACTTCAAAAAAAACATGTTTTCAAATTATTAAGTAGACACTACGGTACCATATTTCCGTAGGTAGTCTCTTCTTTAAGTAGGTACTTTAATTTTTCTTTATGTAAATATAGGCTTATTATCGTTGGTAGTTTTCAGTCATGGGACAACCACTAATGATCATAGGCCTCCCGTAAATGACTCAAATAAGACCGGTCGAAAGCGGCTTGCATCCAACGAGACCCTGCGGTCTTTATGAAATCACTAGACCAATTTGTGAGTGAACGTCCTACGCTGCGCTTGCTTGTACGTGGTTTCCGCTATAATTTTTTTGGATTCTAGGCTATATAGGTTACTTTAGTTCTTCTACGGATCTCCTCATTTAGTAATGAGGAGATTATTATCGAATTAGTACGTATTCGACAGTCTCTCTGATATTCAGTGACTGGAATTGGACGTAATGCGACACTGCTTGTTTTGCTATTTCAAAAGCATATCCTTTTATCAGCATACAATATGATGGGTATCATATTGTATGCAACTTTCGGAATCAAAATATGGCAAAACCGAATTCCATCGTGTACAAAATTCGAACTGTGCGCTCGAATTGACGTATACCTACAATTTTCACATTATTTTTGATTTTTCAAAATTGGCTCAGCCATTTTCGATAAAATTTAGATTGGACTACTTCGGAAGTACCTAAGTATACCCTTTCGAAATAAAAAATATTTCTTTGGTTCATTTTACAATTGGCGAAAATATCGATAAACACACACAGAAAATACATATATATACGAACATAGAACTCCTCCTTTTTGGAAGTAGGTTAAAAATAATATATATGCCGTGGATTCGCAAGCTGCGAAATATCCAATCCTGACTGAAGGAATGAATGAATGAACACTTTATTGTTAACACTAAAATACAATACATAAAAAATACACAGAAAGAAAAAACAAGCGACATAAACTAGTGCAACAAAGGGCGGCTTTATTGCTTACAGCAATCTCTTCCAGGCCACACAAAGCCGCTTGTTGATTGGATATTACGCAGCTTCTAGCTAACTTCATTTCCGTCAACTTGTGTCGCGGCCTCTATCTACACGTTGACTAAATACAGCACTAAATCCATTATCATTTCCGGTATAGAAGTGCGAAGTAATTTTTAAATTAGAAGCAATAAACGCCGATAACATACCCACTCAGAACAACGACCATCATTTGTTACATCGTAGCTAATTTTACCTAATATTAACCTAAAACTAGGGGTGGCCCACCCTAAGTCATAAATCCACTCTGAACATTAAAACACCGCGTATTACAACCACCAGCTCACCTATAAAGTTGATGAAATTCGGAAACTACATAAACTAAAAGAGTCGATTGAAAAAAAATACGAAAGTGGCGCTAACGCTCGACTCTACACAATACGTGGTCGTTCTTTACAACAGCAATGGCCCCAAAATGCCTCAAACATGTGTCCAACAGCGACCTGTCATCAGGGTTGCCAGTACAATGGGCTGGAATTATGCTTTTTCTGTTGTTGGCAACACAGCGACAGACGCGCGCCGCGGGGCGCCGGCACGCCCTCCCCTGTTGCCGATTTGTTTTGTACCACTATTCATTTTAAGATTATGGTAACGAATAGAACAGTCGTATAAAAGTTAAATAGGAAAAAATATGATTTAGGGGTACCCAATAGGTTTTCGTCATCCAATGGTCATCCGTTCACCTACAAGGTGGACGGATGACCTTACTAGGACCGCAGGATCACGCTGGATGCAAGCCGCTATAAACCGTTCTTATTGGAAATCATTAGGGGAGGCCTATGTCCAGCAGTGGACGTCCTATGGCTGAAATGATGATGAATAGGTTTTCAGAAAAATTCCAAAAACGTGCTTCATAGACACCACAGCTGAATTTTAAAGTTTTACATCATATTTCTCAACATTGTTATTAGTTTTATTCCCAAACAAAATGCGTGTATTACAAATTTTATTTTACGAGTAAAAAACCTTAGCTCTTAGAATATGTTTTCATATTTTGACAAATATTCTTAAATCCTAATGCATTGTCTTATAGGTAAACACTATTTATACATTAAATTTAATTTTATATTATCTATTTTTCAATATGTTTAATTCCGTTAAAAAACATAATACCTAACTATGTAAGTACTTTATAGAGGAAGTATTTAGAGTAGCCAGACTATTCATTATATAATTATATGCATTTGATAGAGAACACTATTTTACGGTGGCGCCTTTAAAATGGGCCTCACAAATAAAATTCAAACGTCACATCTACACGTGGTGAAACTCTTTGCCCTCCTAACTAGATGAAACACGAAGGGTTCTACTCTAGCAAAGTCTATAGTTTTGAACTATAATTAGCCCCTTGCCCTAATTCTACCGCAATAAACTCTAACAATAGCAAAAATGTAACTACCTAGCTTATTAGAAACTACACGTAATAAGTAATTTCAGCCGACTGTTCGGAAAGGGGAAATAACGTTTGGAGTCTCTTAATTTTGGTCACAGAATGACTCTCAAGCTTAGCGTCCACTGAGTGGGAATCGGAGCGTAGTATACGGTTTTTTAACCTTGTATTTGACTTCTATGGTTCGTGCACTGGACACGCAGTACCATACCATACCAACCGTACCATACCGTACCATATATACACATAGTATCATTGATATTTTTCCCTGTAAGTTCGTATAGGCTGGGTGGCTAGCCCTGGTGTTAGAGTTTTTAAGCCGCATGAAGGCCACTGACACGGCAAAACTGTTAAAGTAACAAAGACCTATAATTTAACGTGTAATCCAAGCCACGGTAGCGCTCAGTTGTATATGCCACCCGCGGTCATCGTTCCGAAGACTGACCGTGCCGAGCGTTGCTTAACTTCGGTGATCGCTGACAAACACCTCGACAAACTACGCTATGAGCGCTACTAATATGCCGATACTAAAAAATGCCGATCCAGTGCACTGAGACTATTCTATGGAAAATAGAAAACTCAAATAGGTACCAGCTATAGTTGATAGTATAGAAATACACTATACAACTCAGCGCAAATAAAAAAATATTTGCTCTGAGCTGTACAATAAAAATAAATCCAAGGCTACCTACTATTTACTCTATTTAGATACTCTTTCTTTTATATTAACTATTGAAACAAGGTGAAAATCATTAATCTCCCACATTTATACTACAAATTGTACATCAAAATGTTTATTAAAAACCCTTTCATATTATTTTGTAAATACAAGATAGAGTGATGAAATAACACCATATAGAGCTGTAGCCTGTGGAGTCGCCAATATTTAACAGTATTGTTTGAGAGGCAACTTATGAAACTAAAAAATTAAATGTAGTAACTAAGTATAATCAGGATCAAAATCATGCTTAACCCAGTCACTTAAACATGACCAGCAATTCCGTGCGCCAACGACGTCTATAGCAAAAAATCTAAAAATCCTTTTATATGATTTTATAAGTACCCTCAAATTATAACAAAGTACGTACCCATAGAGCCAACAGATGTAAGCATCCCCTGGCAACATGCGATGAAAAGACACCATGTAGAGCTGTAGAGTCGCCAATATGTTGTCTCTCCGGGAGGCAGCGGGTGCTACAGTCAGATTTTATTTGAGGGTTAAAACTCATCAACATTTACAAGAACATGCTTAGCTACGCAGTGAATAAACTGCAAATTCTGGTAATGAGGGAATTTATATTTATTGCAACGCGCTGGATGCTGGATGCTGAAATCCATAGGGGAAGCCTATGTCCAAAAGTTCATGTCCTACAGCTGATGGATGGACTTGTATTAAAATTCAACGGTATGCGAGTAGATATACATATTTAAATATTTCTAGGTAAGCACTAAAATGAGTAAGATAGTGGGCATTCTGTATACTGTAATAATGCTGATAATAGAAATGATTCCGATAGGCCTAGTCACGAAAGACGATTAGGCCTAATTAGTTGTCCACCAAGGAGGGCCAGCACCGATTAGATTCACAGATTCCATTGGTTTTTATTTCTAAGGACTTATCCAGATTTTCTCGTAATAATTTGTCTAATAATATTTTTTTTTCACTCAAAAGTCAATGGTGTAATGTTGTTTCATGTGAAGATAAGGAGAAAGTTATCATAGTAATAGCCTTCGACTTTGATTTACTACTATTAAAATACTTTTTTTTATTTAACGTACGTATGTAACAGCAACAAATATAAAATGTAATAGACGCCCAGTGGGTCATCCTCTTGAACAAAACGCTCAGCAAACTTTGCACAGTGGGCGAGATCGCAGCCCCCAGCCTAAATATTGCAAAGTGCTCTTACTTGCTGAAGATTGTGTGTCCAATATTTTTTATAATACTGTCAATCTAAGATTAAAAACTTTAAACCACCTCACGGCCTCTGAAATGGCTAAATAGTCAAAATAACCATGGCCTACAATATATTGTATCATCTGCTGTACGGTATCGTTCTGTTGTAAATATTATGGTAACTTACTAGAAGGATGACCGTTCCTTCACTTGAATAAAGTTTAATGATCGCTAAGCCCACCCAGTCCAGCTACGATACGAGCACTGTGATTAAAAAAAACTTATCTTTTTTGCACAGTTTTACAAAACAGCGAATTTTAAATGTAATAGACGCCCAGTGGGCCTTCCACTTGAACAAAACGCTCAGCAAACTTTACACAGTGGGCGAGAACGCAGCCCCCGGCCTAAATATTGCCAAGTGCTCTCACTCGCTGAGGAACGTGTGTCCAATAATTTTTATAATGCTCTCGATCTCAAGAGGGCTTTGAATTTTATAATCCTGTTTGGATGAGTGTTAGAACGACATGTGTTATAAATGTGTTAAGTTTTGGATGGAGAAAGTAGTATAAAGTAATTATTATTACCTATAATTAAGGAATAAGTATAATTGTGTATAAATCTTGTACGGTCGCTCAGGATATTTATTTTAAAACCTGTCCAGGTACACAGCTAAGTAGATCAGAGTGTAAAATCGCGAAAGTTACTAGCACGAAGATTTTTTTTGTAGATTTTTGTAGAGGATAAAAATTTGTGACATTTAATAATACATACTACCTACATACTTGTGTTAGAGGCTACACACGGAATACTTTCATTACATAACTTTGAAACATGAAAGAAAGTCGGTCATCTTTCAAAAAACGCATCAAAATCTGTTCATTCGTTTGAGAGCTGTCATGATTCAGAGACAGACACAGTTATACGGGAAGCTTAAAACATCCCTCTTTTTGCGTCAGGGGTTAAAAATGATGGGTATATCGTGAATACCATCACATCGATCACACCCTGCCAATCTCCGCAGCATCGCGCATATAAATCACTGCAGCCAAATATTTGTTTTGCCAACGGTATTTGGTATTCAAATCCTTGGCAAATAGGTATTCCAACCCTACTCTATCATGCGATAGGAACCCGGGTACTTTTTGAAGATTAGTTCAGATTATATAATCGAACGAAATTATTTATTTCGGGAGCATTTTTCTTTTTCAATTTATGACGTGTTTATAATAGTAGCGCTCACAGCGTAGTTTGAATAGGTGCTCGTTAACGATCATCGAAGTTACGCAACGTTCAGCACGATCAGTCGTCGGATGGGTGACCATGGGTGACATTAACAACTAAGCGTTACCGTGGCTCGGGTGATTAACTTAAAATTAATTAAAGGACGTTAAATTGTAGGTCCCGGTTGATTTAAACGTCTAACCATGTCAGAGGCCATCAAGCGGCTTAAAAACTCTGACACCAGCCGGCTTAGCATGCGACCCGAAGCAATTATTTCGTACGAAATACAAATTCGTGTGAAGTAAATTCGTGTCATAGAATCGTGATCTATGGTCACGAAAATTTGTGTCGCCCTATGATTAAATAATTTGGATATTTAATTTAGCGATGAAGCAACACTGATATAGTTCATTCAAAACACAAGGGTGCGTTTACGCACTCCAGTTTATGATAAAAAAAAAACAGGCTAAGTCTATGACACCCGTTTAGGGCATCCGTCAGGTGGAGTGCGTAAATGCACCCCAGTGATTCCAAAGGGATAATATTGTGGTCTGTGGTCTATCGAGATAATCTAAAAAAGATCCATTGATTTCATTTTAATACAACATGAGTTAAAAAGATATATGAAAAATATGAACTCTTGTCAGATTTTCCATTGAAGAACGTTACATTTTATTAAAAATTTGACAACAGAAATACAACAGATAACAATAAAGAAGGAAAACCATTCCTCACGGAGATACCTCTGTGATTATCACAAAGGTACTTATACGATTATCAATGATAATCATAGTTTTATATTATGACTGAAACCTTGAAATGAACTGCTACAAAACCACAAATTAATTTGTGTTTTATGCGTTGGAGTTCATACATTGGTCTTTGAGTGTATTTTTGCATCCTGTAAAATATTATATTGTACTACAACTGCAAGTGAAGCATAATTAGGATAAAACATATTCCATAATAGTTAAATAGGACTCAAGTGTGTGTTTACTGAAAAACCTTATTTTACGAAAGTGAACCTAAAAATGTCCAAAGAAATTGATGTGAATGACAAATAAACATGAAGAAGTATTTTTAGTTTTATTTATAAATTAACTTCTATATATCTATATAAATAAATGTATAGTAAAATAATATATAAACTTATTGAAGGATTGAATATTATGCATAGGTACAGGAATTAATAAATATTTATGGAGCCAAAAAAGTAATGTCGCCATTTTGGTAGCCATGTTTTAAAAAATAAATAAATGTCAAACTCTAAAATATCAGCCCGCTATTGGTTGTTCGAAGATTCCTGTCTGATACGTAGTACCTTTAGTAGTCTGTGAGAGTATCGGTGCGCTGTTGTAAGTTTGATATTTACAGCGTTACCAATACCAATTTTCCTAATTACCGAAAACCCAAAGTAAAATTCTCTATACTGGGGAGAAAAAATATCCCGATTTCCAATCTAAACTGATACCTCGCCAAATTGCAATCTAGAAGGAGTCTCAGCTCGGAACCTGTTTTAGAAAAACTACCTCGCTAAGGGATGATTTATATTAGGACGGGGCAGGCCGGACGGGGCCCGTACGAAGCCCGTATAACGCACATACGACGCTTGTTCCATACATTATTGTTGTGGCACGTACGACGCCCGGACGGGGCCCGTCCGAGCTTTTACACAAAATGTATGAAACATGCGTCGTACGGGCGTCGTACGGGCCCCGTCCAGCCCGTCCCCGGCCCGTCCGGCACCCGCCCCGTCCTAATATAAATCATCCCTAAATCGATACAATAAAATATCTATCCCCACAACAATCTCCAATGGAGATAATACCCCGTAATTTGACAAATCCTTCACAATTCAGCAACGCTGGTTGTTTATTTAGTTAGTTTTGCCTATCTCGTAGTATTTCGTCCTCAAAAAGTTTGACGAAAAGATATTCGCGGTGAAATGTCAAAATACGGCTAAATTCGCGTGCACATGTTAGAGTTTGTCGACGAAAGTGCCACAGGTACATAAATCATTCGCGAGAATTCTACACCACAGAGTAAAAACTGACGAAATAAGTGTGTTGTCATGTTAGGGGAGGTAGAAGTATCGGAATATTTCTATTTTACTCGAAATAAGATCGTTCTCGTGGGTCGCATCCTAGAGGGCCTGGGGTAGCCCCCCGGCATATACGAACTACTACTATTTTATTATAGTTCTAAGCGTGGTAATCATCACCACCTCAGCCATGGGACTTCCAATGCTCTTATGTTCACTGACTGAACATAGTAGGCCTTTCTTGTACAGTTCCAACAAGATCGGTTGTAAGCGGCTTGCATCTTTAGAAAACTTGACCCGATCCGACAGCTCCCTGCAACAGGAAGTATTCCGTATTTGGTATAGGCGCCGGTTACCAAAGGCACACAGTCAAACACCGACCCCGCCGGCGAGGTCGAGGACCCTCAGGATCTGTTAGAAGATCGGTTAGATTCTCTCCAAATAGTCAATCAGCTCAACCTATTAGGGCCACAGGGCACACCCCTTCTGGGGTGCCCGGGCAAGTCTGATCTCCCCCGCCGGGTGACGGCCCAAGCCGAGGTCCGTACCTTCTCAGGTGCCCTTGCGCTAGTCACCCTATAACCTAATCTTAGGGCTCAGCCGCCTTCTGCGCTCGCCCATGCCCGGTAAGCTGTAGAGGCCTCAGAGGCCAACAGCTCTTAGTCATTCAAAAAAAAAAAAAAATAATTAGAAAACTTGCGGTCTTATCGATTAATTAGGTGATGTTTCCACCTTGTGAATGGGCATTTTACCCTACGCTTACCGGCACGCAATCTTCTTCGATATCTTCGCACACTTGGTATTAGATATCGATTAAAATAAGTATCAAACAATAATTTATAAAAGCCAATTCCTATGTGATAAGCAATATGCCTACATAAAAACTGATTGAAGATTTAAGATACGAGCTGAGATGTTGTATATGCAATTATGCAATTTCAAATCCTGATATTTCCCTATTTAGTTTAAATCACCATTCATACATGCAATCTTCACATCGTTTAGTACGATCAAAACCATTACACAGGCATATTTTCCATATATTTTCAGTATTTTTATCATACTATGCAAATTTTATTTCGCCGATGGACTTTTTTAAAAAGCCTGCTACTCTGCATCACCTATTTAAATAACCTATCCCATGCAAACGGCGCTGGTCCCCGCTCCAATCATACTTAGATTATCCTAATATCATCCAAAAACGTGGAGGATAGAAGATACTCTATTTATATAATGGGTTGGAGAAGGTAAACCTACTTGATGAGTCCCGTAGCCCGTTCCTGGCACCAAACGTAGTGATGGAACGCTCCAGGGTCTCCAGAGAGGGTATACCGACCAGTACGTGGGGCTCCTACATGACCACCCATGCCTGCCTGTCCTCGAGATGAGCTAGAATCCATAAAGGATTTTCCTAGATAAAAACAATTTCTGGCAGTCGGCAAAATAAAAGGTAAATCTACTTTTCTATTGCTGCTATTGTGTACTGTACTGTACCAATACAATAGCGTTGGGGGTAGTGTGGAGGAGATGGCTGCGCATGGTGACCGCCATACTAAACCTATGCGCAGCCATCCCCTTCACACTTCGCTCAGTGCTAGACTAAGCGTGACCTGTAAGCAGTTTTCGTTGTAATGTTTTCTTATACTGAAATGCTAGTAGTGTGAAAGTGTGAAATTCTTACATAAGTTCCAAAGTTATTCGTACGGGACTATGATGTGAACCCATAATTAAAAAGTATTAGGTAATTGGCTCCAACACAAAATGAGGCGTACGTTTAACGTACAAAATACCTACGTTTGACGCTCAGTTTGACGTTTGTGTCTGTGTATCTGTGGCGTCACGTACCTACCTACCTATCACCAAAACTATTAATTCAATTCTGATGCAGTTTTTATTTGTCTGCTCTTCTTGTAAGCTGAAGTCTTGCCGTGAGTTCCTGTTAAAAACAAACAATAAGTAATACTCTATAAAATAATATATTACATCAAAAATCTTGTGCCACATCCACAAATTGTACCACCTCCTCGTTGTCTAGTAGGGCCTGATCGGCCCCATGAATACGTGATCAGGTGGCGTCCCGGCGGCGGGAAGCACCTCATTTATATGCACGGGTCAAACTGTTTAATATTTGCCAAATCGTTGTTGGGTCGGTACACACTGATTCGCCACTTTTTTGCAATTCTTTCAGGATTCCAGTTTATCTAGCTTTGGAATCGGCGATTGTGTCGACACAGATGTTTAGGTTTGGATAGGTGGTTACTTGGTTAGATTTGAATTTAGAATTTAGTTCGTACTTTGTGTACTGTATATGCTATAGGTAACCTATTTTGTGTTACATAACAATTTGCTTGTTTTAAAGTGGTGGCACAGAAATCCTTAGTTCAGAATTTTACAGCCTGTTTATTCAGCACTTCAGTAGTGTAAAAGTTTAGTTCGGGCTTGTTGCAGGCTTTAGACAGTTTATTGGTTAGAATATAATTAATGGTTCTTTTGCATAAAATAAGTATACTGGATTAAATGCCTATGTGTAGCTTTTTATCTCTACGTAATATTGTTTTCAACCCATTTAGTAAAATAATCAAACCGATGTCAAAGCCCACAACCATTCGATTTTATTAGCAACACAATACCTTTAATCCAAAAATGACTTATAAATCTGTTACCGAATCTCCCACTTCGTCACAACAAAAGCTCCGCACAAATGGGGACAAAGCTAATAATTAGATCGCAACATTTTTGGTATATTTCACCAAAAACTGCAGCAGTAACAAAAGAAACACGATACACATGTCAAAAAATCACTGTAATTTCGCACCCGACCCCGCCTTGTACCAGAAAACTTAATCAGGACGTTGGGGCTTGCATTTCTGTTTCCGATACGATAGTATAACGTTTGAGCACAGATTATCCAATCAGTTAAGATAAAGGACACGCTTTTTTACTTGCCGGCCAGTTCGAGAAAAGTTTACGCGCCGAAGTTTGAAAGTTCGACTTTGACGTTTGTGACAGTGCGGGAAAGTTGTTTTTTCTTTTTTGAGTATGCGTTCGGAAATCGTTTTGTTTTTAAATCTGGGTTGTCGTATGCAGGAGTGCGGCGCGTGGCGGTCGCGTGGTCGAGATTAGGGCGCGCATTCACGTCGGGTGCACAAAAGCGCGGGGTTGGCGGCGAAACGTCAATTGTGTGCGGCTTGGGGGAGGAAATTCGCTAAGTTGGGTTAGATTTGAATTATAAATGCGAAATACTAGTCCTATTTGCATATCCCACGGGCGTGTCGCGTTCGGATAAAAACTGACACCTTTTGACCCTATTGTGAGAACTTTAGGTTACGTCAATTTAGTTAGATAGACCTAATTCAAATAAGATTTTGAGCTTGCTAAAAATGTAGATTCTCTGAAGCTCTGTATTGTCACTGTATTTAATGTTCGTAGATTTACCTTACGTACTTTTTCAATTTTATTTCATTTGAATGAACTAATTACTTACCAATAGTACTTATGACACGGTAAGTTACAACTTATATGTTGAGGTCGTGGTCAAAATAGTCGCACTTGGATTAAGTTAGGTACAGAACCAAGTACTCACGTTTCACGTAAGTATCTACCTAAATTATGTAGGTATAGTACCTACTTTGATACAAATGCTTAGTGTACCTATTTCCGGTCCAGTATGACTTCAATAGCAATAAGTTTAGTATACCTAAAACTCCTAAAAGACACTGTTTGCCTAGAAAAGATGGCTATTTTGGCATAGGACCGTGGGATGCCCTTAGTTTTAGGCTAATTTCTACATGCATTGTAGTTATAATCAGTTGCGTTTACTATAAGGAGTGTATAATCTGTGTCAGGTCAGAACAATAAAGCAATTGAGTTAAAAAATATAAATAGATAAGTAAACGGATAGTCCTACAGAGTAGTCCGTGGAATACAAACAAATGCGACACCAGTGTGTAAATAGTAATCATTCTGCGAGGACAAATAAATCAGCGCGTGATCGTCTCACCCCGCCCGTGCTCGCGTGTCTCAGGGGACTCCGCCCTGGATGCAGGCCGCATGTGAAGGTGGCTGTTTGGATCTATTTCTTCATTCTTTATGAAACGGCATTAGCAGTGCCGATATGTTCTATACTGTGTATGTAAGTTCTTGGCGACCGTGGCGTTAGCTACAAGCAGCAACCCTGCTGTATGGAAACGTGCGTGTTACGTGCTCTATGTTAAGGTTTCCTATTAAGAAATTCGAGCAATAAGTATTTATTTTTCAATTAACATAGCATAAATTTGTGCTTTAATTCATATTTACGTAATTTTACATTTAAAAAATATTTCCCGCAAACAAAATTCGCGAAAAATTCTTAGCGCGTTACTAGGTTACGTTTTGTCGATAGAGACTCTGGGTTACGGATAATGAATGCTGACTGAAGCTTACTTAACAGTGTGAGGATTGGTTTATTCACAGCTTGTAGCTAACGTGGCAGCCGACAAGAAGTTGATTCGGCCTATATCAGGATTTGATTAAAATTTACTGCCAAACATCGGTGAAGGGTAAAGGCAACCTGCGTACCTACGCCCAGAGAAAAATTCAGTCTCACCAGTTCTCTCAACGACAAATATGTAAATCGACGCGTGATCGTCTCACTCTGCGCCGGCTCGCCTGTCTCTGGGTCTCCGCCCTGGATGCAGGCCGCACTTGAAGGTTGCTTTTCCAAAACCCATTTTATTATTGTTTATATATAATTGATAATTAATATTACATTGTATCATTTTTGGAAATTCAAATGCGGCATAAGTAAAATTGTTTCATGTGTTCAATGTATAAAATAATAGAAAGAAAAATAAT
The DNA here is from genome assembly GCA_949316475.1 of Hypomecis punctinalis. NCBI lineage: Eukaryota > Metazoa > Arthropoda > Insecta > Lepidoptera > Geometridae > Hypomecis > Hypomecis punctinalis. The sequence continues at coordinate 23,450,155 of OX438795.1, read as the reverse complement.
TATTGTTTGCACCATATACAAGGTTACCTGCTTGCCCTGTGCTAATAGGAACAGTATGGGTGATTCAATTACTATTACTATTGTTATGAAAAAATATATATTATAAGGCCAACCCGGAATTCGAGAAAAAAAAATCAACTATCCCATACAAAATGGCAAAACAGGATCGACCAAATGTACGAAACAGCGAAAAAGATTTGCCTCATAGCAAATATTGTTCATAATAATGGATTTGATTTAATCTTAATCACCCTCTTTCAGTTGAGTACACGGCAAATAGACAGCCTTTCTATTTGATAGATATTAAATAGATTCTTCAGGCATTAAAGAAAAAACAATATTAAGCTATTAGTATGACAAACGGTAGATTTAACGTTGAAACCTATATCTACCAAGTACCTAACATAAGTATTAGAAATATTAAGATTTGGTGTTTTAGTTATAAGTAAAATTTCAGAGTGCTTCTCTAGACAAAAAACATATTCTAAGATGTTACCTATATTTTACTCATTAGGTATTATATCGAAATTTACTATTGAACCAACTCGAAAATCGAAAAACAATCAACTTAAAAATTGTTTCATACCAAAAACTTACGATAAAATGTATATTTTTAAACAAGATGTGGTTATAATTGCCGCATCCATCAACCCCTCCGTGAGCGAGGCCCCATGAGACCGGGACGCATATTGCACTCATTTCATTATGTACATACGATCACGGAGCCGAGGACAAGTGTACACATGGCCTCGTATCGGGTTCTTCATTGTTCAAAACTGGTGACAGGCAAGCGAAGCAAGTGCTCAGAACTCTAGGTACCATTAAGTATGAGCAAAATGTGTTTTACATGTTCACTAAAATACTTACATCAGAATATCAGAAAAGATAAATAAATTGTCGAGTAAGTTCGTATAGACCGTATGGCTAGCCCTGGTGTCAGAGATTTTAAGCTACTTTGGAGGCTTCTGACATAATATGGCCAACGCCTGCGATTTAAACGATAAATCAAACATTTTGGCAGTTGTGATGTTAGTAATAAACTGCAGATAACTCAACTCTGACTAAAACTATCTAAATAGTGCCTCAGACCAAAAAAAATCAAGACAGAATATTGAGAAACAAACAAGTGAGGTCATAACTACGCCTTGCCGTGTACAGAACAGACCCAATCACACACAAACACGTACAACGAAACTACGCCTTGGCTCGTCAGTCGAACTATGTAATGGCGTCTATGGCGACTATAGTGGCGCAACACCGACGCACTCACAACATGTATAAAAACTGTTCACGACGTTCTGTCTCGAATTTTTTATTTGGTCTGTGAACAATGCACGAGGATTGGGTTATCCGCAGCACCTCAGCCGCCAAGAAGTTTGATTCGGCCTAGGGTGAAATGGCCAGTTTGCCGACCACCACCGGTTCACGACCACTTTTTCATAAAACCACTATAAATAGTTAAATAAAAGCACGCCAACGTTTGTTTTGGTTTTTGAACGATACTTTAGTCTATCGCTTCCCCTCCGCGACACTGTGATTTGTCTTCTGATACGTGATGCACTTCAATGAGCCTGTGAACCAGACCCATAGTGGACGTGTCGGAATTGGTTGCACAAATTTACGAAAAAAATAGTGAGAGGACACTTTTTCAACCGTAATTAAAACAAGTTTTTGTCGTGATTCACGCATGCAAATGTAGCTTGGAATGTTTAGAAAAACACGTTTTTACCCCTAAAGGGTCATTTTAATGTAAAATATGCGCTTGTAATTAAAATAATAGGTGTTCGGCAAACTAACCTACTAAAATTGTGTATGCATCATTTCACGACCACATGGTCGGCAAATGACTATTTCCCATCGATCTTCTTCATAAATTTTCTAACTGATACTTCATGGTACAGCGTTTTAGTCTTTATCAGTTTGATCTTTAGGACGTGGTTTATGTACACTTCAGAATGCGACCAGCAAAATGTGTTGATTACCATTAAAATATAAAGCATTATTTCGGTGGTCGACAATCGGTCAGCTAATGACCACGTGTCTTATGCCATACATAAATTACTGAATAAGTAAATAATACTATTATTAAAATTACTAAATAAGTGTGAATAGGTGAAAAATAAATATCATTAAAATAATTGAATGAATAATATTAGATAACTAAAATTAAATGTCATTTAAACATGATTATTTGATGCTGTTATTATTTGCGACCCTAAGAACATGCCCTAAGGCTCTTTTTTCAATGGCTTTTGAGTGGTCGTCAACTAACGAAAATGTTGGACGCAAACTGACCACATGTGGTCGGGAACTAAAAAATAGCACATATTGATAAATATAAATATAATTTTATACTTACTAACATAAAATACAAAATAACTTATGTTTTTTCAATTATTTAAGGTTTTTTCTAAACTTCTGAGTATTATTTGAATCAGAACATTATCATTATAGTGAATAATGTCACTTCAAAGATTACTAGTCCACTAAGTGGTCGTGAACTGGCTGGTTCACCCTATATCAGTTGTATCTTTTTGGAGGTTTTTTATCTAAGGAGTTCATTCTCATCAAAAAACCTCCAAAAGGAATAAATTTGTGGAAACTACAACACAACTTAGTTTATGTCCAAAACCAATCTCAGCCCGAGATTCGAAAGCCCAAACATTAGTTAGCCCAACTCTCCCTTAATTCTAACAATTATTTACCGAAATGAATGTTGTCAGTTAATGTGATCGGGCCCTTCGCCTTGGGAATAGACGCCTAGACACTATGTTTATTCTGCGACGTTGTTAATCATACCCCGGTTAGTGAGGGTTGCTTTGATGACATTTCATTAAACGTTTGGAGTGTTAGAAGATACGTGTAATAGTTCGGATTATTAAGTGTAAAAATATTTTTAAAAAATCTAACCACTATAATTGAAATATTTAATTTATTGTTGGAAAACAAACAATTAATTAACAAGCCATTGTGACCTTAGGTCACGAACCCATCTGACACCAGGGCTAAACACATGCCTATAAGAGACCTTTAAGAATAAGAATAAGAATAATTTATTGCAATACTATGTACAAAGATGTTACTTAATTATACTTAGATTAGTGTCAATAGTAGACCCTTAACGGGCGTGCAATGTTTGGTTAGTAGTACAGTTACAGTTTTTAAAAATGATATAATTAATTTACAGATGTGGATCAAAAGTAAATATCAACTTTGAGCAAATATCTGCAGAGCTACAGTCAGACCCTAAGTAAAAGTAGTAAAAAAATGTCCGAGCGCCGTCATACATACCGACATAGATATTTACATTTAATAATTCACAACGCCCCGTTTTCTCGAATCTCGACGTTATGTCACCTAATTGGTTCTTGAAACCGAGCAATTTGGTGTTGTAGTCGGCTTGCAATCGTCTCACGACTAACTAAAAAGTCTGCCCACTACGTAGCTTGGGCAGAGTTTTGACTCGGACACTTTTTTAGCACGATTGTGACTCTATAGATATTTGCTACAAGGATATAACGAACAAAATCTGACATCAAGGCTAACCACTCAGTCTATACGAACTTACCGTACCTACCTTACAACTACTGGACCACCACAACATCACAGAGACATTCACGTACAACTTATAACAACCAGCTTTTTTGTCGCGAGTTAAAAAGGAATCCTACCACCTATAAGTTGTCAAAAGTGTCAGCTAAATTGCTACACAAGTTTTGTTTCCCAAGCAGTGAAGGATCGAGTGGGGCCCGCGCGGTGTGACTAGGTGTGCGCCGGTTATTCCCCGAAGTTATTACGAGCCACTGAACCGGGTAACGAACCCCAGACCCTCTGTAAATAATGTATCGCCACCGGCCTGAGGTAATGTCTTACGTTTTCGCAGAACCAGGTTTTTGGGACAGGGGGAAATTATGATGATTGTTTTGAGATTTTTTCTAAATGTCTGGTTCTTTATTTCCTTAAATACCTACGTGAATGGGTACGATAATAGGTAACAGCTAAATGTTTTTCTTCTTCTAATACAATTTAAGCTGTTACTTGGCTAAGTACCTGGTGCCTTAGTAGCCTGTAAGGAAATCGCTTTTAGCGATAAGGTCGCCACTAGTTATAGCTTTATTTGGATATTTGTTTTTTATATTATTCTTGAGGTTAACAATTAAGTATTCATCTATCTATGACACTTTCCGTCCTCAAAGCTAGATTTACCTATTGACGCAAAAAATCAAATCGAGCCGTGGCTCCTTTGCTGCGTAAAAGAGTACTAACAAACAAACATACTTTTCATAAGAAAGGCAAAGGGTAGAATTGGTGGAAAATTGAAATGGCGTGTGAAGCGAATACTATTAACCTGTGGCGAAGATATCCATCTTCGTTCGTGGATTTCTTCAGTAAGATACCGGACCTAACAATATAGGAAAGTAGGTAGGCAGGTACCTACTAGTTAGCAGTCTTTTAACTCGCTGTAAGTAGGTATTGTGAGTAGGGCTACCTACTTTCTGAATTTGTTCGGAAAACATTCTTATTTTAGCTTTCTAGGCGGGATCTTATTTATTAATAGGTATGTGGTTTGCGGTGTGTTAGCTACCTACATTGCTACCTACTTGTAACAACAAACTGATAATAGTTTTACTATGGGAGCCAGCCCGAATTAGGGAATCAGCTCTATATTCAAAGTTGTCCATCTTGATGTAGATACTAAAATCGAAAAGATTGTGCGTAAGTTAACAGTGATCTTGTATACTTAAAGTTATACCTATCTACCTACTCTTATAAGTGATCTATTCTAGTCCTTAGCATTATTTTTTTTGTATTTTTGACGTATCCAGAAGCTAAATTGATAGTTTATTATCAAAGCTTTTCAGAAGTGAAGACAGCAACCCTGATTAGGAGCCGATATCGATCAGAGTGGCAGGCAGCAGCACGCGAGGGCGCGTTTCCGCTAACCACTGCCTCTGGCGGAGTGACGCGCGTCAGCTGCCGGCCTGTCTTCCACAATAGGTACACGTACAGATAGCAAACAAACATTGGTAAGTTCGTGGATAATTCTAGATACTTTCTGCCCTTTACTCAACCTGCCACTTTGCTACTTTCACGCCAATCAATTAATGTGTCTCACCGTGTGTTCCTGTAGTCTCAATCAGGTTAAATGACCATCATGTGAGAAGACTTCCTACCCAGCCTACGCTTCGTTTTCTGGTGTATCCAGAAGCTAAAACACTAGATTAGTACTAGGACTGCAGAAAAGTCCAGATAGCAATTTAACTCGGCTTCGGCTTCGCTTTTCCCCCCGCTCGCTCTCGCGACGTGAGTAACTGGCGCGAGCAGGAGAAAAAGCGAAGCCGAACGTCAGAGCGCTTACAAAATAAGGCCGCAGCACGCGAGGGCGCGTTTCCGCTAACCACTGACTCTGCTCTGGCGGAGTGACGCGCGTTAGCTGCCGGCCTGTCTTCCACAATACACGTACGGATAGCAAACAAGCATCATATTGAACTGTTTTGTTTTAAAATTCGCACAATCCACCCATAGACACCCCTTCCGCCGCATCTGTAGACAATAGACATCTTGCATGTGTATTACTCTCAATCCCTTTTCACAGCAATACCTAGTAGGTAGCATCATTATTAGTAGGTACACAACATTTTGTTATGTAAAAAAATATTGCCAATTCATGGATTAATTCTCGGACCTACCAAATATATGTACCTACTTACACAAAACCTACTACATACCTGGTATAAAACAAATTCGTTTCCCTGTCTGTACCTATGTACCTATGCTTATATCTGCACTGAATCTACACTGAGCCGTGCACACTATCAGACATCAGTCGCAGACGTCACCTTGGGCTGACCTTGAGCATTCGACGTCCGAGAGTGATCTGGCGCACAGGATGTTTTAAGACGTTCACACTACTAAGGCGGCTGTCAGTCGCGTCCGGATGCCGCGTCCGATAGTATGTTTCTTCTGGGGAAGTGCCTATTCTGGCCCCCCTCTCGACCTCTAAAGTCGGCATGGTCCAAAAATCGCGGCCTAAATGAACCACTTGAACAATGCTTGAATTTTCTTCTAAATTACACCCTTTCCAGATTTATGACACGCCGTCATCGCGGCCCGTCACCAACTACAATTGCTCCCGAGAGCGCCTGCAGAGCGCCGGCGGGATTACTGGACCACGGCGCGGGGGCCTTCGCCCGTCTTTACAACACCTGCTGTCCGCCTGACAAAGATGCAGTGGTGCTTCGAGAGCTTCGCTCGCCGTGAGCTCTCCCTCCCGCTATATACTCCGTGATTTCAACTACTTCAACGCGAAACTCGGTGCTATCGTGAACTTTAAGTACCTACCTATCTAGAGTAAGTCCAGTGTCCCTATATTTTTGTCTGTGTGTTTTTATAACGTCCCTCTGTGTTCTTTTATAAACTCTCTATCAACTGTATGAAGTGCTTGTTTCCTTGATAGCGGCTAGTCTGGGCAGGGGCCTTATTTTGTAAGCGCTCTGGCGTTCGGCTTCGCTCTTCCTCCCGCTCGCTCTCGCGGCGTGAGTAACTGGCGCGAGCAGGAGAAAAAGCGAAGCCGAACGTCAGAGCGCTTACAAAATAAGGCCGCAGGTCTAGGACAAGCATTTTATTGGAATTTGATCATCCACACACCCTTGAAGGTCCAAAGAAAATCAAAATGCTCAAGCCCACTGCCAGTTGGATACATGGCAATGCCAATAGGTACATTGAGCCAAATAAACACCAACATTTTTGTTGCGGTCGGGTCCGCCAGGCGTTCAGAGAGACTTTTGATAACAAGATGACTTCCCACGACCCCAATGTCCAATTGGGCAATTAAACGTCGTTTTGCGTCGTAAAGTACCTACAGCAGTAGAGGCTATGAAATAGTTTAGTCGTAATTTGCGACGAGTACAGCAGGGCCGGCGAGGAGAGTGGCGTGCACGCGACGCCGCGGTCGCGTCGCGTCGCGGCCGCACCACCGCCCGCACTCGCGCCCTCATCACGAACAACTTTACACGACTTACCTACAATCTACATACTTCCATTCCTGTTTTTCATTTCCTTCATCTTGATAGCAGAAACTAAAATGGCAAGGTGCTTCATAAAGCAAGATGTAGGATAGGGGATAATCGCCACATAACACAAGTTGGCATTGCTAGAGATTTTTTTTAAGTGGGTTAGCTGCCTACTCCACACAAAGTTGTGTCACCTGTACCATCAATGGAACAAATCAATGGTACTACTGACACTAAGGCACAAAAAGAGAAAAACTTGAAAGTCCTAGAAATAGAAATAATCTTTATTGCGTTGCTGTGTACAATTAGATGTTATAAGAAATACAAGTTCAAACAGCCTGCCCATTTCGGGCGTACAATAATGCGCTTATACAATTAAAAGTTAATTACGAGTACCTACCTAATAAATCAAAATTATCTTAAGCAAAATTACAAATAAGAGTTAGCATTATTAATTTATAAATTAGGTAAGCCAAAGACAATTACTTTGTGATTTTCCTATCTGGATGGGACTAGGACTTTCAAGATTACCTACTGGGGCGCGTGTTTCAAAGAAGTTTCTAGGGTTGGGCAAGGCCACGAAGTGATTTTGGAATTGGTCCCATATCAAAAGTTTTAACGATATCTTACATTAGAATCATGTCCATCCATATGTCCATCGTCTACTAGAGTCATACTAGAGTAGGTACTCTAGAGACACATCTTATTATCATCATCAGCCCTTGATAACACATTGCTGGCCATAAAAAAATGCCAAGTCGATGCTGCTCATATATGCCTCTACCTTTGTTAATACCATTTAGGTAGGTATACCTACCTGTTTCTGCACATATCTGACATATCATCCAGAAATTCCTGTATCTGAAATTAAACTTTCTGAAATGCATTGTAGGTAAGCATAAGTACAATACCTAAGTCTTTATCGATTTAGAATGCTTGTAAAGTAGGAGTTGGTGGACTTTAACTTCCCATTGCTTAGTAATGTGATTTTGTCCCCTAATAAACCGTAAATCTAAACAGTTATTTGTGCCTAATTCATATTCTATTGCGGGCAATCGGCATTTACGCGAATTGGGTGTTGATTTTATCATGTAGCCATCTGTCGACAAATTTCATCTACGAGTAGGTAGTGTGTATGTAGTTTCATCACTGTAGTCCAGTATACTGAGTGTGTTTTGTCTTAAACATGATGCTCTCTTCCGCGAGCGCGTAAGCATGTAATTTGTATGAAGAAATGTACAGCGCCACTAGCGGCGCATTTATGAAACACAACAAGTTCATACAAATTACATGCTTACGCGCTCGCCGAAGAGCGCGTCATGTTTACGACAAAACTCACACTCAGCATACAGTAGGTAAGGTGTTACACTTGGACAAAATAAGTAGGTAGGTACCTAGCAAGTAGATATACAGGGTTACTGGTAATCAATTAGCATCCTTTTGGGGGCTTATCATCCTTCGTGGGTAGGCCTACGTCCTGCAGTGGACTATTAAAAAGGCTGATACAGTACAGTAGGGGCTTATTCTGTACATCAAAACTAACAACTTTCGTTCTGGGAATTCTGTCAAAACTCTAAAAAAAACGCTGTTACATATACATTTTGTCAAGGGTGAACGATATTTTTCTATGGAACGAACTTATTTTCGAACTCTATTTTTACGTTTGATAAATCGTTGAACAAAAGTTGTTAGTTTTGATTTTTATGTACAGAATAAGCCCCTAAAAGGATGCTAATTGTTTACCAGCAGGCCAATCGCGTTAATTTTAAACAGCTGCGTTCCAGCTGTAATTCAGTTAAAGTTTGGTTGCTATTGTAGTTAAATTTCGATTCAGCTTCAAGGAATTAAGTATTGCGCTAGACATGATACACCAACCGTTCATTTGACACCGGTTACGTTCCAACTCTGATTGAGTTGCGTTTCAACTTTGGTCAGAATCATTAGTGCGATACGAAAATAAACAAAAAGTCGAAATTCGGTTAAAGTTCAATTGAAGTTCAGCTATATTTTTTTAGTGCGATTGGCCGGCAGTAACCTTGTAGCGAATAGTCCGCCAGTTAGAAACCCAATTGAGTAGGGGGTGTACAGTACTGTACAGTGATATCCAAGATTGTCATAGAATTTATGTCCGTCCTAGATTACCCTACTTACCTATAAATGAGTAAAGAAGGATGCGCGAGCCCATACGAGTACATACCAGGACCTGTTATATACGAACAGACTAATTTTTCCTCACTTATTTTCTAAGAATGATATGTTCACCAATGTGATTTTTGACGCTTCTAAAACTGTTTAAATATGTACAATTTGGCTAAAATTGAATATAAAATAAGAAAAGACGAAAACAATTTTCAAGCTATAAGTACCTATTTATAGACATATATACACACTAAAGATTATGGATTGCCAGGTTTGTTATGTTCAGAGTGCTAAAATGGTGCTCGATTTTAAAAACTTAATGTTATGTATTTTTAGTCAATATTGTCTCAATGATATTTATATTGATTTTTTAAACAGTGCATGTCATCTTGTCTGTAATATCAGATTACTTTTTGGAGTTCATCGATTTATAAGACGTTGTCACGTCAAAAAAATCAATGTCTAGGACTGATATAAAAAGAAAATGAAAAATGGAATGATAAAGAAAATTCGGTATTCATCCATTTCATTAGCAAAAGTACAAGAACCGCAACTATAAGTTAAGAATATAAGTAAAGCAGCTATTCGAACCTCGGCTGCAGCCTGCGGATGCAGGTTGCGAATGGAGGTAGCACACACATGAGCCGCTGCTTGTATTCCGATGATTTTGATTTGATTCCGATGCTGGTTGCCTACGTCGTACATCGCAGGTACGTTGGACTTGTTCAAACAGGCTAACAACACTTGCAGCTGAGGCTCGGTAGCACATGCTGCCGCAGCCGTGTTCGGAATCTTTTTGTAGAAATTCATACAACTACGTAGATAACCAGAGCCCTTAGTCCAGGTTTTGTGTTGTTTACTTAAACTTTTACGTTCGCGTGTGGCTCCATACATTTTGGTTAGTTCTTCATCGTTTCGGCCAGGAGCGCTGTACAAAAATGTATAGGGCAATATCGAACAGATGTAATTTCAATTTATGTGTAAACCTGGACTAACGCCTCAGTTGTGGAGCCACAGCCGGCCTAATGCAGCTGCTGCAAGTGTAGTAAAGCAAGTGAAAGATTCGAATAGCACCCTTAAGGATTATTAAGAGTAATATTAAAATTGCCACGAATTTCTCGGATAACTTCAACTACTGCTTTTTGTTTTTAGTAGTAAAGTATATGATAAAAAGTACATATAAAAATAATAAGAATATTCTTTCTTTTTGATAATCTTTTAGTATACAAAAATGTATGTTTCTATAAAAATGTATAATAACACCTCAGTTTGTAAACATTACGGGCTAAAACGAGTTAACGCAGGATTATGTGCCAATAGTTAAAAAAGAAAATAATTATTACATCAACACGTCAACATTTCCAAAATTGCTAAGTCTGGATACCGAGAACGAAGTCTGTCAACACTAAATACGTCATCTGGTTGACTGAATTTGACATTTTCTTTTTTTTTTGACAGCAACAGTAATAAAAGATTGATTTTTTTTTCAAATAATTTGCCCATTTTTGGACACTAAAGCCTTTAAGACCATACCGCCACTTCTTATGTATGTAATCCGTAATGTAAAAACAATAAAAAATCATTGTAATTTTTCTGGTGGGTTAATTTTAATTAGTGATATTAAAACAGCAAAAAATCCCTATATTTTTGAAGCACATATCATTTTTAGAAAATATGTTTGGTTTTTTACTAACAAAAAAAAAATAAAAAAAATTGACAGGTTAATTCCGTGCATCCTTCTTTGTGCCTAAGTAGGTAGGTAAACTTTTCATGAGTAGATAGGTAGATACAATACAAGATAATACCAGATAGTTAGGTACAATACATAGAATTAGAACTAACTTTAGTTCTAATTCTATGGTACAATACCTAACTTTGCACTTTAACCGGCTTCTGTTTGGAATTGAAGTCCCAACCTATAAAAAATGACTGGTTTTTGGCAGACCCCGGGAGAAACGCTCAACCTTCGACACCTATCTTTATCACTCTACTATATAAGTCGATATTTCATATCTCCCATCTCTATCCCACTCGCTGCTATAAAGCTTTCTTCCAGTAGCCCCTCCCTATCTCCGGTTTATTTTTCATTTTCATTTCTTGAGGGGCGAAGAAAATAATTTTCCGTGAGCTTTGAACCCGCGGCGAAGAAAAAATGGGAAATTTGGAAAATGTAATTGGATTCTCGACTAATCTCGACGCCTCTTATTTTATAAGAGGGCTGGCAGCGCGCGATGAAATAGAAAATATTTACCTACGAGATACCTCCCCGCTAGGGCATGCAAAAACCGGGTGGTTTTGAAAAACCGGGTTTTTCGGTTTTTGATTTAAAAAACCGGGTAAATCGGGTTTTTCGAGTTTTTCGGGTTTTTTTTTGGTAAGTATATGAAAATACTAAAAATAATGGTTTGTTTGTTTGTTTATGACCCTGTACTGTCCCATTGTTGGGCAAAGGCCTCCCCTCGAGATTTCCAGTTGCGTCGGTCTTGTTCATTCATTTCAATTCAATTCATTTATTTAGCTTGTGAACCTGGTTTTACAGTGGTGGTACTTAAAAAAACTAAAGCTCCTCAGGATCCGCAAGGTCAGCATACAAGCGGTTTTACAATAATATTTAAAATACAATTAAAAATATTAAAATATAACATATGTCAAAATAATAATAATCTAAAAGTAATAATAATAAATGTCTGAATTATTGTAATGTCAAATATCTATGTCAGTCAAAAACTCATTTAGGGAATAGTATGCCTTAGACAGAAGAAAATCATTTAGTCTACTTTTGAAACTGGCAACATTACTCCATTCTCGAATTGATTGAGGAAGTTTGTTATAGATAAGTGGTGCCATACAAAACATGCTATTTAACATATGTGTAGTTTTTACACCGGTGGGAAAACGTAGTTTATTTTCATGTCTACTACCAGGTTTTTTAGGGAAAAGTTCCATATTTTTATGTACAAACAGCGCAACCTCTTTAATGTAAATGCATGGAAATGTCAAGATTTTAAGTTCAATAAAGGATGTCTTACAAGTTTGTCTCCTTCTTAAGCCACATATAGCCCTGATACACTTTTTTTGTGCTATGAATGCCAATAATTTGTCGGTGGAGTTACCCCAACATATTACCCCAAACCTTAACATAGAAGCGACATAACCATGATAAGCAGTGATCACGGTGTCTCGATTGGCAATTTGACTGAGCTTAAACAAAGCATATGAAAATTATTGTTTTCTTTCTTGTTCTGATGCAATATGGATTAAATGTATTCGCGCTATCTAATAGAGAGTGCAGACTCTCTATTAGATAGGCCTCTACGAGGCCGCACCGAGTTGGGACCCCATTCGGAGGTGATTTTATCCCAGAGGTCTTCTGGCATGCAATTGACTTACTCGGCCCACTGCAACTTCAGTTTAGCGGCAGTGAAAGCCAAATCTTTGATTTGAGTTCTGGAACGCAGTTCGGTGTTTTGTACTCGGTCTATTAGCCGGTCACCGAGAATACTGCGCTCCATCGCTCTTTGGCAAACCTTGAGTTTGGACTTTTAGACTTTAGTTAAAGACACCTGTTTGTCAAAAACAATGTTTGTTCACCATAAGTCAAAATGGAAAGATTACATACATCTTGCGCTTTAGTGTGATCGGAAGGTGTCTCTTCATATGCTTTTTCATGGCCTAATAGCTCTTCCAAGCTTTCTCTTTTCTTCTAGGTCTTGTCTCGTCTGGAAGGTGACTATTTGCCCAAGATAGATGTAATCGTGAACATATATGTCTTCGTCATCGACAGTTACCCGACGTTTGATGCCATTGGTCATCACTTTGGTCTTTAACATGTTCATCCGTAATCCAACCTAGAGGCTTGCAGTGGTTAGATTTTGTGGCATTGATTGCAGCTCTCTGGCTGAGGAAGAGAAGATAACGATATCGTCTACAAAATGAAGATTAGTTAACCTTTTTTTTACCGATATCAACACCACTTCTATCCCAGCTTTCCGAAAACTTCTTCGAGGACGCCCGTGAATATTTTCGGGGACAGTGGGTCTCCCTGTTTAACATATTTCTCTATTGCAAATGCTGGGCCAGAAGATTGTAATTTTGTTGCAGCGGTACTTTGAGAATAGATGAGGCGGAGAAAATTAACGTGTGTGATGTTATCAAATGCTTTTCAACCGAAGAAACAGAGGAGGTACTCAACTCGACGCGTATATGTAAAAATATGTTGTGTATAACCAAACCAATAACCTATATAACCAATAGCGCGGCCAGAGATCCAAGACCCAGCTTACCTGACAGTTCACCAAAGATATCCCGGACATCAGCCTGTACGAGATTAGAATGGCCCTGAACCAGTTTAAGAATAACAAGGCGCCGGGTGATGACGGTATCACATCAGAGCTGCTGAGAGCGGGTGGAACACCGGTACTAAAAGTCTCCCTAAACCTAAGCTGCGGCAGGTTATACAGAAGACCGAAGAGTATAATTTGCCGCAGCTTAGGTTTAGGGAGACTTTTAGTACCGGTGTTCGTTTGCCGACGATATAGTAGTCATGGCAAAATCGATAGAAGAGCTCAGCACGATTCTGGAAGGCCTCAATCGGGTTTCTCAACAGTCTTAAGATGAACATGGTCAAGTCGAAAGTCAAATGTGATTCCCATGTTGTACCCTCTTCGATTTATATTGGGAACTCGGTTCTTGAAGTCGTTGACTCGTACGTCTACTTAGGACAAGTAGTCCAGTTAGGTAGGTCCGACTTCAAGAAAGAGGTCAATCGCCAAATCCAACTCAGCTGGGCAGCGTTCGGAAAATTGCGTAGCCTCTTCTCATCCGACATACCTCAGTGCCTCAAGTCGAAAGTTTTAGACCAGTGTATGTTGCACGTGAATACTTATGGCACATAAACGTGGTCTCTCACTATGGGCCTTATTAGTAAGCTCCAAGCAACCCAACGAGCTATGGAGAGGGCTACGAGTATGTTCGGAGTTCAAGTTAATTGCGCTAATTTTGTGACTGCCATAGAAAGTGTAGATTGGACTGAAATTGAGCAAAAGTGCGCGGTGAAGTCACCAAACGAGATGGCAAATATCATAATAGATATAATAAGAAATAAAATTGACTGCTGTTTTCCTCTCAAGCGGTGTAAAAGTACTAGGAAAAATATCTATTGGGCAACTGATGAGATATTTAATTTTAATTCTCTGTTGACAGATATGCAAGACATGTTGTGTAAGTTCCCGACAAATATTGCGTTAAATATGAAAATTGAGGAGTTTCAAATTAAGTATGACGCCCTGTTGCATCGCGAGCGAAGCACTTACTACCGTGATTTGATTTATCAATCACCAAACTTAACAAAATCTATGTGGGATGTCGTCAAAAGCGAAACTGGAAAATCTCACAGGATCAGAGACTACACCGAGATGGTAAAGCGAGCTGATGGGTCTAAGTTTTCCAGCAAGGCAGAGATCGTTGAGGCTGTAAATGCGCATTTCGTAGACTCGGCGGCATCATGCGACGCTCCTACCGCAAATATCGGCGAGGCGACTCGTGCTCTGGAAGCTGTGCAGAGTTCTGCCGATCGCTCTCTTAAACTACGACAGTTTACTCCTCAAGAAGTGGTACGTATTTTGACTCAGGGAGTGGCAAAAAAAAAGTCCAAAGACGTATACGACATATCGATCTCGCTACTGCACCTTGTAGCTACACCTTTGGCCTGCATACTAGCCTCATTATACAATCGGTGTATCAGAGACGGTGTGTATCCCTTTACTATGAAATGTGTAAAAGTATCTCCCCTATACAAAGGTAAGGGCAACCAAGAAGAGATAAACAGTTATAGGCCTGTCTCTATAATCCCAGCTATCGCGAAAATTTTTGAATATGGTCTCAGCTCACGAATGACCGAATTCTTAGCGGATTGTTCGTCTCTATCAGCCAGTCAATATGCGTATCGTAAGGGCTTCTCTACCACGGCTCTCACACGAGATCTACTTCGAGCAATCCTGGATGCACGAGAAAGAAAGCAGCAGGTCGCAGTTATATTCTGCGACTTATCCAAAGCTTTCGATGTCGCGGATCATCAAGTCCTTGCTGCAAAATTCAGGAGGTACGGCGTTGAAAACCAAGCGCTACGACTTATGTCGGACTCTATGACGGGTCGTAGCCAGGTGGTCGTGGGAGAAGGGGGCACGGTAAAATCTCAGCCGCTTACCACCGTGATCGGAGTGGCGCAGGGATCTTCGCTCTCCAATATAGCATTCTCCCTTCTTCTTAACGACCTACCTGATAATATAAAAGATGCGCATGTACTTATGTACGCTGATGACGTCGCTGCGGTTGTCAGTGCTCCAACGAGAAAACGATTAGAGCGAAAACTGAACAAAGTCGCCGGTGACCTGACTAACTGGTTTAAAATTAACGGTTTGATCCTAAACATTGCTAAAACACACTTTGTTCATTTTGACCTATCAGGACACAGAAAAGAGCTTTTAGAAGTAGCAGTGAACAATGGAAAATTGGAACAGGTGAAAGACACAGTATTTTTGGGATTTCATCTGGATAGCGCCTTAACATGGGAGAAACATGTAGACAGACTGTGTCTCAAAATCGGGCGTGCTTGTTTTGCACTGTGGAAAATTTCGGCCATACTACCGAAGGCCATGGTCCGAAGTTGCTATTTTGCATCTGTTCACTCTCTCTTACAATATGGTGTTGAGTTCTGGGCATGCTCTTCAGATTGGGAGCGCGTGTTCAGGATGCAAAAGAGAGCTATCAGAGCTATAGAGAGAGTGACAGAGGACACATCGGCGCGTCCACTGTTCCAGGACTTGAAAATATTAACTCTTCCGTCGATGGCTATTCTAGAGGCGGCTCTGTACGCCAGAGACCACCTGGAAGAGTATGCGTGCCTGGGCGAGCGGCGCGCCCAGCCGCCGCGGAAGGGGCGATTACTGTGCACGCCCACTCATCGACTTCAGAAAACATCCAAGCAGGTGCACATTATGGCAGTTAGAGTCTACAATAACTTGCCAGAAGTTATAAAAAATGCACCATCACGACGTGCATTTAAGAATTTGACTAAGGAGTGGCTTGTTGAGCAAACATTCTATAAGGTGGAGGAATTCTTGCCTAAGATAGAGTAGAGTTTGTATTTAATTATTTTATTTTTTTTTTTACTGATAAGTGGCTATTGTTTGACATTATTTTACCATTTATGGTATAACGAAATGCAGAATATTTAATTATTACTATTGACATTTAATTTTAATTGATTTATGATTTAATTTATTTATTACGGATTTTTATTGGATTTTGTTAAATGCACTATTTTATGTTATTAATAAGGAATCATACTATAGGTAATGTTTGCTGAAATATGTTAGCATGACCTAGCATGACCTATACTACAAATGACCTGTAACTAGTTGTTATTAATAAAGAGAATGAGAATGAGAATGAATGAGTCTCTCTGCGAGATTGAATCAGAAATGAGGAGATCCGTAGAAGAACCAAAGTTACCGACATAGCCCAACGGATTGGCAAGTTGAAATGGTAATGAACTGGGCACATAGCGTGGAGGACTGATGACCGATGGGGTCGAAAAGTTCTCGAGTGGAGACCACGTACCGGCAAGCGCAGCGTAGGACGTCCACCCATAAGGTGGACGGATGACCTTATTAAGACCGCAGGATCGCGCTGGATACAAGCCGCTTCCAACCGGTCTTATTGGAGATTCATAGGGGAGGCCTATGTCCAGCAGTGGACTTCTTATGGCTGATGGACGGATGGATGGATGATATTTCTTTTGTTTGTTAATTTCAACAATCGAGCTTTCCTTTATGTATAATTTACAAATATTAGACAAACGTGCAAAATATATCACGCTTAGTTTTACTACTTAGCGTAGCAGAGACTGTCAAACTAATGTAACAATATAAAAAGGCGGCGGTTGATAGCATTTCGGTCAAGATGAGACAAAACGCGTCCCATTACGTTAATAACGCTACAGCACTCTGCCTATATGACGATACTCACTAATTCATTATGTAAAGCGAGAGAAAGAGAGAATGAGGACTTTCGCACTTGAATTTCATCCTTAGCACGTAGTTATATAATAGTCATTGGTCAATGGTACATTAGGCGTAGTTTTATACATAGATATGTGTGAGTTAATATGTGAATTTTAAAAAATCGTAGAAAAACCGAAAAACCCGAAAAAACCGGGTTTATAACTAGAAAAAACCGAGTTTCAAATGCGGTCGGTTACCCGGTTTTTTCGGTTTTCGGTTAACCGGGTTGCATGCCCTACTCCCCGCTCTTCTGTAGGTTACTTAGCTTTCTGTTCGGTTTATTTGGGTCTACATTCATCTTCGGTCTACATTGTTTGACTGCCTCGGCGGCTCAGTGGTTAGTGACTCTGACTTCTAGATCAGAGAGGCGTGGGCTCAATCCCCACCCAGGGCAAACATTTATGTGATGAACATAGGTGTTTGCTCTGTGTCTGGGTGTTAATTAGGTACTATCTATATAAGTATGGATGTATTTAAAATATGTAGGTATATGTAGCAGGTACCTATATCAGTCTCTGGCAGTCATATCACAAGCTTTGCTTATTTTGGGGCCAGAGACTGTGCGTAAGATGCCCCCTAAATAACAGGTCGTCTGATTTATCTCGTAAGTAAATGGACTCGCATGATAAATATTATAATTATATAGATAACATACAGTTTTTGAGTAATTCATAAGTACTTATCGTTTAAATCCACGTTATACAAAAGAAAATGTAGGTACGGCGACCTACATTTTCTTTTTCTTCTACCTACCGATAAGTCAACCACCACAGATTTGAGTTCAAAGTAGATACCTACCTTATATGAAAAACAAAATGGTAATGATGTTATTTTGTTAGATCGGCAGTGTTATCCTCGTACAAAGTACTATCACAAAAGTGGACAATGTATTTTTAAATTCATTTTGCTTTGCTTTTATTTACGTTTTACAGTAGGTAGGTAAATTTCTTTTATTTTTTGGTCAGAGTAAGCCCGATTACAGAGGCGCAGCGTAAATTAAATAGCAACATAAAAAAGCGTTCTCTCTATCGAATGCCTAAAGTGAAAAAGAAACAGAACTATGCTATTTAGCTAATATAGTTACGCTGGCACCTCTGTAATCAGGCTAAGTATATCAGTAATATACCATATACGAGGCTTCATGATAATTCATTAAAATATGCATCAGTTAAATTTTATTTTGTCGTTAGTATACCTACGAGTACCTACGTGAGGTGAGAGATACATGATTTGTAAAAAAAGAAATAACTTCTCGTTTTTATTAGGTACCTACTTAGTTAATAAATTGTATGTATGAGAGGTAATAATATAAGGTTTTAATTGATAGGTAAGATTGTATATTTTTAACCGACTTCCAAAAAGGAGGAAGTTCTGTGTTCGTCTGTATGTATTTTTTTGTGTAGGTATGTTCATCGATAATTTCGCAAGTAGTGAACCGAAACGAAAAATTATTTTTATTTCGAAAGGATATATGTACTTACTCCCGATGTGGTCCCATTTAAATTGAAGGCGGTTTTACCATTTTTTGTGAAAAATAATTACAATGTATAATGCTGCGTCCACACACTCCAGGAGGCGGCGTGGCGAGGCCCTCGCCACGAGGCGTCATCCACGCGAGGAATGATGAGGCGAGACGAGGCGACACGAGCGCACTATCAACACACTCGTGCTCGCGTCCCCTCGTGTCGCCTCGCGGAGTGTATAGACGCACCATAATGGTGCCTCCACACACTCTGCGAGGCGACACGAGGGGACGCAAAAGTGAGTGTGTGGATAGTGCGCTCGTGTCGCCTCGTCATTCCTTGCGTGGATGGCTATTGGCTAACGCCTCGTGGCGAGGGCCTCGCCTCGCCACCTCCTGGAGTGTGTGGACGCACCATCATACTAACATACGTCACGTCACATCCAGTGGTGATTTCACAAGTATCTCCATCCATCCGAAACAGGTTTTGTCTAAAGTTATTCACCCAATATAGGTAAGTAGAGCATTTTCTTGTACAGACCATTGTGGACTTTTTAAGTCGCCTCTTTCTGGAACTGTCAACTATTATGTTTTATACTGTTATATATTTAGAACAGTACTGCGATAATACTCAAATCAACTGTCTTATTTCAAAACACGTTTTAACTTATGAGTAGGGGTAATACTTGTTCCCATTGTGGAGAATTTCACTATGGTTTTAGGGTAATGTGGGAAATGAGCATCGGCAACGCTGGATGAATCTAGAAAAGGGCGCTTGAGCTGAGTGCGTTGTACGGTCTTAAACGGACTAATGTTTTCTCGATGCCACGCATGGCACCTCGTATGTCATTTTTACTAAGACGTATTATAGTTTTCAAATACCTACTTCGTTATTTATGGCAGAGATGCATCGGACTAATTTCAGTCGGAAGCAGCTTCATACAATTCACAGCCAATTGAACTTACGGATAGTGTTGCTAACCCTACTGTTTTAACAGTAGATTTGCTGTTTTCACATTGATGACCCTGTTTTCTGTTTTACTTCATATTTTACTGTTTTTCAATTAGCGTTCAGCGCGAATTACATTAAGAAATAGTCTGAAAATACTGAAGATGAAAGTAATGTAAGTAAATATACTTAATGACTAGGATATAATTATTTTACTTTGTTTTTTTTTATTAAGTTGTAATCCTTAGATATAGCTAATAGAACAATGTTTGTGAGTCCTAGTAACTAATAAAAGTAGATTAAAGTGTTAATTATAGTAAGGCCTCTTTCCACCATAGGTATCTACTGTTTTCTACAGATTCTTTATTGGTGAGCTGCTGTTTTTTAGTATTCTTGGGTTGGCAACTCTGCTTACATAGTCATAGCAAGGATTTTGTACACTATGATAAATCCATGAGTCATAGTTAATAGTAGTCCTGATGTTCTAGTTATAGGCCGCAACGTGCATGTCGGCGGATGTAAAGCTACAAACTGCGCAATATCTAATCCTCGTCTCATTAAAATTGACGTTCTGGCTACATTTCAGATTTTTAACAGACTTCCAATAGTTTCTTAATACCTAGTTAATTTGTATATTTACCTATGTACGGAATTCCAATCCTAGCCAGTGTTGAAAAAAAGCCAGTTTAGATGAAGAAAATCAGACGTAAGTACCCGCACCTGGCCAGCTTGGTGGACATGGTCCAAATCACCCTTCGAGGGTAGGCCTATGTTTAGCAGTGTACTATTCAAAACCTGAAGACCTCTAGAAATCTCGACTAAAGAGATTAAGCTAAATCGTCTACTCACAGGTTCAATAAATAAAAACAGATAAACATTTTTTCATTGTAAATATTTATTTCAAATACTTATGGTAACCAATGATACATCATTACGGTCAAATTCACATTAATATCTCTATTTTATTTATTCCTAGCCATTGGCTTGATTTATCACCATAATTTGCCAACGGCGCGCGCCGTCATGCGAGCTTGGATACAAAAACGACTGCTGATCCAAAATGGATGAAACTCTCGCATAGCGGCTTCTTACACACTAAATAATATCTATTACCTTAGTAGGTAAAAAGTATAATAAAATCACGATTGACAATTAGCGTATGGTGATTTTATTACTCCAATATAATGTATATTATTTTATAAACGATTTTCATGTAATCCTAGAATTACTATACATAGGCACGCATTTCTTATAATCTAGCTCAGTGTATTCATCAAAAACAGGGAACGAAGTCCAACAATACGATTCCATAAAAACTATCTCAAAATCAATGCGGAATGTACACTCTCGCCAAAGCACCCATGAGGGTTTATTTAGACGACTGCGCTGCCATCGCTACATGTTGCATGAAAGTACAGTAGAACTCCAATGATCCGAACTCCGACTATACGAATCGCCGATTATCCGAATCACAAAAAAGACCGCAAAACAACTTACATTGACGGAGATGTTTAAAAAACAATGATTTTTATTTCTAAACTTGTACATAAGTACATTTATAATCGCACCCTGGGACCGTCAATCGAAAAAAATATAAAGACGCACGTCACAATGACTATCACACTATAGGTACACGATACCGGTAGACTTTATAAATTGATCTGAAGCCTTAATTAAACAGTCCCAGAGTCTCGGCGAAAGTGTACAACTAGCACAAGTTTGTATGGAAACAAGTGATCGAATATTGGTTCTTCGCGCCCCGATGTACCATCGTTAAACCCTAATAATTTACAGTCGTCATTAAAATAAAAACACTTTGATATTTAATTGTCTCAATGGTGTATTGTCGTTTACAGAATTACTTTAAATGCGTGACATTAATAATAATAAGCGGCTGGGATATGAAATCCGTCAAACTTTGGGATCGACCAGTGAAGACGCATTACTTATGATATTTTAGACGAATGGCTGGTCTTAAAACCTCTAATCTGTACTTAATTATTGTACAACAAAAAAATTTCAAAACGGCGGTGCAGTATTGAGCGTCTTCAATTATGATTTTTGATAAAGATGAA
This sequence comes from Hypomecis punctinalis, assembly GCA_949316475.1. NCBI lineage: Eukaryota > Metazoa > Arthropoda > Insecta > Lepidoptera > Geometridae > Hypomecis > Hypomecis punctinalis. Next base: position 23,428,454 of record OX438795.1, on the reverse strand, counting down.
ACAAGAGAGATGCATTTCGAATCTTTTGCTCTCGCGAACAAGTTCTGTTTCAAACAAACATGTTCTGTTTCAGTCGAATTTTAAGGCTCTTGGCACTCGCAAATGTTCAGAATATGCCAAATCAAAATGTCTGAAAAAAATTTCTACTTTGATAGCGAGTGAAGTACTGCATAGGGTAATTAAGACCACCCCTAAACCTATAGGCGGTCGTCCGACCACGCTTTAAGTGACCAGAGTCGGTTTTCTTACTTGCTAACATAACAAATAAATGTAATTCAATTCAATCAATATTTTTATTACTTTTCATCCTTTCTATTCCTATTTGCCGATTTCCATTCCTATTTGTCAAAATTTTACACATTATTTTATAAAATTTCAGTATATTTTTATGTCTTTGTTATAGCTGTATATTCGCACTGCGCTAAAACTTTTCTTACAATTGAAATAACATAAAAATCTGTATAAAAAAAGAACTCCGATTACGTTACGTTCGCTATTGTTTAACTGTAGTTGATTAGATACTAACTAGCTTACAAATAATTGGTATTAATAATTCAAAGAAAATGTTTACGCAATATGGAATTTTTGCACTACAGTTCTTTTCATACAGAATGTACGCAGGACTTGTAGATGTACAAATATGTACACCCTGTTTGATCAGTTGCATTTGTATGTCTCATGCCAGTAAAAATTATCTATTCAAAAAGAACAAGTATCACCAATTAAAATGCATAAATTAGCAGTGTAATATCTAATATACTGAGCGCCACACAAATCGACGGATGGGAAGTTATGCGCAGAGCACTGCGCAAAATCCAAAATATAGGCGTTCGCGGGGGCCAGAGAAACGAGACGCCGGGGCACACCCGCCCGACAACCTCATGCCTGCCGCGCGCTCCCTACGCACGACTCGCGGCGTTGAAATTGTGCACACATGCGCAATAATTAGCCAATCACGGTGAAGTGTCATCTGCGGCTAACAGCTCATCCGCTGATTTGTGTGGCGCTCAGTATAGCTGAGAGACAACTAATGAAAAAAAATATCTGAACATCTGGCTTGAAATTTCTTTTTGAAATTATTACTATTTTCAATTACTTTCATGTTTTAATTGCCTAAATTAGGGCCTGATTCAGATACAATTGAGATTTTAAAGTCGGTCTAAAATGCAATCAATAGAACCTCTATTATACCCAAGTTATTGAAAGAGGGAAAGAGTACGCAATTCTGCGTATGAGTGAAAGTGACGTATAAACTTAATCGCATCAAAATTCGGGCAAAAATGCAATCACGACTTCCAGATCAATCCAAACAAAAATCTCCTCATTAAAACTAATACTTATAAAATTATTCGTCACATTTTATTTAGCTTAAAATGTAAAAAGCGACTAGAACTAATCAAATACAACCTAAAAAAGGCGTCGATTCTTTTGTACCAAACTAAACAATTTAAATTAATCTTATCTATTTTTTTTGTTTTCAATTTTAAAGTATGAACATACTACAAAATAATCGACGCTAATATTGATGTCATGAACTAAAAATTTAATCTATTTTGCTTAATAAATAAAATGATATTTACAAAGAATACTATAAATATTTTACAATATATATTTGTTCTATAACTTAATGGTATAGTTTATACCGCAATACTAGACATGTTAAACAAGATAAATTACTCTTTATATGACGTTTTATAAATCTTCAGTTTTGTTAAGGAAAATTTAAATAATGTTATAATCAGTCTAAACACAATCCTTTTAAAGGAAACTAAGTAGTCTCTGATTTGATGTTATAAGTACAAACAGCGCGTATGCATTGTTGCCAGTCTTGAAATTTCCTGACATGGATCAACGATTAAAGATTAAAACAAACTGACCTTACAATTTCTCCAGACGTTAGCTTGCTAAGAAACAGGACAAAACTCTAGAGACAATTTATATTAAAAGTGACATTTATAGAAGTGGGCTAATAGACGTCTATCTTGGCATTGGTGGACGGGAGTTATATAAGCACTAATTGCGCTTATGTTCTGTCTAAAATATTCACCCATGATCTGGTATCTATAAAAGTCATAAATTAAAGTTTTTATCATCTCATTTACATAGTCTGGCTAGTCTGGCAGTAAAAACTATAAAAATAACAACATTCCGAAATATTTCGCGAAATTCGGATTTAATTTATTTGGACTGGAATTCTTGATGGCTTACTAAATGAGAGTCAAATACGTAAATGATGTTTTTGATGATAACAGTAAATTAATGATAAAACTACTAATTGTCGTCACGACAAAATGAATACTATTCAATGAATACTATACATGCAATTTCTGCTTTAGATCTAATAGGTTAAGTGCCTAAAAAAATAAATAATCAGTCAGATTTTGAAAAATATTTGACTCATGACTCACTCATTTTTTTCTTAAGTCAAACAAAACAAAAAAAGAAGTTTTAGCCCGTTTAATATCTTCCTTATTTTACCGATGCGTGACGTCACGAGCCTCCACTCCCGCACTTTAATACGCTTATCTTTGTAAAACATACAAGTCAAATATTTTTTGATAGTCTGCCGAATTCATTACAATATTTCTTTACTTAAGCATTACGCCTATTGTCTATGATCCGTGTACAACTTTCAGATATGACATCCAGAAATCTAATTATCCCTATCATCAAAGTACCTAACTTGCTTTCTATTTAGAATTTCAGTCATTTAAAAAAGCCTCTCGTGGTCCGTTGATGTTTTGTAACAGATTTACTAACACTTGGATTTAGAGCCCAAAAACTTGGTACAAAATTTACAACAAAAGTGTATGTCTAGTGTTTGTATGAATTTAAATTTTATACGATGCAAACTGTACAGATGCCTATTAAATCATCTCGAAGAGGTCTTAGTCTTCGTTTGCATAACACAACATATTTTTAAATTCTAACCCGCAATCCATATGTTTGCAAATCTATGATTTATTAATAAAAGAAAGAATAAAATATATATCGATGCAACAGTTTATAATAATATAAAATTAATAGATATAACTTTCAATATTCGATTGTGCAAAGTTAAATGTGCTGAATTCTGTTGGCACTAAAAATTGCGGGAAAATTATAATAAAACATTATTAATCTACACACTGAAATGTTCGAACCATTTCACTAAATATAATTCCTAAATAGCAACCATATCACGCTAGTAATAGTACCAAGTTAGTCTTTGCTTTGACATCTACCGGCCGTCTCTACCGTTGCTAATAAATTGATAAAATATGCCGTCTCTTTCTCGCATATCACATTTCAGCTAAGCGAGAAGTTGACACACAATTTTAAAAACTAAACTTTAGCCGTTGTAAGGACCCCTATTCTCCAAGACACAACTCTTGTACTAACAATTCTATCAAACCAAAGTAAGTAGCTAGGTCGCAAGGTTTTCGAGAAATACTGCACAGAAAGGTAAAGAATTTGAAAGTGTCTAAATGCGATTTTGTCAATGAAAAGTGTTCAAAATCCGGTAAATAATTTAAATCGTCAAAATAAAATTTATCATGAAGTCATCTACGCGATATTTGATGGTTGGGTATCTTTGGTGTTCATTTCTTGGTGTGATAATTATTATATATCTTACAGTACGCACGAATATATAATAAACATTGATATTGGAAAAGAGATGAAATTGTCTCACAAACTGCAATTGGACAAGCTACAAACCTCACATGAGACCTTTGTTGCTGGTTTGTCCAGGGGCGGTATGTGAAAACCGTAGCCAAGTTATTATTTCTATCACAAGGCCTATGTCCATTATTTATTCGCTATTGCTGTAAATATACTGTGTCAATATATCCCCCATCACATCGCCTCTAGTATGTCCGGACATCGTACCATCTCATTGCATTTTATTGACTAAATGAAAGCGCCTAAATCCAGAGCAAATTAAAACAGTAAAAAAAACTATAAGTAGGTGTATGCTACATACTCTGTGATTACATACATATATTGTTAAAAATTATATTTGGTATTTGTTGTACACCTATAATGTAAGTTGACCTTTTATAAAAAAACTAATCGGCTCTGGATCCTTTTCCATACATTTATCTTTTGAAAATATTGTTCGAACATTTTTACTATTACACATTACATTTATAGACAGTAATCTGGTATGCTACTTGGTTTTGGTGATCACATAGTAAAATAATTAAACATAGTATTAGACCCAAATCGGGATCTAAAGTAAGGTGAACATTTTCGGAAATATACATGGGTGTATGGAAGCTATAGGGACGGAAAACAAAAAATAAAAACGTGTACTTATCGAATGTGAGTCGAGAATGCGTGAAACTCATAATTCAACCTTTATTCCTGAGCAAAACTAATTTATAACACCTATACTGGTTAGTATAGGTCGAATCAAACTTGGCGGCGGTGAGGTTACCTACAAGCTGCGGACTCGCTTCCCACGCAGTTGACTGGATTAGCTACAAGGACTCCATAGTGTCATTCTGACTACAATATACAAGTCATTTAGAGTACCTTGTTGGTATTCTCTAAAAACGCTATACTTGACGACACCTAAATAATTTAATCAATCGTCTAGAATCATCTATGTTTCATATACCACAAAAGTAACCAAGTCCTTTGCTAAGACATCGACCTTTCTTTATTTGGAACTACACATTTAATCACACTATAACACAAACACACAAAGAATTTAACACATTCTCAACTCGGACACGAAAGCAAAAACCTGCCAAGCGAATTGTAACTCAAGTACAGAGTCAACAAGGGCGATGTTACCAACACAGCGCACTAGTCCGTTCACAGCGGGCGAGGGCTTACGGATCAGGTGCTGACGGTCCTTAGCTCGACTAGTTTGACGTCTTTCACGTGCAAGTTGTGTTTGGATTTGGCTGCGAATTTGATGACTGCCTGCGTGGAGACTAGCGGCACGTGTCGCAGGTCCAGTCTGGAAAAATGGGAATTTGTTGTGATGGACGTAAGGTGTAAAATATAAAGGCGATTAAAATATATAGATCTATAAAAATCATATCTTTTCGAATACTGAAGAAAGAGCGAGTTTCGGTAATGCTTATAAAGTTACCGACTAACACAGGTTAATTTTTATTAACGCATGATTATTGACTCTATAATATAATCTGTGGCTTTGGTTGTAACGCCCAATAAGCAGAAACCTTCCACCGAATACCTGCAGACATGGCATAGCTAATAAGTACGGCGTAAAGTATGGCGTATAGCGATCCTACCTATTGTAGAATAAACGAAAGGAGAGTAGCACGTACAGGAAGAAAAGGAAGTTTTCTGTAGGGTTTCAAGAAGCAGACGACAACCGGCGAGACTGCGCGACTACTCCAGTTATGCCGGGACCAAACTATCTTGGTTACAAATTGAACGCGTCATTTCGAAAAGGACACAAGTCCATTAACTAAAACTTTTCTGTATTGATTATTTATTGTAAATTGCGTTTAGTTCCACTGGAAAAGGGCCATAAGAAAATAAGTCCATGACTCGTGCCATTTATTTGGCCATAAAAGTTGACTTATGGTTATATACCATACACAGTACACGTATATGACACACATCTACATGATATGTAAATGTGCCATTTTCACAGGGAATAAGTAAAATACAACTAGAAAGAAGATTTTAGAACTTTTCGAAATGACAGGTTCAACATTCATAGTCTCTCGCGTCTGTTAGCCGCGCGCACGCCGATGCGTGTAACTGGCAGATAACGGCTATAGTTACCTGAGGAGATTGGGGCAACGCGCGAGGTGGTCCAAGGCAGCTTCAGTGAGCAGGCGGCAGCCGGCCAGCGACAGGCGCGCCAGGGCGTGGTGCGCGAGTTGCGCCGCGCCCGCGTCTGTTAGCCGCGCGCACGATGACGCGTCCAACTCTTTTAGTGCCGGTAACGCCTACAAAATTAATGATAGTTTAATAATAAACACGCCGAGAGTTGGGCCAGGATCGTCACACAGTGGGTACCAGAGTGCAGACGAAGGCAGGGAAGGCTAAAAAAATGCTGGTGTGACGATCTTGACACTTTCCGGGAAGGCTACGGAACGCGATAAATGGGAGTAAGTGGCGAGACCTTTGCCGGGAAGGGGGACCAGCATGGTTGATAAAAAAAAACACTTTCTGATCTCAGTCCTCGCTAAATTTAAGTGAAATCTGACAATTTATAGTGGGCCAAAATCGAGTTCAAAGGAGTCAGTTACAAACAACATGCAGGTGACCCTGATAATACGAGAAATAAAACCAGCTGTTCCAAACATAATTGCAACCCGGGATCGACCAAATATATGAAACGGCCATTTTTTCTGTCGAATCCCGGGTTTTTCCTATATTAAAAGTTGTTCCTAAGGAAGATCTGAGTCATTTCATTTCGGTTTAGTGCACCCGTTCTGGAAAGCACTAAATAACCAACCTGAACGACGTATCTCATCGCGACGTCAGTGATATCAGTTCCCGGTAACCGCAGCACCTTCAACGCGGCCAGTCTGGAAGGTTCGGCGCCGCAGCGCGCGCCGCCGCCGGGCCGGGAGTTCTCGGGCGGCGCGAGTATCCCTCTCAGCTTGGCGTCGTCGAGGCAGCGTGCGAAAGAGAGGTCGAGGGACGTGAGCGGCGGGCAGGAGGATGATCGAAGCGCGAGTGCTGCTTCCGCGGGCGACCCAGCTAGCGATAGCGAGCGGAGCGCTGGCAGTCTTGAAAGTAACCTGGAAGTATATATCAGATTAGATGTGAGAAAGTTTTAAGTTTCTACTCGTCTGCATATTAACATATTTGCTATATTGTGGATAGGCCGAGTCAAACTTCTTGGTGTCTGTGAAGTTAGCTACAAGCTGCGCGATAATATCCCAAGTATTCCAACTCTGTCTGAAGCTCATTGAACTGCACAAACATTAGGTTAGATAGTAGGCGACCATTCCCCGTTCGGCTGTGTACTCACCAGGCGAGCTGTCGGCGCGCCAGATGGCACCATTCGAGCCCCAGCGACAGTGGCTGGCGGCGCGCGATGCCAGCAAGTTGCGCGGCCGACACTCGTACCTGCACGAATGACATGCTGCGCCATAGGGTCGGATCCATCTACAAATTAAAACATTTCTCTCAATCATTTAGGGTTAATTCATCTATGCTACAAATCATAGAAAGTCAACCCTAATACAATGCGCGCTCAAGCAAGGTGAATCTTTAATAGAACCGTGTTGCAGCGTGCGCCGTGAACAGTGCCAGCTCGCATGTCGGTACCGGTTCGTTCAGCATTTTCAACACCCTAGTCGAGCCGCTCGATTCAGCTCAATCTGAACCGTTAACAGCCGGCTTCCCCGCAAGTCAATACACACTTTTAGCACAATCTATTTTTTTGTTTTCGCAAATTTATTTATTTGTGTGTTATCAGGGTGCAGCCACGATGCACCAGGCACCGGCAAGCAAGTGCAGCGTAGGACGTCCACTTAAAAGGTGGACGGATGATCTTACCAAGACCACAGGATCGCGCTCGATGCAAGACGTTACCAACAGGTCTTTTTGGGAATTTTTGAGAAGATCTTTAGGGGAAGCCTTAAGTACAGCAATAGACGTCCCTATGGCTGAAAAGAAAAAAAGCCACAGCGAGTTGCCGTGAAGCAGAGATGTGGACGTACCGTGTACTCGGCCCAGGACTTGCAGACCAGCGCGCACGTGGCGAGCTCGTGCGGCGTGAGCTTGGCAAACACGCACAGCATGGCCTCGCGGTCCAGCCACGGCGAGTTGCCGGCCGACAGCGCCGCGCCCGCCACCGGCGCCGGCCGCACCGGGTACAGCGGCTTCTTCAGCACCTGCAACCACCACAACATTGCTCAAATAAAAATAATGATAGCCAAAAATATAAATAGCACATCTTATTTTCAGTTTCCCTAATTTTTTTTTTTTTTTTTTTTATTTCGAATAGGTTTGCGTTTGACTACACATTGCCTGATGTTAAGCAGATGTGCGGTCTAGGGTTTATTTACTCGGGATTTGAAGACACTCACGTTATATTTAACGGAAAGACAGACCCAGGCAAAGCGTTCCACATTCCGGCTATTCGTATGAGGAATGAGGATTCAAAACGCTTGGTTCTAACGCGCGAAATGTCCACCATAAAAGGGTGGCGCTTTGGTCGCGTCCGTCTAGCCGTACGATAGAAGAAAGGGGCAGGGGGGGCCAGATTGTGCAACTCCTGGGCGCACTCTCCGAAGTGTATCCGGTAAAAGGCCGACAAACACGCTACCTTGCGACGATGGTCAAGACTTTGCAGGTACGTTCTTAGTCAAGGTGTCGTTGTCAATAAGCCTCCTGGCTCGCCTCTCAATCGACTCCAGAGCCTCCAGTTGATATTTGGCAGAGCCATCCCAAAGGTGAGAGCGGTATTCCATGCAAGACCTGACTTGTGCTTTATAAAGACTAAGCAGTTGCTCAGGTGTGAAATACCGTCTCACCTTAGAGAGAACACCAAGTTTTTTGGAGACTAATTGGGCTTTGGACTCTATGTAAGAGCCAAAGTTAAGAGAAGATGAGAGTGAAACGCCTAATAGTTCCAAGCTGTCAGTTACCGGAACGGAGACACCACGGAAAGCGGGAGACAATTGAAAGGGTCTCTTTTTGGCCGAAAACAGACAGCCCTGAGTCTATTATTATTGATATTGGTCACTTGAACAGTGTTATAAGCATGATATTCAAATACGAATGTTCGGCTCGCATTTTAAGCCCGCTCGGAGTGCCTGCTTCTTGGGCGCTTTATCTTTGGCGCTGGGTCGGCGCTGGTGACAGAGTGTGTTACCCTGGCTGAATGGTGAGTGAGCTGTAGCGCGAGATGCGCGCGCAGCGCCTGCTTCTTGGGCGCTTCATCTTCGTCGCTGGCTCGTCGCCGCTTCGCGTTCGGTTCCCAGCTGCCCGCTTCGCCGTTCGTCTCGTCCTCTTCGCGCTTTATTTCTGCAATTTTCAGTATTAATTAGGATGTTTTATACGATACAAATATCACGCTAGTCTAATTTTAAATGTGCGTCGATTTGCAAACAAGCGCGGGTGTCAGAAAACGCTTGACACAGTAAGCCCATATCGACATGCGAGCTAAACCCGATTACCGCGTTCAGATCGTAAATCGATACGCAGTTTTAAACGTTATTATCAAATAAATACTAAAAAAAAATGTGTTGTCTGTAAAATCTGTACAGATGATAATTTTACGTGATAACGTCATAAGATTGTTGAATCCAAACAAAAACATAGAACTGAAATAAGCCAAAGGCTAAGGCCGATCGTGTCTCTCAATCATTTGTGCCGTGCTCTCGCTTTCACGCTCGGCTCAAGCGGAACGTGACACTTATTCGTGCGTGCAGCCGGCGTTCATCGACTGATAAGACTTTATCAAGTTAAAACATATCTACTACTTACCACCATCAGTCTTGATATGTGGCTCCTTGCTTTCATTATCTGATCCGTCCGATTTTATCGCTGATGACGGTGGTTGTAACTTGTTCTGAAAATATGAAAGTGTTATAATTTTAGATATAAGCATTAAATTTTTATGCAAGCATTGGTCATTGAAGGAACTGACAAATGAGTAGCTTTTTCTAACTAATCAGCTGTATAAAAATTAAGATATCCTACTAATATTATAAACGCGAAAGTTTGTGAGGATGGATGGATGGATGGATGTTTGTTACTCTTTCACGCAAAAACTACTGAACGGATTGAGATGAAACTTTGCAATAACATAGGATATATATCAGAATAACACATAGGCTATAAATTAAAATGATATATTGCGTATGCGGGCGAAGCCGCGGGTAAAAACTAGTTATCAATATATTTAATGCTTTTGTTTTATTTAAGGACAGAGAACAGAAATGTATAGGTTATCTTACTTGATGGCTGATATGGCTGGCATCTGAGCCGACGCTGATCCGCCTGAGATCTGAAGACTTCTGACGAGCGCGGAAATGACGAGGCTGCAACCAAACAACGCAACATTAACACCATCGTGATGTTTCAGTTAATTCTATTGACTGAGACACACAAGGACAGTCTAAGCCAAATGTGTTTGAATGTGAATATGGAGTGACAGTGAAAGTGCATTTATTTGATCGATGATTGGTCTCGCTGCAAGCGCAGCTCAGCACTATACTCTATAAAATTTAACTTGATCTCTGCGACAGTTACATATGGACGTATTTAGAGTTGAGATAGTGGTGGAAAAAATCGATTTTCAAACAATGTTGTAATGAAATCGAATGAGTAGTTGAAGGTGTGAAATTGGATTTTATTTACTTACTATTATTTAAGATCATGTATGTACACATGTAAATAATGTTATGATATTAATTAAATACTCATAATAATGTAACGATAGTATTTATCGACGTTTTTCAATATTATCGATGCTAATGTAACATATAATTGGGTTTAATTTAATTACACATGTAAAAAATGTTATGATATTCAAATATACAATAAAATTAATGATAAATTAAGTTTTATTTAAAATTTCGTCAGTATAAACTATCGATATTTTAATTAAAACTCTATCTAAAACTCTGTGGTCACGATCATTCGTCGCCCATCACTAATCGGCATGCCCATAAAGTATAACATTGACAAGTACTGTCTGTACTATTAAGAAATTCAAGACTTCATAGGCGTGATTTTTCTGACAGCTGTCGCAAAATCAAGTTAAATTTTATATAGTATAATTCAGCATTTCCCCAGTCAAACCTACAAGTCAAGTCTACTTACACGCTTGCCTAACGCGGCGACTATTAGCAACCTTACATCGTGCTTCAACGTGGCCGCGTGTAGATGTTCCTGCACGGCCTACACTATATGTATCCGCTGCCGCCCGTAGTGCACGCACTTCCATGTATCATAAAATAGTTAACTGGCAGCGGCGTGCTGTCCCGTGACTTGGCCGCCTAAACGCTCGGCCACGTTTACGACGTTCGGGCTTTAGCGAAAGCGGAAGCGGCGACGGCGGCGGAGTCTACGAGCGCTCGGAGCGGGGACGTCGCCGCGTCGTGGCGTCATTCCAACATTTTATTACATTAGTTGTTTACCCCCAGCAGCTGCCCCGCGCTCCGCTACCGCTCATAGCGCCGAGGTCATGAATATTGTAACGAGGTCCGGCAATAATGCGCGGGAGGATCAAATCTACCTTGTAGTCGTGGTTGAGCCCCATGGTGGTGCAGGTGGGGCACTCCCACGAGTTGGGCAGGTCCTCGTTGACGGCGCCGCCGGGCGGCACGCAGCCCGGGTGCACGATACTGTAGCACACCGAACACTCGCGCAGCAGCGATGGACCCGAACGACCTGCGACACCAAAAACACATACTTATCTGCTTACGCTGTACTAGAGTCATCACAAAATAAAAGGCCCGTTTTGACAGTTGATTTTCTATTTTTTACCTATAAAAATGTTCAATGTAATTACATTTTTCATTGATGGTTACCGCCCACACGGCTAAGTACTTTTTATAACGATTTTTTCATACTATCCATGGTATGGTTACACCACTAGTTAAGTCGCGAAAACAAATGTCAATGGGCCTATTATTTTGTGATGACTATAAGATGAAAGGGGATTATTAAAATCATTTTATTTATGAATAACTTTTTAAACCAACCCAGAATTCGAGAAAAACAATCAACTATTCCATATAAAATTGCAACTCGGCATCGACAAAATGTGCGAAACAGTTGACATTTTTTTCTCGAATTCTGGGTTGGCACTAAAGAAAAATTTGTTCATAATAATGGTCTGAATCACTCCCTATTAGCTTAGTACGCAGTTCAGGATAACCCTGTATATTTATCCATAACTATTGATCCCAGCTCAATTCGCACTCGCACTTTTAGATCTACTCACTGGACTTGAGAATCGGACCGAAAAGTTTCACAATATAGTCGGACTTCTATGAGCTGCCCCCCGACCGCCTAAGCAATAGCAATCGTAATAGCAATCGTTTATGACTTCATTTTAGTCATTTGGCACCGCCTATGTAACGTTAGCCATCAATTGTTTTGCGCGGATTGCGAAAGCAATCGTTTAATGAACAACTTTGATGGTTAACGTCACATAGGCGGTAAAATGAAGTCATAAACGATTGCTATTGCTTACGCGGTCGGGGGGCAGGTGAACTGGCCCGCACTTCAATTATCGTACGCGATAACCTTCCGTCACTCTATTTTACCACATGTCCTGCCCAGCCTAACTCTATTTATGTTTCACACTTACTCTGGCAGTGGGCTTGAGCTAAATTCCGGATATAATCCGGAATTTAGCTCAAAGCCCACCCCATAAGAAGACGTTATATTCGTTTTAGAATGCTGTTATTTTTTTACTTTTTCATCATTATCTCTTAGCTACAACTTCTTTTGATTTCTAAAAGGATCAGTACAAAGCAGTTTGCACTCAATGTTATCACCCTTGGGCTAATAAATTGTGGATACATTACCTGAGTTGCCTTTAGCCTGCGGCGCGACCGGCGTCTGCATCCAACCGTCGAGATGGCAAACCGCACAAGAAGCTGTCACCGGCAGCATAGGCTGAAATTAAACAAGCAATAACAAGATTACTTAGCTATATTGTTACAAAAATGTTCTATATGTTATATTCAATGGCTGTGCAAATGTTCATATGATATGCCAAATATGGCATGGGCTTGAGACCTTTACACTTCATAGATACTGGGTCGGGCTGTTAGTTATATCTCTCTGTGACATCCACAGTTCTATATTTGTATGAAATACATTATGTCATTAGAGACGCCTAGTTTACCGCAGTGCCAGTCTAAGTATCGCTCCACAACACTATAGTCTACTGGTGTATGCTGTGGGCTATGTAACTGTACCCTTGGGCAGTAAGCTCAATATAATTATGTAATATTACCTGTAAGCACTGCCGCATAATACAGGTCTGCTTGGCTCGCCCGAGCCCACCGAACTTGACCATATCGTGACAAAACACGCATTCGCCGCAGTCCGTGCGCTGGCACGCTTCGCACTTCTTGCATCTGTAACATTACAACATTATTAGAACAATCGTACACTGAGGATTAACGACACAATATTAGTGAAGCACTCGCGGGTAATAACGAAATGCACAATACTCAATGGCACACACAGAAAGGAGCCCGCGGGAGCAATGAGATTAGCGGGCGTGTGTCCGTCGTCTCACCTCTCTAGCCACCCGCGTACATTGACTTTAGTGCAGCGTTCCGTGTCTAACTTCACAGACGCTATTATTAGGTTAGAGTCAGGGTTTGGATTTGGGAACAAGCATGATGACTGGGTAAAAAATCAATAATAAAATTAGTCTATAAGTTAGATGATCAAAAAATATTGGACCCGTATTTTTTCTTTTGTCAATCAAACAACAAATAACAAAGATAAACCTTGTCAAAGTTTGGGGGTGGGGGTAGTGACGTCACTTCTCTTACAGACGTCTATACATTTGTATGGCATTTGTGACGTCATGCGGAACTTTGACGGGCTATATATTCATCAATGTCGTGTCTTTTTTGATATTCTATTTGACGGACTAATTATATTTTTTAGTCATCATGCCTATTCCCGACAATTTCAAAGTCCCGGGACCCGAGACGGCCTACGACCAAGAAGACTTTGCTTATCTCCGAGAATCACTTGTCCATTCAAAATCACAACTCTGAATCGACAATAATGTATGAAATAGCATTTTTTTTTCTCGATCGAATTTCGGGTTGCCCAACAGTAAAAGCTGTCCATAATGATCTGAATCACTTGCTTTCGGTTTAGTACATCAGTTATTGATGACTCTAGATATTGTTAGCCCCAATGTTTATGACAAATATGCTAACTACTCTACACAAACCGCAATCTAAGAAACAAATCGTACGACGAAATTGTCGAATTTTCCAAGAAAACCGTATTCATTTCGGACATATTCTTCGTCGCCATCTTTCATTATTAATACTAAACACAATACCAGACAGCTAGTGCAATAATTAGGCAATAATCCTTAAATACTGTTTTAGTTATAACTGCGGTTAATTTCATTAATGCATTATAATAAAATATGGCTTCTTCATTAATTTGTAAAAAAAATATATTACTTAGCCAAATTCGACAATTTTGTCTCGTCCCAAGTCGTAAGTCCCGAGACTCGAAACTACTAAAATTATGAAGTGCCGGGAATTCGAGACACGAGACGTCTCGGGACCCAAACCCTAGTCAGGGTATACACCCTGCAGAAGGGGACTCAAGTGTCTATGATTATAAAGGGTTATGATTAAGTACCTGGTGCGTCGCCGCCTCGGCGCGTTGTTGGCGTGTTCGGGGCGCGGGCGCGCCGGCCCGCCGCGGTGCACGCCGCCGCGCCCGCCGCGCCCGCTCGACTGCCGCCGCTCCGTAGCAACCACCTCGTCCGGACCTGACACAATACAACTTATATGTTACTTCTATACTCTATAAAATTTAACTTGATCTCTGCGACAGTTGCACATTGACATATTTAGTGTTGAGATAGTGGTGGAAAAAATCGATTTTCAAACAATGTTGTGATGAAATCGAATGAGTAGTTGAAGGTGAGAAATTGGATTTTATTTACTTACTATTATTTAAGATCAAGTATGTACACATGTAAATAATGTTATGATATTAAGTAAATACTCATAATAATGTAACGATAGTATTTATCGACGTTTTTCACTATTATCGATGCTAATGTGACATATAATTGGGTTTAATTTAATTACACGTAAAAAATGTTATGATATTCAAATATACAATAAAATTAATGATAAATTAAGTTTTATTTAAAATATCGTCAGCATAAACTATCGATATTTTAATAAAAACTCTATCTAAAACTCTGTGGTCACGATCATTCGTCGCCCATCACTAATCGACATGCACATAAAGTATGACATTGACAGGTACTGTCTGAGCTATTAAGAAATTCAGGACTTCATAGGAGTGATTTTTCTGACAGCTGTCGCAGAGATCAAGTTAAATTTTATAGGGTATAGGTTAGGCTTCTTCAGGTTTGTTGCATAGAAATGTGGACAGTGCAAATATGTAAAAAGTGTCATTGTTTATGAAACTACCGTTGCTCATTTTACTCCGGAAGTATTTTACGCATTTTTACCGGAATCGGACACTTTAAACATGACAAACGCTAAAGTATAAATACTGTACTGTATCAGCCTTTTTTTTAATAGTCCACTGCAGGACGTAGGCCTACCCACGTAGGGTGTTTGGGCCATATCCATCACGCTGGCCCAGTGCGGGTTGGTGGATTCACATACGCCATGGAATTTCTTCTACTGACATATGCAGGTTGTATAAAAGTATAAATAAATGAAAAAAAAAAATACAAAAATGTACCGACCCCACTTAAATAATAAGGGTGGGCTGATCATGATAGTCTACTTTATTACGGTAAAGAAAGTAACCTTTCAAGACGGGCACTCCCGTGACGGCCAAGTGTTGCTTGTCGTGCCGATGTTGCTCCACCAGAGTCCGCACGTCTTTGACCAGCGCGATCGGGTCCGACAGCAACTCTGGCACCGACTTGCGAGCCGCCGGCAGTTGGTGCAGGTACATCACTATAGCCTGGAACAAGATTGGATTTCATTTGAATTAAACTCAAGGGCAAGAGATGGGGAGGCGGAAAAGAGTGATTTCTTCTTCTTCTTCTTTTGTTTGGCGTCGCATTGTTGTGCATTTGCCAGTGTCAAGTATTAAGTTTTAATAATTTTTGATATTTTATAAAAATAGTCACTGTCGCAGTCACGTCATAATCCAATAAAGTCGCGGTCAAGTCCAAACGTAGTCTAAGTCATACCTCAGTAAAGCAGTGGAGACTTTACTAGAGGTGTCTATGGAGTTTTGGTAACAACACGGAACGACATGATACGTCACATTATATCACTTGCCCACACTCATGCACGTAATTCAGCTCATAATTAACGAAATACCACAATTTTTCACTAATTATCATTAATACAATGAGGCGACATGACTTTTCAGCGTTCCCGCCAAAACTCCAAAAGAGTGATTTCATTTCAAACTCTTTGTTGACCAACTTTTTTCAATCTTAGAATTATAATGAATTGAAACATAACTTGAAATATAAAATTGTTGTGAGAAAAATAATAAAAACATTAATTTAGTTTTCCCATACAAAATGTTCCCGCATGTAAAAGTTGTCATTGACCGTTGACAGATGGTGAGATGAAGTTCACCGGGTCAGCTATAGTATTCTATAATATGCCCTCCGCCGCGAAGTGCGAGCGCCGTGACAACATACCTTCAACCCGTGCAGTTCTATCTGAGTGAGGTGCACGTGTTGGGGCGCGGGCGGCGCGGGCGGCGGCGCGCCCTCCGCCGCGAGGTGCGAGCGCCCGAGCAGCGCCGAGACGTAGCGGTCCAGCACGTACCACAGCATCTCCGTGAAGAATGGGTACCGGAACTTTTGCGGCACCTAGGAAAACGCAATACATCATAGTTATAATATATGCACTCATGCTCCTCATCTGTAGCGTCTCTCACCGTCGTCGCGACGCCGCGCATCGCTGCGAAGCGCGTACGTTCGTACGCTTCGCTCTCTGCCGTGGAATGCCCAACTACGAGCCGTACGCGTTTATTTATATTGTGCGAGCAGTATGTGACAGAGAAGCCAAATCGTTTTTATACAAATATAGCATTAACTAACCAAACTAGACTTGAATGCCTCGGTGGCTCAGTGGTTAGTGATCCCAACTTCTGGATCAAAGAGGCGTGGGTTCGATCCCCACGCAGGGCAAATATTTATGTGATAAATATAAGTGTTTGCTCTGTGTCTGGGTGTTATTTAGTTACTATCTATATAAGTATGTATTTAAAATAAGTATAATGTAGTATATCAGTCTCTGGCAGCCATATCACAAGCTTTGCTTAGTTTGGGGTCAGAGACCGTGTGAAAAAAAAAACTAAATTTATTCTTCAATTCTAACTTAACAGCTGCGTGAGGATTAGCTTACGCCAACGATAAAGAATTTAACAAAATGTATATGTTGTTTCTCACCTTGGTAACATCTTCGACTTGCGCGATTTTGAGCTGCTTTTCGATGCCGAACTGATGCAGGAAGTTGCCGCCGAACACGAGGGAGTCGCTCGGCGTGTACACCGCGTGGATCCAGCCCGTCGGGATGAAGAATGTGTGGCTCGCTTGTAACTACAAATTAATAATATGCGTTGCTTTATGGAAGCCGGTTTTATATTTTTTTTGTTTTCGCTGATAACGTTGTATGGTACCTAATAGAAAAATATCGGTGGTAGGTCTTCTGTATTATTTGAGATATAGTGAAGACTGGTTTGTTTGCAATCCTTTTGGTATACACAGGTTTTAGTTGTGTTTGGAAATTAGTTTTATTTACTGCTTTTAATGATTTACTGTGTGGTTTTTTGGAAATAAAGTAAAGTTATTATATTTATGTTTTTTTTATTAGCTTACTTTAACTTAAAGATGTAAAGCTCTAGAATAAACTAGTAAATGGAATGCCTATAATCCATAAAATTTAACTTGATCTCTGCGACAGCTGTCAGAAAAATCACACTTATGAAGTCCTGAATTTCTTAATAGTACAGACTGATACAAACAGTACCTGTCAATGTTATACTTTATGGGCATGCCGATTAGTGATGGGCGACGAATGATCGTGACCACAGAGTTTTAGATAGACACTAACGATATTTTAAATAAAACTTAATTTATCATTAATTTTATTGTATATTTTAATATCATAACATTTTTTACATGTATAAGTAATTAAATTAAACCCAATTATATGTTACATTAGCATCGATAATAGTGAAAAACGTCGATAAATACTATCGTTACATTATGAGTATTTAATTAATATCATAACATTATTTACATGTGTACATACTTGATTTTAAATAATAGTAAGTAAATAAAATCCAATTTCTCACCTTGAACTACTCATTCGATTTCATTACAATTTTTTTTTTTTGTTACATTGTTTGAAAATCGATTTTTTCCACCACTATCTCAACTCTAAAAATGACAATCTTCTATGTCAATGTCACTGTCGCAGAGATCAAGTTAAATTTTAAAGAGTATACATAAAGAGTGTTATAGTACATAATATACTAGGATTCTATCTACAAAAATATAACTTCTTTGCGGCCAGACGGAAAAATTTATTTGTCCGCCACAATCATTTTGTCACGATTGTAGAGTAGGCCCGAAAATACTATTAATGAATGCAATCATAATATAGCAATTAACCAGTTAGCACGCTGGTAAAAACTAGAATTAGGTACTTACATGCACTCTAATACACTTCTCAACGGTATCCCCAAAGAACACATCGGACTGCTTGCCGGAAAGCACCCATTTCTCATACAGCTGCAGATTCTTCTCTGTTGGCGGGATCAACCAGAACACTTTCGCTCCTGGAAGGTAAACATTACTCTATCATACTCAGAATTTACGAACAGGCACAAACATCTCGTCTTCGTCGTTGTTTCAGCCGTAGGGCGTCTACTGCTGAGCATAGGCCTCCCTATAGATCTCCAACAAGGCCAGTTGGAAGCGGCTTGCACTCAGCACAATCCTGCAGTCTTGATGAGGACATCCTAAGGACTTCCTAAGATGCACTAGCCGATACGTGATCTCGACTAGATAAATTTTCGACCCCATCGGTCATCAGTCTTCCGCGCTATGTGCCCTGTCCGCTGCCAATTTAACTTGCTAAACCGATAGACTATGTCGGTAACTTTAGTTCTACGTATCTTCTCATTCCCATATGATCCCACTAAAAGATCCCGATAAGCACTTAGCAGGCAAAATAAAATGTGTTATAGGTTATGGCTATGTTAAATTGATATGACCTCATTTCAAACAATTGAAATCAATGCATTATTTGTAAAACAGTGTGGCAGGTGTCATGCAAAACCAATAACAGTACACTGAAGATCGAAGCAAATGTTTCAGCGGTAAAGCTCATGTCACACGAAGGCGGGACCCGCGGGAAAGCGGGCGCGATCCGGGACGAATTCTTTTTGTGATGTTCGAATTTTTATGCAACTTGACATGTAAGCGGGCACGATCCTGTGCGGTGCTGTGTCAGGTTGCGTAAAATCGAACATTATAAAAAAATCCGTCCCGGTTCGCGATTGTTTTCCAGTGGCTTTCGCTTATGTGACGTGATCTTAAAGGATGATAAATTTGCAAGTGAAACAAGTTAAAAATTTAATCGACGGCCAATAACAAATTTTACAACAATACACCTAAAAACCATTTATTTGTTTTCCTATTTTTTTGCAATTTGTTTCGTAATCGCATAAAAATCTCGGTCTATTCGTCTAGAAGCTACGATGCTACAGATAGCATACAAAAATACACACATACACACAAACATCCTTCTTTTTGGGTTGTTAAAAATTACCCAAATAGTACCTACTTAAACGATTTTTTATCACGGATAAGTATTTTTACTAAAGCTAAAGTTTTCTTACCCCGCAATATGTGGTACCAAACGGAAGTACCACCGAAGTCAATGTGGAAGTCGGTGTAGCATCCTTTGACTGACATAAGACAGTACTTTTGTACTTTTGGGTACATCATGTCGTCTAAAGCGTTTGTTGATTCCACCTGTAAACACAAATAGTTATGAAAAACGTTGGCCTATTATTTTTTTATTTATTTTTTTTTTAAATATTTTTTCATAATTCATCTAGTAAATCTGTTCTCAAGTTTAGTTACCAACATATCTACAGTAAAGTCTGTTGTTTCAATCACAACATCTCTTACTATCAATCGAATTGGTTGTCAAATGCGAATAAAATTAATTATTAAAATATTTATTCGTAGTAGCTTACTCTCGCGGATATAATTTGGTGTAGAAGTGTTACATTTTAAGAAATTTAAACGGATCCCGACGCCAAACGTTAAGGAACCCACAACTGACTCATTGTTGTACACCGCCATAGTAATATTCTTCTATTCATAAAAATCAAATTTAAGAAAATGCTTGAGTTTTTGTCGGTCGTCTCCCGGGCTTCTAGAGTAATATTTCCGGCAGAGGGTGACTGTATAGGCTAGTCTTGGTCAGTGTAGTCTCACCTGTTGTTCCTTCAAATGTCGAGGCCAGACTGTATCCACCCAGTCCACTTGGCGCACGATACGCGGCGCCTGCACGTAGTTTTCGAGACGAGTGTGCGAGAACTCCAGGGAGATAACGTTTAGAAGCCGCTCTTTGTTGGGATCGTCGTAGTAGCGCTGCCAATCCTGGGACGAAAGATCAGTGGTTCAATTTCGGTAGAGCTCTTCGGACGGGTCACACAAGTTGTCGGAAATGTTTACAAGCATGCGCCAATCCTGACTGAAGCTCACACAAAGCCGCGCGTTGATTGGATATTACGCAGCCTATAGCTAACTTCTGAGAGCAATAAAGTAGGTTGATGATAAATTATTATACAGTTTGGCAAAAAATAGAGTTAAAATTCGCAAACTGTAATTCACTGGGTATTTTTTTTGGGGATTCTCAGGGTATTACCATGAAAGATAATTTGTTCCATTCCAAGACATTCTTACCGAGGATTTTTATAGGCAATTTATCAATTGGGAGAACACAACATAAGGTTCGTAATTCATAATCGTTAATTTAGTTTGCATTCCATACAAGTAAATGATGGTTCCATACAGGTACAGGTTTGATCTCATTAGTTCGATCGAGTAATATTTTTTTCTCATTAGTTCAACGATTGAACTAGTTAAAAATGCTTCACTAGCTCTACTATATTTTATTCGAAAGTAGAGCTCGAGATAGAGCAAGCTTATATAAAATAAAACATAGTATTACTCTAGATTTAAACGTCAAATTGTAGTATAACGTAGAGAATCAATTCTTGTATAAATCAGAAATAGACGATAGGTTGTGAGTGAAACTAAGACGCGTCTAACACAAAAATCCCACGTATCCTACAGAAGTTCATAAATGTTAGATTTTCTTGACGCTACGCCAAAGGTCCAGGTAGAAATAGCCGCCCACTAGGCTTTCCGCCTACACATACAGGAAAATTAGACCGAATTAAGAAATTCCACGATTTTCGATTCGACGGTTGATTGTTTCACAAAGCCTTAGCGGATTTCGCCCGAGGCAAATGCCCTACAAGAATACCTAAATCAACTATTCATATTTAATTTAGACGACAATCAACTAATCCAGTTTAAGGCATCACATCGCATTACATATTAATCTCGAGGCTCTCGAGCATACGCCTTCAAAGCGCCTACAGCTTGACCTATGTATAAAGTGTCAGCGTCAAGGATCTGATACACCAAGCGACAGAAGGTACCCGACATGCGCGCAGAGACCGAAAGTTTGCCGGCATTCTGCAGCGGGAAGTACAGGGTGAGGCCGCGTCGTAAATATAAACAAACCCTTTGTTTTCGCGACGCTCCAAGCCGGTACTGCAAAGTTCGCGCTTGCGCAGAAATTCACGGCAACGCTTTCGGCTTCCAGAATCCAGTTTTTAAAACTATGCCGATGAGGACGGACGTGCCGCTCTCTCAGAAGTGGGGAATCGGAGTATAATTCGCAATCGCATTGCCGCCATTGCGCGGAAGCGCGCTGTGCGCAGGACGGTAGCGAAGTTTGGTTTTCTTTAGCATTCCGCATTCGCCGCTCGGGGAGAGCAGACAGTCAGTCCGTTGACATCATGATTTCAAAGCTTCGTAGCCGTAGCCATCTATCTCGAAGTGCCGCGGCAAGCTGATTATACATGCGCATTGCGCAGTAGGTCGCTCGCTGAAACTTTTCCGGCCGGCATTCTGCGGCGGAGAGCGACGAGAGCGCGTCGCGTTTTCAGAATATTCTGCGGCTTTGCAGTTTCGAAATAAAATACGACCCAAATCGCACATGCGCAGAGTACAGACTAACCAACCAAATGAAAGTTAAGGCGACCGGCATTCTGCGGGTGTCTGTTGAGGGTTGGGGACGCTTGTTTTTTAGAAATGCTAGAGATTCTTTGTTCTCGATATTTAATTCGAGCAGAGGAGGAACATGCGCAGAGCACTTTCCTCCCACTGTGACTGCTTATTTGTTTTTTACACATTAGCGAATCATTCTACTAAAAATATGGCATAGGAAGTTGTTTTAGGCGAAAAATCGAATATTACGTACGACAAGAAATTAAACAAGTGACGCATCAGGGTGATTCGCTCTAGTAATAGACTACGAGGGGAGATATAAACAGTCGAGTGAACACAGGCCTGTGATTTTCGATGTTTGATGGGTGCACGATGCATCAATGTAGGGTGGTAGGGACATGCGCATTACAAGACCTTGCAACGACCTTTCTTAAACTCGGAAATAATAATATGAATGTTATCACATTAAACAGAATTGGCATTAGATTTGATTAGCTTTACTTAGCGAGATTTGAGGACGAGTGGCGGAAGTCTAACCTACTCGGGACGGAAGTTGTTTCTGTCATTACAGTAAAGACTAAGGTATAGACGGAATTAGAAATTTGCATAATATTTCGATCAATAATCGACACGGGCCTTTGAAATATTTATGTTCGTCGTATACGTCTATTTGTTTGCGTAAGTACATTCTAAAAGAAAGTTTTCGAGGACAGTAACTAGTAAAATACAGAATATCCATAAGTATGCATGTAGTTTACCACAAAAAAAATTACAGTAGTGGTAATTTTCATAATACCACAAAAATAGCGTCTACATTTATCTTATTTCGCGATATGATAGTAGTATAATGAACAATTTTAGTAGGTAGGTATGGGATCAGCTGCGAGATCGCGAAAAAAAATAATAATTTATGTTTCTTACATTTTTTCGAGAACCAATGAACTTTTTATGGAACAGCTGATTTTTGTCCGCAATTTCGGACTTAGTCCCTTAGTAAAAGACAGCGTGGATGCGAGCACACTGAACATGGCCTAAACATGAAGGGTGTCTTTGACTTTGACTTTGTGTTAGGGACATAATTATCTACTCGTACCACGCTCGCCCGGGGCGGATTGATGTGATCTTTCATCATGGTCAGCACCCCAAGCATGGCAAAGGGATAAAACCATTTTATCTATTTTTAGTTTTAATGTCAGTTGTCAATATCAATTCAGACATTGTTACCTACCACTCCGAGGGGATAAATTGGCGGAAAGACAAATTGTCCCTTTGTAAAGCCAGGGGTGCTGGTAAAATATAAAGTACCTTCATAGTCATCTCGATATTCTTCTGAGTATTGACATCCATAACGTCGAGCAGACGACGCGAACCGACGCACATCCTCACATCGTTCACTGTGAAGTTGCTTGTAGGAACCCTGCGCCAAAAATACGTCACATTAGACAGGGAAACGACATCGCTACCTTAGACGGCATCCAAGCCACTGGAACACTTGTGCCAGCGCCCCATAGCCACGCTCTGCAATTCGAAAGAGCTGGAGACCTATAATTGAACTTCGAATGGCTAGGACTTTGCGGATACTCCATACAATCTGTCATAGTTTCGTATACGTTCCCAGCCGTTCCAAGTTCAATTATTATAGATCACCTGGGCCGGCTGGAAGGGGAAATGCACAAAAGATCATCGCGGGACGTCAGTGCAGGACCTATCGCCCCCACATCGAATAAGAATTAGACAGGGAACCAGAAAAGTATATCTTATGATATGAATGCGCTAAAAACATGTTACTTTGTCTTTGTAATATATAATGTCACGAAAAAAGCAAGAAAATGGTTTTGTGACAAAACTTGCTTTAACCCGCGGCTTTTGATTTCTGTGCTAGCCCATAGAAACCTGTTATTTTTTCGGGATAAAAACACTATAACACGCTCTGACCTTCAAACTACATTCACGAAAAAACCATCCCTGCCTCTGTTGCTGAATGAATTTTTTTTTTACTTTTTTTACGATAACAGAGAAGTTTATTTTTTCACAACTGCATGAGACTACACAGGTCAACGTATTTAAATTTCAACTCGATACCTCCACCAGTTCCTGAGACCTGACAAGGACAAACGGATGGCCTGGCAGACCGACGGACGGATAACTAAGAGATCCTATACGGCCAAGTTTTTCCTTTTGAAGTACGAAACCTTAAAGTGATATTTTTGACAATGTGGCCAATTATGAAGCCGCCATCCTAAATTTAATGGCAATTTAGAATATTGCTGTTTCTTTCTCACTGAATATCATCATCATAATCACATATGCATTTGAAAGAGAGAACGGTATTCTAAATAGTTATTAAATTTAGGATGGCGCCGTCGTAATGGCCACAATGCCAAAATGTAAACATGGACGATTCTTTCTCGTTTCCTCTCATACTCGCGTAGTCACTAAACCCCAAATTAAGAATCGTGGAGAAATTATTGTAAAATTCTCCGCGTCCTCCCACATACGAGACAAGGCTGCATTTTGCATCAACATAGATTTATATCAGCAAGCTTGGATGAGAGTACCTCCCACGCTGATTTCACTATTAATAGCACATAGAATAAACCAGTGGACAGGTTCCCTTGCGCAATCAATAAACATAGCATGACATAGCAAATAGAGGCCGAATTATCAACTTAGTTGATTCCACTGCAGGACATGAGCCGCTCCTTTTTTCTAACAATCATCCCTGTTTGGGCGCAATCATTGAAAAAACAAAATTCACTGATATTTTTAAGGAAGAGAAAAAACAGTCAACATTATAAAATGAAAGACCATTATTTTTGCAAATTGGATATTTAGATAAAATAAACAAACATATTAGGTAGGTGACAATGTACCTGGACGACTAGTACTCTTTTTGAGTCGTATTCGCGTTGGTGCCAAAGCCTAGAATAAAACAATTATAAAGTACTATTGCAAACACATATGTATAGGTACTTACTTTTATCGAAAGTCGATGAACTTATTCTATGGAACTGCTGAATTTCTTCGCAATTTCAAGATTAGCCCCATAGTAAAAGTTGTTCACAATGATGATTATAACGTTATAAAGGTTAGACGGGTGTCTCCCACACTGATTTCACTATTAATAGCACACATAGAATAAACCAGTGGACAGAGCCCTTACGCAATCAATAAACACATTAACACACCTCCTTGGACAAACTGAGTGGAGGATAAAAATAAACCACATAATAGTCTATTTATAACTCTACGGCTCTTTCAGTTACACGCATGTCCTTGGTTGCTAATCATAAAGAAATTGATTAACTGTGAGAAAATTATAAAAATATATAGCCCCTATAGCCTAGTTATACAGTTATACATATAGTTTTACTAAGGGTTAACCCCGAAATACTGAACTGAACTTCTTGTATGGAACAGCTGATTTTATTTAGCATTTGGAGGTTGCCACATATGGTAAAAATATTTCTTATTATAATATATAAATTATTCTTATTATGATTTATGATGACATAAAAAATGAAATGAATATATTTATTGAAAATATTAATTAACTTTTACTTTCTAGATAGCGAATAATTTATTGATGCGTAAATGAAACATTTTATGAATAAATTGAATATAAATTATTTTAGTTAGTACTTTTTCACGGTAGGTTTTGCTGTACAGCAGTACAGGGACTGCCTGCAGAGAAACACGGAAATCTGATAAGAGGTTCGTTGTAGGAACTCTACATTGTAAATGAAATATTTTATGAACGAAAAGAAAATGAATTATTGTAGTTTGTACTTTTTCACGGTAGAAAACAGGGATTGTCTGTTAAAAGAAACACGGAAAGCTGATAAGAGGAACTCTACATTGTAAATTAAATAATTTAAGAATTAATTTAAGATGAATTATTTTAGCTTGTACATTTTCACGATAGAGTACAGGAATCGCCTACAGAGAAACACGGAAAGACGAAAAGAAGTGTGTTGTAAGTATTCTACATTGTAAATGAAATATTTTATGAGAATCAGTTAAATATGAATTATTTTAGTTCAAAATTTTCACGGTAGAGTACAGAGATACACGGAAATTGTAAAGAGGTTCATTGTGCTCTACATTGTGAACTAGGGATGAACAATGCTGCAAAAAACATTGATAGCGTCGATATCGCATCGATTGCTCAACATCGATGTTCGATGTTATCGCTCAATCTGTGTTGGCAAACATCGTGTTTTATAAACTGTAAATATTTCATAAATAAACCAGTAATAATTGTAAGGAAATTGATAAACCTAAGTAGCTGTGAATGCATTCAGATGAGTAGGTACGTAATTTAGTAAATAACTAGTGGACTTTGATGGCGACTGAATCGATATTTTTCCTTGGTTTTTTTCAGAGTTAATCAAAACACAGTCATGCTGTACTGTACTGTATCAGCCTTTTAATAGTCCACTGCAGGACGTAGGCCTACCCACGAAGGGTGATTGGGCCATATCCACCACGCTGGTCTAGTGCGGGTTGGTGGATTCGCATAAGCCATCGAATTTCTTCTACGGAAGTATGCAGGTTGCCTCACGATGTTTTCCTTCACCGAAAAGCCAGTCGTGTGAAATTCCGTACATAAATTCTAAAGAACTCATTGGTACGGGACCGGGATTTGAACCCACGACCTCACGATTGCAAGGCGGGTGTCACTACCTCTAGACCACCACGGCTTGTCATGCCAGTCATGCGTCATGTAGAAAACCCGATTCCGAAACTATTTCAATGGGAATAGTATAATACAAGGAAAAACATGAAATCGTAGATAAAAGCTATTATGTATATGCAGGGCAAAAGAATAAATTGAAAATGTATGAAATCTCGACTGCAGACTTCCATTAATCATGGTACTGTTAACACTTTTGAAGGTCACCTTTAAAACAAAAAAGTTATCTAAATCGGTTCACTCGATGCTTTACATATACAGATACATTAATCTCTAGTATTATTCTAGAATACAAATTATTATAAATAGTAAAAACCGAATCAAACTTCTTGACGTGTGTGAACACGAGGCGAATCATTGCGTCATTGAAACTATTCGTTTTACTAAGCACAAGCAGCGGTACACAGGTAGCCCAAAAAATTTAATATTATAACGATCTGGGATAGCGCGAGATGGTACATTCATCATTTTTGGGGGCACTCTAAACCGGGCACTCAATGTGGAACCCTGTGGGTGCTGGAACCAGAAATGCCGAAGCTAGAAGAAGGAACAACAACTGGCGACTATCGTGACCAAAGCATTCGTAAATTGTATGGAAACGTCGGTGGCGGCACTGGCGGCGTTAGTGGCGTAAGTTTTTTGGCCACAGATCAGGAGCAGTTTGTATGCGGGAATGAGATTTTATTTATTTATTTTTCGTCTGACTGGAGTGTGCCCCTCAGTTAGGACTGATGGGAATTAAAAACAAAGCCATCTACTCTTAATATTAAACATGTAATTTTGGAAAATTTAGATTTGATCGTAGTGTAAATGTTCACAATGAACTCTTTTTTTACCTACCTTCGTACAAACGTAGAACCAATAATAGTTATTCTGCTCTATCCTTCCCGTAATTAAGCTACTAATGTTTTAAGCTACTAGTATAAACAGTGTAATAGCGGGTACAGATCAGGCTATAAAATGTCAATTAAACGAAACTATTAATAACTACTGTCTGATAACAGAAAACTATTGAAAAACTTAAATTTTAATAAGTAGTGCCGACATTGCCAACCAATATAAACGCTTTACAACAGGCTAACGGTGATGATGACTATAGCGCCTCCTATAAAGGAAGTTGGCACCAATATAGGTCAGTCAACTCATTAGTACGAAAGGAATGATTTATATTAGACCGGTCCGGGTCTGGGACGGGACGCGTGGTCCGGACGGTACACGAACGAAACACAAAACGTATGGAAAGTGTCCCGTCCAGGCCAAATATACGGCCCGTCCCAAACACTGTACTGTATTGTACCAGCCTTTTTAATAGTCAACTGCAGGAAGTAGGCCTACCCATGAAGGTTGATTGGGCTATATCCACCACGCTGGCCCAGTGCGGGTTGGTGCATCACATACGCCATGGAATTTCTTCCTTGGATATATGCAGGTTGCTTCACGATGTTTTCCTTCGCCGAAAAGCCAGTGGTGTGAAAATTGTACCGGGTTTGAACCCACGACCTCACGATTGTAAGGCGGGTGTTATTAGCATTAGACCACCACGGCACCTACCCGAACACAGACCGGTCTAACATAAAGCATCCCTTAACCCACACCGACTACGCTATACAGTGGGCTGGGATGATGATGGCTTCAGTGCCACCAACCAAAGTAGGTCAGATTAGTGGCACCGCAGACCTGCGAGGCGACACGAAGATATTGATAACACGATATCAGTCGTTACTCCTCTATCTTCAGCGCTGCACGCTTCCACTGTTCGACAACGCGTATTTAGATAAATCAATTACTAATTATCCGGATAGATAGATAAACAATTATGTATCTTATCGAGCATTATGCACGGTTCAATTATT
Source organism: Hypomecis punctinalis (assembly GCA_949316475.1). Classification (NCBI taxonomy): domain Eukaryota; kingdom Metazoa; phylum Arthropoda; class Insecta; order Lepidoptera; family Geometridae; genus Hypomecis; species Hypomecis punctinalis. The sequence continues at coordinate 23,399,965 of OX438795.1, read as the reverse complement.
GATCTTGACATTTTAACGAATTAAAATAGCTGTGTCGGTAACTTGTTTCAAACAATTTCGAAATATGAGGAAGTTGTGGTTGTGCTGTACTTTTCCTGTGATTTTGTGGGACTTCCGAAAAAGAGGGAAGTTTAATTCGTACCGTTATATTTTTGGCGGACGGAAATGTTTTTATTAGCATTTTCTCTCATTTTTAATCGACTTCCAAAAATTAAAACTTCCAATAATGTAAAAATTGTATACTATTATGCATATCGATTGCAACGAACTATTCGGATTTTGAACACGATTAAGTCGGTTGTGCGATATTTTGTGAAAAATAATGATTACATTATATCGGTTACATAACTCAGATAACTGCGGGTGGCATTTTCAACTGAGCGCTACCGTAACTCGGATGACACGTGTAATTGTAGGCCCGATTATACTAAGCCACGTCAGAGGCCGTTGGGCGGCTTAAAAATCTCTGACACCAGGGCCACCTCGCATATACAAACTTATTTACCCAAATGCTCGAACGGGAATCGAACCCGGGATCCCCAGCACCGAAAGCATTACCAACTGGGTCGTCAAATAGATTAGTATAATTAGGTTAGTTAAGTTGTATTTATAAATCATAGGATTGATGAGATTCAGTCAATAATGAAAGAGAAGAGTCAAGATCAACCAAATATTGTTTTTAAGAGAATAATAATAACGTAACAAGATAGAAGATTTCGAATAAATAAATAAGCCGTTATTTTCCGTGTGACAGCAAATCGGCGAGTACGAAAGTTTGTTTACAGGCTTGATACGGCGGAAACACGACCAATTTCCGGTGTCCGTCCGCTTTCCGGGTGTTGTTAGGCACTGCAGTGTTCTTAGCGTCGTCTCTCTTGGCTTAACCTAGCGTACAAGTTAATAATATCGGCCTAGTGCACGAAGGGTTCCGTACCGTTTGAAAGCCATTTTATTTTCGTTATTTATTTTTGAAAGGAATAATACAACTTCATATTCTGTCAATATGTCATACATCTTCCGCAAAAACACGTTTGTTGTACCTATGGCTCTACATGAACATTTCATTAATTATTTTTGAAGTGAATATTTAAGTAGATAATATTCTGTGAATATTTCAAGCATCTACCTGTCTCCGTTATTAATATCGAGCGAAAAGCGGTTAAAAATTCAGGTTTGTTGTATGGGAGTCCCCCTTCAATATTTTTTTTTCTGTCTTTAGTATTTGTTGTTATAGCGGCAACAGAAATACATCATCTGTGAAAATTTCAACGCTCTAGCTATCATGGTTGATGAGATACAGCCTGGTGACAGACAGACAGACAGACAGCGGAGTCCTAGTAATAGGGTCGCGTTTTTACGCTTTGGGTACGGAACCCTAAAAATCTATAATGGGTAAAATGTTGCCGACAACCGATATAGGCTACCTCTTCTCAGATCCATTGGTATCTTAAGTTTATTTTCTGCTCTACAAAACCCTTTTTCGTAATAACATCTAGCTAAATAAATCTATACTCTATAAAATTTAACTAGATCTCTGCGACAGTTACATATTGACATATTTTGAGTTGGGATAGTGGTGGAAAAAATCGATTTTCAAACAATGTTGTAATGAAATCGAATGAGTAGTTGAAGGTAATAAATTGGATTTAATTTACTTACTATTATTTAAGATCAAGTATGTACACATGTAAATAATGTTATGATATTAATTAAATACTCATAATAATGTAAAGATAACATTTATCGACGTTTTTCACTATTATCGATGCTAATGTAACATATAATTGGGTTTAATTTAATTACACATGTAAAAAAATGTTATGATTTTAAAGTATATAATAAAATTAATGATAAATTAAATTTTATTTAAAATATCATCAGTATAAACTATCGATATTTTAATTAAAACTCTATCTAAAACTCTGTGGTCACGATCATTCGTCGCCCATCACAAATCGCCATGCCCACAAAGTATGACATTGACAGGTACTGTCTGTACTATTAAGAAATTCAGGACTTCATAGGCGTGATTTTTCTGACAGCTGTCGCAGAGATCAAGTTAAATTTTATAGAGTATAGCTCTACACTATGTAGGCATATTGTACTGCTTTTTTTTGTTGGATTGTGTGAACAATAAAGCGTTTATCTTTCTATTTACAATACATAAAATACAAAGATACATAAATACAAATTGTGGATAAAAGAATGAATTTAAAGGATAAAAAAAAAACCAGACAAGTGCGATTCAGGTTCGCACACCGAGGGTTCCGTACAAATGAAGAAAATTTCATCAAATTGGGAAGTAAGTTATTAAAATCTCTATACTATAATCATCGACGAAAAAAATTTTTTTTTATCTTTTCTCGTCATACATCGAAAATTACACATTATTAAAATACTTAAAAATCTGTTTTAGCATGTGCTAATGAAGGTCTTTTATATGATACCTTACATGATACGATTTACTCACTTTGAATTATGAACCCATATTTTGTGAATCTAGGCCAGTGATCGTCACACTTTTCCTGGTCAAGGGCCACATAGGACAGTGCAATATATCACTGCGGGCCGCATCCTGATGAACTTGATTATAACATAGGTACTAACCGGCGTTGTTGCAGGTCATCGCGTAGCGTAGTAAATGCGCGAGCGAAGCGAGCGCGAAATTTTTTGGTTCAATCAGTAATTTCAAAACAGATACGAGCAAAGCAGACTAACCACACTGCTATCATGCGCGACCGCAGTGAGCCTCAATTTTGTTTTATTTTTAATATTCGGTAATTTCAAAACAGTCACTGATGAAATTGATGTTATAATAAGTGTTTTAGGGCTAATGCGCTTCCAAAGGAACATGCAAAAGCAAAAAAATGTACAAACGTGAATAGTACATACCCAATGTGATCCTAAGTTGTTTGATTATACAATAATCCTATCAAGATTCTTTTAGGTGTATATTGTAGAGTCTCAAAAATGGGTATTTTCTAGCTGCTATTCTATCTTTCAGATGGCCAGTGAAGTGATAAAATAAAGTATGAGAATCAATGGTTTTTCATAGAAAATTGCAGTTCGGAATCGCCAAAATGTATGAAACAGCTAATTTATACATACAAAAACCATATCCACAAAAAAAGACCATTACATTATTATACATACCTAGCTCAATCCTAATAGAATAGTGAACCCCTACATATACATCTGCATGTATCCAGTCTGAGCTGACACAGGTCTGCTCATCTCCAGCACCAATTTGGGGTAGTCGAAGCAAGGAGTCTCCACCTTGTCAGTCAGGGACAACAAATCATTGTCCATATAATCATACATACCTCAATCCCAATCCAATCTTCTCTTTGAACAGCAGCGGTGTAGTGAACCCATTCTTTTGCATGTATCCAACAGTCAGGTCCGTGCCATTCATCTCCAGCACCGAGTTGGGGTGGTCGAAGCGAGGCGTCTCCAGCTTGTCAGCCAGGGAGAACCCTCGCCCCCCCTCTGCCTCATCGTCCCCCAGGGCCCACTCGTCTGAGTAGAGCTTGCGTTGTTTGCGTTCACGCTATAGGAAGAAAAGAAATACAGAGTTTAAAAAAAAATATAATTAGGAGACATCTTACAAATGGTCTCTGACTCCAAACTAAGGAAAGCTTGTGAGATGAGTGCCAGACTGATATACTACATAACTTTTATCCAGACACAGAGCAAACACATACATATTCATCACAGAAATACTTGTCCTGGGTAGGAATCGAAACCAACCAACCATCGAACTCTTTGACCCAGGAGTCTGGGCCATGGAGGCAGTGAAAAAGAATTAATTTTATGTCGTACAAATATACCAAGCTTCATTTTTTAAATGTTAGAAAATGACTTATTACGCATGCTGTGCTATCTTGCCCACACTACAGATTTTCAATGCTCATTCCTCAACAAAACCAGAACTTGCAATGCTTGCGTTCACACCATAGGAAGTAAAGAGATGCTAGTTAAAAGGAAATAAGTAATTAAAAGGAGAAAATTAAAAAAAGAAAAAAAAAATGACATTAATTTTATTTCATACAAATATCCAGAGTGCTATTTTTTAAATGTCAGAAAATATAGTATCCTATACTGTCCGCACTAACAGATTTTCAATACTCATTCTATCTGAGTAGAGTTTGCATTGCTTGAGTTCACACTGTAGGAAGTAAATAAAATTAATAGGATTTCATTTTATTTCCCACAAAAACTAAGCATAATTTTAGGAACACTACAAAATGACATTTATAACAGCCACTATGTTATCCCATTTGCACTAACATAGTTTCATTACTCATTCTTGCTCTAACTTGGTTTTAAGACTGTTTAAACACATTATCATAAATTGTATCCTAGCAATCCTGCTAGCTCCAATATAGAGCCCTTAGTTAAATTTGAACTTCAGCAATCAAAATAGTTCAGCAATTAAAGTATGTATTTTCTGTTCATAATTTTATTTAATTTAATTTTAGTCCCATTGCACGGCAATAATACCTAATTAGGTTCAGGAAAAAAATATCATCAGCCGGGGAATCAATTTATCCAGCACAAATAACTTTTTAGTGAGCTATGAGTCAAATCAGTAGGCATATAAAAGATGACTATTATTACGTTGCTTAGGATTGGTAATCAAGTAGCTGAAAAATGACACTGAAAAATGGCGACAGTGAATGCATCTACCCTAATACAAATTACTTTCAAAACAAAATCTAACAAATCTGCTGCAAATAGGTACATACAGGAATGCTTTGAATATTAATTATAATAAAAAGTGAATGTATTATTTAATGATTGGTATTTATGTCTATCAGCTGTAGAGATTTTTGTGAATAAAATAAAACTGATAAAATAATACCTAATTAAAAAGTCTTAAAAATATAGGTACCTATTGTAATTACAGTACATATTAGATGGTTTAGTTATCCTTACAGTTTAAACAGTAAACAGTCATAGTGTGAGTCTGAAAGTTGTTTTACGCAAACATCTGAATAAAAAACATTTTGTAAAAAAATAAACTATTGGCACTGTACCAGACACCTCAATCAGTAGCTCTATCTGAATGGCTGTCAAGTTTATTTGTTACAAACATTTTCTGAATAGACGAAGTGACCTAAAAGTCTATGAAATAACTTTCACCACTGCAGTGACAATCTAAGCTGAGGCAAATATTTTCAGCGCTCAGAAATACAGGTGCTCTACCATGAATAACTTCAGCATTCTATCTATGCAGCAATAATTCATGATTCTCGCATTATAAAGTAGGTTACTTTTTAGAAACCAAGGCCAATATGTAACACGAGTAAAGCATAAGGTGAAACAATAAAACTTTTCATACGAGGGCTATTTGCCGACGCGGCGAGACAAAGGACATGACGGGGCGGCCGCGACCGGCTCAACGTGTCGTATACAAAATGCTTTCGAGGCTCGACGATCGGCTCTCGTCTGCGAGGCAATAATTGTTCCACGGAAGATTAGCGAGTTATATTATCGTAGATTGCGGCGCGAGCGACCGAGCGCGGAGCGAGCTCGGGCTCGAATTGAGTCGAGTTTCGCGCGACGTGTGGTCGCTCGGCGCGCACCAGCCCGACAGCCGCTGCGCGAGCCCGCGGGAGGGAAACGCCTTCGGTTCGGCAGCACAGCGCAGTCACTCGCTCCTACCAGATGCCCGATATGCCGCAGCCGACGAGGACGTGCCGCCGCTCCGCGCTCGACCTCCGCGCAACACGACTCGTGTCGTTCATGAACATTATCATCGTCTGCTATATATCGCAATACTGCGATCAACCAAACTATTATTATAGATTTTGACACCATCTCGCATGCGCGAATTGCATACGGCCGCCGCGTTTTAAAACTCGGCCGCGGCGTGATCACAAAAAATCAAGTCCGATGACCCTCGATGACAATTATCGCTCACCTAAAGCGGATCCCTTTTGGAACCTGGATGTGGTCACGGAATTGTGATGAATCGATACACGATGCAGCGATGCACCATTTCATGTTTACGTGATCCCAGATAAAGCCACCATGGCGTCACCCGGGACTAAATACGTAAAAATGTAACAATAAACACTTACCAGTTGCCTGGGAACTTGTTTCTTAGCACTCGGCAGTGTTTCCGACATGTTTTTGATAGTCAGAAACACTGCACCACAAAATTATCACTATTTTACGTAAATATTTTACACGGAGCACGAGAAAAAGAAACGCAATCCACCATTTGCAATAATCGACACTGCTGCCAACCGCACAGCGCAGAATCACTCTGATAAAATTTTATAGGTTGGTACTGTATGTTTTGCCATCCTATTGGTTTATTTTAATCGGAACACATCGCGGGAAAATTTAAAATTCGGAAGAGGTTTTCGTAAAGAGATTTTATTTATAGTTTATTATAACTTTTCTAAAATAATTATGACCGCGGAAAACTTAAATAATACAAAACAGAATGTCTTTAACCGTGGAAGTACATTTACCAACTACGACAAAATACGACAAATCTACTTAGCTACACAAAAGCAATTAGATAATTAACAATTACCAAACCGGATTCACTTAATGATAATAATTATTACAGAAAGTTGAAAGTAAGTCAAATAATATATTAATATTCTGAATCAATGTCTAGAACTCTAGATTTTAGAATAATTTGAAATAGGTAGGTATTTCGGTATTAAAAGACGTTAACTTAAACAAAACAAATTAATTATTATTATACGTGTGTTTTACATGTCATAGGTACCTACTATTAAAACGAGGGGAGAAATAACTCTTGTTTTTGTCTATTTTACAGACAAGGGAGTTGGACTCGTGCCCTACATGAACTTTAACATTTTTATTAATAGAATAGGTATCTGCTAGGGGACGCTTTACAGAAATGTATGGAGCATTGGAGCCACACAAATACAGGGTTATTTCTAATCAATGAGGATCGTTTCAGGGGCTTATTCCGTTCATCAAAACTAACAACTTTTGTTCTACGACTTTTATTAATTCTCAAAAAAAGTTGTTGTTCCATAGAAAAATATCGTTCACCCTCGACAAAATGTATGGAACAGCTGATTTTTTTTCGAGTTTTGACAAAAGTGGCAGAACAAAAGTTGTTAGTTTTGATGTACAGAATAAGCCCCTGAAAGGATGCTAATTGATTAGAAATAACCCTGTATAGGTAGATACAAGTCAGCGGACGTGAAGTTAGATTCAAGCTGCGTAAAATCCGATAAAAGCGCAGCTCTAGGCAAAGAAGATATAATAATACTACGTACTCTTGGTGAGCTTTATGTAGGATTAGATATTGCGCATCTTTCTTGTATAATTCGGTCTTTACGTGTGTATCGGCCTATACCTAATTATTTTTTGCCAAAAAAAATGGCACAACTGACTTCAACCGATGCAACCAACGTATAGAATTCGAATAGTTCGCCCGAATCGGTATCTTCAAATTTTAGATTAGGTATTGTTTTCAAAAATGACTCGATGAGATAAAATTTTAATGAAACACCTCTGAATGATGATGTAAGTACATACCAAATAAATAATAGGTTAATGATTGGCGGAATAATCGCGTAACTATTGTAAGTAAAAAACAGGTACCTACCTAGGTATAGGTACAAAAGTACAGTAAAAATATTTTTTGAAATCGGTTGAAAACGACCATTATTTTTCAATTGTTAACCTTTAAAATGCTCAAGACACTGAGACCTTAGTATGAGTTTACATTGTAAACGAAAACTATTATAATTTTCGTGTGGCTCTACATTTTTGTTAGTTGTTTCTTATTTCCACCGGGAGCGCTGCGCGCTGTACCTAAATGTATGGAGTTATTTGGAAACCATTTTATTGACCTAATTGTACAAGTTGACGGACGGGAAGTTAGCTATACTTAGCGCCACACAAATCGACGGATGAGAAGTTAGCCGCAGATGACACTTCGCCGTGATTCGCTAATTATTGCGCATGTGTGCACAATGCCTATACAAATGGCGAAGTAGTAAGCTCGGGCGTAGGGAGCGCGCGGGAGGCATGAGGTTAGCGTCTCTCTGGCTCCCGCGAATACCTATATTTCTACTTTTGCGCAGAACGCTGCGCATAACTTCCCATCCGTCGATTTGTATGATTCGGTTTATAGTTTCGGTTGACGCCATCATCATCCTATACTGTACAGTGTAAAGGTCATTTAATGGGTAGTCCACTGCTGAACATATAATAGGCCTGCACATGATTGGGTCGTATCCACCACACTAACCACATTCACATCCTACTTATACCAAGGTATCTACTCCATCTTTCTTATATGAATGTATTACAGTACTTATGCAGGTTTTTTCTCGATGTTTCCCTTCACCAAAAGAGTCAGTGGTGTGAAAATCCGTAACTAGGGACATACATTCGGAAGAACTTAATAATTTAACTATGTATATAACTAACTACAATAATGGTATTAGGCAAATTATATTGAAATTTTTAACTTAATCACGTTTAGGTAAATAAAAATTTTCTTTCTTTCTTTCTAACTCATAGGTACGGGACCGGGTTTGAACCCAAGACTCCACGAATGTAAGGCAGGTGTATCACTAGGTCTAGTGGTACATAGTAGGTAAAGGCCGCATCAACCTTTTTGGCGGCTTGTGATGTTAGCAACAAGATGCGGATAACCCAATCAGCTTCGGTCAGGAAAAGTTTGATACATAGTAGACATCAATTCGGTTTTCATCAGTAGACTCTAGTCTACCAAGTAGTCGCCGGTACCTTGGCTGCTGATTAAAATCTTATTGTTAGTTCAACGTAACCCCACGACGGTTCTCTCTTTGCACAAACTCTATCACAGCCGCCATAACGTTTGATTTAGCCCATAACCAACCATCATCATCATTATTTCCTTTGTTCCTTTCTTTCTTTTTATTTTTGACCGACGAACCACCGAAGGAGGTATACAATTCGACGCGTAGTTAGGTATATATATTTTTTTTAATGTAATACCACGCATAACTTATTTCGTAGTAGTCCGATTTCAATAATTATTTTTGTATTGGAAAGAATTTACTTCGAAATTGGTCCCATTTAAATTTTATCGAAATCGGCTGAGCCATTTTTGATAAATCAACAATAATGTAAAAAATGTTACATCGATCCGTGCATAATATTTGCGTTCGATGCGATGCGCCCCGGCTTCGCACAGGTGTATTATACATTTTATATGTAATTTCTCTTGAATTACTCTATCTATTAAAACAAACTGCATCAAAATCCGTTGCGTAGTTTTAAAGATACATATAAGCATACATGGGGACAGACAGCGGGAAGGGACTTTGTTTTATACTACGTAATGATTCTGTACACGAGAGAAGTCGGTCATGCTATTTTTTGCAAAAAATAATTATTAATTTTACTATTTAGGTTTAGGTACGTTTAAACTCATACTAACTCCTCTGTAGCAGCTCTCTTGAATAAGATCTAAATGATAAAAATTATGCAGTCTGTTAGCGGGTTTTTGCCAGTTGGTATGCTACATTCTTAACAAGCAGCTGCTGTTTGTTGTTGTATGTGTATGTTGTACGTAGTTAGGTATTATTTTTCAAAGGTGTAAAAGACTGATATAACTTCTACAGTGCGACATGAGTAAAAGAGTTGAAAATAAATGAGGACGCCACTATCGCTTTGTTAGAAAATTTGCATCATTTTGTTCCTGATTTACTGTTTTTCTGTTTACAATCTGACAAAACCAGAAAAGGCAAGAAAGTTAATAATTACAGCTGGTTCCAAGCAAGAGTGACTGTTTAGTTCCCAAATACCTACTTAGTTAATTTCTACTCTTTTGACGTACTGTATTTTGTAGGCTAGTACATAACAAGATGTTTCTGGGGTAATCATCATCCATCCATCCATCAGCCAAAAGACGTCCACTGCTGGACATAGGCCTCCCCTATGGATCTCCAATAAGACCGGTTGATAGCGGCTTGCATCCAGCGCGATCGATCTGGGGTAATGCTCTAAACTAAAAATAAAATATCAGAATTATATTGTTATTACGTGCTTTAATAACATTTTAATAACTTCCATGATTAAAATTATAGATAAATAATGTTGGTTAATAATTAATAGTAGTAAACTCTTAAAAATACGGTAGGGTACCTAACCAAAAGGAGTCGACACTGCAAAGCGTACCCCTCTGCCAAAAGTACGCGACCGGCGGTCATGCTCTTTATATAAATATATCGGTCTGGTTGCGCTTGTGTTGCGTTAATTTTCAGCTAGTGTTAGTTAATTACGTTTGTGTGCGTGTAAACTTGCTTATATTTTGGTTTGTGTGCGTTTCTTCCCACTGACTTGGCAGACTTCGGTGCTTCGGCGTGCCCACTCCTCTTGATTAGGTAATTAATGGGTACGACCGACAAATCATGATGCAGGGGCGCCACCATCATATTTTCTAGAAAGATTTGCCGCACAAATACCGTTGAAACTGGCGTCATTGGGTCAGGGGTCACAAATTAGGTACTTACATAAAAAATGCAAATAAGTAAGTAAGTAAGTTCGTATAGGCCGGGTGGATAGCCCTGGTGTCAGAGTTTTGAAGCCGCCTGAAGGCCTCTGACATGGCTAAGCGGTTAAAACAACCGGGACCTACAATTTAACGTGTCATCCGAGCCACGGTAGCGCTCAGTTGGAAAATGCCTCCCGCGGTCACCCATCCAAATACTGACCGTGCAGAACGTTGCTTAATTTCGGTGATCGCTGACAATCACCTAGTCAAACAAACGCAAATGAAATGTGACGAGGAGTTTGTTAGTAAAAAAATACAGATTCCTAAAAATTATGCAACGCGTCCCACAGAGGCCGATATGTTTGAAGCCTTAGAGAATAAATAACTAGTTATTAATATTCTGTGTGAAGCCAAGACTCATAGACAAATAGTAGTCGTAGTATAGTAGACGTAGATATAAGTAGACAGGGCGCTAAATAATAATAATTACAAAGTAAGAGAAGGCGAGATGTGCAAGTATAAAGAGTGAACAGGACGAAAGTAATATCTTTTGTCTCTATTTGCGTATACGTTTTTTTGTCTGACTATTACGCACTGCCTAGACGTAATAGCAAAGAAGATATAATAATACTACGTAATAGTCAGGCAAATTCTTCGCGCCAAAAACTACCGTTCAATTTTTGATGAGATGATGAGATGCTTAAGTAAATCAACATATTTATGAACTATTACCTATTTTCTATCATTTCTATTAGTATTATGCAGGTTTTTACTGTTATCTAGAGTCTAAATATGATAAAATCTAACAATGTGTATATAGCTATCTAAGTATGCATATCACATCTTTTTTCTCGCACCCTATACGCTAGTAACTTCTCCACCCATTCTCCCTCCACGCCAAGACCAAAGTAACTGGCTGACGACTAGGCTGCAGCCGCAGGCAGTCGCTGTCTGCGGGACGCTTTGTGCTGGATATCCAATCTAAGCCATAGATTAAAAAACTGGTTTTAATACAGAGATATAGGCCGCGCCACAAGTTGGCGGATGTGAAGTTAGCTACAACGCGTAGCTTTATGTGAGCTTTATTGGATATTGCGCAGTTTGTAGCTAACTTCACATCTGCCGACTTGTTGGATTCGGCCTATACCTATCACAGTTTTAGAATACATAGGTTGCATGATGATGATGATGATTTTAACCTAATCTTCTTCATGATCGGCATCGGACGTTTGATACTGTAGGTACCTAGTTATACAAGGTTATATGCTTGTATTACTGAGCCGAAATGGGAAGATTATTATAAGACCTTCATTATGAATTATGAACGTTTACTGTGGGGTCAACCCGGAATACCTACCAGGAAAAAATCTGCTGTTCCATACAGAATTGCAACTCAGAATCGACAAAATGTACCTACCTATTGAATAGTTGATTTCTTTTTCGAATTCCAGGTTAGCCCCATAGTAGAAATAGCCAGTGATGACATATGGCACTGAAACGTGGTCTCTAACTATGGGCCTTATTAATAAGCTCCAAGAAGCACAACGAGCTATGGCGAAAGGGCTATGCTCGGAGTCTCTCTGCGAGATCGAATCAGGAATAAGGCGGTACGTACAAGAACCAAAGTTAACGAGTTAGCAAGTTGAAGTGGCAATGGGCAGGGCACATAGCGCGGAGGACTGATGACCGATGGGGTCGAAAAGTTCTCGAGTGACCACGCACCGGCAAGTGCAGCGTAGGACGTCCACCCAAAAGGTGGACGGATGACCTTAAGACCGCAGGATTGCGCTGGATGCAAGCCGCTACCAACCGGTCTTATTGGATATCTATAGGGGAGGCCTATGTCAAGCAGTGGACGTCCTATGGCTGATGGATAGATGGATAGAAAAAGCTCATAAAGGTGATATGAATTATCTCCTTTCGGTTTAGTACACCATTTCTGGATAATCCTACTTAATATTATAAACGCGATAGTTTGTGAGGATGTTTGTTACTCTTTCACGCAAAAACTACTGAACGGATTGAGATGAAACTTTGCAATAATATAGCTTATATATCAGAATAACACATAGGCTATAAACTATAATGATATTGTGTCAAAAATCAAAGTATCATGCGGGCGAAGCCGCGGGTAAAAACTAGTCCTGTAATAAATGTTTTCCAGTGATATTCTTATCCGTCACAAAATACAAGGCATATAACAGTCTCAAATTGTGGTGCAACACTTTTGTGATCTCGGACAAAATCACAGTTGAAATAATAGGTAAAAAAGTTTCGGTGGCATTTTCATTTCTCATGACTGTATACAGGCACATGGTCATGAGATGCCATCATTCTCTCTTAGGGTTATCCTGTAGTACTTCAAACTCGGATCTTCAATCACCAATTCACTATCCATAGTCCCATGGTCTCTCAAAAAGTCCGTATGCTGCCTCAGCCAATCCAAATACAGTTTCAAATATCTGTCTCCAGGATCCAAATCCGTGTGACCTAAACAAAATATCCTGTAGGCGTCTTCTCCGTACTTCCCTATTCCGCACAAATCGCTCACCCTTCGCCATTTTGAGGAAACGAATTGGTAACTGAGCTTCCAGATCATATGACCACGTTTTCTTAAGCCCAAATTCTCAAAAAACCTCTCCAGACCCACTGGACAGTCACTCAAAACATCGTAAGGCGTAGGGTACTCCTCGAAGAAAGCTTTCATGTAACGCCTAGCGGTTTTGCCCGAAGTCTTAGTTAGGAAAATGGTTGCTATTAACATAGCCCAGGGGTTACTGGCGAAGTCCTCTTCGAAGACATAGTGCGGTGATATTGGCATTTCTCTAGGCGTCATGTTGAAAAACGGTTGGATTACTAATGGCTCTTGTTCTTCTATCGTCAATTGGGATAGGCTGAGTTCTTCGTCGGATTGCGTTGACTGGCTCAGGTCTTGGGACGAGTCTAGGGCAGACTTTGATGGAGATACTGGTAATATAGTAGGGCTTTTGTTAGGTAATTTTTTGGGGGTGTTGTGAAAGTATCGGCTCGTGAATTCTTCATCGGTCATGGTTCTGGAATAAGAAAAATATGATTTTAATAAAATAACCTTAATATAAGAACACCAGGGAAGCGCTGTGTATGTAAGTTGCTTCCAATCGATCTCATTAGAAATTGATTGGGGGATGGGAAGACCTAGTCCAACAGAGGATATCCTATCAGTTGCCATAGCGATGATAAATAAATAATGCTTGATACTCATGCTTTTCTTCGCTCTCACAAAGTAAACAACAACTAAACTTCAATGTATTCCGGGCTCTGTAAGAAGGGTGGGCGTGTTTGATATCCTTATTTACTCGTTACATATTCCCTACCTATATAGTTCCCTTACCCTTACAAAGCCTGAAAGAAATCGCTTTTAGTGGTAAGGCTGCCTATTGTTGCCACTTATTTTATGTTGTTCTTTCTTATGTCTGTTTGTCTTATCTGGAGTGAATAATAGAGTATTAATCTATCTATCTATGTAATACACCGTCCTTATTCAAGGTATTATACAGGGTTATTCATAATCAAGCCGAAAGAGACTCATTCAGAGCATCATTATGAACAACTTTTACTATAGCCAACCTGTAATTTGATAAAAACAAAAATGTTCCATATAAAATTACAACTATGAATCGACAAAATGTATAATGTGAGACACCTGGATGTTGGTTTTTTCGAATTCCAGGTTGGCATCATAGTATAAATAAATTGTTTATAATGATGGTTTGAATCATCTCTTTCGGCATAGTACATTTTTTCTGAATAATCATGTTTTCACATTTATATAATAACTACCTTTACTCCCAGAGCCTTTAGTCCCAGTTTTGCGTAGTTTACTTAAACTTTCGCGTTCGCGTGTGGCTCCATACATTTTGGGTAATTTTGCCTCGTTTCCAGGGGCGCTGTACAAAAGTGTATACTGTATAGAGCCATACGAAAACAGCTGCAGTTTCAATTTACGTTTATACCTGGACTAACCCCTCTGAATACCTATTGTGCAACGCAATACAGGTTTAACACTAAGACTCAATAGGTACACCTAGGATAAGTTTTCAAGTTTTACGCGGTAGAGTTAGCGTAAACTACAATTTTGTATGAATAACAGTACAACTCGATGCCAATAGATGATGTATAAATCACGTGTAATTTTAATGAATTGTAGCTTAAATTAAAATTAGATTGTAGTTTACACTAACTATATAATTCAGAAATAGCTTGACAAACTCATAATACCTACCAGGGATACTGAACAGAAAAACAGTCACGATATAAAAAGACGAGGAATAGTCAATATAAATGAAACCATATCCGGTCCATAAAACTACACCACAAGCATTAGTATTCTATTAACTTCCAAAATACGTAAGTTTGGACTTTGCCTATAAATAAAGTTAATATTTCCGTGCGAAGTTGTTTATTTATCGAGGGAATTGTTTTGCTAATCATCCTACCTACGAGTATCTTGTCAAAATATTAATTAGAAAACCTGACAAACTACGCCGGATCTTCACACTGAGAGTTCTTTGAATAGACAAGTAGAATACCTATTTATTTGTTCTAGCTGACCCGGTAACGGATTAGCAAGTTGAAATGGCAGTGGGCAGTGCACATAGTTCAGAGAACGGATGGTCGAAAAGTAAAGTTCTCGAATGGAGACCTCGCACCGGCAACCGCACCGTAGGTTGTCCGATTAGGTGGATCGACGCGCTGGATGCAGGCCGCTTCCAACCGGGCTTATTGAAAATCCATAGGGAAGATCTATGTCCAGCAGTGGACGTCCTACACCTAAGAAATAGAAATAAACTTTAATAATAATACAATAATAATATAGCCTTTATTTCCCAATATTCACACTAATTTACAGAGTTTCAAAACATTTCTAATAGGTACATAATAAACACAGTAACAAACAATATGAAAACAGTGTTAAAAATTCTATAAATATGTATATAAATAATATTAGAAATAAACTTAATTGGCTGATAATGATGATAACCCGGTTGGTAAGTCCCGGTTGTTTCAACCGTTTATCCATGTCAGAGGCCTTCAGGCGGCTTAAACACTCTGACAACAAGGGTAGACCCGACCTATACGAACTTACTTACTAGCTGACCAGCAGGCCAATTGCACTAAAAAATTACAGCTGAACCACAATTGAACTTTAACCGAACTTCAACTGTTTGTATATATTCGTATCGCGCTAATGATTTTGACAAAAGTTGAAACGCAACTTTGTTGGTTGGTGTATGAAGTTTAGCGCAATACCGAATTCTTTAAAGCTGAATCGAAACTTAGCTACAATTGCAGCAGAACTTTAACTGAATTACAGACGGAACGCAGCTGTTTAAAATTAACGCGATTGGCCTACAGGTGAGGGCCTTTTTACCATATAAATAATCGGCCAAGTACGAGTCGGACTCGCGAACGAAGGGTTCCGTACTGTGTGGAAGCCCCCCTTAGTTGTTTATTTAATTATAATTCAATTACTTATTTTTGAAGTGAATATACAACTAAATATTCTGTAAATATTTAAAGCGTCTACCTGTTAGATATCATTATTAATTCCAATTAATTAATTAATTAATCAAATTAATACCATTATTGGTCCCGTTTTTACCCTTTGGGTATGGAACCCTAAAAAAGTCTAGAGAGGCCCTTTCAACTTAGAGGTATAAAAAAAAGGCCTACGCCCTATACTGAGACCCAAAAAAATGTTTTGGTTTTAATAAGAAACACATTTTTTATATTATTAGATTGTCTTGATTTTAACTTGATATTCCTTCATCTAACTTAGCTCAGACTTGACCAAGTTCAAACCCACTTCCGTAGAAGTCATACGAAACATAGAATTTCATAAGAGAACCATGCAAAGTTACCGACAGAACGCAACTGATTAGTAAGTTCAAAAGGCTGTGGGCAGTGGCAGGAGGAAGCACAACTGAAGGCCGATGGTGCCGTAAAGAACTCGATTGGAGACCACACACCGTTAAGCGCAGTGTAGCACATATAATACAAGGTGGATAGACGATCTGATAACAACGACAGGGGTACCCTGGTTGCAAACGGCTTCCAAGCAGTCGATGGATAACAATTGGGTAATTAGGGAGACCTATGTCCAACAGTGGAAGTCCTACGTCAGATCATCATCATGATGATGAAGTTAATTACTTATCTTACAGTAATTACTCAATCAGTTACGGCAACTCGAAGATACGTGGGTTTTTCTAATGCATAGGTCCCGGATTCATGTCCTAAGTTACCATAGATTAGGTAATAATTACTAAGTAATATACTATCACTTAGGTACTTATTTATGACTTAGTAAAACTTTTTTATACGTGATAACTAGTTTTGCCTGGCAGACATGCGATGCAGGTATATAATAATTAATGGTACTAAGTGTCATAATAGCATTTCAGAATTCACATAAATTGCGCCAACTTTTGTAATAACTTGCCATTAGCACTTCCATATTTTTTTTACAGTGTGACGGCTCAATCTTAGAACACAAAAAATGTTATCCAGCAAAAATTTTTTTTTTAAAACTATGCTACTCCCGGTTGTATTTTTTAAATATTGCGACTTGTAGCACATTTATATACTGTAACAAGCATTTTTAATAGTCCACTGCAGAACATAGGCCTACACACCAAGGGCGATTAGGCCATATCCACCACGCTGGCCCAGTGCGGATTGGTGGATTCACATACACCATGGAACTTCTTCCTTGGACATATTATTATTATTATGCAGATTGCCTCACGATGTTTTCCTTCACCGAAAAGCCAGTGGTGTGCAATTCCGTACATAAATTCCAAGGAATTCATTGGTACGGGACCGGGTTCTAACCCACGACCTCACGATTGTAAGGCGGGTGTCATTACCACTAGACCACCATATAGCAACATTTATATAGCTTTACAATTATTACAATCAAAAACTCAGGCACGACTTAAGCTGGAGTGCCGCAAGGTGGTATTTTTGGTTACATTTCTAAAATTGACCATAATATCTCTAAAACCAACAAGCTGGGAATTCGGATTTCTCTCGGGACAACCTGTATTAGCTACATTTCAAAACTCTTACATTGAAAACTGTAACTGAAAGTAATTTCGTCTACAGTCAATGTAGACAAATGATTGACGACGCGTCGACACAGGTGCCGGGCCGCAGGTGTCTAATGAATCAACAAATTGTTCCATTGTTGTCGGCACTTCCACGGATAATGCGGCTTCAATAAATCGACGAAGCGTTTTAACTGATATATTAACTTTGCTAACCGGCTGCTTTTTCTTCAAGACGAGAATGTCCATCCGTTCGGTTATTGCGAGGGACTGCACGGCCGCGGTTGCACGCACGTCACCAGCGCTATCGAGCGCTCGTAAATAAAAAAAAAAAAATTAAAAAGCGTCGCCGATAACGAATCCGATTCGCGCCGCCGACGATCGAGTTTTGAAAATAGAAAATCGAATGTTTACGAAACGGTTTTCTTCGTCGCGAGTGTTTAATATGACTCGATAGTGTTTTGAATCGATTCGCGGAAGTCCAGTGTTGCTGATAGTGGCTGTACTTGTGTTTCTTTCTGGAAGGTCAAGGAATACAGGTCGTGGATGCATTCCGCGAGCACGCTTGCACGTTTCTCCGCCAACGGTAAGTGACTCAATGATTATGTTGCACGGCACGTTTCCAATAATATTGACAAATGTGTGATAATAAAAACCCACATAGTCATATTTTACCGTTTGTAACAGAATTGAAATAACAGTTAAGTAACTATTTATATCTTTTCTTGGAAGTTATGCAGTACTGAATTTCATATAAATTACTGCGACTCTATATTTTGTCATAATATAATTTTTTTTTTGCTTTTTTTGTTTATTATTACGAATTTCGAGTGTATTTATGCAGCAGAATGCAGATGCAAAAATGATATTTTACATTTATTTCCATAAGTTAAATAAAATTTACAGTAGGTACGAGTACATACAACCAGTCAATATTAAGTATGATACGAGTAAGTTGTGTTATTGTAGCTTTGAAATAAATTAAATGCACAGACAGAAGATCCTTGACGATCCAAACAAAAACTCTAGATTGCAATCGCGCTCATAAATATTTATATTTACTTAGTTTGACAGTTCAAGTTCAGTTAAGTCATCTTTGTTAACGTCTAGGAGATTTTTGCATAGAAACCGTATAGCATGGAATTACAAAGTATAAGCTTTATAAAGCATCGGGTGTAGGTATTCTTGTTGTAAGAACTAATAAATCATTCATCATCATCTAATAAATCAATTTTTACAAAAAACACGCGTTTGCGAAAGTTCATGACCCGGACATAAAATTGGTAAATTTGGTTATTCATAATTATTAGCTTCTTATTAATATTTGGGTTTAACTTGGACACGATTGCCAAAAGACTGAGTCAGATTGAGGCTGAGTATGATGATGATGATAAATCCACTGGTGGAGTATCAACCTAAAGTAGTATTATCAACCTACTCTAAAAATTAAAATAGCAAGAGATATACTTCACTTTGTCCCATTTTAAATATGAAATTTAAAAAGTGTTCGAAAAAGATACACATACACCCGAACTTACGTAATTTCGAAGCATTGAGCTATCTCGGGTGTCCAAATTCATAAAGTTAAAAAGTAGGAAGGTAAAATGATCAGAGATTTGAACCTTCTTACTGGAACTAGAGGTTTCAAATATCCGAAAAAGACAAAAGTCCAAGTTTAACTTAATTTTTAACCATTTTGACATTACAACTGGTGATTTTGACGTATGCGACAGACATTGCGTTTATTTTGTTCCACTCACTCTCGGGTATGCTGTAGGTATAACCAGATATGAATAAAACAGCTGTACAGTAGTTTTTTTTTTGAGTAAAATTTAGCAATACTTTTTTTTACTTGTAATTATTCTGAGCTCTGGACCAATTGCATATTGGATCCACAGAAGGCATCGAATTTCTCCATTTATAGTTTACCTGATGATATTTTCTTTCAAATCCCACTTATTCATATGTGGTCGGTTTTTACAGTATTCTAGCACACTTTGGCCATTCATACTATCAGAATAAACTCTCAGTTTACTTACCTATATCATTTTTCACACAGTTGTGGAGGAGAGATATGATGAACAAAATCAAAACTATATGTTAAGAATCTACTCTTTTTTAACCAACTACAAAAAAGGAGGTTCTCAATTTCACAATTTTTTTTTCTTGTACGATACCTATGTTACTTACGCGATTTATCCGTCAATTATTAACCAATTTAGATGTTTTCTTTTTTGGTGTGATCTATCACACTTTAGAGGTCACATTTAAATGTTATCACAATCGGCTGAGACGTTATTGAAAAATCAACAGTAATATTGTAAAAAAAATTACATCGATTTGTCCGAACTATTCGATTTTTTTTCGAATCGAAGATTGAACTCGTTTGTGCGAGGTTGTGAAAATAAGATTATTTAAAGTCGATTACAAATAGACTCGAGTTTATAGAGTCAACATTGATGACACAAAATTGTAAGGAAAGGGGAAACATGAACTTGACAATCGATCATTCACAAGATGCTAATCACCGCGAGTAGTAAACAAGATCATTATATATATTTTTAATAGTTCCTATCATTAGTGGTTATATAATTACGACGAAAATAGAACAAAGACGTGCGCCTCGACGCGGATATGGGCTGACGATAATGATGGCTCATGATATACGTATAAGAGATATTATGACGTTTCCTAATGTCCTCTTGACCTAGATTTTCCAGACAGTTTTGTTTAACTTTGAGCATTCATTGTATAATCTTAAACCTGTACGTATTCATATTACTTAAGTAAGTGATATATTATGCCAGTCAGTTAAGACTTGAGTAAATGAATATTCTTAAATTTAGATTCATTATTTACGATAGAATTTACGTAAAGTTTACAGTCCAAATGAAGTACCTAGTAATAAAAACTTAGTACTATTGATTGATTTTGATCTTGATCTACTGAGAACTATATATTCTGTACCAGCCTTTTTAATAGTCCACTGCAGGACGTAGGCCTACCCACGAAGGGTGATTGGGCCATATCCACCACGCTGGCCCAGTGCGGGTTGGTGGATTCACATACGCCATCGAATTTCTTCTACGGACGTATGCAGGTTGCCTCACGATGTTTTCCTTCACCGAAAAGCCAGTGGTGTGAAATTCCGTACATAAATTCCAAAGAATTAATTGGTACGGGACCGGGGATTCGAACCCACGACCTCACGATTGTAAGGCGGGTGTCACTACCTCTTGACCACCACGGCTCACATGTATTCACATTGAGTTAAAAATCAAACAGACCTGCAATAATTCTTAGGTTTGTAATTTTTTACAAAGGGTTAGGTCGGTTAGTCTCATCGTAATGCTTGTCATAATAATAAATACAGGGATATCCTAGAATATTTCCGTCACTGTCTAGCCCATTCTGTATAACTTAGTAACGAGTTGTAGTTGTTTTATTCCATCAAGAGGCAATCAGGAGTAATTACACGTACTAAGTACGTACTTAGTCTTTTGACTACTGCCGACTTTATATTGGAGGGGAACGCTTTCTAACTAAATATCTTTGATTACATAACCAATGAATGATCTTCGTTAGTCATTGCTGCCTGAGTAACTGTTGCCAGCTGGCTTTTAGTGAAATTAAATCAATTTAGTAC
Source organism: Hypomecis punctinalis (assembly GCA_949316475.1). Taxonomy (NCBI): domain Eukaryota; kingdom Metazoa; phylum Arthropoda; class Insecta; order Lepidoptera; family Geometridae; genus Hypomecis; species Hypomecis punctinalis. The sequence goes on along the minus strand of OX438795.1, from coordinate 23,378,742 downwards.
TTAAGCTATCTATTAGTTAGTTTTGACAACATTTTCAATAAGTACAAAGATAAGTGTTTTATGTAGTACCCGGTCGGGTTTTGCCAGGAACCAACTCAATATAAAACAAAAACAGTTCTTAGAACTCAGTTCATTGACTCGCAACATGTATGGAACAGCTGATTTATTACGCGATTTCGAGATTGTCCCATAGTAAAACTTAGTCGTACTGATGAATAAAAAAATGAAGGCTGGTACAGTACTGATGAATACAATGTTATCCTAAATATGTCCGTCATCTAGACAAACACTGTACCTATATGGGTACGTCTGGAAGTGCCTACACTTTCCAAAGCAAAACACTGTATATAAGGTACGCCTAAGTACCTACGTTCATCCATGGTAAAAAACCGGACAAGTGCGAGTCAGGCTCGCACACCGAGGGTTCCGTACAAATCCAGAAAAAAACACAAAATTGGGAAGTAAGTTGTTAAAATCTCTGTACTATAACCATCAACAAAAAAAAAAATTTTTTTTTTCACTTTTCTCGTCATACATCGAATATTACACATTGTTAAAATAATTAAAAACCTATTTTAGCATGTGCTAATGAAGTTCTTTTACATGATACCTTACAAAATACGATTTACTCACTTTGAATTTTGAATCCATATTATGTGAATTTTGAGGCCCTATTTTTTTTTTAATTTATATAAAAATGTACAGTTTTCAGATTTATTCCTATATGTGTACTCTGAGACAATGCTTCTCGCCAAATTTCATAGTTCTATGTCAACGGGAAGTACCCTTTAGGTTTAGGATCATTTTAACGACCTATTTTTATATCCTGAATCTATCTATCAATCAATTTATCAATCGATCGATCCCTATAGAATAGACAATTATTATTTTTTCATCCCAACCCAAGTGATTTTTTTTTTTTAATTAAACCTACTCATGACCATGGATACAGAGTCCTTCAGTCGAAGTCTTAAATAATGCTTTTTTTCAACTTCTTCTTCTCAGTAAAGCAGTGGAGACTTTACTAGAGGCGTCTATGGAGTTTTGGTAACAACACGGAAGAACATGATACGTTACATTATATCACTTGCCTACACTCATGCACGTAAATCAGCTCATAATCAACGAAATACCACCATTTTACACTAATTATCACTGATAAAAACACAAGTTTAACAAAATAATACAATGAGGCGACATGATTTTTCCGCGTTCCCGCCAAAACCCCAACCCAAGTGATGAAATAAAAGCTTGCCCTTAATTTGAACTGATTCTCGTATTACTTCTATACCTACTCTCGTAATTTACTAAACCAATGCGACAACAAAATCATTATTTTTCGCCAGATATAGCACAATCGACTTCTTCAACATATCAATACACAAGATTATTTTTTGCAAAAATTAGCATGACCGACTTCACCCGTGTACAGAATTGGCGAATATTTCGCTCGGATCGATGTAGCATTTTTCACATTATTTTTGATTTATCAAAAATGGCACCACCGATTTCGATAAAATTTTAATGGGACCAATTTCGAAGTATGCTATTTCTAATAAAAAAGAATTATTGAAATCGGACTACTGTGAAAAAAGTTATGCGTGGGGTTATACATAAAAAAATATATACGCGTCGAATTGTAAACCTCCTCTGGTGGTTCGTCGGTCAAAAATTCGAATAGTTCACTCTAATCGATGTATGCTATTTTTAAATAACTATTGAATTTCAAAAAATTAATAAAAATTAAATTACTTAAATTTAAAAGGACCAACTTAGAGGAATGGTTCCAATAAAAAATAATTATCAAAATCAGACTCCTCTGTAAAAAGTTATGCAAAAAGTTCGTCTATGAAATATAATAAGTCATGTCATAACACTGTTTTATATATAAATTCCACATAGGTGTAAGTACTCGTGAAGAAGAAGCCGTAGTGGTCTAGTGGTAGTGACACCCGCCTTACAATCGTGAAGTCGTGGGTTCAAATCCCGGCCCCGTACCAATGAGTTCTTTGGAATTTATGTACGGAATTTAGCACCCCTGGCTTTTCGGTGAAGGTAAACATCGTGAGGCAACCTGCATATGTCAGTTGAAGAAATTCGATGGCGTATGTGAATCCACCATCGCGCACTGGGCCAGCGTGGTGGATATGGCCCAAACACCCTTCGTGGGTAGGCCTACGTCCTGCAGTGGACTATTAAAAAGGCTGATACAGTACAGTAAGTACTCGTATCTCAAGTGTCTTTTTTGTGACAAAAAAAATATTTCTCGCGACAAAAAAATACTTTACGCAACAAATGGCACACCCGACTTCAATCATTACGATCTACGCATGATACAAATCAAATGTTATAAATAAACCAATATTCTTTGGGAATATCCATTATCTTGACAATCTGTGGAAGATAGATAGATAAATTATTGTAGGTAGATTCTTTTTCTAGCTTTAATCGTTAAGTACCTTTGTATAGAACGTAAAACTTTCTAATAACAAAGCAGATTAGTAAATGGCTGTTATTATTATGTGACTGTCAGCATTTATTATCGGTTAATGTCTTACATTGTTAGAATAAAAACATTATGAATCCTTATACAAATTAGCGAAACGTAATTAAGCACCTAACTATATCCGCCTAACTATAATTTCTTTATGAAAACACGCGTGTATGTCCCAAGTCAGTTTTCTTTTGTTCGAGAATGGACAATATTGTATGAAATATGTTTCTAAAATTATAAGATAAACGCGATTCTTATTAACGTAATTCCAAACGAAATTCGTTAAATGTAATAGATATCTTCTAGCGTGCCACCATAGACCGCATATATGACTGCACATACAATGTGTTTGTCTACCGGTGTCGGAGCCTTAAGACGCTCCAACAGTAAACTTTTAGGTATTTTACAATATTGTCTTGCAGTATACAAATAGAGTCTAAAATCGCGTGTCGTTTGTTTTTAGACGAAACTCGAGATGAGAATTCGATAATTTTTCGCAATTTCAGTTCGTTTAAAAAGAAATGAAGCCGTGTTTGCAATAAAATATATAGATATATTAGATGTCTTTAGTTTATTAAATTTCCTATTTTATGATTACAAAAAATATTGTAGTTATCGATCTAAATATTGAGAAAAGCGAAACGAAAGATTTTTTTATTCTTTTTCAAGATAAGTACCAGATATTTTTTTTGCAATATTATTGAAAAAGTCTCTCTTGTGAACTATTATTGTGTATTTGTTCCAAGTTTGTATCAGTAACAGTTACGCCTAACTGTGCGACGAACAATATGACGTTTTACGGATTTTTGTCTTTGGGCAGCGCCTCTATGGCAAATTTTGAACAACTTTTACTGTGGGGTCAACTCTGAAAACGCAATAAAAAAATCGTATGGAACAGCAGTTTTTTTTTTTTGCGATTTTAGAGTTGGTCCCATAGTAAAAGTTGTTCAAATCTTGTCATAGATGTCACCGCTTAAGGCTCTGACACCGGTAGACAAACATATTGTATATGTACATAATAATATATCTGAGACAGAATGTAATATACAAAATAGCGTTACGTTTTTTATAGATAGGGAAGTATCCGATTTGTGTTGAGCATCATTGTTATTGGATTTTCTACTTGATGTATCTAACTGTATTTTACAACAAAATACAATAAACATTACAACAATCACTACTACATAAAAATAACAATTGGATAATCCACAGAAGACATACTTCTGCAAATAATTTTATTTAAATTAGACTTAGCTTGTTTTGAAGTTCCTTTTCCTTGTATCCGAAATAAACAAAAACTTGTTTTGACTCGCAACATAATAACAAAATAGCTAATTCCTAGAAAAATAGCATCATAGTTATGACTAAAATACTAAATAGAGCTTATTGCAAATAGCTCCTAATAGGTATATCCCCCAACAAATTCAAACATTTTGCTTGTAATTTTAAGTACCTATCTATCTCTTTTATGAATGCTTCACATTTTAAAGTTAACAGTGAGCATGAAAATTATTACGCTTAGAAACTTAATGTAACTAGGTTAAGGATAATCTTTTGAATAATTCCAGTCTAACCGCCTAACTAACCACAAAAGATTTAAACTCTGTGCAATTTGTACTGTTAATCATTGTCTAAAGTGTGCGTAAAACTTTTGTGGTTAGATCGAGCTGGATAGAGCTGCTTACAATCAGTCTAATTGGAAATATGAAAGACAGGACTAACTATTTGTTCAACATCAGTCCTTTAAGAGATCAAATATACTATTTTCATAATATTAACAAGCTGTACCGGCGTTTTAATAGTCCACAGCTGAACATAAGCCTACACAAGAAATACGAAGCTATTACCTAATAAGGATAAAATCAAACTATGATGCGGGCTTGTCAATGCTGTCATAACACTCAACAGCCAGAACCGATTGTCGCTTAAAAACACCCACAGTTAAGAAGTTGACCATGATTGTATACAACATTATGTTGTAAACGAAGCAACCTAAGTAATTGTTCATTTCCAACGTCATGTGCTGTCATGGTAATTATAAGAATGAGCAAAACATTTTAAAACTAAATTCGCCGTAACGTTGCGAAATGTATTATGTCAGAAATGCGACGTACGTAAGCAATGGACTGTCTTAGCGTCCCATACCCTAAGGGCAAAACCATCGATTTGGATTTATGTTTTTTACATGCGTGGAACGGACAAAATATCATGATAGATGTCTTCTTGCTCTACTCGCACGTATCTGTCTATATGTCTGCACGCTTCTATAACGCGCCTAATTAGAGTGTGACCTTATATTGTTTCCAATTCCACTTGAACTTTTTAGACTCTTCCGCTTTTTCCTCAGGTAAGTGAAAGGAAACCAGTGCCCTGACTCTATATAACCTTAAAGGTATGTTACGTGCAAAGTTTTGGGACTTTTAGAGGTAGATCTAGATAAGTATGTTTATCGTTATTATCATCTATATTTTTATTCGGTATTCTGTACAGCTAAATTTCCATGGTGACAAGGACTTAGGCCGACTCCCTGTTAAGACCGGTTCACTGTGTAACCTCGGACCCCTTATTCACAGCTATTTCTATGAGACAAACTACGAAGTCGTGAGAAAAAT